>JAKZAP010000006.1:27552173-28252933 GCA_023053575.1 Branchinecta lynchi | reverse complement strand
TCCAGATAAATTTTTATGAAACTCCTTGGAGTTTTGAGGTTATATCGGGGGCTTTGTATTTTTGGATTATTCTCCGATTTCGATGCGATATAGGCAAATAAAGCAGTTATGTACAGTATTTGTAGTAACATGTACGTAGTTTACGTATTCACTCTTTTTCAATAGAACAAAAGTATCAGAAAGATAGAGTATAGAGTGATCGCAAAAAACTGAATACGAAGAAACCAAAGCCAAAGCCTTATACTTAGGCCGGTTTGACACAATCTTAGAATATCCAAATTTAATCTTTTTACAAGCTTCAGATACTGCAGACTGGCGAAAGGACGAAGTATTTTTACAAACTGTTAAACCAAGCCACCGAAAGTTTTCAACAGAGGGAATGGATGTATTTTTGATTTTAAGAGTAGAATTTGGTAGAGTACCGTTGAAACATATATACTCGCATTTATCAAGGTTCAAAGTAAGTCATGTCAAGAAATTTTTTTTGAGTCCTTTGAACTGTACGAGAAAGGGAAGATTTGCATCTACTGATAAGGAGAATATCATCTGCGTATGCAACGTAAGAAACGTCAGTAAATCTCATAAAATACGTCCGAGAGATCTTGGCAATAATCCCAGCAATACACATCTTGAAAATATAAGGTGACAACACCCCACTTTGACGTACACCACAATGGACTGCAATGTTTTCTTGCAAGAGAGACCCATTTAGTTTTAAACGTAAGTGCGCATTGCTGTACCAATATCTCCTCATGCGCTTTCAAAAATCATGTGACGACACGGCCCAACCAGCAAACAACGTCGTCCACTGTTTCCTGACCTAAGATTAAAAATTAAGTGTCTTTTTCTGTGTTTGTATATGTTTTGTTTACTTTCTTCATTTACTCCGCCTTTCCGAAATGGCGGGTCATAAATAAATTACTTACTTACTTACTTATCTCAGGACAAAAATAATGGAAATATTAAACACCATTTACAGAAAGTGAGTGCAAAGCTTGGCTATGAACAATGCTATCGAACGCCTTAGAGATATCTAGCGGACAAAGGTGAACTTGCTCATTTCGTTGGGAAGCTTGACTTGCGTGAATGAACTGCGCGTTTTTGTCTTGGGAGTCTGCATGTGCAAACCTCCAGAAACGAACATCCCTATTTTGAAAACGTCACGCTCAAGAGAAGAATGCTCTCCGTGGTCATGTCTGCAAATGCATTCTCCATGGTGTGTTCAGGTATGGTTTCATTGTTCAGCTGTCCTCAGTGCGTCTTTTACTTTTGTTGGACCCTAGGCCCATCCATGGGCTTTTGGCCCCTTTTCATTAGTCACAAAAGTAAAAAACAGATTAGCACAAACGATTCTTCGTCCAGCCCCACTGGTCACATCTGAGCATAATTTCGGTAACATAAATGACGGTGCAGCGTAGACGGTCACACCTGGATTCCCAATGAACAAGGCAACACGGCTATAGCAACCGTAGCCTGATTTCTCAACAATTTCCACCGGCCGCTTGGCCTCTCGTTTTTGCTGGCCCCCAGCACAGGCCTAACCGGCCTAAGGGTAAAGACGGCACTGGGTGTCCTTTAAATCAAGCCACCGTACATTTTCAACAGAGGGAATGGATGTATTTTTATGATAAGCAGTTTGTCTTTTCAGACCGGACTCTTGCAAATGAAGCCCAGTCCCAATTCTACGCCTGGACGTCCCTTCTGCCATTCATCAGCAGTAACGGCCAATCTTATCAGCACAAATCCACCAACGGAGGAAACCACTCCCCCAACGTAAATAGGGAATCAGAGGACACGTTCCGCCCCGCCGGGTCAGATTCTTCTTTTCGTCCGACGCGAAACGGAAGCGCTCAAGTTAGTGGCGACAATAAAGACTCCGGGAAGAGAGTATCTGGCGAGAGACTAAACTCTACTGGAAGAGATGCTCCGGATCTGGCAGACTTGGAGGATAATGATGATGACGATGTCTTCGAGAGCGAAAACGGACCAAAAAGCGGAGTTGATTTTTTCGACCAGAAAAGGCCCGAGAAAGGTAATTCTGCCCACCATCATTACAGCAATATGTTTTGATCTTCGTCTACGGTTCCTTATAGGACGATTTCGACAGGAATTATGTTGAATAAGACTGGTGCTTTTTAGCGACATATAGAATAGCAGCTCCGAAGAAAATGAGTTAGAAGGAGTTAAAGTAAAACCTAAAAGTCGGCAGTCTTCAGTTTAATTGGACTATTGAGGAATGTATTGTTGTATTCACCTAGAGTTTTCTTCAAGGGCATCTTTTATTAAAAGAAACGTCGTGGATATGAATGCGCATCCGAATTAATATATAAAAATCGGTTAAGTTAATGTCTCGCCGTAGAGCATTAAGCATATCTGTTCATAATTGCCGAATAAGTAGGATAGAAAATAAAAATCTGTTTATTATCATGATATAATTTATTTTGGTATATAGAAGTAGAAAACCTTGCAATAGGGGTAAGAATACCCGCGGAATACATTTCTGAACTGTATTTGTGTTGGACAGTTAGGTTTCCTGGAATCCGGCCAAAGCCGGAAGTTCGTGAGAAGTAGAACTTTTGTCTGAAAGAACCCCTCTTGCTTATTCTGGCTTTTTTGATATTAGAATTGTAAGCTTCCGAATCCCCGCCTTTCTCCGTTGTTTCGTTTTGTGCCTACGAAGTTTTAGAGGTTTTTCGGCCGTGCCGTGTTTTGCCTGTCATAGAACGCAAAGCTTGCCGGAATCTCCAAAGTCAGCTGATATCTCTTTCACAGAAAAGAATATGAGAATCGTCTGTTTGTGACTTATTTTATTAGCTTAAGTTCTCCTGCTTTTTAACCACGGCCTGTTCACTTTTCAAACGTTTTGCGCCCAGGCGCCTCGTCGGAGATCAGGAAGGCTGGAAAAATTTTCAAGTGGAAAGTAATGGTATTTTCGAAAAAGTTTTTCTGATCCAGTTCTGCTTTAAGCTAGTTAGAGTTTCGAAAGAGGATTGGGAAAACAAGCTGGATCGGTATCCTCACTTTGTTTTCCCACCGGACCGGTATTTGTACGGAATCTGGCTAAAAAGAGAATTTCGGTAGTACTTATAATCTATTGAGTGGGGTGAGGAAGACAGTGGGCTAAAATATCTCTTCGTTATAATTTCTATATTCAGTTGGTTTCATATGCAACATGTCAAGTGCCAATACATACTTTAAACTTCAAAACCCAGAGCAAAAATCGCATGTGCAAGGGGGTCTGATAGCGCTTCATTGGGATTTGGCATAACTTACATTGGATGAACCAAGTGGCTTTCTGTCACAACGGAACATTTCCCCAACAAATTGCTTCCTACTCGTCTCAAGTCACAAGTTTCCCGAATTTCGACAAAGAGGTCAAGACGTGAAGCTGTCTGGAGACCTCCCTGCAAGAAACTGTTTTCGAACTGACAGCCAAGATGGAGGACACTTAATTTGTTACCGTCCCCTATTCCTCGTTTGAAGATAGGTATTAGTTCTATCTCTTGAATTGTTTCCGGGGAGAACCAAAATGTATGAAAGGGATTAAATATCGAAGCTCAGTTGTGTAGAAATAATTTATCTTTGGTCGGTGACCTGGAACGGAATTTAGTTTCCGGTTAGTGATAAATTACACGAGAGGAAATTCTTTTGACGTTTGTAAACGATCTTTTCTTTCGAAAGTTCGTGGTTAAAGTTGAACTGAAAAGGGCAGAGATGGGACAGTCTTGTTACCCCTCACTTATTCACTTAAAGAGGCATGAAGACCCGACGAAAACGCGTTACTTCGTTGCTCCGCTGTTCACGAATAATCAATTTTCAAATAGTGGAATTTCCCTGTCAGATTTATGCGTGGTATGCTTGACGAAAAAGATATATGAAATTTTTTTTGTTCAGGCACTAAGCAGTCTTCACCAAGCTTATCACCACCCACTGAACATCCGCGTTTGCGTTCAGATTCAAATGTTCCGCGTCATAGTAGAATTTGCGCTGTGGGGACAGCCGTAGATATTCTGAACCTCACTACTAGAGCAGACAGTGGAAAATAAGAACATCTCTTGGTAGAATCCAAATAACTCAGTGTATAGTGATACAGAAATAAGTTTGCTTTTCAGTTAAACTTTAATACCTCTGCAATCTACCGTTAAAGATCGATAGAATTGCTCATTAGTCCCAGTTAAGCAATTCTTTCATTTCTTTTTTTTCTTATACGCGGTGCCGTGAAAATTCCTGAAAGTCGGCTCAAAAAATATTTTGTTAAGTAGTCTGAAACTGTATTTTCTTTCCTGTCGGTGATAATTTGCACAGGAGTTCTTATTGTTCGTCATTGGTCTTTTCTGCTAATAGTTCCTGATTCATACGTCTGCAAACTACAGTTAAAGCTTAAAGGACTCGTCTTATCTATATTACCGTACTGCTTCCCTGTATGTCCCTGATCGTTGCGTCCATTCTCATATCCGAGATTTCGAACATGTCTTTGTCATTCATCCTAACGGCTCTACGCACTTGTCGTGTTTGTCTCTTTTTGAGGCAGATTAGGCTCCCGCTTATTGGTTCCGAGGAGCCCATTGGTCAGATTATTGGTTGTCGTTTTTTTGGTGCCTTCCGCCAAAATCACCGAGCGAGGGTGAAAATAACCGGGAAGGATTTGTAATCTTTGCGAAACCCAGCCGAGTCTCAAAAGAGTCACACAAGTTTGAATATTGGACTGGAACTGTACCTGCTGCGACATGCGCTTCAAACGAATTCCTTATCTGTAACAGTATGCATTATGTGGAACTGTGAAATACCGTGAATGACGTAATTTAACACACGGTGAATCTATGAGATCGCGAGAATTTCCCTTTAAAGTTTAGCCGAATAGGGCTGGAATAGGACAGTCTAGTTACCCATCACGTGTTCACTAAAATTGGCATAACGACCCGCTCAAAATACGTTACTTCGTTGTTCCACTATTCACGCATGATCGATTTTCAAATAGTGGTGTGATTTGTGGTACCTCTATACACTTGTATTTTTGTTGTATGCCTTACAAGAAAGGTTTATGACTTTTTTTTTATTTTTGTGTAGGCTCTAGGCAAGCTTCACCAATCTCACCACTGCCCACTGAAAAGCCGCGCTTGTGTTGAGATTAAAATTTCCCGCGTCATAGTAGAATTTTCGTTGTGGGGACGGCCGCAGATATTCTTAACGTCATAACTAGAGTAGATAGTGGGAAATAAAAAAATCCCTTTGCAGAATCTAAAATAATTCAGTGTATTCAGTTATTTGAACGTCATAACTAGAGTAGATAGTGGGAAATAAAAACTTTGCAGAATCAAAATAATTCAGTGTATTCAGTTATGTGACACAAAATTAAGTTGGATTTTCAGTTAAAATTAAAATAAGCCGTCCCTCTGTATCGGTGCTATTTTATCAGTGGTTGTCCCTCCCTGCAGGGGGGTGTAGAGATTTTCACAGTATGACGGGGGAGAACAAACATTTGTTCCACCCGCTGGATGTCGTTACTGGTCACCCGGTGCTTTCTCTACAAGATCAGATTGGTACTAACCTACAATTGGTATTAATAATAATAGTTGCGTTTTGCAGATACCATGGTATCTGATACCACGGTCAAAAGGCGTTTTTGCAGTTATCGTGGTATCTGGCCAGTTATCGTGGTATCAGATATTCAGATACTATGGTCCGACCGTGGTAACTGGTCGTGGTATCTGAAAAGTCATCTCACCTTCATCAATCTTTGTTAGATTGGTGAGAAAGAAGTTTAGCACTTAGTGATCTAACTGGATATCTGTTTTGCTTTTGGGATAACTTCGAAAAGTGCAATTTCGGCAACACGGAGCACCGTGTATCAGAACCACGGTAACTGCAAAAACGACTAATTGCCGATCCAGTTACCGTAGTAGCAGATACCATGGTATCAGCAGAAACGTCACTTATATAATTTATTGAGGCCCGCTATACAACAAATGAAAGAGCGGAGTAATAGAAAGAAGGAAAAATGAATTATGACTGCTTCTGCTTGTTTCTGACTTGTGTTGCCATTCTGTGAAGAGACAGCCAAATGTAGTTCATGAACGGAGGCAAAATAAGTTTTGACAAATAAGCTAGATAGAATGAATGCCTTTGTTGACATCTGAACAAGAAATATCAGTGATGAGTGTGGAAGAAGATGACAAAAATTAGAGAAGCACAAGATACAATTTTAACTTAAAGCTCAACTCTTGCTGGAAATGACCTTTTCACTATGAAATGGATCAGAAAAAACATTTTTCGGAAATACCATTACTTTTCACCTGAATTTAGCGGTTTTCTTGTTAGCGCTTGTGGACTCTATCCAGCTTTCCTGCTTTCCGACGCGGCGGCTGGCGCAAAACATTTCAAAACTGAACCTGCCGTGGTTAAAAATACGAAAACTAAGCAAAAAAAAAAGTCACAAACAGATGCTTATGTGTGAAAGAGTTGTCAGTGGACGTTGAAGATTCCGGCAAACTTTACGTTGCTTGATGGGTCACAACTCGGCACGGCCGAAAAAGCGCTAAAATTTCATAGGCATAATAGAAACAATGGAAAAATGTGGGACTTTTAAAAGCTTATAATTCAAAAGAGAGCTAGGTATATTATAAAGTAGCATAAGCAATACACAATCGAATGGACATGAACATTATTACTTTCAGTATTTTTTAATTGCTAGACGGTGGCTAATCGAGAGATTCCAGGAATTGAGTACGAAGCTCTATAAGATCCTATAGAGAAGACAGGGCTTCGGCTAACCTTTTAGTGGGTCACAGGGATTAGAGTGCATTTCAGATCCTTTCTCGCGATAGTTTTTGATCAGCCTGCTTCAGTACTTTTCTCGGAGAGGTGGATTATACCTTATCCATACAGTAGAATTGTGTTACTTCGCACGTTGCCTAGCTTTGTCCGGCACCGGTATTTCATAATTCTGCACAGTATTGGGTGCCAGGCCCGTATCCAGGAACTTATTTCGGGGGTGGAGGTTTGCCTACAGGTCGGTCGGACAAAAAAGTACAAAAAAGACATAGATCAGAGGGAAAAGCATATAAAAATGATTATTTTCGTATGTTTCGAGGGGGGGGGGGGGTCAATCCCCTACCCCCCCCCCCCCCCTCGATACGGCACTGATTGGGTGCCAACAGTAATTTGTACTAAATAAAGTTGAGTCAAAGCCACATACTGGAATTGGGTTGAATCTTTTGTTCTTTTTTGCTCAGCTCCTTTTTCAGTCAGGGCAAAATTACAGCGCCCGAAGTATTACAACACTTTCATAACCTTCTGAAATTATCCCAATAGAAGAAACAGAACATTAAAAAATCAACAAAAAAGGAATGAAAAAGAAAAGAAAAAGAACACTTGGCCCTTAGCATATTAAGTTCTTAATTTGTATTTCCCATTTCACTGTTTTAGAGGCGAAAAATAAAAACTTGAAGTTAGTCCAGAATTTTGAGAAATGTTCAAAGAATTAGAAGTACCTAATCTTCTCGAGAGCGGCGAGGGAGCCGTGCCGCGCCGCTGCTAACCGTCTAGAGTGGGAAGAAATGGACTAAAGTTTTGAGTGGAGTTCCAGGGCTATTTGTCTACATCGTCCGAGGGGATGCTATTCTCTGTTCATTTGAACTTGTGGAAGAACTTTGATCGCAAAACAAACTGTATCCTTCTTCCGCTGTTTCCCTACACCCCCTTTTGTTTTAGATATAAATGTTCCTTTTTGTTAATAAACAGCAGAGGAGAAACATCTCCATGGAGACTTCGGATTATTTCTGGTACTTAAAGTTTAACGGAAAATCCAACTTGCTTTTGTATCGTTTGATCGAACACACTGAATTATTTGGATTCTGCTAAGGGATTTTTTGATTTTCCACTATCTGCTCTAGTAGTGACGTTCAGAATATCTACGGTCGTCTCCACAACGCAAATCTACTATGACGCGGGAAATTTGATCTCAACGCAAACGCATTTTCAGTGAGCATTGGTGAGCTTGGTGAAGACTGCTTAGTGCCTGAATAGAAATTTTTCGTAGATCTTTTTTGTCAAGCATACCACACAGGTACAAGCGCATAGAGGTACCCTCAAATCTGACAGTGAAATTCCACAATTGGAAAATCGATTATTCATGAACAGCGAAGCAACGAAGTAACGCATTTTCATCAAATCTTCAAACCTATTTCAGTGAAAAAGTAATGGGTAACTTGGTTATCGTATCTCAGCCGTTTTTGGTTAAGCTTTAATGTCTATATTTTTTGTTTTTAGCTTAAAGAGAAGGACCATGTTCGTCGACCCATGAACGCATTCATGATATTCAGCAAGCGCCATCGAGCCTTAGTTCACCAACGGCATCCGAATCAAGATAATCGGACCGTGTCCAAAATTTTAGGCGAATGGTGGTATGCCTTAGAACCTCAACAGAAGAAGCAATACCATGACCTGGCTTTACAAGTAAGTTTCCAGTATGTCCGCGTTTTTTTTTTTAATTGGCACAACATTTCATGCGCGAGTAAATTAATTGGCACTTATCATTAACCTACAGCTAAAACATATATAGACTACAATTTTCATAGAATAAATACAGTAATTAAGGTAAGGTTGTCATAAACTGAGGCACGAAAGATTCTTGGCCTTATCAAGTAAAGAAGATCCTAGAACAATGTGGCCTCTCCGGATGTTGGGGAGAATGACTTGGACCACAGTCTCCAGAACAAGGTATCCATCAATTGGTTCGACGAATACTTCAAGACCAGAAAGTTCAGTCATGGCACGAAGAAAAGGACCAGATAGAATCGTTGCGTTTTTGCGCCAAGGCAAAAGATTGCTGGGGTGAAGAAATTTACCTTAAGTGGGGTCTGTCCCATGAGAAACTTGTGTTATTCATGGATTTGAGAGGGGATGGTTTACCTCTTGTTAAAAGAAGAAAATATTTGGGTAAAGTTAGGGTTAAAACTGGTCCTTACTCTTGCCCTATGTGTGGATGCGGTAATGAAAGTATAAGTCATTTTGTGGGAGAGTGTGAGCAATTGAATGGGTTGAGACAAGAGTTGTTTGGAGTGAGAGCGTGTGGGAGTGAGTTGATAATTGAGAGAATGAAAGAGAAAAGTTTCCAGGTTATTCGACTGTTTGGAGGGTTCCTCCTGATAGGGTTAGCCCACAGGGAAAATTGCATATTCCTGTAAATTTAAATATTGACATAGTGTTGTTGTTGTTATATATTTTTTCTTGTGTTGCTGTGGTGCGATGGCCCTTGTTGGCTTTTATGCATTAAATATCTATCTATCTACAGCCTACAATTGTCATAGAATAAATACAGTAATTCAGGTAAGTTTGTCATGGTACAAGGTAATCTGAGGCACAAAACCATTACGGTACCTTTCAGTTTTACAAGCGACAGGTCACTTCACCCCATGCTTCTAAGAGCTTTGAAGGTCAGCATGCTTGTTTTCGACAGTGTCGAAACTAATAATGAACTAATAAAGAACTTCCTTTTGTCTCGGGAATGAAACTGGTGAGAAACCCGATCCAGGTTGTCCATTCTATTCAAGGTATGGTTGTCCATTTTATTCAAGGTATTGTTCTCCGATTTTCTTTATTTGTTGCTGTATCATCTTCTTCTTGTCTTTTCATCTGTATCATTCATTAGTTGAATTTTTAGTGTATGAGTAGCTCGGTATGAATGTAGTGAATAATTATAAATGAATTACATCGCTTGCCCTTCCAAGCTTCATTGCCTTTCTTGGCAGGCGAAAGGCGAATAGTGTCTGTTTTTTTAATAAATGTATCTCTACTCTCTACTCTACTCTCTAATGGCGAAAATAATTTACTTGTATGTTGGTGAATTTTTATTGACATTTTCTTATGCTATTTTTCGCGATGAAGGATTTTTGGATGAATAAAGCGAATTTGAATTTGAATAACCATTTCGTGTGGGGGCAGAGTTTCATGTAGTTGAATCTGACCAGATGATACATGAGTAAAACAACATGCTGCATCCCAGTTTTCACGATCAGAATCTAGGCGGAATTTAGTAAGAACTGGAATTTTGCGAAAGGACCGAATTGAAAGAGGCAACTTACTAAAGGGCTGACATTCAGTCAAGAACACACTAACTTTGGGATAGATTACTCTTTTCCGTTTTGGCGGATACATTTGGCCAGAATCTTCAGACTTTGTTAAAACTGCTTACAGACTGAGACTTTGCTAAAATTACTGACTTGATTGATTGAATAAATTCCATGTGTATAAAGAATAACATGAGAGGGTCGTGATGACGGTGAAGCTGAATCAGAACCAAGAATCGTGAACGGTAACGATAACCGTTCCAAAATTTCCTGACTGAAGATCGGAACCGATCTCCGAACCAAATTCTGGTCGACGCAAAAACACCGGTTCATCAGAACCGAAAGTCGCGAAAACACTGGTTACTCTGAACTGAAGTATATTGGTTGGCGCCGAAACAGGCCCCAAGAGATATCAGTACACGTGGCACACGCAACCGGCCCACACTCACCCCCGGCATCCGTAGACTAAAGAGTAAACAGAGAGTAATGTGAATTTCGTCACCAACGCGCGATATAAGTTTTGCCTTGTATGGACAAAGGGGTTGGTTCGGCACTGGTATCTACACCTGTTTTTTTCGAAAACTGGCCGACAAATATTGTTGAATTGTTGACGTCTATTACATTCTGCCTTTTTGACCCAATAAATGCCGGTTCGGACTTGAGGGATTTTCAAACTGATCGTATACACATTTTGTTTTCTACTATGCGCGAAAGCTGCAATAGCATTTCTCGTCACCCTGTATCGACTATATCATTGGGTTTTAAAATGTATGCTAAATTTCCGGTTGTGGCCGGATTCCGGGAGATCTAATTGTCTGGCAAGAAGAAAAAATACTTTTTCGGGTTCAGCATGTCTCCTTCCCCCTTAAACAAACCTCTAATCAACTTCAGATTAAACTTTTACTATTTTGACGGACTCCGTGTGAACTACTTGTACGGCGAGAAAATAAATTTCATATTCGGATTCAGCGTGTCTATTTTACCCTATATCGAACCTCTAATCAACTTCAGATTAAACTTTTACTTTTCACAAATTTTTCGTTTTTTTCCGGATTCCGGGTGTACTATTTGTCCGGCGAGAATATAATTTTCATGTTCGTATTCAGCATGTCTCCGTATCCCTAAATTAGTAATTTGGCTCTAATCAGTTTGAAACCCATCACTGAATGTAGGGTTACAGAGCACATCTTCGAGCTTTACCTGTACTTTGACCCAAACAGTCCTGGTGCCAAGTTTGAATAAAATATTAAAATATCTCAATCCCTTCGAGAGTTATCGTGCTAACAGACGGATAACTTTTACGAAATCATAGGTATAATTTTCACTTACGTTTGGGGTCCCAAAAAAATAAATATGCTTATTTGGGATCCCGCCAAAGCTTTGTTTGAATAAATTCTACGACGCTTATGTATTATTTCTCTTGTTAAACATTCAAGACAAATTTATGGCAACTAGTTTGACGGAGTCTAAACTTTGTCCCTCGTGCACCCTGAAACAGAAATACAAATGTTGTTCTCAAACGTTCATTCGGGAACACTTGAATAATCTTTTGTATCTTGACAACAGAAAGAAACCATGTTTATTTCATTTTTTGTAAGTCGGAAATGGAATGCTGCCATTCGCGTAATCTCGGAGTGGACTGGAAAAGCTGGATGGAAATGGATATATTGAGGCTGGACAGACAGAGCTCTTTCTCATACCTATGAATTTACAAAGTTTGTCCGGCCGTCGGTTCGTCTGTCTGTTGTCTGTTAACACGATAACTCTAGAAGAAGTTGGTACTTTGTTAAGACTTTTGTTGTGTAGGATCCTTGGTCATCTCGATGGATGAGCCTCGTAGCCACTCTATTTCGGGGTAGGTGCGGTGGTTTCAGATTAAGGTGTGTACTTTATGTGTGTTCAAGCTAAAGATACTGTCGATTCAGGGGTAAGGAGGCATGCTTGCAGAGAGGAAAGAGCACCTTTGCCAGACTTTTGGCCTAAAACTCCTTTCCCATCCCGTGCACCTGTTCCCTCCTCCCTAGTCCCCATTTACCCGAGAGACTTCGCCAACCTAGAGCAGTAGCAGTGAAGGTCCCAAAGCTCGCCCCAATTCATTGCCGCACTGACCGGTTCAAGAAAAGTTTCGTGCCTAGTTTCACTGAATGGTATAATCCAAATTGAGTTTGTTTTATGACAATGTTTTATTTTTGATAATTTATATTTCATTCAGTGTATTTTTGACGTTTGACACGAAGAAACGAATTCGGCATTTTGCTGTGATAGTTTTTCTTTTATATTAAAACGATCATTCATTCATTCATGCTGAATCCCTATTTTTTCGCACCCGAAAAATAGTTCCCCCAAATCCATCGAGAACCAGAGAGTTGTGAGATTTTAAATTTGTATAGCTCGGTGTCTGTTTGTTGTTATTCTTATGTTATGGCTGCATAGTTTGTAGTTGTAAGTTCTACAGTTCATTAGGGAACATGATATGTTGTAATATTGGACCTTCGTCATTGTTCTATGCGTTGCGTTGGTTGTATTTTGGTTAAAGTGTTAGGTAGACTTCATTTAGGATAGTGTAAGCTAATTTATTTTTTTAATGACGAAGAGTTTTAATGAAAGTACATGGTCTAGTTATTAGTCTGTAGACCGATTGTGTGAATTTTATTATATTTTGTCTATTCAAATTCAATTCAGTTCAAATTTGTTTATTTCCATGATATATTTTAACAAAAATAGTGGTGGATCGTCATACATGGTCGACATAGTCATAAATTATCACTTATATGTTACAATTATAAAATTTTAAAACACAATCGAGTAACAAACATATTTAAAAAAAACATGTCAATTTAAAATGAAATTGACAAAACATGTCAATTTAAAATTCATCCTCGCAAGCTTTGGCGGATACAAATAAATGAATTGAATTGAATGAGTTCCCCTTTTGGATCCCATAGAAACCTGTGGTCTTGTTACATAAACTGTAGATACAATCAATTCAGCCGTTTTTGGGCTGAAAAAGCACAGAATGTCTAAACTACAGCTCCAACACGCCGTGTGGCAGGACCTAAAACCTAAAAATGAAAACATGGCGCAGGGAAGAAATAGTCGATCAAAGTATTCTCCGTTAAACATACGAAAAAAATGCTATTGCGACAAATTGTTACCATTGTTACCGGTTGCTAGCACAGTTTTCTTTGTTGCCTCCCCAGAGAAAGCTTATTTCGTGATTTTGGTAATTGCCTTCTCCTTCGCAAACGCCTTAGGGATTTCCTTTTTTTTTCAGGTCAAAGAAGCTCATTTCAAAGCTCATCCTGACTGGAAATGGTGCAGCAAAGACCGGCGAAAATCCAGTACAGGCTCTGGGAAGGGCGACCACTACTCTCAAATGGGCGATGATCCCTTTACTCCTGGATTCCCGACGACTCCGAACTCGGCTGCTCCCGAAACGCCGAGCTTCACCTCCGTTATCACGTCCGCTGAAAAATTCCGTTTTGAGTTTCCCGACAGAAGCCATGATATTGAGCTGAAGTCGGACAAAGAAAAGGAAGGGGGGTCGGACGACGAGCGAATGGTAAGGGCTGATAAGCTATCCCATTTGGTGGAAACCGAACTTTAGCTTATTATCTACGGCCAGTGACGTATTCGTGAAGTCATGAAAGAAATGGGGAAATTCGATTAAATTAATTTCGCGTTTACATTTATAAACCGTTCTAGGGACGACCATTCCGTTAATAAATGGAAAATATTGACTTTCCTGTGACGTCACGAACTATTCATAATCGGCTAAAGTTTAGTCAACACCTGCCATTTACCTCTTTCAGTCAGGAGGCTGGCTCTGCTTTCCTCCGAACGGAACTCTCATCCTCTCCCACAAAGGCTTCGTTTGATTGACTTACCCGTGCGTCGATCTGAATTGCCATTGTAAATCTAAACCAGTTATAGGACCTATCTTACCTATAATACTAATGCAACCTACTTCCATAACCACTCCACATATTTCTAAACCCGGAGGCTCCAATTTCATACGGTAAATTCTAACCACACTACCTTCAGACTACCCTGCTAACTTCGATGTGTATCATGTTGTCGACGGTTGTCTGCGAGAAGTTTTCCACCAGAGAAACCGGTTATGTATATTTTTTCCCTGTTTTCGCTACAAGTTAACGGGTCTCCGTAAAGGTTTAAAACAGCCAAAAGGGTGGGTTATTTGTTTAAAGCACAGCCTAGTTTTAAAGAAATTCAAATATTTCAAAATACTGTAAGTTGAAGAGTAAATAGTGCGAGGAGGTCCTTTAAAGGAAATCCTTCACGACTAATAACCTCGCCCCACAAACATACAATTTCCTTTATGCATTGATGAATGAATGAATGAATTTATCCCCCCCCCCAAAAAAAAAAAACACGTGTGGCCATGGCGAGAAAAAAAAATGAAAACTAACACTCAAAACCTAAACACAAACGTACCAAAGGAGAAACTCCTTTGATGAAACCCAAATATATAGCCTTCTCCTCTACTATCACTCATATCGAGCATATGCTCGATGACCCGTCGCCCTATTCTCTTGCCAAACCCTCCAATCACCTGGACGAAATATCGGACCAACAACCAACGGACGGTATTTTGGCCTATTCCATCTCATTTCTTCTGATTCAATCACTCATAGGCAGAGTAATATGACGTTACTTTCATGACTTCTGCGCCGCACTGTAATTGTGTATTTGATTGATTGATAGTTTTTGGCATCAGGGAACGGTTCTCCGGCAGTTGCCAAGAAATTTCGGAAAGCTTCCTGGAAATCCATCAGCACGGCGGAGTGTGGTATGGATTTGTGACCTAAAACATCTAGTCATAAAAAACGCTAAATTTGAGTATGCTCCTGTAGAAAAGCTGTAAAGAATGTATTTGTGGCCGTTACGCTGTCAGAAGTTTCATAACAGATAACACAAGGATGCGCAATGTCAACAGACAAACACTTGGAGTGTAATCTGTTGTGATTTTAAAAATGTTATGCATCAAATCTTATGCGAAACAAGCATTGCCAGGAAGAGCTGAAAAACCGCCGAAAAAGTATCTGCTGACTTTTCCGAACTCATGATGACAAACTAAACAAGACCAAAGGTTTCGATGGGATCCCAAAATTGTACTATTTGCTCCCGGCAATTCGGTCTTGTAGATATTCGGTCTTCAACAGACTTCTTTTCTTCTTTTACTTTTAAAATTTACTAATAGTTTAAAGCCAATGGTAATAATCGGAGAATACCAAGTTCGTATTCGACAGTGCAAAACGGATACACCAGCGGAATTTCAGCAAGTTCAGATATATTCAGATATCCGTTTTGCGCTGTCGTATATTCAGATATGGATTCAGCGTATGGTTTACCCTATAGCCTACGTAGTATCTCCTTCCTTCCTTACTTCTGCCCAACTTCTGGTTTCGGCCGGATTCCGGACAATCTACTTATCTGGCAAAAAACTAAAGCTCAAAAATGAATTCAGCATATCTCCTTACCCCTACATCCAACCTCTAATCAACTTCAGATTAAACTTTTACTTTTAACAAATTTTCCGGTTTCAGCCGGATTCCGAGTGATCCATACGTCCGGTGTGAAAATTATTGTCATACGAATTCAGCATGTCTTCTCACCCGCAAACCGAACATGTTATCAAATTTAAATAAAACTTTAAACAAATTCTCCGGTTTTGGCCGGGTTCCGGCCGAACTAATTGTCCGGCAAGAAAATAAATTTCATATTCCGACTCAGCACGTCTCCTTGCCCCTAAATCGAACCTCTAATCAACTTCATATTAAACTTCATATTAAAATTTCACAAATTTTCCGTTTTTTGCCGGATTCTGAGTGAACAATTTGTCAGGCGAGAAAATGAATTTGATACTCGAATTCAGTATGTTTCCTTACACCTAAATCAACTATCTCAATAGCTTTCAAAAAATATTTTGTTTGCCCCTTAATTTGAAACCCATCCCCCACCCTCAAATATAGGCCTACAGAGCCCATCTTCGAACTTGACCTGTACTTTGACCCAAAGGATCCTCCCACCAAGTCTCATCAAAATATTAGAATCCCCTCGAGAGTTATCGTGCGGACAGACGGACAACATTTGCGATGTCATAGGTATCCCTTCACTTACGTTTTGGGATCCCAAAAATTCAGTAGATGCTTTTTCAGTTGCCATATACCGATCACTTTTCGGTCTGTCCGTCCACTCCTCTCGAGTTAGGGTACTTCCAGATGTGCTAGGACGATGAAACTTGGCAGGCGTATTAGGGACCCGACCAAACTAACTTAGAAATAGTCACTTGTCCGATCCGACCATCGTGGGGGGAGGGGGAGGTGGCGGAATCCGGAAAATAGGGGCATGCATAACTTTCGAACGGGTGATCAGATCTTAATGAAACTTGAGATCTGGAAATAACTCGTTTCTCAGATGTCCCCTTTCAGGTCTCGACCGGATCCGATGAATCTGGGGGGGGGGGGGTAGAGGGGGACCGGAAATCGTATGAAACTCTCAGAGTAGAGTGATCGGGATGAAACTTGGTGGGAAGAACAAGGACAAGCTCCAGATACATCACTGACAGAACTGGAACGGATCCGGACACTATGGGGGGAGTTGGAGGGGGGTTCCGGAATTCCGGCGATCCGTAGTTAATGTAGCCTACTTCCAGGTGGACTTGGACAACAAAACTTGGCAGGCACATCAGGGACCCGGCCAGATTAACTTGGAAACAGTCACTTTTCCGATCAGACTTTCGTGGGGGGAGTGGAGGTGGCGGAATCCGGAAAATAGGGACCTGCATAACTTTCAAACTGGTGATCAGATCTTAATGAAACTTGATATCTGGACATCTCGTGTCTCAGATGTCCCATTTCAATTCCGGACCGGATCCGATGAATCTGGGGGGGGGGGGGGCCGAGAGGGACCGGAAATCGTATGAAACTCTCAGAGTGGGGCGATCGAGATGAAACTTGGTGGGAAGAACAAGCAAAAACTCCAGATACATCACTGACAGAACTGGACCGGATCCGGACACTATGGGGGGAGTTGGAGGGGGGTTCCGGAATTCCGGCGATCCGTAGTTCATGTACTTCCAGGTGGACTAGGACAACAAAACTTGGCAGGCATATCAGGGACCCGGCCAGAGTAACTTGGAAACAGTCACTTGTCCGATCCGACCATCGTGGGGGGAGGGGGACCCGGCGGAATCCGGAAATTAGTGGCATGTATAACTTTCGAACGGGTTTTCAGATCTTAATGAAACTTGATATCTTGAAAGACCTCATGTCTCAGATTTCCCATTCCAATTCAGGACCGGGTCCGATGAACAGGGGGCGGAGGTGAGAACCGGAAATCTTGTGACACGCATAGAGTTGAGCGATCAGGATGAAACTTGGTGGGAAGTACAGGCACAAGTCCTAGGCGCATCAGTGACAAAAAGGACCGTATTCGGGTACCGAGCGGGGGGAGCTGTATGGGGGTGTCCGAAATTCCGGTGGTCGTGAGTTAAGGTACTTCCAGATGTGCTAGGTCGATTTGCTGGAGCATTAGAAACTTGACATCATTGGGTTAGACATCTGTTTAGATTTCGACGCTGAATAAATGAACGAATTGATTTATTACAGGCAACCTAATAATAAGGCGTTTAAAGAATGAAACAAAATAGAATAGTAATTTATTCACTCACACTTTCAGGGTTACAAAACCAAAATTGGTGAGTACTGTCATAAAATAAACATTTAAAAGCACGTACAAATGGTCAAAGGCTATTTAAAATTTCAACAATCTTTGGTATAAAACTATTTTGGTAACGGCTGTGTTTGGCCGCTACTGGTTGGAATATTGGGACCTTCGTAGAGACTGCTCGCTCTTGCCTTTCCCTTACATTGTTGTATGGGTGAGGGAGAAACTCATTGTAGATCGGGTGCGAAATAAGTTTTTTACCGATCTCGAGGCATAGGTTCAGCCTCCGTTTCTCCAATGTTTCAATTGTGTATGTGCTTAGAAGAAGGGAGTAGGGTACTTTTGGGCCTTTATGGATAATATGGAGAGCACGTTTTTGGATTCTTTCAACACGTGAATTTTGATCTGCAGTTGGACCAAAACGCCACACTGCGCATGCGTACTCCATTAATGGTCTTATGAAAGAGGTATAAATCCTGAGGATGTGAAGACTTGGGACAGTATGCTTTGATAAAAGCTTTAACATGTGCAGGCTTGAGTTTGCCTTACGGAGTATTTCTACTCTGTTATCTTCCCAATCTAAAGTTTCAGTAATAACTACTCCCAGGAGTTTTAGTTTTTTTACAGCCAAATTTTCAATGAGCTTTGGTTCAAATGGTTTTAAAAATGAAATATTTAAAACAGCGCTTTTTTCTTGGTTAACTTGCATATCGGACAAAGACGCTTCATTTTGTACGTCTTCGATGATTGCTGCTGCTGAACTTTTAATATGACGGTAGCATACTTTAGTAGTACTCAAATCGTCAACATACTTCCACCGATTCATTAATCATAACCAAAAAAAGCAAAGGTCCTAAAAGAGTACCTTGAGGTACACCACAAAAAATTGGGAACCGGGTCAGAAAAAAATACTTATATTTAGCCATTTGTTGTCTTTCGTATAGGAAACTAATAGCAATTATTCTAATTATATGAGGGCTTACGTTGAATTGACTAGAAAGTTTACCAATTAAAATCTTATGGTTAATGAAATCGAAACCTTTACGAAAATCAATTGCTATCAAATTTATCCATTTTCCTGGTTCTTCAAGATTTTTCAGAATTAAGCCAATTAATTTTATTAGATAATGAATGGGTAGTAGAGGATTTAGGTATGTTACCGAATTGCCGTGGATCTATTTTCGACAAGATCTCGTTTTTAAGCCACGTTGCAACGAAACTTTCATAGACTTTCATAACAGATATCACATGGATTTGCTGTTTCAGCAGGTAACGCTTGGGATGTTATCTGTATGTTCTGACTTTGCAAACATTACGCGTAACAAGCATTGCCAGGCAGAGCAGAAAAAGTATTTGCTGTTTTGAGAGTTCCGTTCGGAGGAAAGCAGAGCCAGCCTCCTGACTGAATGAGGTAAATGCAACTGTAACCCTCAGTCGTCGGATCGAGGTATACGGTATGAGTCGTATCTTTTCGCGAAACATAAGTTGCGTTTTTGCAGATACCACAGTATCTGACACCACGGTCTAAAGTCGTTTTCGCAGTTACTGCGGTATCAATAGGTCAAAAGGCGTGTTTGTATTTATCGTGGTATCTGTCGAGATGTTGTGGCATCTGATATTCAGAGCGCGTTCCACCCTTCTACAAATAGTAACTATTAGTTACTATTTCCGTTCCAACCTCACAAAAAGTTACTACGCTGACCGTTCCAACCTTCTCGAAATAGTAACTATTTGCTTACCACGCTCCCGGGAGCGTGGTAAGGGTAGTAACTACGGATCTCTGTAACCTGTTTGGTTGGATTCGCCCGTGGCATGATATTCTGCTAGAAAATACAAAACGTCGGTCCAGCCTTGACGGCAAAAAGCCAGAATTCGTGACGTCATGCGTAGTAACTACGGTAAGTAGATGGAACACGCTCTCAGATACCACGGTCCGACCATGGTAACTGATCGTGGTATCTGAAAAAGTCATCTCACTGTCATCATTACCAATAATAGAGACTAGGATTTTGTAAAATTGGGGAGAAAGAAGTTTGGAACTTAGTGATGTGACTATATATCTGTTTTTCTTCAGGGATGACTTCGAAAAGCATTTTCAGGTGGTTGTTACAGAAATTTTGTCTCGAAACTTAACACTTAAAAGGTGAGCTTTATGTTGTCTGTTACGAGACTTCTGACCGTGGATCAGACACGATTCGCAGTCAGCTAGGCTTGAAGAAATGCTTATGCATTGGAATTGATAGAGCGTCATCGACTCAACTCAACTCAACTTTGAACTTTCCCATTCTTGCTTACTATGGGTTCCCACTGTTACTGATTACCTTAATCCAAGGTCATATGCGAAGAGCCACCAGCATCGGAGATCGATCTGCAGTGCCGTGAACAAGTTTCCGACTCGGAAAGCGATCGGGAGCCGCAAACACCAAGGAGCAAGCTAATGGGATCGCTGATTACCGCGAGTCAGGCTAGAGAAAATAGGAACAAATTTAGCCCCGTCATAAACCCTGGGGAAGGACATGCACTGCCGTCAGCGGCCGCCGATATCACTCTCCGACCGAAGCCGATTAAGCCAAAGTAAGAGAGTTTTATTAACCGTTTAAACTGATAGATGGATATTTTTTTTTTTTTTTTTTTTTTTTTTTTACTTCACCAAAAATACACAAATACATTGTACAAAAAAGCTCAACAACCACATACAAGACAAAAGTCCTGTGGGTGGCTGTATCTTCTAACCACCTTTTAACTTGAAATTATTGAATAAATAATGACATAAAAACTAATCTAATATATTTTCAAAAAAAAAAGAAAAAAGAAATTATTTATCCATACTATCTTTTACAAACAAAAAGTAGTGCTGGACATGTCAATACAGTTAAAAATATTAGTTACTATTATAGTTACTATAAAATATTATAGACAATTAACGGTTTAAAATATAATTCATCAAATTACGAACGCGAATTAAAATGTGCGGGAGTCGCGTCACTATGGGGAAACCTGCAAGCGATGCTTCAAAATTGTAAAGCAAAGGAGGAAATTTGCATCCGACTGCGAAAATTGGACACGTTGTGTGCACGGGTACTTAGTAGACAAAACGACACGTCAACTTTTATTCGGAAACAGTAGTTTGTCTCAGATGCTTTTCGTACAAAGCCAATCCGGTGAGCAGCACCGATGAAAAATTTGTCGCCTGCGTAGTTGTATGATAGTTGTACGAAAAAGTTGCATCTAGTGATATGTAATAGTAGAGAGTACTATCATATAATGCGCCTCAGACTGTGCCAATCTTAAGTAGTAGTATCCAGTAGCATCCTGTCTTTCTCTAGACGCATCCGGTCTTGCCAATCGTAGCATGCAGTAGAATGCAGTAACACGGTAGCCTTTAAGTAGAATCATGTAGTAGCATCAGTTAGTACTCCATGCTACTTTTTCGTACTACTTCATACTACAATTCTGATATAAATTTTCCGTCGGGGCTCCAGTTCAGAGCACGTGATGGACTTGTTTCACCCGTCTAACAATAGTAACTATTAGTTACTATTTTCGTTCCAACCTCATGAAAAGCTACTACACTGACCGATTCAACCTTCTTGAATAGTAACTAATGGTAACTATTTTCTTACCACGCTCGGGAGCGTAGTAAGTGTGGTAACTACGATCTCTGTGACGTGATTGGCCCGACCAGTCCGCGCACGATATTTTGTCGAAAATAGGAAAATTCGGTCTAGTCTACTCCAGCCTTGACGACAAGAAGCCAGTATAATAATAATAACAACGTTTATTTCCTGTATAGCTCATATAATTGCTCGCGATCGTCACACAATTATTAACACGGCTAAAACTTAATTATCACTTCTCAATAATTACCGTAAAATATTTATATGTATATACAATTAATAACGAACATATCACAGTTCATAGTTAAAATAGTTTACGAAATACGGTATAAATGACGAAAGATACTATAATAATAATAATAATATTTATTTATTACCCACTTACATCAAAAAGATTAATAGTGGAGTATAAACTTGAAGAACGGAAAAAAAAAACCCGGAAAAAGACGTAAAACAACAACTAAAGTCAACAAAACATTAATCAAACAAACGGATCAAACCGTGGTGAGGCGACAAACGCCGATACGCTGTTTCTGAGAGCCTTTTGTGTAGGCCAGTCAGCTTCTCAGTAATATTCGGAAGATAAAATTTTTTAACTATCTTTCGATTCTTGTACCACAGAGGAAGATAGAGAAGAAATTTACAGAATCGGAAGTAAGAAGATCGAATATCGCTAATGTCTTTTTTCTTAAATATAGGGTAAAGCCCAGAAAGTAAATACCGGTAAGTAGAGTGGATATCGGGGCGAACAAATCTGGTACAATTACGGGTTGCAGCGCGAAGCCTTGTTTCAGGTCGAGTCTGGTTTGGTGGTGTCATGCGTAGTAAGTAGGGTGGAACGCGCTCTTAGTTTACACTCTTCGCTACTACTAGTTGCTCCCTCTTTCTGTAACGGCTATTAGTCGCTGGTCTTCCAAGGCAGTTGTGAATGTATCTTTCCATGTTCCATTCATCCTTACTCCGCCGTTCCCTACTATCGATTCCAGGAGCTATCGTTATTTACGATGAACTTCCAGCGTCAGTCCAGAAGACAGGTTAGATAGAAGAGAAAACCGCGTATGAATGATTTGCTGTAGGAGGAGAAAGCGTAATGAGAATAATTCTGAATGCCTTGCTCTTGATTAAGGAATGCTGTCCACACCTTAAAGATTGATAAACTTGTAGGGACACCTTTTTGAAGGAAGGTGAGATGAGGTTTGTGGGTAGGACGCATTTGTGACTGACCCCTTAAAGGATCTGTCTTACCTATAATCCTAATGCAACCTACTTCCATAATCATTCCGTAAATTTCCAAACCCAGAGACCCCAATTTCGTCCCCCTCTAACAAAACCATGCTGATTTTCTCACTTGCAGTCTTTTGCTACCGTCGATTTGTATCGCGCTGTCGACGGTTGTCTGCGAGAAGTTTGTCCATCAGAACAAGACCAAAGATTTCGATGGGATCCCAAAATTTTAATATTTGCTCCCGACAATTCGGTCTTGTAGATATTCGGTCTTCAACAGACTTCTTAAACATTTTTACTTTTAAAATTTACAAACAGGTTAAGGCCAATGGTAATAATTGGAGAAGACCAAGTTCGTATTTGACAGTGCAAACTGGATACGCCAGCTGAATTTCAACAAGTTCAGATATATTCAGATATCCGTTTTGCGCTGTCAAATATTCAGATATGGATTCAGCACATGGTTTACCCTATAGCCTACGTCGTATCTCCTTCCTTCCTTACTTCTGCCCAACTTCCGGTTTCGGCCGGATTCCGGACAAACTACTTGTCTGGCAAAAAACTAAAGCTCAAAAAACGAATTCTACATGTCTCCTTACCCTTACATCCAACTTCTAGTCAACTTTTACTTTTAACAAATTTTCCGGTTTCAGCCGGATTCTGAGCGATCTATACGTCCGGTAAGAAAATGATCATCATATGCGAATTCAGCATGCCTTCTTACCCACAAATCGAACATCTTATCAAATTTAAATAGAACTTTTACTTTTAACAAATTCTCCAGTTTCGGTCGGATTCCGGCCGAACTAACTGTCCGGCGAGACAATAAATTTCACATTCGGATTCAGCACGTATCCTTGCCCCTAAATCAAACCTCTAATCAACTTCATCTTAAACTTTTACTTTTCACAAATTTTCCGGTTTTCGCCGGATTCCGGGTGAACTATTTGTTCGGCGAGAAAACAAATTTCATATTCGAATTCATTATGTTTCCTTACCCATATATAAACTATCTCAATAGCTTTCAAAAAATATTTTTTTCGCCCCTTAATTTGAAACCCCTGCCTCACCCTCAAATATAGGGCTACAAAGCCCATCTTCGAACTTGACCTGTACTTTGACCCAAAGGATCTTCCCACCAAGTTTCATCAAAATATCTCAATCCCCTCGAGAGTTATCGTGCGGACAGACAGACAACTTTTGCGATGTCATAGGTATCCCTCCACTTACTTTTTGGGATCCCAAAAACCGGTTATGTAAATTGTTTCCCTGTTTTCGCTTTAAGTCAACGGGTCTCTGAAAAGGCTTAAAACAGCCAAACCGTCGTTTAAAGCACAGCCTAGTTTTAAAGTATTCAAATGTTCTAAATACTGCAAGTTGAAGAGTAAATAGTGCTTGTGGTCCTTAAAAAATGCTGTCACGGCAATTTTAGTTTTATTATCTGTTTGAAGACTCGACGGTTGAAAACAAAAATACCTCAATGATACATCATGTCACAGTTACACAAATATAAAACAACTCCCCAACGCTGCTGAAATATTAGTAGGCCTGCGTTTGGGAACAAAAGATTATAAAATTAAGCCTCTCAGTGCACGTTTTTTAGGGGCCAAAGGGAAGAGCTTGTGGTGTGTAGGGATGTTATTAGCTTATAGATAGCTATGTGAGAGGAACACTTTGATTTTGTTTCTTCGCTATCGGTTAAATCAGTAATCGTCAGTAATCAAATGATAAAAGGCTATCTAACATCTGTTGGTAGTCACATTGTGGATACAATGAACTGTAGCCAGAAGTAGAATAGTCTCTTGATGGTACCCGAATCGTGGACAAGCAAAATCGGGATGCTTGTCAGAAATAGCGTATAGTAAAATATATCTTGTCAAACTGACTATAATGTTAACCCGAACTATTCAGTGTACCCAATGGGAGCGGAACATTCTTCTGTAAAGCAGTAAATTACCGACTCAAAAGTAAAATATCGTCAAAGCATATGCAATACATGAGACAAGAATCCCGAAGGGATTAATAAAGTAATTTTCAAGTGGTTCAAACAAACCCGGACTCTTTCTATTTTGGGTATCTTTATGTTCTCTTTTGGCTCTAACATCTTCCCTAGAGCACGGTATGGTAGTAAAAAGAGGACATACACCAAATAGGATAGGTTCGCGGTGATCGGATTCGGTTCCAAAGCTGTCTTAGCTTTGAGCTAAGAGGTCTTTGGAAGCCTCCAAACAAAAGTAATAACTTTTGGGTGAATCTTCAACTACATAAGGAGCGTTTTCCGTCCTTCTAACAATAGTAGCTATTAGTACTATTTTCGTTCCAACCTCGTGAAAAGTTACTACGCTGACCGTTCCAGCCTTCTCGAAATAGTAACTAATAGTAACTATTTGCTTACCATGTTTGGGAGCGTAGTAAGCGTGGTAACACTCGCATCTCTGTAACGTAATTGGTCGGATTCACCCGTGGCATGATATTCTGCTGGAAAATATAAAAATCGTCCCAGCCTTGACGTCAAAAAGAATTTGTGACGTCATGCGCAGTAACTACGGTAAGTAGTTTGGAACACGCTCAAGATGTAAGGCTTGTTTCCCGCGTAATTTGAACTTCATCAAGGACGTGGCTTTTATTTTGTACGCTACAATTTGCCTGGACACAGAACAAGTTCAGAACCGTATTCACATTAGCAGCCTAGCAGGTTTTCGTTTTATTAGCAGCAGGGAATTTCATTGCTGTTGTTGCTGCTAAATATTTAAAATTACATACAGCTACCACAAATCTGAAAGACCTTTCTCACACAAACAAGTGTTCGAGAATAGTGGAGCAACTCATTTCCATCAGGTTTTCTGAAGTGGTTGGTGACCAGGTTTTTCTTCCAGTGAACATTTAAAGATCCTGCAGTTTTTGCAGATCAGTTGACCTTTAATGTTGCCATGATTTGTTGACCCACCTGAGTAAAAAGGGCTAAGAGCTTGGTCACACTGGGCTCAAAAAGCCGCCTATTCGACAAACAACTGATAATCTCTAGAGGACGTGAGATTTGATCGGCTTTTTGGCAGCTTGTGGATAATGAGCAGACTGCAATTAGGGTTCCGGTAACATACATATACACACTGTTTTGCTCTAATTGATCTCCTAAATTTAAAACGACAACATTCAGAATTAGTTGAATCATGTTCTTTTTTCTATACTTTTGCAAACCAAAAAGCCAGGAAATGAGCCAAGTGTCACCAAGCTCTAAGCAAGGAAATGTGTTCGATGAATACGTTCCGTTGGAGCAACAGCAGTAAAAGTTCCCGATTTTTCAGACAAGGAATGCGGTTTGATGACCACAACCGCGATTACGTCAATCACTCTCCAAGCCCATACGCTCCCACTGGAAACCAGACGTTCCAGTCTGCCGGAAGCGCATTCAAGCTGATGCCGACATCCCCCAAAACGAACTTTCATCTGGCCCAGGTCAGGCTAAATGGCCATATTGCTCAGAAGTCCCTCCCCGTGCCAGCAGGTCCGCCGGTTGCCTTGCAACCAGGTCTGACCTCACCTAAGACGTTCTCAGGTTTGTGACTGTCCCGTATTCGTGCAATATTCATGGTTCTAAACGGAAAAGTTAGCTGAGATTTATTCTAGTGCTATTTCGGCTCTTCTTGTCAAGGTCCTCTTCAGACTCTAGGTATGGACCTGAGCCTCGTTTTGTTTCAATAGCGCTGCCGCATCGCTGCTGCAGCACTTCTTTGCTTTTGCACAATATGTATTTTTGGACTCACCCTCTTTTCTTGGTTGAAGTGGCAGCGCTGCAGGACCTTGCAGGTAAGCACGGATTTGGTCGGTGAGCAAGTCCATGATTCTCGAGAAGCACTGCCGTCGTCCTCGGAAGCACTGCAGTGCAAAAACGGATGTAGAAAGAATCAGTCCGGAATCGGGCGAGAAGTGGACCTGCAGCATGCAACAAAAACGAGGCTCTGGTCGGAGGTTCGTTTACCTAGCAAGGAACCTCAAAAGCATAATTATGGCATAATCTAATGATGTCTCAGAGGAAGCTTGTTCTTCGAACCTGAAAGTCCAACTCGAAAAGTCGTCAGTTCTTCCTTTTTTTTTCTTTTTTTTAATATTCCCCTACTTTCACGGTCCCTGTTTCTCCCTTTTAAACCTATTAAACTGCTTCGGTTCACTAATAACTGATACGAAATGGGACCCAGGTCAAAAATATTCTTAACCAAGCGTCCCCCTCAGTTTCCCCTTTGAAACGTTGGTACAAATTTTCTTAAAAAATTTCCGCAGAAACCTTTGTTCTCTTTGTTATTGTGACTTGCTTCTTTTGAGGAATTTGCTCGGGAAAGCAGTTCCTTTTATCATCCAAGTCGAAGACTTTTCGTTGAGACGTACTGTAAGAGAATTACGGTTCACTGTCTCGTTCTGGGAAATACGACATGTTATTATCTTTTGCAGGGATACTAATGAAGGGCGCTCAGGCCTCTGGGGGCGGTGGAAGTAGTTCCAAGCCAGCCAAAGTGAAGGCGACGACGGCTAGTATTCCCACAGCCGCCGAGATCGAACTGAACGAAACGAAAGTGTTGCAAGCTCTGCCGACTCCTCAGGTAAATATCTTGAGTGAAACGAGGGCGCAGTTCCTTCGGTACAGTCTGTCCGGGAACTCACGAACGGGTTGATGTGTTTCAAGTTTAACCCCAAAAGCCAACTTATTTTTGTTTCATTTGACTGAGTACACTGAATTATTTGGATTCTGCAAAGTGATTTTTTTTTATTTTCCGCTGTCTGCTCTAGTTCGGACATTCAGAGCGTGTTCCATCCTACTTACCGTAGTTACTACGCATGACGTCACAAATTCTGGCTTTCTGCCGTCAAGGCTGGAACGATTTTTTAATTTTCCAGCAGAATATCATGCCACGGGCGGATCTGACCAACCACGTTGCAGAGATGCGTAGTTACTACGCTTACCACGCTCCCGAGCATGGTAAGCAAAAAGTAACTATTAGATACTATTTCGAGAAGGTTGGAACGGTCAGCGTAGTAACTTTTCGTGAGGATGGAACGGAAATAGTAACTATTTTTAGAAGGGTGGAACACGCTCTCAGAGTACCTGCGGCCATCCCCGCAGCTTAAATTCTACTATGGCTCGAGAAATTTTAATCTTAACACAAACACGGCTTTTCAGTGGACAGTGGTGAGAATGGTAAGATTGCTTAGTGCCTGAAAAAATAATTATCATGAATCTTTCTCGTAAGGTATACTACAAAAATACAAGCGCATAGAGGTACCACAAATCAGACGGAAATTCCACTATTTGAAAATCGATTGTTGGTGAATAGTGGAACAACGAAGTAAAGCATTTTCAGTGGAAGGTCAAGCCGATTTCAGTGAATAATTGGTGGGTAACTATATTGTCCTATCCCAGCCTCTTTTCAGTTAAACTTTTAAGGTTAAATATAAAATTGTCCACAAAAGCAAGGGAAAAATAACAGGCAACAAAAAAACGGAAAAGCAACAATAAAAAAATACAAAATATGTAAATAACCAACTCACTTCGAAAATGACCAAATGGAAGGAAACGAAAAATAGACGGTGCGGGCAAAGATAAAAAAAACAAAAACGAGCTAAGGTACTGGTTGTTAATTTGGCTATTATGGCTAGGGTTGCAAACTATGGTGGATCCTGCGTGAAGTGCTCGAAAATGGGAATGGTAAAATGGAATGGTGTGAGCTTATTTATGTGCCTTGTCTGATGTGTGGTTTCGGGGAGTTGTTCGGGAAGGAGCTGGCAGAATCTTGCTAATGTGAAATTTTCACAAGACAACAACAACAGGGTATGGCGTCTGTATTTTGAAGGTTCTAGCCGGAGTGTGTGCACTGTAAGTGCATCTTCATAATTGGTATACTCATGCCACGGTACAATTTTAACATTCCGCTAGTGGATGTGTTCAGTCAGGTTATGTGATTCCGAAGCAAAGCAAGATAACACTAGTGAGTAACACAACGCAAAGACTTGAAAGAGGTGACACACACTCGAGTAGCAGCGACGCTAGCACCACTAGGGATAGTGAACGTTCCTACTGAAACTCAATCAGTTGTCCACCAGCGCTGGCTCTAATAACTTCATACTCTGAAATCAGCAAAAACAAGACCAAAGGTTTCGATGGGATCCCAAAAATTCAATATCTGATCCAGACAACTGGGTCTTGTCTTAGCCAGATCCAGTCTTCGCCAGACTCCTTGAACATTTTTACGATTAAAATTCAGAAACAGATTAAGGCCAAATAGCTAATCACCTGAGAAAACCAAGTTCAGATTTGGATTCAGCATGTGTGTTTACCCCTATAAGTCATATCTGTTTTGACGAAAACTTCCTGCCACTTCTGCCAATTTCCCGGTTCCGGCCGAACTCCAGAACTACTTGTCCGGCGAAAAAAGAAAGCTCAAAGACGAAATCAGGGTATCTTCTTTCCCCAGTAATGAACATCTAATCAACTTCAAATAGAAATTTAGCTTATAATAAATTTTCCGATTCCAGCCGGATTCCGGTCGAACTATATGTCCGGGTAAAATACGATTGTCACACAGGGACTCAGCATCTCTTCTTACCCCTAAATCGCTTATCTAATCAACTAGAAATAAAACTTTGACTTCCAACAGTTTTCCGGTTTTGGCCGGATTCCGGACGAACTACGTGTCCGGGTAGAAACTTGTTTTCACATAAGTGTTCAGCATGTCTTCTTGCCCTAAATCAAACATCTAATCAACTCCAAACAAAACTTTTGATTTTGACAAACTTTCCGGTTTGGGCCGGATTCCGGTCGAAATACTTCTCCGTCGAGAAAATAGTTTTCACCATCGTCTTCAGCATGTCTCCCTACCTCTGAATCGAAATTTAATCAACTTCAAATAAAACTTTTACTTTCAACAAACTTTCCGGTTTGGGCCGGATTCCGGGCGAAATAGTTGTCCATCGAGAAAACAGTTTTCACCATCGTCTTCAGCATGTCTTCCTACCCCGAAACCGAACATCTAATCAATTTCAAATAAAACTTTTACTTTCAACAAACTTTCCGGTTTGGGCCGGATTCCGGGCGAAATACTTGTCCGTCGAGAAAATAATTTACACCATCGTCTTCAGCATGTCTTCCTACCCCTAAATCGAACATCTAATCAACTTCAAATAAAACTTGTACTTTCGACAAACTTTCCGGTTTTGGCCGGATTCCGGGCGAACTACAAGTCCGACGACAAAATGGTTTTCACCATCGTGCTCAGCATGTCTTCTTACCCCATAATCGACTATCACATTAGCTGTTTCAAAATATTTTGTTTGTCCCTTAATTTGAATCCCCTCCCCCACCCCTAAATGTAGAGCTACAAAGCCCATCTACGAACTTGACTGGTCCGACGACCCAACGAACCCTCACACCAAGTTTCATCAAAATATCTCATTCCCTTCGAGAGTTATCGTGCTTACAGACGGACGGACGGACGGACGGACAGACGGACAACTTTTGCGATGTCATAGGTATCCCTCCACTTACGTTTTGGGATCCCAAAAAAGATACAACCTCTCCTGTTTCCTCGGTTTGTGCAGACCGCACCTTAGCTTCACTGGAAATGTCCAGGTCCGCAAGTTTTTCTCGCTTTAAATGCGGTAAGCTTAGTGGGCGTCGCTATAAGTATGCCCGTTCGCGAAGCAAGGAAAGCATAGGTCTTGACCCCAATTCCGAGTGTTATTTTGCTTTGTTCCGAAGCGAGGTCGTGATGAAGTGGTCGGATATAGCCGACAACTTCTCATGATTTATTTTCAGCTTCACTTGCTCACACTCGTTTGGCAATGGTTTTATATGAACTGAATCAATTTAAAGCTATTGCCAGGTTGTCAGCGAACCTGAATCTCTTCAAGGACCTCTCGCACTATTTACTCTTCAACTTACAGTTTGTTAAAATATTTGGATACTTTAAAACTAGGGTGTGGTTTTAAAAAATAACCCACGGTTTGGGATGTTTTAAGGCTACCGAGGCCCGTTGACTTATAGGGAAAACAGGGAAACAATTTACATAACCGGTTTTTCTGATGGAAAAAACTCCTCACAGACAACCGTTGACAGCGTGATACACATCTAAGGTAGCAAAACACGACAAGTGAGAAAAACATCGTGGTTTTGTTATAGGGGTTAGAATGTACCGTACGAAATTGGGGTCTCCGGGTCTAGAAATGTATGGAGTGATTACGGAAGTAGTTTGCGTTAGTATTATAGGTAAGACAGGTCCTTTTAACTGTTTACAAGTCTGTTTATGTGAGTTTTAAAAGGAATTCAAGGCAAGTTCACTGGATAACGTCACATGCAAGGGCTAGGGGTTTCGACACCTCACTATTATTTCCCAAAATCACGCTTTGTTAAAGAACCCCTCTTGCTTATTCGGCCTTTTGTAATATACCTAGCTTCCTTGTGGAATTAAAAGCTCATAAAATCCCCACCATTTTCCATTGTTTGGTTTTGTTACTACGGATTTTTAGTGCTTTTTCGGCCATGTTGAGTTTTGCCCGTCACACAGCGTAAACTTCTGTTTTTAACTTCTTTTATTTGCTCAGTTTTCCAACTTTTTAACCACGGCGCGTTCAGTTTTCAAACGTTTTGCTCCCAGCCGCCGCGTCGGAGAGTAGGAAGGCTGGATAGTGTCGACAAGCGCTAACAAGAAAATCGTCAATTTCATCTCTAGTAAGAGTTGTGCTTTAATGGTCACTGAGGAAATTGTGCTACAAAACCAGAAGAATCTGACGAAAGTTATGATTATCGAGTTCTACCGTAAGTGCTGTATGATCTGTCAAGTCGAAAGCCTTTGATCAATCAGCAATAACTAACTTCGTATAAGCATCGTCGTTCCCAAGGTGCGACAGAATGCACTCGATCAAAGAATTCAAGTAGACAACCGCTCTGGAATCCAAATTGCCGAGGATCTAATACTTCAGTGACGTCTTCCAGTAATAATTAATGAATAAGCTTTCCGAATAGCTTCGAGACCAATAGGATAAAATAGGACAAAAGGGCACACTAATTAGCTTCTGTGGGGGCCAGAGAGATGGGACGTAAATCATTGTCCCCAGTAGGGTGGCTCACTTTAGGTTTGCCACACAAGTATATTAAACATACCAGGCAACTGGCAGTCAAGTATAATATAATAATATAATCTTTATTTCCATAATAGCACAACATAATATGGCTAGCAGAGGATTGTCATGACTTAACACATGTCAAAGCAGTGACGTACAATATATACAGTATATGGTAATAATGAATAGGCCTACATAGTATAATACATGTCACACAATTAAAATGGGAAATAATATAAGGAAGCATCATGAGTTAAAATGAGAAATAAAATAAGGTACGAAGGATGATAAATATCGGTCAGACGAACTTGATATCTATTCAGTAATATAGACAAGGTGTTGGTAAGTACCTGTAAAAAAGGCTCATTAAATTCTTTAGCTGTAAGAATAGAGCCTTCTTCGTGTTCAAGTTCAACACACTTGATTTTCACCGCTAGCTCAATCAATTTAGGGTTGAAACTATAGTTTTACTGAAAAGGTCTTAGACAGGACAATCTAGTTACCCATCACTTATTCACTTAAAGAAGCTTGAAAACCCGGCGAAAATGCGTTACTTCGTAGCTCGGCTATTCACGAAAAATCGATTTTCAAATAGTGGAATTTTCTTGTCTGATTTGTGTGCTCTATGCGCTTGTATCTGTGGTGTATGCTCGAAGATTTACGAAAATAAGTGTTCACGGACTGTGCTACCTTCTGCAAGCTGATCAGTGGCCACTGAAAGGCCGCGTATGTATTGAGATTCAATTGTTCTGCGTCATAGTAGAGATTCGTGTTGTGAGGACGACCATAGATAATCTGAACGTCATTCTAGAGCAAGTAATAAAAAATTAAAAAATGAAGTGTATTCAGTTAAGTGATCCAAAAATAAGTTCTTCTCCAAAAATAACTTTTCAGTTAAACTTTAAAGAATCTGACTTGGAATGATCACAGATCCTTTTCTCATATTTCTTTTCAGCACTCCAACGGCACATGGCTACTACCTATTTCCTAAAACTGTGACTTTCGTTTTTGCAGCTTTAAAAACGTCGTTACTGAAACCGATTTTCATTTTGATTCGATTATTCTTCCACGGTCTGTCACGATTAGTGTATTTCGCAGTTACTTCAGGGAACTTATCTGTGTAAGATCTATGTAGCTGAATTTAGAAAAAGTTTGTTGCGTCTCATTAGCGCTTTCTAGCTCGTAAAGCGATGACCAATTCATGACAAACAGCTTACAGGAGAAATGAGTTCAGTAGCAGAAATTTTCTAAACCGGGTAATAAGCAAATGTCGTTTTTTCCTCGCTGAGGTTGAGCAGAGCCTTATAAATTGTTGATTCATCCGTTCATTGCATGTCCCCAAAAAACAACATCGAGGTCAATATGATAAGGAAAAGCAAGAAAAGTTAATATTTATTACAAAATCTGCATCTCCTTTACCTGTTATTTACTGATGTTCGCAACGTTTCTTAGCTGATATCAGAAAACTAATCCTCTGGTTTGCGCGTCTAATTGCTACTTTCACTTTCAGCCCAGTCCTCCAAGTGATGGAATCATGCCACCACCGAAGTTTGTGCTTGCTCCTACCCCGGCGCAACTCGGAAAGGCTCCCCTTCAGCGGCGACAATCCTCCGGGGCTCCCACTCCAGACTCCCCTTTGAGCGATGGGACTTACCAGGATGGTGAAGACCAGGAAGTTCAGAGTCCGGTAGTTGCAACAGCCGTTGTTTCGGAAGTGATGGCGTCTTCCGGGCCGGCTACGCCAGTTGTCCCTCAATCGCCAGCCAGGAAGGCTGGGCAGAAAAAGCAATTAAAAGACGGGGGCATGGGAAGGTAAGGTCTTTATATTAGTTGCGTGTTTGTAGATACCATGGTAGTGATACCACGGTCTAAAGTCGTTTTTGGGATCCCAAAACGTAAGTGGCGGGATACCTATGACATTGCAAAAGTTGTCCGTCTGTCCGTCCGTCTGTTGGTCTGTCCGTCCGTCCGTCTGTCCGTCTGTGCGCACTATAACTCTCGAAGGGAATGACAAATTTTGATGAAACTTGGTGTGAGGATTCTTTCGGTCAAGAGTAAGGTCGAGTTCGTAGATGGGCTCTGTAGCCCTACATTTAGGGGTGGGGGAAGGGGTTTAAATTAAGGCGCAACTGAAATATTTTTAAACAGATAATATGATAGTCGATTATAGGGTAAGAAGACAGTTGAACACGATGGTGAAAAACATTTTGTCATTGGACAAGTTGTTCGCCCGGAATCCGGCGAAAACCGGATAGTTTTTTAATAGTAAAAGTTTTATTTGAAGTTGATTAAATGGTCGATTTAGCGGTAAGAAGACATGCTGAACACGACGGTGAAAATCATTTTTGCGCCGAACGAGTAGTTAGCCAGGAATCCGGCCAAAACCGGAAAGCCTGTTAAAATTAAAAGTTTTATTTGAAGTTGATTAGATGTTCGATTTAGGGGAAAGAAGACATGCTGAACACTTATGTGAAAACAATTTTCTACCCGGGCAAGTAGTTCGCCCGAAATCCGGCCAAAAACGGAAAACGTTTATTATTTGTATAGTCAATCAATCAATCAATCAATTTTATTCCAGTAAAAAATTTACCATATCACAAAGAAAACAAGGAAAAAAGAAGAAGACGAAAAGAACGAACGCGGCAACAAATGCAAATATCACATGGACAAAAAAGCAAAAATACCTAACCAGGCTCGTACAACTTCTGCCAAATTGGCAGAGACAGGCGGAGCCATCGAGAAAAAAGCACAGGGATGTAATCATTATCAGATTCAGGTAAACGCTGTTTAAGCGAAGTTTTGCGCGATAGGTGGAGTTGGGAGAAATTGAGTACACGGAAATCATCGAAAACCTCAGTCGCACTTGCTGATCGAGGTATCTTGTGAAGATATCGAAACATATCATTATAAGCCACACGCAGCTCACTGATGCCTTGTTTACTGTAGGAGCAAACCAACGCAAGACCAAAAATACTCGTACAGTATGAACGGAAAAGAAAAGTTTTCACTTCTGAAGAGCAAAAAGAAAACTTTCTAAGGAGTAGGTTACCACGTGCATAGACTGACCTTAGAGTATGCCGAATATGTACATCATCGTTTAAGTGTTGATCAAAAAGAAAACCGAGATAACGAAAGTGCGGTACAAAACTCAGTACATTCCCCCCAAGCGTAATTGGAGGGATAAAAGTTGATTAGATATCCGATTTGGGGGTAAGAAGAGATGCTGAGTCCGTGTATGAAAATCATTCTCTATCCGGACATGTAGTTCGACTGGAATCCGGCAGGAGCCGGAAAATTTGTTATAAGTTACATTTTTATTTGAAGTCGATTAGATGTTCAATATTGGGGAAAAAGATACTCTGAGTTCGTTTTTGAGCTTTCTTTTTTTGCCGGACAAGTTGTTTCGGAATTCGGGCGAAACCGGGCAATTGGCAGAAGTAGCAGGAAGTTTTCGTCAAAACAGATATGACTTATAGGGGTAAACACACATGCTACCATCTCTGAAATTAGTTTTCTCAGATGATTAGCTATGTGGCCTTAATCTATTTCTGAATTTCTATAGTAAAAATGTTCAAGGAGTCTGACGAAGACAAGACCCAATTGTCTGGATCCAATATTGAATTTTTGGGATCCCATCGGAACCTTTGGTCTTGTTGCAGTTATCGTGGTATCTGGCCAGTTATCGTGGTATCTGATATTCAGATACCAGGATCCGACCGTGGTGACTGATCGTGGTATCTGAAAAAGTCATCTCACTTTCATCAATTTGGTCAAATTGCTAGGAAAGTAGTTTGGCACTTAGTGATGTGACTGATGTCAGTTTTTCTTTTGGAATGACTTCGAAACTTTTCTTTCGACCTTTTCTTTTCTTAGAAAAACTCGCCCGTCTTTCGAACCTCCTATCGACCCCGGGCTCATCAGTGATAAAACAACGCTACTAGGTGTAGTGATCTCTTCTGACCTTTCATGGCACGAAAATACAAAGACAATTGTAAAGAAAGCTAACAGCGCAATATAAATGCTAAAAACACTGAAAAAGTTTCGGGTTCCTAAGGACAAGCTAAAGCTAATGTTTTGCTGTTTCATTCGACCGTTAGTCGAATATGCTTGTCCGGTTTGGCACTTTGCTCTTACCCAAGGTGAAACTGATACAGTAAAGCGAGTTCAGAAGAGATCGCTGCAAATTATCTATGGTGGTTCCCCCCTACCATACTCTTTTTACCTCAAAGAATTTAAAATTGAATCCCTTTCTTCCCGCCGCGGAAAACTATGCCGCAACTTTGGCTCCTCCCTTCTCCAGCACCCCTTGTACCGTTCATTCCTTCCCCCACCCTTTGTTCCTGTAAGATCCCGTCCCCCCCCCCCCCCCCCGAGAAGTGGCTGAAAAGGTTCCCAAACTGACCCCAATCTACTGTAACACTATGCGCTACAGTAGAAGCTTTGTGCCTAGCTTCGTAAAGCAGTACAATGATCTTTAGCATTATCTGCCTTGTTGTTTTTATTTTTTTTTAATTATGTGTTGACAACTTATTTTATTTCTGTTTATGACTACAAAAACATCGTATTTGGGCTCTGCCCACGAGAGATATGTTTTGCTTTATTATTAAATAAATTGAATATAAATTGAAAAGCGCAATTTTGGCAATTGTCGTTTTTGCAGAGCAACCGTATATCAGATACCACGGTTACTGCAAAAACGACTAATTGCAGATCCAGTTTACCATGGGTTACCAGAATTTAAACTCCTTAAAATTTTGAACTTCCTTGGTTTTGCTTTTAGCTTCGAAAACAGTGAAATGGGGATAATAAAATGAGGCTAAAATAATGCTAAGAGCCAACTTTTTGGGGTTTCTTTCAACACTAAAGTGAAATCAATTTCGTCTTCTTCTTTTAACGTCCGTTTCCTCAGTTGGGATACTTCGGACGATTATGAAAGTTTTGCATAACGATTGCAGTACCTCAGACGCTGTAATTTTGCCATTAGAGAATACAACGGTAACTGTTTTTTTTTAATTTGTTTACTTGAATTCTTGTTTGCACTTATTACTCTGTACATACATCTTTGCCAGGTTTGATTTCATCCTGTTACCATTGCGAAATATGCAGAATCCTTGACATCCAATTGACAGTGAATGGAAACATTCGGAAGCAGCGAGAATGAGTATAGCTGGCTTTTATTCCCGTGGTTCAGTAAACTGCACATTCCTAGGACGGAAGCATAGTGGGTAAAGCGGGATAATGATAGAGAGGCCGTGTATCTAAGCTTTGTAGCTCAGTTAAATTCCAAGCGAGTGCACTTTCAGTTCTCTTTATCTTCATGGATAAATCAGCTCATATCTCTAGTAAAAGTATACTACTCAGTGGTATTTTTTTGTATCAGTAGTTGGCACGCAGAACAAAAACATAGGTTTCGTTATCATAATGACGAATATTCCTTGAGCCAAGCTGACTTTGAAACATATATTCAAATAAAGCATAAACGGATATATCAGTTACGATGCTTAGGCAGCGAAATTTTGGCCCTTCTTGGCAAGGGTCCTCTTCGGGCTGTCAATCTTCAGGGTCGACGTCGAGGAAGGAAACAAACCTGTAACCTGTATCCCAAGCATTTGAATACTACACGTCATACCAAAGTTCGGTATGACGTGGGTTACCAAGTTTACGTTCGAAACGATATAAAGAAACACAGCGCGATGAAAAAACAAAAATAACACTTGATTGTTGGATTGAGCCTGTGTTATCTGTTGTTTTTCTTTATTTTTAGAGAGTTTGAAGTTTACTTTATGAAAAGTTTTCGTTTTTTTTTCCGAAGCAAGATTTCGGACCTCGTGGAATTACCAGCCTCGGGCAACATAGTTTTTTCCATGAAACCCTCTGCTGCTTGACGACTGGGAAGCAGAGCAAAATAACACAAGGAGTAGTGCCAAGACCTATGCTTTCCAGGCTTTGCAAACGGGCCATATTCGTTGCGCCGCCCACTACGCTTGTGGCATTTAAAGCGAGACAAACTTGCGGGCTTAGAAATTTCTAGTAAAGCAAAGGTGCGGTCTGCAAACACCAAGGAACGGCTGTACGTGTTTAAGTAGGGACGTTCTCTATCGCCAGTTTTGCTAGTGTCGCTGTTATTCAACTGTGTGTCACTTTTTTAAAGTCCTGGCGCTAATCTCTAGTGTTATTTTGCTCTGCTGGGAAGGAACTAACGTCCTCAGACTCGACAACAACATACCTAATAATAATTTATTGAGATCCGCTATACAACAAAGAAAAGAAGGAAGTAATAGAAAAAAAAACACACAGACAGAATTGTGTTTTTAAAACCTGGGATCTAGCACGACAATTTATGGTTCCGCACCTAGCGGAAGCATCGGTGATGTGGTACTACTGGACAGGGCTGAGTTTGACCCTCATAGGAGGAGTCCGAGAAGGTATTTTGCCAGTTTGTAATATTTTTTCCGAATTTGCCTTTTTCTCGGAAAGTTCAAATCCCAAAACGGAGAAATATACATAAAGTGCGGTGTGACCAAAAGATTGAAGAGGTGTCCTAGGATTAGTCTGTTTACTATGTTCGAGTGCTATAGCTTTGTCGTAGCCAATACGTGATTCCAGTTGAAAAGTCGGCTATTGTTAAAGGTATTAAGGGTTTAAAATCAAAATCCGTGGATCTTGATGGGATTAGTGTTTCGAATCTCGTTCCTGGTTCTTTTGAATTGGTATCTCATCTCCAACTGTTTTTTCAAATGTGTCTCAGTAGTTCGTGTGTGCCCGATTCGTTCTTATGCGGTAGCGTCACGTCACTTCTAAAAAAAGGAAAAGACCCGGTTTCTTGCAGTTCTTATCGGCCCATAACGGTAGCATGTACTCTTAGCAAGCTATTTGAATACCTCCTACTACCTTATATCACTAAGCTTGCTCTAAATGATGATAATCAATTTGGTTTTAGATCTGGGCTAGGTTGTCAGCATGCTCACCGTGCTTTGACCTCTTTGTTAAAAGATGCCCATCGCACTCGTCGCGTACTTCATTTCGCAACCCTCGACTTGTCTAAAGCATTTGACAGTGTTTGTCATACTTAAGCATGGACAGCGTTATGCCAGAGAGGAGTAAATCCGTCGGTAATTCACGTGCTTCGTTTTTGGTACTCCCATTCTTACCTTCGCCTTAAGTCTTTAGATAATTCTTATTTTGGTCATATCCCTGTTCGTTGCGGAGTAAGACAAGGGGGAGTTCTTTCCCCGTATATTTTTAATGCTTGTATTGAAGATGTGTTGTCAAAAATATCGACTACGTGCCTACTAGGACTATCTGATATTTCATATCTGGCATATGCGGATGACCTTCTTCTGATTAGTCAAACTGAGTCTGGTCTTGCCCGTTCAGTGAAGTCAGTTACTTCTTCTTTCCGCGATATCGGCCTGTACCTAAATATTGACAAGTGCGAGTTTCTTGTCTTCAACGGTAATAGTTGTTCAGAATCACTATACTGCGGTGGTTTTAGTATTCCCCGTGTTAAATCGTTTCGTTGGCTTGGCATAACAGTCTGCGATTCTATGAATGCTCTCCGGTCGCGTGCTGTAAAAGATATTAGTGATAAGCTGAGGCTCGGTTACTCTAAGATTGTTGCAAATCGTGGACACTATAGAAGAAGAGCGCTAACTCGGCTTTACTCAAATTTTTGTGATCATTCTGTACTGTTCTGTACTGGTATTCGGCCACTTCTGTTGACTGGTGATCTAAAACGTATTCGTATAAATTATTACCGGTACTGCAAATTTCTCCTATATCTGCCTCGTTCTTACCGGAATACAAAACTGATAAAGAAGTATTGTGCGACAGATATTACTGGTGTTTTCGAAAAATTATGTTCCAAGCTAGCCAGTGAAGCGCCTTATAGGCTAGGGTGTTTTCATCGCCTTATCCGTCTTTTTTCTGTATGTGATTAACTTTGTTTCTTGTTTTCTCTTGTTGTTTTTCTTTTTGTATTTACTCCACTTAACCTCTGTTCTGTAAAGTGGGTGATAAATAAATTATTATTATTATTATTATTATTAATACACATACCCAGTGGAGAAACTAGCCCATTTTTGGGGGGGGGAAAGATTCTTTGAGCCCAAGCTGACTTTGAAGCCTGACGAGGACCCTTGCCAAGAAGGGCCGAAATATCGCTGATGAAGAATCGCAGCTGACGTATCCGTTGTAAACATTGTTTGAATAAATAATTCTGGGGGGGGGGGGGGCAAGCCCAGATTTTACCGACAAGATTTAATGATTTACCGACAAAAAGTGCCGTTGCCACTGCGTTCCACGCGAATACATCTTACAACCGTTGCAATAATAAGTTGTAACATAGGTATCAATTGAGATTATTTTCTAATGAAAGTTAATGAATTTTGCCGTTCACTGATAACCCAATGGTTATCACATGGAGCCAGGAACATAATATGCAGTCAATAGTCTTGTAAACCAGAAAATGCACTGCAACAGATTACTTCACTGCTTGAAGATCTACGCGGCTGTCTTTTTCGCTTGTCCAAGCGACTTTTTGGGGTCTAAAATGAGCAGATATGGGTTCGGAAAGTTTGTCTGTCCGTCTTTTACCATGATATTTTTCACAGGGGTTTAAGTATTTTGTTGAAACTTGGTATTGATGCGTTAAACCAAAAGTATAGGTGAAGTGAATATGCAACCTTGTTTTCTGGAAACTTGATGGCCGATGGGAGAAGATTAGCTGTAACTTTGTGATACTCCTCAGAAACCAAACGGGTTCATGGGGCCTAGAAAGTTCTCGGATTCGACTGAAACTTGCCCAAGATGTTCAGTTTGGCCGCTCCGAGAACACTGCTGCAAGGAGGTCTCGGAGATAATGTAATACGAGTAGCGGAAAATTCTGATTCTGATTCCGACAGAAAATTCTGATTTACAGACAAGAAGCTTCCTGATTACCGACAGAGCCCTGTGGGTATCAGAAACGGTCGGTACGAGGAAACTGTTTTATCAGAGCTGTTGCCCGTATTGAAAACGGAATCCGCGCACCGTCTCCGCACCGACAAACAATGCCGATTTCCAAACAAGAATTTTACTGGTTTACCTAAGCAGCTCTTGTCGGTACTGAAAAGGGAATCTGTGCACCGACAGACATTGCCGATTTCCCTACGACAAGTTTCATGATTTACCGACAGAGCTATCGACGGTATCAGAAACCAAATGATGAAAGTGTTAGTCGAATTTTCGCCTCTTATCGGTACCGATAACTGAATTCGAGTACTGTCTCTGCACCGAGAAAAGCTGCCGATTTTCCAGCAAGAAACTTCCTGGCTTACCGACAGAGCTTTTGTCGGTATCAGAAACGGAATGCTAAAGCGTACCAACCGACAAACGTTGCCTACTTTCCAACAGATCTATTATCGGTATCAGAAACGGAATGATAAAAGCACCGAAAGGATTTTTCGGGGGGGGGGGGGCAGCTGCCCCACGCTCCCCCCTAGTTTTGCTACTGTATATACCTCTGTATGTGGATTCTGAGATACATCCCTGAGTGTCCGGATATCAGAACCGTAAATAAGACCCAAGTATTTAAGCGAGGCAGACTGAGGTATAGCGGTATTAAGATTACACGTAACCGCGAATCGTTACTAACAGGTCCATTATAAACAATATACTCAGTTTTGGAATAATTAACTGACAGGACAATTCTTTTATATTTTTTTATGGCAGTTGTCCGTCGGCCAAGTGCCATATAGCGATCGCAATTTCTGTCCGTCTGGCGGTCTGTCGGTCGGTCCGGGTTTTGCTTGTTTGGGTACTTCCACATAAGCTAGGACGATAAAACTTGGCAGGCATATCAGGGACCCCAAATGATTAAGTTGGAAATGGTCACTTCCCAGGTCCGAGCATCGTGGGGGGATTGGAGGGAGGGGGAATCCGCAATCTTGAGGTATTTATAACTTTTGATCGGCCGATTGGATCTTAATGAAATTGATATTTGGAAAGACCTCGTGTCTCAGACGACACACTTCAAATCCGAACCGGATCCGGTGACTTTGGGGGGAGCCGGAAATCTTGGGGAAACGCTTTAAGTGGAGGGATCAGGATGAAACTTGGTGGAAAGAACAAGCATAAGTCCTAGACACGTCACTGACATAAACGGACCGGATTCGGGAACTGTGGGGGGAGCTGGAGGGGGGGGGGGATTCTGGTGATCCAGCGAGGTCGGTATTTCATGATGTAATAAAATGATGAAACTCGGTAGGAATATGAGAGATCAGAATATACCGACTTGAGAATAGTCGTTTGCACGATTAGAACATCGTGGGGGGGAGTGGAGGGATGGGGAATCCGGAATCTAGTGGCATTTATAACTTTTGAACGGGCGATCGTATTTGAATGAAACTTGGCAAGTGGAAAGGGCTATTGTCTCTGATGTTCCATGTCAAGTCCGGGCCGGATCCGATACTTGGGGGGGGGGGGGGGAGTTGGAAGGGGGCACCGGAATTTCTGTGAAACGCTTAGTGTCGAGGGATCGGGATGGAATTTGGTGGGAAGAACAAGCATAAGACCAAGACACGTCATTGACATAAACGAACCGGATTCGGGCACTGTGGGGGGAGCTGGAGGGGGGGGATTCTGGTGACCCAGCGAGGTCGATACTTAATGATAGAATAAGATGATGACACTCGGCAGGAATATGAGAGATCAGAATAGACCGACTTGAGAATGGTCGTTTGCACGATTATAACATCGTGGGGGGGGGGGGGGGGTGGAGGGATGTGGAGTTCGGAATCTAGTGGCATTTATAACTTTTGAACGGGTGATCGGATTTGAATGAAATTTGGCAAGTGGAAAAGGCTATTGTCTCTGATGTTCCAAGTCAAGTCCGGGATAGATCCGATACTTGGGGGTGGGTGGGTTGGAAGGGGGCACCAGAATTTTTGTGAAACGCTTAGTGTCGAGGGATTGGGATGGAATTTGGTGGGAAGAGAAGGCATAAGCATTAGATACGTTCTTGACGGAACCAGATCATGCCGGGGCTCTTTGGGGGGAGTTGGAGTGGATTACCCGGAATTCCGGTGATCGCGCGCGAGATAGGATACTTCCAGATGTGCGAAGGACGATAAAACTAGGCAGGCAAAGTAGTGACCCGACCAAATAGACTTGGGGACCCGACACAGGAAGCCTTAGGAAGATTTCCGGTCCGGGGTCTTTATGACATGCACAGTAAACAAACGGATGGGCAGAACGGAATGAAACTTGGAAAGTACCAAGTTTATGCGGCCTATATTTTTCATTTGGCGTTCGTACCGGATCCGACCAAGGTAGGGGGAGGATGAAATGGGAACCGGAAATTTGCAGATATGCTCTGATTCTAGTTAAACTTAGATGGACGGGAAGAAGAGATGTTAGTATGCGTCTGAGTCGTATTCGGCCACAATAGGGGGGAAGCCCGAAAATGTTGTGGCTCCCATAGTGGTTGAACGAGTGAAGTGATTGGATGAAACTTGAAACGTAGACAGATTTTCTGCCTTAGACGACATATTTTAGGGTCTGGACCGGATCGAGCACGGTGGGGAGCGGTATCGGAATTCCCGGAAAAATGCTCATATTCGCTTTCTCGCTTCTCACACCACCTACTTGTAACAAGTGCCATATGAGCTCGTAGCTCTCGTTTATTTATTTGTGACCCGCCCTTTGACTAACAGGGGAGTATGAGTAAAATACACAAAGCAAAATACACATTAAAACACGAAACAAAACAATCTAAATAAGCCTGGCTACATTTTTTTCATATAGTTTAAAAACACACTTTTACACAGTGACAAGCAGATTAAACGGGTTCAGAATGAAAAACTGGCTAATAATTTCGTGGGCTGAGAGGGCAGGATGTTTGTGGAGGGTAAATAGATTTGAATGCGAAGGAAAGAGTGTATTGATACTATCCTGAACATTATATATCGACGAAAATGTATCAGCTAAAAGATGGAAATTGTTTTCGAGCGCGAATAGCGAAGCCCTCAATACAAGTAGGTCGTAATATTCCCGTTTGTCCAGAAATGGGAGGAAATAATTTTTTTCCCACTTAATTCCTCGGACTTAAGGCCAAGGACGAAATCTCCGACGCAAGGAAGTAATCTTGAAGTAGCCACTTTCCACAAGCTTTTCGTCGCTGTCTTGATCCCCGTGGTGGGGAAAGCTTGCCAATATCTTCCGGCGGATGGATCCAAGCTGTGAAAATAAGTGGAACTTCGTCGTCATTAAGTCTCGCGACGGGGCTTAGTCTCTAAGTATGTGTCAGTCTTCGATCCGTTTACCTTCGTCTTTCAAGAGCGTGGATTTCTTTCCCTTCTTTCTCGTAGAGTTGACTGTTGAGAATGGTGTAATTGTGAACTAGAAAGAAATTACGGATCGATTGGTCTGTAGGGGAAGACTCCCCAACTTTCGTCGCCAAGGGGGAGGGATGGTGCCTGGATACGATTGGAATATTTTGAAGTTGCACGCGCTTCTACTAAAATTCGCCACATCAGTTATTTGATAATGAATACATCCTTGTGCTTTATTCTCCTTGGCTCCGCCTGTCTCTGCCAATTTAGCGGAAGTTGTTTGAGCCTGGTTAGGTATTTTTGCTTTTTGTCCATGTGATATTTGCATTTGTTGTCTTCTTCACTTTTCCCTATTTTCTTTGTTTTTATGGCACTTGCCCTTCGGCCAAGTGCCATATAGCGATCGCAATTTCTGTCCGTCCGTCGGTCTGTCGGTCTGTCCAGGTTTTGCTAGTTCGGGCACTTCCACATAAGCTAGGATGATAAAACTTGGCAGGCATATCAGGGACCCCAAATGATTAAGTTGGAAATAGTCACTTCCCCGATCCGAGCACCGTGGGGGGAGTGGAGGGAGGGGGAATCCGGAATCTTGAGGTATTTTTAACTTTTGAACGGGTGATCGGATCTCGATGAAACTTGATATTTGGAACGACCTCATGCCTCAGACGACCCACTTAAAATCCGGACCGGATCCGGTGACTTCTTGGGGAAGCTGGAGGGGGCAACCGGAAATCTTGGGAAACGCTATGAGTGGAGGGATCGAGATGAAACTTGGTGGGAAGACACCTAGAAAACACTAGATACATCGTTGACATAACCGAGCCGATTCGGGCACTGTGGGGGGGAGTGGAGGGAGGGGGAATCCGGAATCTTGAGGTATTTATAACTTTTGAACGGGTGATCGGATCTCGATGGAACTTGATATTTGGAAAGACCTCATGCCTCAGACGACCTACTTAAAATCCGGACCGGATCCGGTGACTTTTGGGGGGAGCTGGAGGGGGCAACCGGAAATCTTTGGAAACGCTATGAGTGGAGGGATCGAGATGAAACTTGGTGGGAAGACACCTAGCAAACACTAGATACATCATTGACATAACCGAGCCGATTCGGGTACTGTGGGGGGAGTAGAGGGAGGGGGAATCCGGAATCTTGAGGTATTTATAACTTTTGAACGGGTGATCGGATCTCGATGGAACTTGATATTTGGAAAGACCTCATGCCTCAGACGACCTACTTAAAATCCGGACCGGATCCGGTGACTTTTGGGGGGAGCTGGAGGGGGCAACCGGAAATCTTGGGAAACGCTATGAGTGGAGGGATCGAGATGAAACTTGGTGGGAAGACACCTAGCAAACACTAGATACATCATTGACATAACCGAGCCGATTCGGGTACTGTGGGGGGAGTAGAGGGAGGGGGAATCCGGAATCTTGAGGTATTTATAACTTTTGAACGGGGGATCGGTTCTCGATGGAACTTGATATTTGGAAAGACCTCATCCCTCAGACGACCCACTTAAAATCTGGACCGGATCCGGTGACTTTTGGGGGGAGCTGGAGGGGGCAACCGGAAATCTTGGGAAACGCTATGAGTGGAGGGATCGAGATGAAACTTGGTGGGAAGACACCTAGCAAACACTAGATACATCATTGACATAACCGAGCCGATTCGGGTACTGTGGGGGGAGTAGAGGGAGGGGGAATCCGGAATCTTGACGTATTTATAACTTTTGAACGGGTGATCGGATCTCGATGGAACTTGATATTTGGAAAGACCTCATCCCTTAGACGACCCACTTAAAATCTGGACCGGATCCGGTGACTTTTGGGGGGAGCTGGAGGGGGCAACCGGAAATCTTTGGAAACGCTATGAGTGGAGGGATCGAGATGAAACTTGGTGGGAAGACACCTAGCAAACACTAGATACATCATTGACATAACCGAGCCGATTCGGGCACTGTCGGGGGAGTGGAGGGAGGGGGAATCCGGAATCTTGAGGTATTTATAACTTTTGAACGGGTGACCGGATCTCGATGAAACTTGATATTTGGAAAGACCTCATGCCTCAGACGACCCACTTAAAATCCGGACCGGATCCGGTGACTTTTGGGGGGAGCTGGAGGGGAGAACCGGAAATATTGGAAAACGCTATGAGTGGAGGGATCGAGATGAAACTTGGTGGGAAGACACCTAGCAAACACTAGATATATCATTGACATAACCGAGCCGTGCCTACTCGTAACAAGTGCCATATGAGCTCGTAGCTCTTGTTGTTTGTGATATGGTAATTTTTACTGGAGATTTATATTTTTCCGTTCTAGACGAAAAGGTCGGCATTTAAAGCATTCAGGATTAAAATAATAACAAACAAACATTAGCATGCAATCTTTAGGACAAGATAATTAGCAATTAGAACAGACACAAATACCAGCACGAGAATTTTATAATAAGATACAAACATTAAAGGAAAGAAAAAACAGTAATAGAACAAGTTATAATGACCGAAGAAACGGTATTGTTTAAACATTATCCGATTATCTACGGCTCGTGACGTTTTCATGACGTCATGAAAGAAATAAGAAAATTCGATTAAACTAATGTTGCAGAATATATATTTGTATCTCTATATGTAGAGTAGAGGAGCCAGCGAGGCGCCGGACGTGTTTACACTTATAAACCGTTCTAGGGACAATCAGTTCCGTTAGTGTATAGAAAATATAGACTCTTCGTGTGACGTCACGACCCGTAGATAATCAGCTAAAGTTTAGTCAACACCGATGAAACTACAGTAGAGTTTGCTTAGGGACTTTAATTTCCCGCGATTAGTGTGACAGCGCGGGAGCTGGTTCTGTCGTGTAGTGGGACCGACGGGAGTTGACTGAACAAAGTGGCAGTTTAATGAAGTGCTTTCCCTGAACGATGGTCCAACAATAATAGGACACTTTGGCAAAGAAGAACTGGTATTTACAATGTTTATAACACGTCGACCCGCATATCCGTTTTATGCGAGTCGCGAGCCAGAATACTGGTTTCTAGCTAGTTCAAGTTCAAGTCAAGTTTTTTAATTTTACACAAAAATACAAATACATTATACAAGCACTGTGGACAACAAAAATTCGAACGTGCAGTGCTTGTTAATTTTTTTACTATAAATAACAACAACTATGTACTGTATAAATCTAACAAAAATAATATATCTTAATTTATCTGACATGTGTAAAATGACCTGCGATCGTAGCTAGATGGCTACGACGACCATAGGTCCAGCAACTACCTGAGTTCGGAGCAGAGACTGCTAAAAATAATTCTATTCCAGTGTTTCCTGACTCATTGTGATTCAGTAATCCTGTTTCAGGGTCCTTCAGACAGTCAACTTCGAGGAGAAGTTTTCTCACCTGCCAGAGTTCAATCCGATAATAGACTCACCCGTTCCTGCAAGTCCGGCAATGCTGTTCAAACGGATTCGCCGCCTATCAACCACAAGTGAGTGAACCAGAATCCAGTCAACGGCTTTGTGAGCAAAGACAGTGTTCCTGTCTTCCTAGAAAAGCTTGGTTCAGAAAATGCGAAAATTAATCAGAGGGATTAATTTCGCAGAAAATGAGTAGAGTAGCTGCCAGAGATGGACGAATCGATCCTGAAAGTATTCGAGTCCGAATCCAGGGCTAGGTAGGAATCCGATTCCGAATCCACCATTTCAGACTGAGGATTTGAATCCGACCTTAACAAAAATTTAATCATGAGCACTGGTTATAGTTAAAAATCAGAGACGACAGAAAGTACTGATGTCTAAGGTAACCAGATAGCTTTATATGTTACTGAGGATGGTCCGTGATGGAAATCCAAAATTTTAATTGCCGAAGCCCACTGTGTAAAAATTGGAAAACGGAAACTGGAAGGATGTCGACTAGAAATTTTAGCGGATTCGTAAGATTGAAGGTTTGGAATCGCGAGTCCGAATCTAGCCTGACAAGCAGAAGATTCGAATCCGGCCAATAGGACGAATCCTGGATTTGAATCCGGATACTGATTCTCCCATCTCTGGTAGCTGGCAAGGTAGCGCTAGTTAGTGCATCTGCGGGTGCTTTGACTGTGTTACTTATCGACCGAAGTTTTCCGATATGGGCGTCACAGGGACACAGTTCAACACGGAGACTAGAAAGAAAAGAATCAATCCATCCCTTGTCTTAATTCCACAAAGTGCAAAATAACACTAGCGAGTAGTGCCAAGACTTGAAGAAAGTGACACACACTGGAATAGCAGCGACACTAGCACTACTAGCGATAGAGAACCTCCCTATTGAAACTCGAATCAGTCGTGCACCAGCGCTGGCTCCAATAACGTTATATCAGAAAAAGACCAAATCTTTCGATGGGATCCCAAAAATTGAATATTTTATGCAGACAATTGGGTCTTGTCTTTGCTAGAGCCAGTCTCCGCCAGACTCCTTGAACATTCTTAATATCAAAATTCAGAAACAGATTAAGGCCAAATAGCTAATCACCTGAGAAAGTCAGGTTCAGATATAGATTGAGCATGTGTGAAAACTTCCTGCCTTCCAGTTTTCAGGTTTCGTCCGAATTCTGGAACTACTTGTCCGGCGAAAAAAGAAGGCTTAAAAAACGAAATCATGGTATCTTCAAATAAAAATTTTGACTCATAACAAATGTTCCGGCTCCAGCGGAGTCCGGGCGAACAACTCGTACCGGTAGAAAACGATTGTCACTTAAGTCTTCAGAATGTTTTCTTACCCCTAAATCGAACATATAACCAGCTTCAAACAAAACTTTTACTTCTAACAAAGTATGTGGTTTTGGCCGGATTCCGGGCGAACTACTTGTCTGGCGAGAAAATGGTTTTCATATTCGTGTTCAGCATGTCTCCTTACCCCTTAATCTACTATCTCATTAGATATTGAAAAATATTTCGTTCGCCCCTTATTTGAAACCCCTCCTCCGTCCCTAAATGTAGGGCTACAGAGCCCATCTACGAACTGGACTTTTCGCTTGACCCAAAGAATCCTCACGCCAAGTTTCATCAAATTTGCTCATTGCCTTCGGGAGTTATCGTGCTTATATATGGAGAGGCGGACAACTTTTGTGGTGTCATAGGTATCCCTCCACTTACGTTTTGGGATCCGAAAAACGAAACAAACACTACCAGACCGAGTCCCCTATAAGCTACAAATACACTCCGGAATCCATAATTGCAAACTACTGTATTTACGTTAATCTGTAGCCTATTGTAAATTTTGATACAAACATAAAATCTTCCAGTCTGCCCCTAAACCATATTTATTTCATTTTCTACATTTTCTGAACATTTAACCTTTTACTTTCTACATTTTCTGAACATTCAACTTTAATTTTCATGGGTCATTTCTAATTCATTTCATAATAAAATTATTCTCTAAAAAGTCTTGTTTTTCCTTACACTTTAAAACCAATGTTATTTACATTTTAATAATAAAAAAAAAAAAAAAAAAAAAATGTAACTCCTACAGGAAGGGTGCCCTTTCGCCCTAGGGAACACTCCTTACGGTGGCTTATATCTAACACTTTAATTAAACAACCTGTTGCTTGAACCAAAAATAAAGAACATAATTTACGCTCCAACTTTTACAACAAAGAGGATTTTTGTGCAAAAAAACTTAAAAAAACGAAGAACACTGACATTTTTTACTAACTTTTTTACTTTAAATAACACAACTACTTTTAAATATTCTTTGAGCCCAAGCTGACTTTGAAACGTTTATTCGAACAATGTTTACAACGGATACGTCAGCTATGATTCTTCATCAGCCCTGTTACAGGTTTGTTTCCTTCCCCGAAGTTGAACCAGAGGATTGACAGCCTGACGAGGACCCTTGCCAAGAAGGGCCGAAATATTGCTGATGAAGAATCATAGCTGACGTATCCGTTGTAAACGTTGTTTGAATTCAACTACTTTTTCTGCTATAATATTACAACCCAATATAAAATCAAAACTATTTCATAAAGAAAAATATAAAAAAGTAATAATTTCAATTTTAACTTAAAACACATAATTTGTATACTTCAAATACTAATTTTTCCAATTCTTCAACCTTTGTTCATAAAAACAGATTAAGCAACCATTCCACATCCATCTTGTCACGCCATCTGCGACTACTGCTCATTATCTTGACTAAATTTAAAAATGTAAAAAAATCAAAATTATGTCCTTACGAATAGCTTTCTTTCTTTTCCTTTTCTTCCAAACATGCATGCACACATACACAACCAGAAAGCATAAAGACGCCAACTTCTTCTTGTCCTCAATAATAGAAAATAGTTTTGCTCTAACTTTTTTGGGACCCCAAACGTAAGTGGAGGGATACCTTGAGATCGCAAAAGTCGTCCGTCTGTCTGTGAGCACGATAACTCCCGAAGGGAATGAGATATTTGGCTGAAACTTGGTGTGAGAATTCTTTCGGTTAAGGGTAAGGTCAAGTTCGTAGATGGGCTCTTTAGCCCTACATTTAGGGGTGGGGGAGGGGGTTCCAAATTAAGGGGCAAAAAAGATATTTTGTATAGCTATTGAGATAGTTGATTTAGGGGTAAAGAGACATGCTGAATCCGAATATGAAAGTTCACCCGGAATCCGACGAAAACCGGACACAAAATTTGTCGACCAGTTTTCGGCTATAGCAGTCCCTACCCCTTTATTCGCAAACTAGTATAGCTCTACGCGTGGATGCCGGCATTCATTTGTTTATTCTGTTTGACGTCGGAGAGATATAGTGTAATCGAAGGTCGAAGGGGTTGATATATAATGTTCAAACCAGGAAATATCAAGCGAGCATGTTTTTCAATGAGGATTCACTGGTAAAGTACAGGGCAAGTTCGTAGATCTTTAGAGGCAGAGGATGGATTTGGAATTTACGGTAAAAACAAGTATGCTTTATAAGGTAATAAGATATTCATTGAGGAGGTAAGGAGGTCCGCTGAATCTATATGTGAACTTAGATTTCTTGCTGGACAAATGGTTCATCACGAATGCGGCTGAAAGTGGAAATTTGGTTGAAGCTCTGAATTCGGAGAGTTGTAATCTGATGCAGTATTAAAAGGCTAGAATGCAAAATACCGCAGATGAATGAAATCGATTAGAGATTCGGTATCGGGGCAAGGAGATATGCTGAATCCATTTTTGAACTTTATTTTAACAGTAAAAATATTTAAGGAACCTGACTAAGACTGAATGGCGAAGACATGACCCAACTGTTTGAATCAAATTTAGACTTTTGGGATCCCATCGAAACGTTTGGTCTTGTCTTTTCTTCCAGCGTTGTTACACATATACCCTCCTGGACAGCTATTCTAAACAGTTCGTCAGAAATTTTTCCATTAGCAGGGCATTCAAAAAATGCATGTGTTGTGCCTTCATTTACATCCTTGTCACACGATGTGCATTTTGGGCTCTCCAAGCGCAAAAACCGACTCATTCGATCTTTGTATCGTAGGATTCCATGAATTACAGAAAATGCAATATCCTTACAATCGTTTCCACATGGTATAGCATGGAGGGTTTTAAACGCCATTTCAAAGTCCATGAAAGGTCTCTCCTTCCAGCACTAAAGTTCGATCTCTTCTTGGGTTCTTAGAATATTGTCTATAATATCTTTTCGCTCTTGCTTTTCTATGCCGGCTCCTTAGCTTTCCATAGCAATCTAGCTACAGCTCTGATGGGCCCTGGTGATTTATCGCTATTTTTATCGGCTCCCTATTCGTTCAGTTCATTTAAAATCGGCAATAAACACTCACGCAGTATCGCAGTTGAGGCTTTTTCTTTTACAACTTGTTCACATTCCTTAGGAAGAGGGACTTGCAGGTTTGTCTAAAGATTATTACGACTAATCCTCCTGAATCTATGTGGTACATATAACATTTTCGAATCCAGCTTTTTTTTTTTTTTCCCTCCTCCTCCAGTCAGTGACACAAGTGTGGCACTTACTCTTTCTATTTTTACTTTAAAATTATATTATCTTTACAATTCTATTCATAACTTAACAATTACCTTAATATTTTCACCTTTACTTTTTACAAAAAAAAAACTATTAAAAATCAAAATCAATGAAAAGCATTCAAAAAAATTATTGTAACATGAAAACGAGTCAAAACACACACTAACCGAACAAAAAACAAAACAGAAGAGCACAACCCACGCCGAAAGGTGCCCTTCCGCCATAGGGCACCTCTACTGTGGTGGCACAAACAACTATATCCAAAACAAAAACAAGACTCGAATTCTTTTACAATAATCCAGCTTTTCAGTTTTTGCTGCCCAAACAAAATGCCAGATGGACCTCTGAACCTTTTGGCACAGCTTTGTGATAGTTCGAATATTGGGGCAACGTAAAAGAGTAGTGATAAACAATAAGTCTTTACATATGTTTACCTCTCAAAAACCGTTTTAGGAAGACTCTTTCCAACAGTGCCTAGTAGTCCTTCAATTTGTTTTGCTTTCTCTTCCCACGTATCATCCACTTTAAAGTTCTTTCAAATTCCGTTCCGAGTATTTGGGACTTTTTCACTTCTGGTAGCCAGAAATCCTCCGAAACCTCACTATACTCCTGTTCTTCATTTAGCGGTAGCACATTACTTTTCTGTCTATGTATTTTCACATAAAAGTTCTTTTCATACCATTCCAGTCCTTCGCTAGCCTGTTTTAAATCTGATAATTACCAGTAACAAACGTCCCATCGTCGAGAAAAGCTGCTGATTTCAGATACACATTTTCGAAACACTAACAGTCGATTCGTTCCTCAGTGTATTTGAAGAGTGGGTCTGCATATAGCTCAAACAGGGTCCCAGCGCACGGGTCTCCCTGCCGGAGTCCTCTTTCCATTTATGTTTTCCGGGGGAAAATCCTAATAACATTTACTACAATTTTGGGGGTTTGCATAAAGGTTTTGAAAAACTCCAACCACTTCCTCATCAAACAAGAGCTACGAGCTCATATGGCACTTGTACGAGTAGGCTGTAAAAGAAAGTAGATGAGAACGTCACAAAATACACCCGCCATCCAAAAATGTGGTTCGGAAATAGAAATAGGATATTTAGTTTCACTCATTTCTGAGCAGTTCCGGCATCGTCTCGATTGTCTGTAGCAAATGCACATGACTGTTCAAACTTTCATCACAATAAATCCATTTGTTTGATCCCTAGACGTGCTACACGATTTCCGGTACTCACTCTATCTCCACCTTTTATACCATCTATCAAGTTTCACTCGAATCTGAGCATTTTTGGAAAGTTCCGGTATCCCCCCCCCCTCCCAGCAACGTTGTCGGAGCCGGTTCGGGCCCAATCTCTTAATTCCCTGTTCCTGTCCATCAAGTTTTACTGAAATTGGAGCATAGCCTATCTGCAAGTTTCAAGTACCCCCCCCCCCTACCTTGGCCGAATCCGGCCCGGATGCCAAATAAAAAATCTAGGCCGCATAAACTCGGCACTGTCGAATTTGCATCTCATTCGGTCTATCCGTTTGGTTTTTGTGCATTTCAAAAGTCCCCCACCCCCAATTCTCCTAATCGTGGTCGCATATGGTTCGAACGCTTGTTTTACATGTCGAGGCCATCGATTCGTATCACCCATGAAGTTTCACTCGAATCAGACCACTCGTTTGCAATTTATAGAAGTCAATTTCCATATTTCTCTTCTCTTGCTCCCCCAAAAATGCTCGGATCTAGGAACGGAAATTTCCGGGGGTATGTTGTGTCAGGTTCTTAAGTCAAGATAATTCGGGTCGCTAATATGCCTGCAAAGTTTCGTTGTCGTTTTACATCTGGAACTATTCTAACTCATGACTACCGGAATTCCAGGAAACCCCCTCCAACTCCCCCCACAGAGCCCCAAAACCATCTGGCTCCGTCAATTTCATCTAGGCCTAATGCTTGTTCCATCCATTAAGTTTCGTCCCAATCCCTCTGCTTTTAGAGTTTCTTGAGTTTTCCACCCATCCCCACAGGTATCAGACCCGACACGGACGTGACACTGAACGTCCGAGGCGATACCTCAAAAGACAAGTTTCATTCAAATCCGATCACCCGTTCAAAAGTTATGCACGCCACTAGATTCCGGACTCCCCATCCACCCACTCCCCCCACGATGGTCGGGTCGGGGAAACGGCTGTTCTCAAGTCAATCTGTTCGGATCCCTGACATACCTGCCAAGTTTCATCGCCCTAGGACATCAGGAAGTATGCCGAACTCGCGGGATCGCTAGAAATCCGGACCCCCACCCCAACTCCCCCACAGTGCCCTGATCCGGTCCGGTTATGTCAATGACGTGTCTAGGACTTGTGCTTGTTTTTCCCACCAAGTTTCATCCTGATCCCTCCACTCTAAGCGTTTCTCAAAATTTCCGGTTCCCTCCTCCAACTCCCCCCAGTGTCATCGGATCCGGCCCGGATTTAAAGTGAGATGTCTGAGACACGAGGTCATCCTAAATATCAACTTTCATCAAGATCCGATCACCCGTTCGCAAGCTAAAATTACCTCAAATTTTGGCTTCACCCTCCCTCAACCCCCCCCCCCCCAGATGGTCCAATCGGGGAATTGACGATTTCCTATTTAATCTGGTCGGGTCCCAGACATGCCTGTCAATTTCCATCGTCCCAGCACATCAGAAAGCACGGAACTCGCGGGATCACTACAAATTTGGACTTCTCCCCCCCCCCCAACTCCCCCAAAGTGAGTGGATCCGTTCCGGTTATATCAGTCACGTATCTAGGACTTTCGCTTGTACTTTCCACCAAGTTTCATCCGGATCCCTCCACTCTAAGCTTTTTCCAAGATTTCCGGTTTCCCCCTCCAACTCCCCCCAATGTCACCGGATCCAGTCTGGATTTAAAATGGAGGGTCTGAGACACGAAGTCCTTCCATATATCAAGTTTCATTAAGATCCGATCACCCGTTCGTAAGCTAAAAATATCTCATTTTTCCTATTTTTTCCGGATTCCCCCTCCCTCCACTCCCCTCCAGATGGTCGGATCGGGGAAGCGACCATTTCTAATTTAATCTGGTCCAGTTCCTGATATGCCTGCCAAGTTTCATCGTCCTAGCTTATCTGGAAGTGCCCGAACTAGCAAAACCGGGACCGACAGACCGACAGACCGACTGACGGACAGAAATTACAATCGCTATATGGCACTTGAGTAAGCTCAAGTGCCATAAAAACATTTTTAAACGCATGAGAATCCACAATAGTTCTCTAACCATAGAGTCATACGGTTTCACTATGTCCGCATCAACTAGGGTAGCCAAATCCCAATCATGGATTTTTTTTGTAGGATCATCTCGTCTCTTCGCATTATAAGATCCCAAATAGTGCTTAGCATGTGTTGAGCTCTTTTTCCTTTTATTCCTCCGTGCTGATATTCTCCTAGTTCAAAGGCAGTATCTTTTCGAGTCTCTTTGTAAGAAACTTTGGTGCATACCCTGTAATCACAGTTTAGGAGAGCTACTGGTCGCCAGTTCTTTAAGTCAGCTCTTTCTCCTCCTTTATTCAACAATTTTTCTTCAGGGTACGCACGTTTAACGTACTCATAATACCATCACAAAAAATCAACAATTTCAATCCAAAAGTACTTGTAGAATTCATAACTTAAGCCGTCAAGGCCTGGGGATGTTTCACTCTTTAATTCTTTTAACATTTTCTCTAATCCATCTCTTTTAATTTCTTCCTTTAACGCTTCTTTTTCTCCTTTGGTCACTTTTCTTTTGGTATGAAAATCATTAAACTGTGTTCAAAACTCGGCCCTTCTTAGTCAGGGTCCTCGTAAGGCTCTTGCCAGAAAAAAAAACGAACTGGCAATCGAAGAGTGCCAATGCCACGAACGGCCGAAATATTGCTGACGAACATCGTAGCTGACTTTTCGTTTGAGCCATTGTTTGATGAAACAAAATGCTCTTTAAACAGCTACGTACAAAACTCTTAAATTTATGAAATTTAAATTCATTCCTGTTCTTCTACTTCTTTCAAAATCTCTCATATATTTCAATAAAATTGACGGTAGTTCTAATGTTATGTTTACTTTCATTATTTCGATTTCCCTTTCTGCTATTAAGTTGCTACTATTTCCAGGGAACGACGACGATGTTGGTTCAGAAGCATCCGGTCTCAATAGCAATCCAGCCTCTGCGACCCCTCGCTCTGCTCAGATCAGCGGATCAGCCTTCTTCGGGCCCGACTTCAACCAGGAGGCTTTCAGGAGTAAGTTACCTTTGCTCGCTATAGAAGGTGGGGCTTGAACGCGTCTCAAAGTTTCCGTGACGCTTACATCTTTTTCCTGCTACTTATGCCCGGCTCAGACGGCGTTCGTAAAGTGCGTAAAGTTGTTCGCAAAGTTCGTAAAGTTGCTCCGCTAACCCGCAGTAAAGTACTTTACGGAAGCATGCAAGAAATTCGACTTTAGTTAACCTTTAAAGTTCGGAAGGTTGACCAATAGGAGAAGAGATCGGAAATAAGATATGAAAATGTATTTGTAAATGGGGAATAAGAGAATGAAAATGATGAGATGATGATTCTTAGAGGTTCATATGATGATAGTAATAATAAGATTTAATAATTTGAAAAGTTATTTTGCAAGGATAATTAATTATAAACAATTTTTATTTTCTTTAGAATTTTGTTGTTCTACTTGTTTTCTGTCAGGTGAGTTGGGAAAAAAGAATTACTTATTCGATTATTTTAATTTATTTACTGGGTGTTCCTTTCCAGTATCTGGATATTAACCATGACCCTTTATGGCTTTTAATTTTAATAAATATCTGCCTATTAGTGCCTATGGTTTATATATGATAATAATTATCTCTAACAATTATATTTTTTTTCTTTCTAGAACAAATTGCCACAAATAATTCTCGTAATGTTATCGAGGTGAAATTCCAGTCTGAGCGGCGACAAACTTTACGGAGCATACTTTGCGAACAACTTTACGAACGCCGTCTGAGTCGTCCTTTAGATCCTTCCGTCGAGGGGTTGCTTACCTGCTAGACACCGCTGTAGAGCCTCCATGGGCACTTACTCTATAGCTATTTTGAGAGTGACCACCCCCTCACTTCCCCTGTCTAAAATACGAAGTGAAAACTGATTTTTGCTTTTTCTCGGATGCGCCTTCAACGAATAAGGTGATAGCTCACAAGCAGTTACGGTGGGTTAGGAATAGGCAGGGGCGTCGCAAGGGGGGGGGGGGGGGGTGCAGCACCCCCCCCCCCACCTTTTTGAGATTCGGTAAAATTTTGGGCCGAAGGCCCTATATTTCACTAAAATTGTTCGGTATTTTTTCGATAGAAGAACTGTTTGTTATATTTACGGGGATTCGGTAGTTATACAGAATCCTAAATAGGCTATCTGCACAAATCTCTTCGGTATAATGATCGGGATTCGGTATAATAGCCAGTACTCGGTAGTTATTGTTCGTATTGTAGTATTGTTCGGTATTTTTTCGATAGCAGAACTGTTCGTTATATTTATGAGGATTCGGTAGTTATACCGAATCTCTTCGGTATAAAGATCGGATTCGGTATAGTTGTATACTGAAGTTGTTTCTTGAAATTATACTGAAGCAGTACTGCTATTGAAGCTGATTAAGTTACTAAATCTGTTTAACTTACTGAAGCTAGTTTTACTGAAGCTGTTTCGCTTCTTTGGCAAGGTATACGGTTAGCGTTACCTATACCGAGACTGACCTGGTAGCGTGGTCTGGCTTAGTCTCAAAGGGGCGCGGTATGTTCGATTGTTCGGATGCAGGAATATAAATAAATCAGGTTTATTCTGTATAGTGCAATAAGAACAACAATGCAAATTAACAGGAAGAAGCACTGGGAAAGAGGGAACTTATGGGAACCAGGAGAGGAGCTCTAACCTAAACAAATCTCGATTCAAGTAATTTACAAGAAAACAGGTGAGGCTAAGAACTTGGGAAATGTTCCCACTGTTCTTAGTTGATGAGTGATGCCTGATTCAAGTAATAAACAAGAAAATAGGTGAGGCTAAGAACTTGGGAAATCTTCCCACTGTTCTTAGTTGATGAGTGATGCCTGATTCAAGTAATAAACAAGAAAGCAGGTGAGGGTAAGAACTTGGGAAATCTTCCCACTGTTCTTAGTTGATGAGTGATGCCTGATTCAAGTAATAAACAAGAAAGCAGGTGAGGCTAAGAACTTGGGAAATCTTCCCACTGTTCTTAGTTGATGAGTGATGCCTGATTCCAGCAATAAACAAGAAAACAGGTGAGGCTAAGAACTTGGGAAATGTTCCCACTGTTCTTAGTTGGTGAGTGACTCCTGCGACTCCTTCCTCGCCCGTCCTCACAAGTACTGTCCACGGCACTACCTAGTAACTACTCCAATTCAGTGTTACTCGTTACGCTTCCCACCGACGACTCTCGATTAATCCTCACTTTATTCCGCAAGAAATATTTATTTTATTAGCACCGCACGTACGCTTGGATCGAGATATTAGAAACCGCACAATCTAAAGGTGCTAAATTGGGAAGAAACACGGAGACAATTAAGCGGAAGAAACATAGGATGTTATCTGGAGGGGAGGGTGCATCACTATAGTTGCCAGTATCCGGTAGCTATCACGAATTTGGTGAAAGTACTGAAATTATTTGGTAATTTTTCGATGCCGGAACTATTCGGTATACTTATGGAGATTCCGTTGTTACACAGAATCCCAAATAAGCTATTGGTTCGAAATTATTCGGTATCACGATTGGGATTCGGTAATTTATTCAGTATAATTTCAAGGATTGGGAAGTTAACCACGAATCCTGACTTTGTTCCAATTTTGACGAAAGTATACCGAATGTTGTTCGGTAGTCTTTCGATACCACAACAATCCGGTATAATAACCGGGATACGGTAGTTATACAGAATCCCGAACATGCTCTCGGTCTAAACTTATTCGGTATAATAACTGGGATTCGGTTGCCAAGATTCGGAAGTTACCACGAACCTCGAAACTCAGAAGAGGTCGAATGAAGCACTGGTCGCAGACAAAAGGGATGATCTGTGATATCATCGATAGTCCTTACTTTTATTTTGGATCTCAAAAAGAATATCTAATCATAAATATTTCGAAAATTCCGCCTGCAGCACGTTTCGTAATATTCTCTATTTTGTGGAAGGGCGCGTCATTTGACGGGGGTTTTAATCCAGTTTTAGGATTGAGATTTCGAAACATTAAAAGGCTAGAATTTGGATAGAAATTAAATTTGGCAGGAAAAAGCAAAAAAAAATTTCGCCTGCGCCGCTCACTTTATGTGATTACAGGTAGTATATTGACTAGACTACTGTTGCCGGAACGTCGCTCCATCCGATTTGTGGAACTTCATAGAGTCTCGGTATTTAATCAGCGGTAAATGATAGAATTTGTAAGAGAAGCAGTTAAATTTTAGCCTTAAAAAAAAAAAAAAATAATGGATTTCGAAAATTTTCGCCTGCGGCGCTCGATGTGATTATCTATTGACTATAATAGGTAGTAGCTGTTACTGCAATCATACCCGGCAATATGTTGTCCATGTGCGCTTCGCCAAAACACCGCCTAATAGCTGGCTTATCGTCGTTCATGCTGCCTTTTATTGTTACTCTTCATACGGAATCGTTTCTGTCCCATAATTTAAAGCTCCAATTCCTAGTTCTAGGCTACGGTAACATTTTCGAAAGATTCGGTAAAATTTTGGCTCTGCACCCCCCCCCCCCCCCCCACACCGAAAATGCACTTGCGACGCCCCTGGGAATAGGAATAGTTTTATGAGTAGGTCCCAAATACTGAACAGCAGCATTGGAACAATAAATACGAAATTAACAGAGACATTAAGACTTTTCTTTTTGTGATTCCTTATAAAGTAAGGAACGAACGACATCAAAGCCGCGTTCCATTCACTTTTCAAGTTAACTGAGATCGTTGGTCAGACGTTAATATGCGATTCTCGGTTAACTGGGAGCGTTCGATATCAAAGTAAACCTGAAGGTTGACGAAAAGTTGACTTTCAACGCGGGGAGAAATTGTCAGTTGTCTCAAGTTAACCAAGAAAGAAGGCGGAAGTTTCAAATAATGTAAATCATAGAGAGATTGCAGCCTACACAACGAATAGAGGCAGTCCATTCGAGTGACAGAAAAAATATGCAAATGTAGGACGAAGGGAAAGTGTTGGACAGTTCTGACTGGGATGCAAGAGATATTTGAAATGCGAAGGGACATGTAGTAAATGTTGAATAATAGCAAAGTTGATGTCATCATTATCATGAAAATCCGAGGGTTGGCTTGACTATGCGGAAGCCCCGGACGTTTGGTAGCCTGGAATGTGAAGCCTGGCTTTTACTTCCATGGAAACTCTTTTGCAAAAATAGAATTATACGATTAAGGAATAGCCCGATTAACATTAGTCCAGCAAGTCCCTGGGTCAGAATGATCATCAAACGCCGATAATTTAATTTCAAAGTTGAAAGTCCTATACCTCCCAATGTTAAACTTTTTTGTTATGATCCCGTGATGATATCCGTTGATGATATCTGTGTAGCAATATCCGTTTTCTCGGGTAGGGTGCAATTTCTCTATGGAGTATAAAGAGTATAGCTCCGTTCTTTGTCACGGGAGTTCTCACCGGTGGTCTCCGGTTTTTCTTATAAGCCGTTTTTGCATCCACCGGTGACTTCTCACCAGTCTTATGACCCGTTTTTGAACTAACCAGTGTCCGGTTTGATCTCACCGGTGCGGACTAACCAGAACCTGCTCGTAAGCCCTGCTGCAGCGAGGAGTTAGCCGGTTTTCATCAACTCACAGGTGAACCAAAAAAACGCGTTTTAAGGGAAGAACCGGACACTGGTGACTAAACACCAGAGACAGCCCGGAGTGCAACGAACGCAGCTTATATGTCTTCAGATTTTTTGCCAGGAAGCGTTCGATTGGTAATTCTCTGTTGACTTGCTGGGTGGACTTCTTACTAAATAAAACGACAGCAGAGAACTCTGGGGTTGACTTCCGCTAGTCGAATCGAATGTGGCTCACCGTAGTGTTGGTGTGAATTAACAAGTGGGATGGCTAGGAAAAGCTTCTCGTCGCATTTATTCTCAAAAACGTGTTATTGTGAATTGTCCCATTTGGTTGCGCATCTCATGGTTGGAGGACAGGAGGCAATCCTGCATCGTATTGAATAGTGAGACTATTCCAACAAGGGAAAGGGAGACTGTGCATGAGCTAACAGGGTATGCGGTGTATCGAGTTTCAAAACTGAAATACTATGTAATAACTCATTTATTTCCTTAATAGCATTTACGACTGCTAGCTGCAGATCGTCAATATAACAAATTGCAAATCACGGCTGGTTGATATTAACAGACATTTAAAATTACGAATAAAATCAGGTACAAACGAAGATACCTTTCGGTTGAGTTCATGGGGGCTGAAGAAGCTTTGGCTTGTCAGTGATATCCTAGATATTTCAGGTACAAATCGATGTGGTTTATTGTGTCTTGCTGCTTTAAAGTCAAGCCGATAAAAATCGACTTTGTTTGGTTAGGTGGCTACGCTAGCGACTCGGCTGAAGTTACATCCCCCAACCTACAGTCTCCTCGGACGCCAAAGACCCCAGCAACGGCCTCGTCAGTGGGCGGGAATGAAAAGAGTTTCTCATCCTTGAGAAAAATTCTAGATCAAAGGCGGCAACTCGTTTTGCAGCTATTCAACGAACAGGGGATGTTCCCTTCGACGCAGGCGACTTCAGCGTTCCAGGCAAGTCAGTTGTAAATCGTCTCCGTAACTTCCAGACATGCGAGCATACACCCTGTGGTGGATAAGGAGGTTGCCGTCTTTTTTTCCGCAGCCCCTTTACCCCTCAGGTTCGTCTCTCATTCTATGCGGATCTTCATTTTTGCCTTCTTTTTTCCTGCGAGTTCAGCATCGCACCTGAAGATCAGTCACAAGACTCAAAAGGTGCGCGCCCATACATAGACACGACTTACGTAGACGCTAAATGGACAAAATTCCCGACACTACGTGGACAACAAGACCAAAGGTTTCGATGGGATCCCAAAAATTCAATATTTGATCCCGACAATTGAGTCTTGTCTTCGCCAGATCCAGTCTTCGCGAGTCTCCTTGAGCATTTTTACTATTAAAATTCAGAAACAGATTAAGGCCAAATAGCTAATCATCTGAGAAAACCAAGTTCAGATATGGAGTCAGCATATGTGTTTACTCCTGTAGTCATATCTCTTTTGAAAGCGAAAAAAGAAAGCTCAAAAACGAACTCAGCGTATCTTCTTTCCACAATATTAAACATCTAATCAACTTCAAATAAAAATTTAACTTATAACAAATTTTCCGGCTCCAACCGGATTCCGGTCGAACTTTATGTCCGGGTAAAAATGATTGTCATACACGGATTCAGCATCTCTTCTTACCCCTAAATCGGATATCTAATCAACTACAAATAAAACTTAAACTTTTAATAATTTTACGGTTTCGGCCGGATTCCGGGCGAACTACGTATCCGGAAAGAGAATGTTTTTCACCGTCGAGTTCAGCATGTTTTCCTACCCCTAAATCGAACATCTAATCAACTTCAAATAAAACTTTTACTTTTAACAGACTTTCCGGTTTTGGCTGGATTCCAGGCGAACTACTTGTCCGATGACAAAATGGTTTTCACCATCGTGTTCAGCATGTCTTCTTACCCCATAATCGACTATCACATTATCTGTTAAAAATATTTAATTTGCCCCTTAATTTAAACCCCCTCCCCCACCCCTAAATGTAGGGCTACAGATCCCATCTACGAACTTGACCTTACTCTTGACCCAAAGAATACTCACACCAAGTTTCAACAAAATATCTCATTCCGTTCGAGAGTTATAGTGCGCACAGACGGACGGACGGACAGACGGACAACTTTAGCGATGTCATAGGTATCCCTCAACTTACGTTTTGGGATCCCAGTAAAAAACCTACACTACATGGACACGTCACTAAGAGAACAAATCCGACACTACGTCGAAAATAAAAAAAAGTGTCTATGTGGTATCGGTACTCATACCGTCGTGTCCATGTAGTGTCGGTACTTGTACCGTCGTGTCCATGTAGTGTCTGTCTTCGTTCCGCCGTGTCGCTGTAGTGACATGTCTATGTACTGACGGTTTTTTTGTTTCTATGTACAGTCGTGTCTACGTAGGGACATCATCCCGACTCAAACAGAAGAGAAGACGAACTTCTTTCAACTTGAATTTTCAGTTTCTCAGTCCGATGATATTCGAAACCGTTAAAGCACAAGTCGCAGTAGATGCAGTTTCTATTCCAATATTTTAGTATACTTGTTACGCCTCGCTCGACCCCCTTGGTTTTAATTAGAAACATGGAAAAACTTACTTTTTCTTTCTATTTAGGCTCGGAATAGTGATGTTTTTCCTAATAAGAGCTGCCTGCAACTGAAAATTCGTGAAGTTCGCCAAAAGCTTATGGCCCACAATCCTCCCCAAACACCCAACCACTCGCAGCATGGGGAGGAAAACCCACCTACACCAAACCAAGGTATTTTTTTTATTCTTGTTCTGGAAAAGAGCACCCTACGTTGATGGCGTTAAACGAGCCTATGGACCTAACATGGTAGCGTAATCCTGGACGACCGGATTTTCGGTTCAGGGAGAATACTATATGAAAATGAACAGTTCATTTTCCAGCTTTAGCGGCTTGAGCCAGAAGAGGACCCTTGCCAAGAATGGCCGAAATATAGCTCTAGTAAAATGTAGCTAACTTGTCCGTTTTGCACCGTCAAATATAATTTTACATATTATTTTTACATTTTTTATATTTTTTTTTTTTTACAAAGCATAAGTTTACACAATTGCCAATAAAACACTGGTACATAAAACAGACTTATTTTTCGTATGCAGTGGATCAGAGAAGAAAATAACTATCCTCCACTCAAGTGGGGAGCGCGTCCCAAACATTTCCTCGCGCCAAAGCAAAAACTTCCCTTTGTCCAGCAGCCCAGAAACCTGCTGGCCCGCGTTAGAAAATTAGTCCTTCTGGATAATCCGAACCCCATTGCGTAGCAACATAACACGGCTATTGCCTAACAACGTAACACCTACGTAAGGGGCTATTCGAATTGTGATTGGTACCAGACAATTGCGAGATAAGGTACATTTTGTCGTCTTTCCCGACATTCAGTTGCTTCATACATTACGTCTTTTAGTGCTGAAGTGTCTATTTCGTCAGTTATTCCTTTTTGCTGACGACGCACGATTCCTTTTTTCTTTTTTCCCATAAACGACCAAAAGGACGCGAGACTCCGTCTTTGTTTACAAACTTTGAAGCCTTCAAACTCCATTTAAAAAGAAAACTCTTTTGTGTCTGTCCCTCGGTACTTCCTACTTCAGGTAATACCAGATAATTGCGAGATATTGAACATTTCGTGGCGTTTCCCATGGTCTTCCCCCTTTATACTTGTGTTCGAAATAGTTTCTTATTTTGTACCAAACTAAATTGAGGCTTAGGAGAAGTGTACAGATTCGCTCCCTCAAAATAATGCGAGTTTCAATTTCCAGGTTCCTTGCACTCTTCTGACACGATGAGTACTTCTGAGTAGCCGCACCGTCTGGACTTGACTCAGCCTGCAGTTTGGCAATGAAACGAAGTACTAACCCAGCACGTATCAGTTTAGTCCGATCGTTGTTCGGCCTAGTTACCCAATTGTTTGTAATAAGTGCGAATGGCACACGTTAGTTGCGGTTTCTAGGAGCACTGGTTCCCGTTTTAGCTACCCTTGCCATGCCGTCATTGAACTCGAATATTCAGATGCTAAAGGAGGGTTTTCTCGAGCTGGAGAGCAAGCCGGAACACAGTTTCGTTCGTTTTCAGCTGCTAGGGGAGTTTAATAATCTGGCGGGTTCGAGATGTCGATGGTCCCGTGAGACAAAAAATCTAACCTAGTCTGGTTCGTCGAATTCTTCATTTTCTGCCCTCGGGAGTGTTCCTTCTCTCTTGTCTCTTCTGTTTTTATTCGAAGCAGATAACCAGCTCGGGTGGTTAGCATAAAGAAGTTTGCGGATTCCTCTCCTCCTGTCTTTTTGCGGAATTCTGTTATAAATCAACTGAGGAGAAAGTATAGTAGGGACTAAAGAAGGCACAAAATACATGGAAGAAGAACTGAATAATATAACACTTTTTTAGAATCATAACTTCCAATTGAGGGAGATAGTAATTATTACGGTCTCCACCCCGCAGAACAGATTATCGCGGTGGCAAAATTTGATCGTGTGGTAGGATTAAACCCTTTTATTTTATACCATCCATGTCCCAACCTATCCCTATGGTACTGCGTCAAATGTCATGTTAGAGCATTGGACAAAGAAAGTGGTTTAACATCTTTGCTATAGTTATGTCGACGGAGGCCTTTGTTCTTGGGAAAGGGGGGCTGCATTTGCACTTATGGGCATCCGTACTATAACTTCGTTTACTCCATTTGCTTTTGGATTTTTACTTTGACCCGCCACATAGGAAAGGTTAGCGGTTTTTTGTCCGATACTAACAACAGTTCAATAGCCAATTGCAATAGTTTAACCCAGTGAGCAAGATATTTTTCCAATACTAACAAATAGTTAAACAGCCAATTGCAACAGTTTAACCCCGTGATCAAACATTGTTAATATATCCTGCACATGAACAGCTGCAATTTTGTTTCACGACTTTCAAGTAAGTGTTGAAAATAATAACGATTTTGCGGTGAACACTCTGCACTAAAAACTCACGTCATGCGGCGGAAGCGACTCGCACCATAGGGGATTTGCACTTTGCGCAATTAAAATGTTTAAAATGAGTGCCAAGTGCAAGTGTACCGTCAGCTGAGTGCGCTTTGTGCGTTTATTCGACAGGACGTCTGCCATGATCAGCCACTCAGACAGGTTACATACGCCGCCCTAAATTTTATGCTGGAATTCTGCTAGATAGATACGTGTCACACTGCACTGAGGTTTGCACTTACCATGCGCGATTCGGACCCAAATTGTAAGAAAAATCAAAAGTTGTCCCGAATGACGTGCGAAGCATATCTCATAGATTTGTATTCCCTTTTGAGGTATTATTCGCGTCCGAATAGGTTAAAGGCATGGACTTCGTTAGTTGTGTTTTTGATCGAGGTTTGTTTGAAACTTTCATGTTTTTTGTTTGGCCGTTACATTGTCCCTGTTCCCGATTGAACACCAAGCAAACTTACTTCATTGCACTTGCGACAGGAAGCAAGCGGTGCAGCTCTCCCTGGCGCTAGCAGTTCTCCCTGGCGCTAGCAGCTGACGACGAAGTAGGGACAATGAGAGTTGAAATCCAGTTGAACACCTAGCAAAGTCGCAAATCATGCCTGTACTTTGGAGCCCCCTCTGTTGGAAATAAAATAGGACCCACGCTTTGCATAACCGAAAATAATATAAGCCAACTTGCAGTCAAGGGAAAAAATAATTAAGCAAAAGGATACAGCCAACAGCGATGAAAAACACAATCAGTTAGTGTTCCTGTTTGGATGAATAAGAACGTTATGCATTGTGCATCCCCATGGATTTAGTCGGTCCTCCCTTCTCGGTACCTTCTCTCTCTCTCGCAGCAGGATGTGATGATGAGTTTTGTTACGCGTTGAAACACCGAAAGAAAATCGTGCAGTATTGAATACGCACAAATTGATGATGGTGCCGACCTGACCCTGAGAGCTTTGTCACACTTGGCTCATTCCATGGCTTTTGGGTTGCAAAAGTAGTGAAAAGAACAAGATACAACTAATTCCGAAGTTTGTCGTTTTTAGTTTATGAGATGAATTATAGCAAAACAGCGTGTCTGATTATGTCACAGGAGCCATAACTGACCCCTAATTGCAGTCTGCTCATTTCCCCTGCCACAAAGCGCATCAAATCTCACGGCTCCTAGGTATTTTCAATTGTTTGTCGAATAGGCGGCTTTTTGAGCCCAGTGTGACAAGCTCTGAGCGTGGCTGTGAACCTAGCTCTGGCGGACAGTTATGAAATGATATATCACATATTTTGCAAACCTTGTTCTCGCTGGCACCCATCCTTTTCCGTAAGGCCCATGTCCTAGAACGAGGAATGTGATTTTTGAGAGAGTAAGGTGCTGAGAAGAGAAGGTTGACGAGCGGAGTGGCGTATAAAGAAGTAAAGACAAGTTCTAGGAAGGAACTAGAATGATGCAGTAAAAGTTAGGAAGCCTGCGATTCGGCACTTTGGCGGCTTTGATGTGATTTTGCTTTTAGTTTAGGGCACGACTTTATAAGGATTTGTACGTTTCATTCAGGACTGGTGCTTCTGGAAGCGGCTTCGTTTGTAGATATAAAGTTATATGGTTGAAACAATCTTTGATTGGCATTCGATTCTGAGATGGTGGGAATCATTTGTCGGCTAACCGTCTGTGATAAGTCATCTGTTGAAATTAATTTTCCGTTCGAGGTGATGATAGTAATTTTAGCCGTTCGCGTTTGGGCTCGCTTTCGCAAGAGACGGCGACCACGCTCGACGGAAAAAGTGCATTTTGTTGTTTGGTTTTCTATTTAGTAGGAATTTTTAACGGATGAAAATGTATACTGTTTATGTCAGAAAAAAAAAATAAAAACTTGATTCGTAGAAGAACGCTACTCCAAGAATTGGTGGCAACCCGTCGCTGAATGTTTGGATACTTTTGGGATTTTCCAAGTGAACCCGAATTTTATCGAGCGAAGGATTTGTTCAAATCTTTTTTTCGATCAGTCATTTATTTTTAAATCATTGACTGACTAAAAAGAGAAAATATAGCCAAATGATTCGAATAGACCGCGTTCCAGCGTTTTTATATGTCACCGTTCCAACCAGACAGTTCTTTAGATTTGCCTCGAGCGAGATGACTGTTATCGGTGTGCGTTCATGCTCACAAGCCCCTTGATTATGGAGTGGTAAGACCTTTCAAAAGTCAAACGTTTTGAAACAATTGAAACGCTTAAAACTATTTCAAACAAGAGAACAACACTTGCGACACAGAAATACAATAAAATATAGATCTATAAGGTAATCTGCAGTACATAAAAGCTTTCACTTTCTATACGAAAGATAGTGCACAACTTATACTGCTCGGGAAGCAGATTGCAGATATAAAATCATCAGCTTGTGGATCTTTTTACTATATTTGTCCCTAGCGTTGGTTATGAGACAACTATGGACTTTCAGAAACCACTCCGTTTGTAAGTGCATCGGCAGACGAATCCGGCCGGTAAGTAAGTAATTTATTTATGACCCGCCATTTGAAAAGGCGGAGTAAGTGAAGAAAATAAAGAAATATACAAACAAATAAATACACAGAAAAAGACACTTAATTTTCAATCTTCGGTCAGGAAGCAGTGGATGACGTCGTGCGCTGGTTGGGCCCCGTTGTCCATGATTTTTTAAAGCGACGAGGAAACATCCAAAAGGGTAACACTTGCTACACTTGTCAGAAGTTTCATAAAAGGATGCGCGGTTTCAACAAACAACACTTGGGATGTTATCTGTTGTCGCGACAAACGTTATGAAATGTTATACATAACAAGCATTGCCAGGAAGAGCCTAAGACCGCCAAAAAAGCATTCGCTGAATTTTCCGATGTCACGACGAAGAACAAAAAAGTCAGCAGATGTCTGTTGAAGCCGCGCATCCTTGTGTTATCTGTTCTGAAACTTCTGACAATGTACCAAGAGCAGGCAATAGCCGTCACTCGACAGCGGAATTTTCAACTTCCATAAACTGCAAAAATCTGGCTCTGCAAAACTCCAACGCTCTCAGTTGTATCCTCCTTTGTGTTTGTCTTCCGAAAGACTTCTTAAGGGAATACGTATGGTAAATATTCGTAGAAAAAAATAAATGTTTATTGTTGAATGTGTACGGAACTCATTCACAAAACGGAATGAATGGCTTATACAGCCGTGCCTGAACCGGGTCAACAATGAACTAATAGCGCGGTGCTGGCACCAGGTCCAGGTGGATCCGACATGTGATTTTTGACAAGTGGAAGAGGGTTACAACGGTCTCAGCGTTCAGTATTCTCATTTTTCCCTGAAGGTTAGCTGAACATTTTCCGGGGGGGTCAATTAAATTGAAAGTAAGTCTCTTGATTTAACAGGGGCGTTGATCTAGGGGGGTTGCAGGGGAGTTCACTATGTGAGCACAATGAACTGATTTGACATCAATAAACTTCTAAACCCGCATTCTATGATGGCCAGGCTAGCAAGAGGATGGAGATCCGATTTGAGGAAAGGCCCGTGACAGATAATTATTTCAAATCTTTGAAAAGTTTATTCCGACTAAATATATACAAATAAAAATAAACAACGAACGCTAAAAAATGTCCTCTTCGTAGGCAACAAGGTTGCGCTGCTCTGACTGAGACTGAGACCCCTTCAGGGAATTTCTGGCCGCTAGAAAAGGAAATTAATTTTGTTTCCATTGCTTCTGACTGACGATGTGCTTCCTCTTCTTCAATGTGGTTAAAGGACCTGTCTTACCTATAATACTAACGCAACTTACTTCCATAACCACTCCATATATTTCGAAATCCGGAGGCCCCAATTTCGCACGGTATATTCTAACCCCTCTAACAAAACGACGCTGATTTTCTTCCGTGTTTTGCTACCTTCGATGTGTATCACGCTTTCGATGGTTGTCTGCGAGAAGTTTTCCATCAGAAAAACCCTTATGTAAACTGTTTCCTGTTTTCACTACAAGTCAACGGGTCTCGCAAAAGGCTTAAAACAGCCAAAAGGGTGGGTTATTTGTTGGAAGCACAGCCTAGTTTTAAAGTATTCAAATATTTTAAAATACTGTAAGTTGAAAAGTAAATAGTGCGAGGGGTCCTTTAAGCAAAGTTGTAGATGCAGTTTCTATTCCAATATACCTACTAACATACTCGGCTGTCTTTATTAATTCTCACTAGGCCCTAGGCGTTGACACAGAAAAACCTACACAACCGGTATTTCTAACCAATAAGCACTTCGGAAGCGATAAGCAGGAGCCTGATCTGTCTCGAAAAACGCCAAACATGGAAAATACAAGAATCAGTCTTGCGCGTTTAGGGTAGATAAACATTACATAGTACGTCCAAAAGACTCGACAGAACGATTAGGGACGTGGAGGAACGACCGTCCTTCAACCAGACAACACATAACTTTCAGTTTTGCCCAAGATGTGCAGACATAAATAAGCTAGAACCAAAGATTTGCTCATTAAACCTTCTCTTTGAGACACAATAGCAAGATAGGACAGTAAAGATTAACACGACAGTTTTTGGGCGAGGTTCCCAAAATCTGTAATGTAAAGTTTTGTTTTATCCGATCTAAGTAGTGTGAAGAATTGAAGGCGAATGATAATTAAAACCATGACAACATCCGAATTCTTGGAGAGAAAAAAAATATTTGGTAAGTTGCAATGAAATCTTGTTACGAACGACGAACACTGGAACTAAGGAACGTCTTCAGCTCTTGTGCCGTGCAAAACTCCTCCAGCAGTCGAGAGCGGATGTTACACAAACAACAACAAAAGGATAAAAAGCAAGAATGTCTGGCAACACTGCCTTGTCAGTTAGTCTGCTGATCTTTGCCTCACAAATGATCATAGAGAAATGGTCTGTTCCACCCTCCTACTAGTACTTACTGAAAGGTACCACCTCGTATATCCCTTCAAACAGGTTGAATGACAATGGTATTGAGGTTCGAAACGAGGGCTCGAACAGCGTACTCACGTAGCCCTATCGCTATATGTGGGAGATACTGGCGCTCAGGTTTATTCGCTTTCCGAAATGTAAAAGGATAACTAGCCACGCGCAAAGCGATCCCGGCTATGCGATTTTTTTCCATCACTTTCCAGTCTCCTCGATTTCACTTTCCATGACGGTTTGCTAGGATCTACAAAACTAGCAAAACCAACCGCTCGGCAAAACTCGAGTGGCAATGTAGTGTTACGTTACGACGACTGTATTTGTATGTGAAGGTGCACTTTCAACCTGATCTTATGGCGAGGGGTGTAGTAGGCCGGACATAAGATGACAAACGTCGTTAGAAATAGTCATCGGAGTCAGGATGGCCTACTACACGTGCAGACTTCACGGGTTCATGATGGATTCCCCAGGTCAATTGACACTATGGTTTGGATACTTGAACCACAATAGGCTATAAACCACCCATCATACACTAGGCCCTACAGGCCAGCCCACTCTAAGGAGCTTTAAACAAGACTCATAACAATGACCTAAGGTCCGTAAATAAACAAAAGGTTTTATCCTCTGGTACGTACAAAATAAACAACCCTTAAGTGAAAATTCTTGTTAACGGGTCGAGGGCTCGAGGCCCGAACAAGAAGTGTAGAAGATGACTCATACTACGAGCATGAGTCATAATAACCAAGAGTTCGGATTGCATACAGTATAAAAGATTAAACATAATAGCGCTGCCTAGCGGCGGGAGAAGTTAGCAGTGCGGGGTGCAGACGGCACCACCGTAATAGTAGCGGCGAGTGGCAATACCACTTTATATATATATAATTATATATATCGTTTATCCACCAAAATAGCAAAGATAGCTAGCAAAGGCAAGTCAACATAGGACTTTCAACTGGATATAGAAAGGCCTATGACAACTGACAAATACTACCAGATAAACACGCCTAAGAACTATTAAAAGAACGAACAAAGTACGGCACAAACGAGTTAACATATCTTTCAGTTGCATCCGCTGGATAATCTGTTAATTTAGCTTTGTTTGAGTGGGTTTGAGTACGCGTGTTGATCCTGTTTTTATTTTGTTAAAAAGTAACGCTTACTTTAGTTAATGATTTAACCATAGCGTTAAGACGAAGTCGTAGTAATGACTGGACCATGTACAGCATAAACAGCAAGTCAGGATTGTGTAGCCATAGTAGGTTCGAATGTCTGATTTTACATTACTATATTGCTTTTAACTCGTGCATCGTTTTATTTATGGTTGACAAATCCAGCACTTATTTTTGACACTGCCATTGTTCTTTTGTGCCGCAAAGAACTCGCGCGAAAATTTTTGACTGAATTGACCCAATTGACTTTTTAACACAAGTAAATTGTATATAATGCATGTGTACGCATCGTTTTGTTTCCATAAAAGTGTTTATGAAACCAAACTGTTTTTAAATCCTATAAAGTATTAGGTAAATTAAAAAGAATGCTATGTACTCTCAAATTAGTGTATCTTTGTGACTATGTTGACTCGTATGCTATTTTTCTTAACGAAGAATTTTTGGAAAAATCAAGCGAATCGAACAGAATTGAATTGAATGCAGATAACAAGAAAAAGGCACGTTAAAGACCTAGTACAAACATTCTGTCTGCCAATTCTCTTAAAGATCGAAAGCCACCAGTTTATTTAGATTTGAACTTGATTGCCTTGAATCGAGAAAAAAAAGCACGCAGAACGTCTTCTTTTCCAGGTGACGAAATTTTCCACGTTTGATTAGCAAAGAATTATATGACTTCATTGATTATTTTTTTTATGTCTTCAGAGGTACCAATCTATGGTCTTGGTTTTTTAAAGAAAGACAATTTTTTGTGGTCCGCTTTATGGTTAAAGCACTGAGGCTACACAAGAAAAGGACCTCGGGGAGGAAACTTGAATTTAATCTAACCGTAAAAGACGACATAGACTTACCAAGAGATGACCATGTTGAGGAAGCAGCAGCATCATTAATAGGGGTTACTTGGGTTTGTCTTCTTGCCATAGAAACTCGTAGCTGGATCCCACTCACTGTCACATTATTCATCTGGAAGTCAGACAAAACATGAGGGCAGTCGCTTCCGTGAACACAAGGCGATTATTTGTTGAAAATTAGCGATTGTGGGAGATCGATGTGGACCTGGAGGTGAGCTTTGAGGAAGGAGCGGTAAGAAAATATAAAACAAATTCATCAATTGTTCTTTCTTTATTTTGCTGTAATAGTGAAGGGACTCGCTTATTTTTTGATTATTTTGGTATTAACCCCTATGTAGCGGGCCATGGAGCTTTGTAAAGGTGGGAACTTATTTTGTTCATTTATTTTGAATTTAATAAAACTGAACTGAAACTGAACTGAACTGATAACATTAAAGAGATGATCGAATGATTTATTAACAAACCAACTTCGTAGCTTTCTTCAGCAGACGATACTTTTTTTTACTTACATGAATGAAACACATATATTACGCTAGCTATACAGTTTGTTAAGGATCTCTTTTAAAAAAAAGAAAAAGGGCACAAACGAGTTCATGAACCTTGAGATTCGTCCTCTGGCAGGTACTAATTTGCTTTGCCGCCTTGTCATGCTATTTTTCGGGGCATCAGGGGCGAGCAAGGATGGGTATTTCTCATTTGCTAACAAAAACGTAAACGTGAACCACTTAAGTCTTCCACTCTTGGCAGTAGCGCAGCTGCATATTTTGGAAGGAGTCCAAGGATAGCCCCCAGAACCGCGGTGCGGTGTACCTCGTCTGAACTTCAAAGAGTATGGATGCAGAGTGGGATTTCTACGCTATAGTAGAGGTCAATGAGTAACCAGGGTCTAATCTTCAAGCCAGGACCCGCGACACTTGTACAAAGAGACAACTTCGAGCCTCTGGAACCGTGGCCATTTAGAGTTAAAGGGCTCCTCTTGCTTGTTCTGTCTTTTATAATATACCTAGCTCCCTTATGGAATTACATTGTCAGAAGTTCTTGAAAGTGTTATACGCTATCTATTATGAAAGTTCTGACAGTGTAGAGGCTCCATTGTTTCGTTTTATTCCTACGAATTTTGAGCGCTTTTTCGGTCGTGTCGAGTTTTGCCCGTTACGCAACTCAAAGTTTGCCAGAATCTTTAACGTCCGCTGAGAACTCTTTCACACAAAAGGATATGAGAATCTTCTTTTTTCTACTTCTCTTATTTGCTCAGTTTCCCACTTTTTAACCATAGTTGCGTTTTTGCTGATACCATGGTATCTGATACCACGGTCTAAAGTCGTTTTTACAGTTATCGTGGTATCTGATACCACGGTCAAAAGGCGTTTTTGCATTTATCGTGGTATCTGACCAGTTATCGTGGTATCAGATATTCAGATACTACGATCCGACCGTGGTAACTGGTCGTGGTATCTGAGAAGTCATCTCACTTTCATCAAATTTTGTCAGATTGGTGAGAAAGAAGTTTAGCACTTTGTTATGTAACTGGATATCTGTTTTTCTTTTGGGATGACTTCGGAAAGTGCAATTTCGGCAATAGTCGTTTTTGCAGAGCACCGTATATCAGATACCGCGATAACTGCAAAAACGACTAATTGCAGATCCAGTCAGGACCCAGTTACCGTGGTAACAGATACCATGGTATTAGCAAAAAACACAACTCGTGGTGCGTTTAGTTTTCAAATAGTTTGCCCCCAGCCGCCGCGTCGAAGAGCAGGAAGGCTGGGCAAAATCGACAAGCGCTAACAAGAAAATTGCTAAATTCAGGTGGAAAGTAATAGTATTGTCGAAAAACTTTTTCTTGATCACTTCATAGTGAAAAGATCATTTCTGGTAAGAGTTGTGCTTTAGAAGGCCGACCTCGCCCAAGGGAAAACAGGAGGCTTTGGTGAAGGAAATCTCTTTCTCTCGGCTACTATGAGCTTTCGGCCGGATGTAAGCAGAGAACACACAGAAGCAGAGCCGTTCATATCGGAACCATTTGCGGAATCAAATCACTAACGGGAAAAAAAAAACTTACTTCAGCAATTGCTTGTTCGGCTGATGATGTGTTGTCAAAGGTCACAAAACCGCAACTGAAAAAAAAACAGCATATTTTCAGATTGAGTGGAATCATCATCATTCGAGCGAAGACTAGACATCGAGGAGCAGTTCCGGCTCATCTTCACTATTTGACGCTCAAGAGGAGTCTCACCTTTTAAGCCTTACTCTTCTCTGTGCTTAAGTGTCACATTTACATACAGTTTATGGGATCCCAAAACGTAAGTGCAGAGATACCTATGACTTCTTAAGAGTTGTCCGTCTGTCCGTCCGTATGTCAGCACGATAACTATCGAAGGGAATGAAATATTTTGATGAAACTTGGTGTGAGGATTCTTTCAGTCAAGGGACAGTTCGAGTTCGTAGATGGGCTCTATAGCCCTGCATTTTGGGGTGGGGGAAGGTAATACATAGATGGCACTTTACACAAGGGACTTGTACCGTGACCAATAAACCAGAAACAATAAACTAGTTTCTGGTTTATTGGTCACGGTACAAGTCCCTTGTCTAGAGTGCCATCTACGTATTATTATTAATTTCCGTGACATGGGGATGTGAACTGGTTAGATGAATTTGCCTTCGGTGGGGACGACTGTTCCTATGGATTACTGCAGTGATTTGCGAACTCTGTCCACAATTAGGCCCCTTTGTAGCTCAAATGGTAGAACCCCTGCTTTGTAAGCAGAGGGTCCTGGGTTCAAATCCCGGCTGAGGGGCATTTTGTCTTTCAGTTCACTACTTATAAAATGTGGGGGAAGGGGTTCAAATTAAGGGGCGAACAGAATATTTGTTTATCAACTAATGATATAGTTCATTTAGGAGTAAGAAGAACATGCTGAACACGTATATGCAAAAAAATAAAATTGCCGGACAAGTGGTTCGCCCAGAATCCGGCCAAAACCGGAAAATTTATTAGACACAAAAGTCGTATTTGAAGTCGATTAGATGTTCGATTTAGGGGTAAGAAGACATGCTGAATCCGTAAATGGTAATCATTTTAAAGTTCACTCAGAATCCGGCGGAAAACGGAAAATTTGTTAGAACTTAAAGTCTTATCTGAAGTTGTTTAGAGGTTGGATTTAGAGGTAAAGAGATACGCTGAATTCATTTTCAGCTTCAGATTTTTGCCGGACACGTAGTTCGCCCAGAATCCTGCCAAAACCACAAATTCAGCAGAAGTAAGGACGGAAGTTTTGATCCATTTTGTCAAAGTAGTTATGACGTATAGGGGTAGACGCACATGCTGAATCTGTCTGAACTTGGTTTTCTCAGATGATTAGCCATTGCCCTTAATCTTTTTCAAAATTTTAGTAATAAAAATGTTCAAGGAGTCTGACGAAGATTTTATATCGACAAGACCCAATTGTCTGGATCAAGTATTAAACTTTTGGGATCCCATCGAAACCTTTGGTCTTGTTGTAAGTGTTGTTGACCTCACACAGTGGTCAACTCCACACCGTCATTTGTCTCATTTTGGTTCTCCTTCCCCTTATCTTATCTGAGCTTTGCGTGGTCCTGGGGCAGACACCTATGCTGCGAACTGCACCGGACAGGACTCGGTGGTTAGCTAGCAGCGTTCTTTTCTACCGGAGTACTAACTAGTGATCTATGTTTTTCCTGTAATGCACTGAACAGACGAGCAGGATCGGGTGCTCTCGGACAAAATTCCTGCCTGGATTTCCGGCACCACCATCAATTCTATACTGACAAGATGAGATTTCCACAAACATCCTGCCCTCTCAGCCCATGAAATTATTAGCCAGTTTTTCATTGCTGAACCCGATTAATGTGCTTGTCAGTGTGTACAAATTTTAAGTCTATTTAGTGTGTTTTTTATTTATATGAAAAGAATGTTGTCGTGTTTATTTATATTGAATGAATGAATGAATGAATTTATTACATGCAGCCTTGTAATAAGGCATTTGCACAGTACATACAAAAAAAAAAAAAAAGGTAAACTAGACCTACGTTGCCCGGGCAACGTGAAGTGTTGCGAGAGCAACACTTTGGTTTTGTTTCTTCGCTGTCGGTTAAATGCTGAAATTGTCAACTTATCGAAGCTTTTAAAACGGTATGTTCTAAAAAGAATAATCACTTAATCAAAAGATGTTCTTTAGCGTTGTAAAACCAACAACAAAACAATATCGGAAGAAGGCTATCCGTAACGTTTCAGGATTAAAATACCATAGATGACACTATTAATTATTACAAAACTACCTTATTGTTTTACATTACCGTATCGTTTGTACCCGTTGCGTAAACAGTTAATCCTAGGTTATAGCGATAGACCATCGATACAAACTTTCTTACTGTCATATTTACAGAAATCGAATACAATGTGCACCAATTTTCAAAAATGTCTAGCCCCTCGTGCTTACTTACAAGTCCCTCTCCCGTGATTGACATCAAATTCACCGGAAACAAATAATGGATACACCAGCTATCAAAAGTTGCAAACCCCTCATCGCTGAAGATGATTATAGCATAAAAGCCGATTATTACTTACAAGTCCCATGCATGTCTTACAATTGGGAACAAAATTGTTCTTACCATCGAATACACCTGAGACAAATAACAGGTATACCAACTAGCAAAAGCTGCAAACTCCTCGTTGCCGAAGATGATTATGAGCTAACAGTCGACTGTTGCTTACAGTCGACTGTTGCTTACAGTCGACTGTTGCTTACAAGTCCCTTACATGTCTCACAACTGGTATCGCCTATTTTTGGTTTCAGTGTGTACCTTACTCCTAAAGTTGTCACCCCTCTGAAACTTTCAAACTGGTTTATCTCATGAAGGATTTTTGTTAAAAAAAATGGATGGCATATATTTTGATCAGCTCTTCAAGGGCTATCGATTGCCCTAACCACAACAAAAGCATATCGGAAAAAGGGACTAAATTGACTTTGCAGTCAGTTGAACTTTATCCTTTTCAATCGTAGACATCGTGACGGATGAAAACTTGGAATAATATCCTATATAATCTAGTTGGTATTATAAAGCTATCCGTAACTTTTTAGGATTAAAATACCATAGATGACACTATTAATTATTACGAAACTACCTTGTTTTACATTACAGTATCGTTTGTACCCGTTGCGTTAACAGTAAATCCTAGGTTACAGCGATAGACCGACGATACAAACTTTCTTACCGTCAGATCTATATAAATCGAATACAATTTGCAACAATTTGCACAAAATTCTAGCCCCTCGTGCACCGATTCTACTGACAAGTCCCTTTCCCGTGATAGACATCAAGTTCACCGGATAAAAATAATGGGTACACCGACTAGCAAAAGTTGCAAACCCATAATCGCTGAAGATTTGTGTAGCATAACAGCCGATTATTACTTAGAAGTCCCTTGCAAGTTTTACATTTGGGAACCAAATTGTTCATCAAATGACAGGTACGCCAACTAGCGAGAGCTGCAAACCCCTCATTGCCGAAGATGATTATGAGCTAATAGTCACCTGTCGCGTACAAGTCCCCTAAAAGTCTCACAACTGGTATCGCCTATTTTTGGTTTCAGTGTGTATCTTACTACTGAAGTTGTCAACCCCTGGAAACTTTCAAACTGGTGTATCTCATAAAGGAATTTTTTTACCAAAAAATGGATGTCATATACTTTGATCAGCTCATCAGCGGCTATCGATTGCCGTCGAAGTCGAACTTTATCCTTTTCAATCGTAGATATCGTGACGGATGAAAACTTGGAACAATATCTTATATAATCTAGTTGATATTATAAAGCTATCCGTAACTTTTCAGGATTAAAATACCATAGATGACACTATTAATTATTACAAAATTACCTTATTGTTTTACATTACCGTATCGTTTGTACCCGTTGCGTAAACAGTTAATCCTAGGTTATAGCGATAGACCATCGATACAAACTTTCTTACTGTCATATTTACAGAAATCGAATACAATGTGCACCAATTTTCAAAAATTTCTAGCCCCTCGTGAACCGATTCTTACTTACAAGTCCGTCTCCCGTGATTGACATCAAATTCACCGGAAACAAATAATGGATATACCAGCTATCAAAAGTTGCAAGCCCCTCATCGCTGAAGATGATTATAGCATAAGCTTTTTAAACGGGATGTTCTAAAAAAATTAATCATATGATCAAAAGGTATTCTTCAGCGTTGTAAAAACAACAACAAAATAATATAGGAAGAAGGGACTAAATTAACTTTGCAGTCAATTGTACTTTATCCTTTTCAATCGTAGACATCGTGACTTATATAATCTAGTTGGTAATAGAAAGCTATCCGTAACTTTTCAGGATTAAAATACCATAGATGACACTATTAATTATTATGAAACTACCTCATTGCTTTACATTTTCGTTTGTATCCGTTGTGTAAACAGTTAATCCTCGGTTACATTGATAGACCATCGACACAAACTTTCTTACCGTCAGATTTATAGAAATCGAATACAATGTGCACCCATTTGCAAAAATTCCTAACCCCTCGTGAACCGATTCCTACTTACAAGTCCCTCTCCCGTGATATACATTAAGTTAACCGGAAACAAATAATGGGTACACCAGCTAGCAAAAGCTGCAAACCCATCATCGCAGAAGATGATTGTAGCATAACAGCCGATTATTACTTACAAGTCCCTTGCATATCTTACCATTGGGAACCAAATTGTTCTTACCATCGAATACACCGGAAACAAATAACAGGTATACCAACTAGCAAAAGTTGCAAACCCCTCATTACCGAAGATGATTATGGGCTAACAGTCGACTGTTGCTTAAAAGTCCCCTATATGCATCATAACTGGTATCGCCTATTTTTGGTTTCAATGTACCTTACTATGAAGTTGTCAACCCCTTTGAAATTTTCAAACTGGTGTATCTCATGAAGGAATTTTTGTACCAAAAAATGGATGACATATACTTTGATCAGCCCATCAATGGCTATCGATTGCCGTCAAAAAAAAAATTCTACCTGTCTTAGTTCAAAAGTTGACTTTTTTGCCGTAGGCCAACTTTCTAACGTCACGACTTAGAAAGGAGCAAAGGATAAGCTCTAGTTTCTTTAGCAATGAGAGAACTTTTAAAGTTTAAGAGGCACATCTGATACCGTTACTCTACCACAAACCAAAGTGCAAAAAAAAAAAATTATAAACTCAGCTGAAATCGTCGCAGACATAGACAGAAACAATAGATGGCAGCACTTTCGGACCCGTGGGAAAAAGCCACTTTTTTGACTCTGTAGATTTTTCTATTTATCACTCAAAGAAGATATGTTGGCTGTGGGGCCGGGTAACTGCCGCATATATTTAACACTTATAGATTTTAGTCCATCTTCAATTTGAAACTGGTGCCTGTCTGCTTGCGTGCTAGAACGGAGCTTTCCACTCGAAAGCAGAAACATCTTTTGATGAAACGAAAGGTTCGCTACACAACTTCAGATAGTCCTCTCTGACATAGGCTATACAACTCCACTTCACTTCGCAAACCGTAGGCTCTGGCTCGATGACAAGCAAAAACCATCCTTATTGGCCCCAGGCAAGAGTTCTACGGAGCTTTCCAAAATGTAATGTCATATTCGTCAATCCGGCCTAAGGTCCACACTTTCCGTAAAAACCGCACAGGTTAGACCCTTCTCAGTTACCAGGAATAAAATGAAATCGGAGTCATAGGAAAAAAAAACAAAAAAAACAAAAAAAACGAGGACAAAACCAAAGTGTTGCTCTCGCAACACAATGAGGGCTTGACAACAAATACATAGGGTACACAAAATCTACAACAACAGCAAAAGATAAACGAACGCTAGACTAAAACACATAACGAAACACGAAAAGAACAATGAATTTACTGCATTAGCAGGCGCATTGGGGAATGGGCAGGTAGGCGATTAGATGGTGGTAGAAGATGTCCACTGATTTCTTTTAGCTTGACAGTTGGGTCCAAGATATAAAACTTCTCCATGATTCGGTGATTGCGCATGCGACGAGGAAGGTACAGAAGGAAACCGGAGATATTTGAAAAAACATGACCGCATTCGACTGGTGTCTTTTTTCCTGAGAATCGGGTACAAACCAGCGAGGAAAAGCACAGAGGAGGAAAAATTAAACATTGTTTTGTTTAAGTGTTTTAATATGTATATTTTACTTTTGTAATTTATTCATACTCCGCTGTTACGCAAAAAGCGGGTCATAAATAAATAAATAAAATAAATAAAAAAAAAATTTGACCAACATGATGATGAAAGGGAAGAAAACCCGAGCCGGGAAATCCTAACCTTCTATCCGCAACATGAGGCGCTTTAGGATTCACTGATGTGCTCACCAGTTTATAGTGTTTTCACCCACCAGTGCGGAATAACCAGAATCTGTTCGGGAGGCACGTTCAAGCGATAAGTCCTTATAAGCTCATTACAGAGGAAACGACAGACATAGTAAAAACCAGAGACTACTAGGAGTGCGACGAACACATTTACTGAAAACTCCACACCGTCATTTGTCTCATTTTAGTTCTCCCTCCCCTTATCGGATGGACTGCGACGGTCATCTTTGGATAATTTGTTTAAAATGCCACGCACCATTAGACAACAAGGAGACGCTTTCAACTCCCGCTGAAGAAAGTTAATCGGGCCTATCCACATCTTTTATATTTTAAAGGACGTGGGGCAGTGTCGTCCCGATGAAAAATTTATCTCAAAATAGTACTATGAAGTAGTACGAAACAGGTGCATGCAGTACTAATGATGCTACTACATGCTTCTACTTCGAGGCTACCGTGTTACTGCATACTACTATATGCTAATATTAGCAAGACTGAATGCTACTATGGCAAGACAGGATGCTACTGGATACTACTACATAAGACTGGACCAGTCTGAGGCACATTAAGTGACAGTATTCTTTGCTATTACATAGTATTCCATGCAACGTTTTCGTACTACTACGCAGGCTACAAATTTTTCATCGGGGTCAGCTGATCGGTTTTATTTATTTGCTCACTTGCTGGAGCTGGTCTTGGAACGTCTTCGCCAGGAACGGAAGATACTGGTTTCAGGAAATGAGCCCCGTGATTTGATGTTATGGGTGACATTTTCGGTTTATCTGCTTGAAATGTGAAATTACACTTCAACTTACTGTATTTTAAAATATTTGCATACTTTAAAACTAGGCTATGCTTTCAACAAATAACCCACGGTTTTGGCTGTTCTAAGCCATTTCCAACACCCGTTGACTTATAGCGAAAACAGGGAAACAATTTACATAACCGTTTTTTCTGATGGAAAAACTTCTCGCAAAAAGTACGGAAAAACCGTCGACAGCGTGATAAACATCGACGGTAGCAAAACGTGGCAAGTGAGCAAATCAGCATGGTTCTGTTAGAGGGGTTAGAATATACCGGAGGAAATTGGGGTCTCCGGGTTTAGAACTCTGTGGAGCGATTACAGAAGTACGTTGCTTTATTATTTTAGGTAAGACAGGTCCTTTGAGTTTCATATTCTCTTCACGGAAACTGTTCACGTGGGTCAACCAAATCAGCTATTACTTTTATCTCACTTACTTCTTCTCAATCTCCATGGATACGTTGACAACCTGCCCGAACTTCTGACAATTCTTCTTAAGGAAATGTTCGGTTATGTTGTATCCGAAAATGTAGATGGTGTTGCCCACCTTTGGAGGGGGGTCTTTTCCCTCTTCGTCTTCCAGCTGAGGAGCTTTCTTTATCCCGGGGCTTCGGAGGGGGTTGTCTACTGCAGGGGTGAACGACTCGTATATATTTGGGACCTAAAAGGACGAAAAATCTGAAACAATTTGTATTCTTCTCTTCGCTGCTATTAGCACTTCCACTGCGTCTGGCCTTGTGGGCTGACAACTCTTTTACAGGTGTTGACTAAACTTTAGCCGATATCTACGGGTCGTGATGTCACACCAAAAGTCTATATTTTCCATTTACTAACGGAACTGATTGTCCCTAGAACGGTATATAAGTGTAAACACGTCCGGCGCCTCGCCAGCCGCTCGGCTCTATATATATAGATACAAATACATATTCTGCACATTAATTTAATCGAATTTTCCTATTTCTTTCATGACGTCACGAAAACGTCATGGGCCGTAGATAATCGGCTAAAGTTTAGTCAATACACTTAGCTTCAATTCCAATATCACTCTCCGCAATAAATTTAACTTCAACAGATGCATTTCTCCCATTCTTGCGTAGTATTACATAGACTCTTATTGATGGTGTTGACGTTTACACATGTTGGTAAATAACACCCTTACACGACACGTACAACTTAAATATTCCTTGAGCCCAAGCTGACGTACAACTTTCTCAATTCTCAATCTCCCATTTCCCATATTCTTCGTAGCTCTCATTTACAGACAAATGCCTATATACTAAAACCCCAAAAACTTGTCGGTGGATGAAAAGAGTTATGGACGATAAGGGTTTTTCTAGTATTAAGAGAATGGGGCGCTTCCCGAGGTTAGCCACGGAAGACGGAACTGTATTTTTTTTGTATATTTTTGTTTAGATATTTTTCGGTTTTGTCTTAGTTGGGCCGTAGTGAGCCACAACAAAAGAAAATGAGGGAAGGGAGTAATTTGTTCTATATGACAAAATTCTGAATCATACCAGGGAGTGGAAGAAACTGAACCAAAACTAAAGGGAGAATAAATTAGCTCCATGATATGTACTGGAATTAATAAAACTATGACAACTCATGAGCCACTGACGATACTGACTTTCTGGCTCAACGATGTAATATAATTGCCAAAAAAACCGAGGGCTTGGAATTTTGCAGAAGAGACAGTCGTGCGGTATCTAATCAAGGGCACGGCGCTTCCATCTTTTGGTGAACTTCGGAGTCGGTCAATTCTTTCCCTTCAAACCAGGATCCTCCGATCCCCTAGCCCACTTCTTAGGATCCTTTGTGGGCCTCAGATGCGGCTTTCTCTGCCTGTATAGCTTGCGTGGACTCGTGAGTTGTACGCGGGGCTTTTGACGGGAGTCACGTAAGTGACCTGGTACTTACATTGCTTTGTTTGTTCAGTGTGTTTTTGTTATATTGTGGCCCATGTTGGCCTTATAATAAAATAAATAAAAATAAATAATAAATATACAAAACACTTATTTGAACTATTAAGTGGTCTCTGAATCCTCACCTTTACCTTTACCGTTGCTTCTGGAGAAACAACCTCCTCTTTGCTTGAAACGAGGCCTGCTTGGCTTGAAGAAAATGGCTGGAACCCACTCAAGGATCTTTCTGAAGCAGCAAGTTTTCTTTCAAGACCCACTGATCTCTTGAAACCAGATTTATCCTGCCTTTCTTGAGGTTTGATGATTGCAGCTATAGCACCAGACTTGATAAGCTTCTTAGCAACTTCTTTGGCATCTTGAGCCTCAGCCTTCCTTTTAAGTTGTGGCTTTTCCGGTTCAGGCTGCTTTGGCACCTTCATAGCTTGTAGTGCTTTTTTCTATAAAAAAAAAATGAAGCAATTCAACATAATTTCAGGCAATACAGTTTGTACGAAATTCCAAAATTTCCAGTATTTGGCTTGCTTCCAGAATGGTTATATGTCAAAAGGTTTCTGAATGAATCTTTTAACAGACTATTCGGTAGCCACTTCATAACCCTATTACCCCTCCCCCCCCCTCCTTTTAGTTGACAAGAAGAGGCAACTCGGTTCTGAGAAGTTGTAGTGACAGACTTGGACCTTTCTCAACCATGACCTAATATAGGCTTTACCTCCTTTAAATATTTCTCAGACAAATGTCCACGGTAAGATGGATGAGCTAAGATGTACTTCTACGACCGTCCTACAAAGAAATAAGGCCGACTAAAGTGATGAACTAGGTAAACAGAGCTGCATTCGCATCCCTAAAATTTGACTTCGAATGTTAGAAAAATTATCAATAAAAGCCTATTATACAGGCTGTATACCTTCTTACGAAGTTTCTTGTACTTCTGCATTAGCATCTCTTCTTCCTCTGTGAGACCATCAGGAAATTTGATATATCCCATCTTCAACTGCAACAATATTTTTTTTAGTTTCAAACTAGGCTACTACACAAACTGTAAATTAACTCCTCAGTTGATTGGCAATGGCAATTAACTCCAGCAGTTAATTTATTACCAGCGGATTACAACTACCCACCTAAGACTTTAGTTAAATAAACAACTCTAGCCTACTCAAAAGCTTTATTTTGCCTCTGCTCCACATTACATCGTTTTTCCCTTACTGTTGTTTTCTTGACTACGCTATATGATCACCAAAGCATCTGCAGCAAAGATCATACTTGACACAGAAGAGGCAAGAAACTATTTTGTGCAGCAGTTCATGCAAAAATCTTGCTACCGAGCGCTCTGTGCAAGATTAGTTTTCTGCAAGTTGGTAATTACACTGTAAAAAGTTTCTCCGAATAAGGATGCAGTATCTGCTACTGGGATTAATCTTATCTCTACTGGGGTAAGATTAATCCGAATTAGGGGTAATCTTATCTCAATAAAGACAAGATTAATCCCAGTAGCAAATACTGCAAGAATTTTTTTTTACAGTGTAGTTTGCTTGCTTGTGTTTCTAATCCATAATGCCATCGCCATTGCTCCAGGAGCTCTAATTCGCATAGATTCGCGAGATGCCCAGTAAAGGGAATCTTAACAGAGAGGTGCACTGAATTTTTCTAAGCAAATGTTTTATTATTTAATTTCTTAAACTATAGTTTACATCTCACAGCAAAAAATATGTATGATAAAACTGTTGGTTTCTAAGCATCTGCTTATATTAAGCTAGTACTCATCCGGCATTCACATTTACTTACTCAGAACAAGGTTGTTTCGAAACATAATAAACTCCTAAAGAGAAGGCTAATTCCGAGCCTAAACCAAAGCTTGCCTGCGAAAAAATCTGCATTAAACATAAAAAGCCTAGGCTAGGATAAAACAGGTACATTTCCACTGTCGAAACTGTAAACGGATACGTCAGCTACGATGCAGGTTTGTTCCTATCACAACGTTGACCCTGAAGGTTGACAGCCAAGAAGGACTGAAATATCGCTGCCAAAGCATCGTAGCTGACGTATCCGTTTATGCATTATTTTTGTTTCAAAGTCAGCTTGGGCTCAAGGAATATTTAGCCCATTTTCGTGTGGGGGGGGGGGGTCAAGCCCAGAGTTTGACCGACATGATGTGACAATTTACCTACACAGCAACGAAAACTGGCACAGCAACGAAAACCGACAAAGCAACAAAAACCGACAACGACAAACGGCGCACATTCCCCGCTAACGCATCACAGAACCGCTGAAATAGCCTGCAATGTATCAGTTGAGATATTTTTTGTAAGGAAAGTTTGCGAATTTTTCATTTGCTCCCTGGCATCAATGTTTGCCCATGGGCCCTAAAATACGCTGTGCAGTCAAAAGTCTAGAAACCAGAAAAGTCGTGATAGACACTTCACTATAGTAGCACTTTACTAACCTACTTAACTTAACGTCTTTCAAACTTACGCGATTTTTTATGGAGCCTCTAACCTTCGGCTCTAAGTGCCATATAGCGATCGTAATGTCGTTCCGCTGTCAGTCTCTGACTACTGTTGGTCTGCCCAAATTTGTCTAGTTCGTCAGCTAGGACTAGCACATAGGCTAGGACGTTGAAACTTGACAAGCTTATAGATTACCCAGCCAAATACTATCCGATCATTTGTGTGGGATGGGGTGAGGAGGAATCCGGGATCTTGTGATATACGTAAATTCCGAGATGGCAATGCGACTGATGGCTGGTAGGAGCAAATGCCCCAAATATACCACTTATCTGTTGGAACCACAGCTCACAATGGTGAGGGGAAATTTAAGGGGTGAGGGGTCACGCATGTTCCCTGACCGGCATCGTCGAACTAAACAGACAGAAGGACTGATATGAAACGTGCAGCATACTAAGTTCAGTGGCCCTAGAAAATGCTCCGATTCGAGTGAGATGTGATTCAGGGGCCCCGAGATGTGCCATTTATTCGCATTCGACAACGCTGGAGGCAGTTCCAGGGAGGTCCCGACAGGGATAACACTTTGAATACAAAGGTGATGTGCCCTAGTTATGTCATTTTGATACCTGGGCCAGGTACAATCTTCTGTCGGCGGAGTTGTGTGGGGGAGGGCATACTAATGATAGAATCTGAAAGACATGTCACCGAATAATGGGGACTATTTCCCGGACTGATTGTTTTCCAAGTTTATTTACCACATCGAAAAGACCAAAAAACGAAACAAGGTCCCCGATTTGCCGGCTCCGATCACACGGTGTGCAGACTTCAACCAAAAAGAGAGTTAGTGGCTGTAAACAGACAAAATGACCCAAGAAAAGCTTTCCTAACCGGCAAGAAATGGAACGGGAAAGTATTTGTCGGTGCCTTTACACACAAGGTTTACCGACTCAAAAGGCGAGACTTTTGTCTAGTCCAGAAGGAAACGGAAGACTGTTCCCCATATACCGACAAGACTTTTCCCAGTCACTGCAAAAAGGAAAAATAAATGGATTTGCCGACAAAGATTTGGTCGCTCATCGGCTTACTTTTCCGAGAAGGCTTTTGCAGTAGGTGTACCAGAAACAGAACGAAAAAACAAAATTCGTCCGGAGCAACGGACTTTTTTCAGTGACGGCATCGGAAAGTCACAGGCAAACGAAATGAGGTATCTTAATCTGCCGACAAAGCTGTTCAGATCATCGGCTTTACCGACAAAGCTTTCGTCGGTTCCAGAAAGGGAAAGAGACACTGGTTTGTTGGTGCTTCCGATTTACGGAGAAGTCTTTCTCCAACCAGATAGAAGGATAGAAGGATCACTCGAATGTGGGTACGGGTAGTTCGTGGGAGCTTACTAACGAACGACCAACAGACGAAGCAAGAAAAACTGTTTGCCGGTATGGAGACGACTTGTTCACAAGAAGTTTCCTGATTCTACTAACAGAGCTCTTGTTAGTACTAGAAACAGAATCTGCACCGACAAACACTGTCGATTCCCCAACAGACAAAAAGCTTCCTGATAGCACAACAAACACTGCAGATTTCTCGAGAAAAAGTTTCGTGATCGCACAACAATCACTTTACCAACAATAAGTTTCCTGATTTATCAACAGAGCTCTATCGGTCCCAACAGGAAAGCGTTCATCGGTGCTTCACACCAACAACAATTTTTATTTGTCCAAAGCCCCCCCCCCCCTTAGTTCTGCCACTGCCTGCAAGTAAACACAAGCCCTTTCAGTATTCAACTTTGCCTGAAGACTATCAGTAGTAAAATGGATAAGACTACATAAGCTAAATTGAAGCCAGACCTGCAGCTTCCTTGAAAATTGAAGCTGAAGCAGAGGCTAGGCTCAGCACAATCTAGCCTATGCTAAAATAAAACCTTGGACATATATGCAAAGGAAGTTGTCTGAGACGGGTCTCAGAGTCCTAGCAGGTTTTTTCACTTTCAAATTTTTCATGGGTTAGTCTAGTCCTTTAAAAAAAAAATACCAAACTAGTCTAGCCCAATAATATGCCCCAAAGCATATTTGGGCTGCTGATGGGCTGCTGATTTCCAGCAGATTTATGCAGGATGCTCAGCTACAACATATTTTACTACCCCAGTTGGTCGAAATAACAGTCAGTATAGAAGAGATGACAAGAGGTATGTAAGTCATACACAAGTCCTCATTTTTTTGGGCATGGTGCTCCGACGTCTGGGCATTCCCAAATGTATGGGCATGGTGCTCATCTGTTGGGGCACCATGCTCTGCAGGCCCTGCTCTGCCTGCAGGAAGGGCAGGGAATGAGAATCTGTTGAATTGAGAACCTTAAATGTAAATTTGCTTTACATACAGATTTGTATGGGGGTACCATGCCCTTGGCCTTGCCTGGCCCTTGCTGCAAGGCATGGTGCCCCAATGTATGAGCACCACGCCTATGTTGGGGGCATGCCCAGACGTTGGGGCACCATGCCTAAAAATTGAGGGTTTGTGTATGTCTGGTATTAACTCTGGATTTTTCCATCCTAAATTTTGAATAATTTATCCAATCAGTAGAGGTATGCTTAGGGTAACTATCCTAGTTCCCGAACGATTTTCACACTTACTGGCAGATTTCTTTGAAAAAAATTGCAACAAATTTCCCCGAGCAGATAGAAGAAAACTCTCATCAACTTATCATGCGTTGTAAAACTGGCTTACTTACTGGTACATGCCACCATTTTTTTCGAACCATAAGCTGCGTTCTTTGTCACGGGAGTTCTCACCGGTGGTCTCCGGTTTTTCTTATAAGCCGTTTTTGCATCCACCGGTGACTTCTTACCAGTCTTATAACCCGTTTTTGAACTAACCAGTGTCCGGTTTTATCTCACCGGTGCGGACTAACCAGAACCTGCTCCTGAGCCCTGCTGCAGCGAGGAGTTAGCCGGTTTTCATCAACTCACAGGTGAACCAAAAAAACGCGTTTTAAGGGAAGAATCGGACTAAACACCACTGGTGACTAAACACCAGAGACAGCCCGGAGTGCAACGAACGCAGCTATAGTAGGATTTCTCAGTTTCCGAACGCCAAGAGATCAGAAAACCGTTCGGGATACCAATGTTCGGAACCCCTGTTCCGGTTACCGAATTTAGAATCAAAACCAAAACTGATCTTTGGTTTAGTTTCCGAACGGCACACTGTGTCTTTCGAGCCGCAGCACCTGTGCAAACACTAATTAGACGTTAGCTGCGTTCGTTTTCGTCGTTCCAACTGTCGTTTTACTTTAAGCGTATTTTTATAATGCCGTTTACGTACGGAGTTGAACTGCCGAGAATAAGATGTTTCCTTTGTACGGCTGAACTGCCGTTTCATTGTCGTTTTTGAAACGATGAACTAAAGCGGAAAGTCAGTTTCAATATTTCGGTTTGGTAATTAGGAGCAAATTTTCAATATTATAGATAAAAAAAAATTGAACTTGTTACCCAAGTATAACTTTTCTCCGACAGGTACGTAATACATATCCTTCTGTGACCGACGGCCAGTTTTATCACGATAATCTTCACACAGAAAATTAGTGGTGGAAATGGGAGGATGATACGAAGTCGTATCAGCCTCCAAACAGGATGATATGAAGTCATTAGCCTTCAGATAGATTGAACTGCCATTTCATTGTAGTTCCTGAAACGCGAACTAAGGCGGAAAGTTAATTTCAATATTTTGGTTCGGTAGTTAGGCGAGAATTTTCAATATTCTCGAAAAAAACTTGAACTTGTTAACCAAGTATAGCTTTTCTCCAACAGGTACGTAATGCATATCCTTCTATGACCGACGGTCAGTTGTACTAGATGATCTCACACAGAAAATTGGCGGTGGAAATTGAAGGATGATACGAAGTCATCATCCTTCAGACAGGATATAGCCTTCAGAGAGGATGGTATGAAGTCATCAGCCTCCAAAGAGGATTTCAGCTGTTCGACGAAGTTATAATACGAGGTCTACTGAACACACAAGGCCTACTGAATTTTTGGTCTTTACCTTTTTCGTCGATGATACTGACCAAGCACAGTATACCAAAATGATCGATTCAGAATCACAGATCATTGAAACTGGAACCACTTGATCAAGGAATTATAAACACTACCGATAAGTTGTTTATTTTCACCAGATTTTGTATGAACTAATTTTCCGGGATGAAAACAGATTTATGGCGGTCTTCAACCCTTTTTCAAAAGTAAATTGAATCTTGGCTTGAAACCCACCCCCTCACCTTAAATATTAGGATACATCTGGAGTAGCCTACTTGGTACTTGTACTTAAAATATAGAATTACTTGGCACAACACTGCCCCGAATGTTCGTCCCACATATTCTTCTCGTTCAGATTCTTGAACTGTACAATCGAGAACCGGGATTGTTTTTCAGCAGATTTTTCTTTGAACGTTCGGAGACCGGAAATCTGTCGTTCAGATCGAAGTCCTGTCTTTCCGTTTTTGTTAAAGCCTGAAAGGTAAGCAATATTACTTGATAAACTTTCAATTCAATTCAATTTAAATAATTTATTTCCTCCAGAAATTGGAGAGTAAAAAACATAGTAAACACATACATAACTGGCCAAAATATAAAACGATAACTATGACATAACAAGGCCGTATCGCATAAAAATTTATCAGAGCGGTCTGATAACTGATAGCGGTCTGAGGGTACTATCTATAACGATAGTACCCTTGGCCAAACTTGTGTAAATATGTTATAATAAGCGACATCAATAAAGTGTTATATACGTTTTGTAGAGAAAGATGCCCTCTTTCGAATGGTATAAAAAATTACCATTTAAAAACTTATCTAAATGGACGCAAATGAATTGCAGAAGAGCTCTTTCCAAGTATCAGATTTACTGTCGGGTTTGTTTCTTATTTTGAGCACGAGTTGATGGAGGAATGTAACAAGTAGGACAAAAACGAACCTTTACTCTACAGTAATAAGCGTGAATTTCAAAATTTTATCCCAGTGCGCTATCAGAAGTTGGAGGTTTTTCTATTTTTTCCGAACATCGAACTCATTGAGAGGTATGGCGTTCGGGAACTAGGATAGTTACCCAAGTGAATGTTTGTTGACAGTGCACTTTGCCATTTTCATGCACTTGCTGTGTCTAAAGCTAAGTACCAGTTATAGTCAAAGTAGGTAATTTAGATACACTTGCAAATCGTCATCTCAAGTTATCGACAGTTTTTGGTACTAAAATCCTTGAGAATCCCGTCCTCCCAGACATCCTTCCTCCAAATTTCAACGCTGAGAGAGTCAGGCCAGCAAGAGTGGTCGCTATACCAGTGCTGAAACTACAGCCGCACACCCACACTCCTTACGTGAATAGCTTTGTGCCTAGTTTTGTAAAACTGTAAAACAACAAAAAAGAATTGTAAATGACTTTAGTGTTGTTGTTTGTTAGCTTTCATAATTCTATAGTATTTGTATAAAGTTTTATTGCACGACCTTGTATTTTTATGCTATTTTTATACTATTGCCAAGTGGACATATTTACTGACCGAGCTGTTGTCGGCTGAATTTTTATATCTTTTCTATTTTATTGTATTATGTTGATGTGACAAGAAACCTACTAGTCGGCTTGTCCGTGGTATGGCTTTCTTAAACATAATTGAATTGATTTGAATTGGTAATTAAGGGCATCTGAAAACACCTGTGTAGGTATTTTGGATCTTCAGTTTACCATTCAGCCCAAAACTGCACTGTTCACGTTAAAGTAACAGTTCATATAATGTCATAAGCATACCTCTACTGTATGTAAACCATTCAATTAGCTTTAGTCTAGTATATTTGTCATACAGTAATTTTTTGTTCCTTTTTAAGCCAGATAGATTAACTTAAAGGAAAGATTTCTCTACAATTTGAACTGTTGAAATCTTGCCTGAGTTTGGATAGCCTAGGCCTACCCTACCCTGACCCTACCCCTCCTGTAATTTCCTTAATCGGTTAATATTTCATTTTGACTGTTTCAGACAATAAAGCAATACGGTGCTCTAAATGTACAGAACTGTTGATGGAAGCATGCCTCTACTGCATCCCATCTGATAATATGGGAGTGACAAACCTGTGACAATAAAAGAATCACCCAAAAGTAGTTTTAAATTTTGTGCGGAACTTTATGTCGAGCATAGAGTGAACAAACTGAACACAGCAGTGCAGTATAAAAGCACTATAGCCTTATTTTTTGTAAAACTCCATTTTCCTTACGCCGTTCTCCGTTCTGCCTATAAGCCCGTTTTTTTTTTTAATGAGTTTCAAACTCGTTCTCCGTTGAGGTTGTTACCAAAAACGCCTATTGCACCAATTTTAAATCGAGGGGCTAATAGCTTAAAAAATCAGCATTTGCGGACGATGTCACCGATTTTTTGTCCACTCACCTGCAGTTAATGAACACAACTTTTACTGCAGGGATGCTATTTGTGTGTGTGTGTGTATTGGGGGGGGGGCTGACCTTCCAAGGGAGCCCAGAGCCACCCAGGAAAAACAGAAAAATTGCCGGTAAAATACAGTTTCTTCTCAGAAATTGCCACATCTGGTCACTCCTGAATACCTTATAAGTTTAACCTTTTAATCCAAAGTAATGAGCCATTGTTCGAGGATCAATTGTCTTCAAGACGCGTTTGAGCCTGGATCAGTTGTGTGTCTGAAGTCTGAACTCTTGCCAGAGAAACAGTTTTGTAACATGGCGTCGAGTGATGTGTTCCTGGGTCGCTGAGGGCCCCCTTGGAAATTTAAGTGGGGGCACTGCTACGGATGGCACAAACTAAAAGTGCAGGAAGGGGAAAGGTCAGCAAACGCTCAGTGCCCTTTCCACCTAATCCCAGCTTGTTTATTTTGTAAATGGTAAGAAAAGTTTTAAATTTGTTTTTCTCCTATTACTAGGCATGACCTTTCCCAAGCTTCACAAACTGGTTTTTGGGATCCCAAAACGTAAGTGGAGGGATACCTATGACATCGCAAAAGTTGTCCGTCCGTCCGTCCGTCTGTAAGCACGATATCTCTCGAAGGGAATGAGATATTTTGATGAAACTTGGTGTGAGGATGTTTGGGTCAAGAGTAGTAAGGTCGAGTTCGTAGATGGGCTTTGTAGCCCTATATTTAGGGGTGGGAGAGGGGGTTTAAATTAAGGGGCAAGCAAAATATTTGTAAACAGCTAATGGGACAGTCGATGATGAGACAAGAAGACATGCTGAACACGATGGTGGAAACCATTTTCTCGCCGGACAAGTAGTTCGCCCGGAATCCGGCCAAAACCGAAAAGTTTGTTAAAGTAAAAGTTTTATTTGAAGTTGATTGGATGTTCGATTTAGGTGTAATAAGACAAGCTGAACATGATGGTGAAAACCATTTTTTCGCCGGACAAGTAGTTAGCCCGGAATCCGGCTAAAACCAGAAAATCTGAAGTAAAAGTTTTATTTGAAGTTAATTATATGTTCGGTTTAGGGGTAGGAAGAGTAGGGAGTAGGGCAAGTAGTTCGCCCGGAATCCGGCCAAAACCGGAAAATTGTTAAAAACATTTGTAGTTAATTAGATATCCGATTTAGGGTTAAGAAGAGATGCTGAATCCATGTATGACAGTCATTTTGCACCCGGACATATAGTTCGCCCGGAATCCGGCTGGAACCGGAAAGGTTGTTTTAAGTCAAATTTTAATTTGAAGTTGATTAGATGTTCGATATAGGGGAAAGAAGAAATGCTGAGCGAGACGCTGAGTTCGATTTTAGCTTCTTTTTTTTTGCCCGACAGGTAGTTCCGGAATTCGGCCGAAACCGGGAAATTCGCAGAAGTAAGGCGGAAAGTTTTCGTCAAAATAGAAATGACTTATAGGGGTAAACACAAACATGCTGAATCCATGTCTGAACTTGGTTTTCTCAGATGATTAGCTTTTTGGCCTTAATCTGTTTCTGAATTTTAATAGTAAAACTGTTCAAGGAGTCTGGCGACGACTGGATCTGGCGTAGACAAGACCCAATTGTCTGGATTAAATATTGAATCTTTGGGATCCCATCAAAACCTTTGGTCTTGTTGTATAATCGATGATTCAGAATAGATCTGTTTTATCATTTTGGTAGGAAACTCCTCAAGACTACACTGTAAAAAGTTTTTCCGCATAAAGATTAAAGTTAACTGCAGTATTTGCTACTCGGATTATTCTTATCTCTACGCAGATAAGATAATACAAAATAGAGATAAGATGAATCCGAGTTGCAAATACTGCAGTTAACTTAATCTTTATACAGAAAAACGTTTACAGTGTATACATGTCCTGTTCACTCACATCGAAGCTCACTCCCTTGGTTAGCATTGACCACAAATTTGGGAATTTTTGTTCCTGAATTAATGAAAATAGGAAGATCCAGTCCATGACACCCTTCTTCTTCTTCATTAATTTCTGGTAATCTCGAAAAAATTGGGTGCTTTTGTCCATTTCCGAAATCTTGCCGAAGGAATTTGGGAATTTTTGTTCCTGAATTAATGAAAATAGGAAGATCCAGTCCATGACACCCTTTTTCTTCTTCATTAATTTCTGGTAATCTCGAAAAAATTGGGTGCTTTTGTCCATTTCTGAAATTTTGCCGAAGGACCATTTCCCAATACTTTATGAATTTAGCAGAACGGGATGAGAACGGTGTTCAGAGCTAAGGTTCCTATTCCGTTGATCGTCCAGCAGAACGGAATGTATAATGAGACACAACTCGTTCTGCTAAAAACGGACAATAGCACTACGGCGTTCTACTAAAAACCGGTATAGAGGCGCATTCTCGCCGTTCCCCGAGGACTTCTCGGGGAATCAAAGGGAACGGCGAGAACTGAGGGAGTCACTCCACGCGGACTCCGCGGACAGAAACAATGAGAACACGGGGAATCCTTCCAGCATGGATTTTGTTCGAAAAATAGACATGCAGTTGACGAAATTGGTCTGGAGCCAATTTACTTTTGGTTTTCTTTATTCTGATTATTTTTACTTAATTTTACATTGCACCAACACCAGCAAAAACTGATTCCCCTCCGAGTCTGAAAAGGAGTCCTTTCCGATGATGGTGATGATAATCAGAGAATTACCCGTCCGGGGGACTCGCGAGAATACGTGGAGTGAGTCCCCGGGACCAACAAAAACGCGGGGACTCCTCAAGTGGAGTCCGCGGGGAACGGCGAGAGTACGCCTTAGGAGAACGAGATAGAGAACGGTTTGTTTACAAAAAACGCGGCTTATGTGTCAAGATTCGAGATATTGCCAAAACCTTCTTCGACCTGTCGCACAAGACCAAATATGGCATAAGCATAGAACAATAGGTTTTGATGGGATCCCAAAGCGGAATTTTTATCGGACTTCATCCAGACTATCGGATTTTATGACATTCATTGATATTCACTGGATCTGGGTAAGTCCTTTTTACCTTTAATTTCCGGTCTAGTGTAGATTACGGCGGGAATACCAGTGCTAATTGAAGAAGTGGGCGACATTTTGATCCAACAAGTTCTTTATCTACTAGTACATACATCACCCTTATAAGTTTTATCGCAGGGTTTCGCTGTTTCCCAAATATCCGGCTTTCACGAGAACGCAATCATTCCATTTAGCCGGTAAAGTGACCAAGTATTGGGAGAAACGAACTTGCAATCTGATTATCGAAGTTTGATTTCTTTCGGACACTGAGTGTAGCATCAGCCTGACGAGCACCTTTGCCAAGAAGAGTCGAAATATAGCTGACGAACTACTTGTCCGGCGTGAAAATGAGTTTCAGATATGGATTCGGCATGTCTCCTTACCTCTGTAACAACTATCTCATAAGCTATAAAGCAAAACTCTTACTAGAAATGATCTTTTCCCTATGTAATGAATCAGAAAAAAACTTTTAGAAAATACCATTACATTCCACCTAGAACCCGCGATTCTCTTGTTAGCACTTGTCGACCAAATCTAGCCTTCCTGCTCTCCGACGCGGCGGCTGAGCGCAAAACATTTCAAAATTGAATGTGCCTTGGTTAAAAAGTGGGAAAACTAAGCAAATAAAAGAAGTAATAAACAGAAGATTCCGGCAAACTTTTCGTTGGGTGACGAGACGAGAAAACTCGGCAAGGCCGAAGAAGCGCTACAAATTCATAGTTACGAAACGAAACAATGGAGAAAGCTGGGGATTTTAGAAGCATATAATTCCATATGGGAGCTAAGTATACTGTAAAAGGCAGAACAAGCAAGAGGGGTCCTTTTATAGAACATTTTAATTTTAACCTCCTTCAGCTAAATATAGGGTCCCATCTACGAACTTGGTTTGTATTTTAGCTCCCTTTGTCTTAACACGTCTTCACTGGGTTCCGGCTACCCGGCCTCCCTGGTACCACAAACCCCCTGGCGAAAAAATACCTGGGTACACACCCAACCCCCACCAAAGTACTAATCGAATGAAAGATACTGACGAAAAGCATATATAGAGGCAAGCGGCCAGCCGTCAGGATTTAACTTGCGGCAAAATTGCTCGCGGTCAAAACTGTAGTTGTAAATAAGATTTTCTAATTTGCTTCATATTGCGTTCATGGGGATTCAGGCAGGGTTTTTTTTGTACCGGGTGGGGCGGGGTGGGTGGGAGGGGTTTGCCAGTTTTTTTGTTCGCCTAGACCCTTCTAGGCTATGACTGTTTTTCGTATCCCAAAACATTTATATCAACAAAATACCCATGGTAACGAGATACTTTTGACTTCGTAAAAATTGTCCGTTTGTTAGAACGGTAACTCTCGAAGGGGTTGAGATATATGGTTCAAACTTGGTGTGAGGATCCATTCTTTGGGTCATAGTACTGGTCAAGTTCGCAGATGGGCCCCGCAGCCCTATGTCTGGAGTGAGGCGTTTCGAATACGGGATGAAACAAACAGTGTTTTTAGCCAATGTGGTCGTTGAGACATTCTGAAACCAGATACACGAACTTCATTTTCTCACTGTAACAGCCCTGAATCCGGAAATAACGGGAAATCTAGTAGAGGAGAAAGTTTTTTTCTGAGGTGGATCTGAACATACATAAAGGAGTAAGAAGAATGCTAATCCATGCACGAACTTTATTTTCCCGCTGGAAAGTAGTTTGCCCGGCATCCGGCCAAAACTGGTAATTTGGTAGAAGTTAAAGTTCTTTCTGAAGACGATCGGAGTATCGATATAGACGTGAGAGTACATGTCGAATCCATTATGAACTAATTTTTCGCTGAAGTGATTTCCTCGAATCCGCAAAACCGAAAACTTGGTCGAAGCGAAAGTTGATTATGAAGTCGATTAGTATCCCATAAAGTTGGTTGGTAATTGGTATACCCGAAAAAGACACAGTGAATCAGGAACTACTATTTTTTCTTTCCTCCGGTTGATAGTCCGGTCGAAATCCGGTCAGAACCGGATAGTTACGAATGGATCTGATTGTCTGATATACTTTTTGCTGGAAAGTATTACGCGCTGAATCTGGTTAGGGTCTACTAGGTTGACATAAAACAGGGTTCAGCAAAGACCGAACATCTGCAAGACCCGATTGTCTGTATTAGAAAAATGAGTAAATATTCCCTTTGGGGTCCAGCGAAAGCTGTAGTCTTGTTTTTCTTGCAAACTTGTAGCGTAACTGCAATTTATTCCACTGAAACACGCCTTTGCACTGATAACAGACACATAAAAGGACAGGTTGTCGCACTAGGAACTCTTAAGGCGTATTCTCACCTTTCCCCGAGGACTCCTCGGCAAATCGAAGGGAACGGCGAGAATAGAGGGAGTCGCTCTATGCGGACTCCGCGTACATAAATAGCGAGAACACGGGGAATGCTTCGAAATTGGATTTTGTTCTAAAAAAAAGTATGTAGTTGACGAAATTAGTCTGGATCCACTTTATTTTTGGTTTTGTTTATTCTGATTGTTTTTAATTAATTTTACAATGCACCAACACCAGCAAAAATTGATTCCCCTCCAAATCTGAAAGGGAGTCCTTTTCGATGATGGTGATGATAATCGTCGGTGAGGACTCCCGAGAATACGGGGAGTGAGTCCCCCGGACAAACAAAAAAGTGGAGTCCTCGGGGAACGGCGAGAATACGCCTTTAGAGTAGCAAACAAACATTACAGCAAAACATCTAGCAGCTAAAATTTATGGGCGAAGTAAATTCTTTTACAATTTAAGCTCATAGGACAGGAGATCTAAAGAATGTTGCGAAATACTGTATTCGGAGCAATTTGCCATTTTAGACGCCGCCTAGACAGTCTCAACGATTTTACGCATTAAGCCGCTTTCACACTGACGCGTCGAGGCTTTCACACGGAGCTAGGCAACCTCTGCGTCGTGCTTGCGGTGACGCAACGCAGAGCTTAGGCAGACAAATAAAATGCAACGCAAGAATAGAACCAAGTTCTATTTAACAGAATTGTTGATCTTTGGAACAGCCTTACCGAAGATGCGGTTAATGCTGAATCGATTAATAATTTTAAGAGCATTGTTGATGGGATTTTTAACTCTGATCAGTTCGACTAGTAAAAATGTCTTAAGAGTTATTTAGAGGCGAAAGCCTTTTCTCTTGCTTTGAATTATTATTATTATTCTTCCGTTGCGTCAACGCGATATGCATCAGATTTTCCAGTATGGAAGTTTTTGAAGACAAACTTGAAGACAAACTATTTCAGCATAAGAAACCGAGAAACGAAAATACACATCCGCGTGAAAGCTTGTCGCGCAGGTGTAACGATACACTACACAAACTGTACGCAGCGCATCGCAACGACGCGTCAATGTGAGAGTGCAATCTGAATTCTTGTTGGCCAGACGATCAGGATCAAGGCGACCGCAAACTGGAATTCCTGCCAGGATTTCGCACAATCATCAACTCTACGGGGTTGATATTTTGTCCGACTCTATGAAGAAAATCCCTCCCAGGAGTGTCAGCACCATTATCTAATGTGCAAATAAACTTCAGGATTTCCTGCCTGGGATTCTTAATGGTGCCAGGCAATCCAGGCAAGAAATCAAGTGAGCAGTAGACTATCAGATTATGATTATCTTTCGGCACATAATCCCGAAGGCTTCCGGGCACTTCAAAGAAAGACGTACCCGCCAGAGTTTGAATATCGTTCGGTAAGCCGCTTGATGATGAGGATTGCTATGGCTAGAAACATGTGTGATATCATATGACAGACATACTCGTCACAACTCAAGTTAAATTATAATGCCGTGTGCAACTATATAACGAATAAGTATCGGTGCCTTCCTTAAAGGACCCCTCGCACTATTTACTCTTCAACCTGCTGTATTTTAATATATTTGAATACTTTAAAACTAGGCTGTGCTTTCAACAAATAACCAACGGTTTTGGCTGTTTTAAGCCTTTCCCGGGACCTGTTCAATTATAGCGAAAACAATTTACGTAGCCGGTCTTTCTGATAGAAAAACTTCTCGCAGACTAAGTCAACATCGTGATACACATCAAAGGTAGCAAAACACGGCAAGTGAGAAAATCAGCGTGGTTTTGTTAGATGGGTTAGAATTTACCGGACGAAAATGGGGTCTCCGGGCTTAGAAATATATTGAGTGATTATCGCAGTAGGTTGCATTAGTATTATAGGCAAGACAGGTCCTTAAAGTAAACATACAGACAAATATGGCACTACCTAAGTTTTTCATAACCGAAATACGCTAGTCATGTTTTAGCAACTGTAAGTTTGCAGCAAAGGTAAGAAAACACTGGTTCCTGACTAGTAAGCTCAGATCCCAAATTTGATGCCAAAGAGAAGAAGGAGTGAAAAATAACTATAAAGAACTGACTAAGCTGCTACACGGCCGGGGGAACAATTATTGCTTCCCTTCACAATAAACTAAACATTTACTGAATAACAATGAGAACTGGAATAACAGTTAAATTCCTGTTATACTTCTTCTAAAACTGGTTCCCTTTACTGAGAAGTCCTTTTCTGGAAGACCTAGGGAAAAGTGCTCACGGCTAGGAAAGGATGAATTCTTTCAATAGGCCAACTACTTCATGGCGCGACATATATTTAGCGCGTAACAAAGTTTGAACTGGGCTGGCAGGGGAGTTGTCCCGGAATCCTTGATTATTCTCGTGCTGAAACCCCTTTTTTTTTGTTTACTTCCGCATTGAAATGAATTCACGGACAACGTCAGAATCCCACGAAGTGCGGCCCGTGTGCACAAGGCTTAAATAAGAGATGACACCAGTTATGAAGATTTAGAGCGTCTTCCACCCTTCTTACAATAGTAAGTATTGGTTACTAACTTTAGTTCCAACCTCGTGAAAAGTTACTACACTGACCCCTTCTTTGAACCTTGACTGAAAGCTTCTCAAAATAATAACTATGTGCTTAGTACGCTTGGTAACTACGATCTTTGTGGCGGGATTGGTGCGGTTAGCGCGTGGCAAGATATTTTGCCGAAAGTTGAAAAATACGTTCGAGCGTGACGTCTTGCGTAGTTACTACGATAACTAGAGTGGAACTCTGTTCAGACATGGAAACTGGAAGATGACTCTGAGCTGAACATTCTTAAATTTAATTTGTTGGCAGAATGTCCGTTATGAGCCCGAAATTTGGCCAGGAGTGACCATTAGTATTCCTTCGACCTTGAATTCCATCAGACTGGTGAACACAAACCCTTTCGCTTCGGATACTGGTTGCCACACCCTTCGTACTCCCTTACTCCCCTCGGTCCCAGGTTCATTTTTGCACTGATATATTTTGCTGAATAAAGATATAGTTGTAAAAGCCACTGACTGGAATATAAGCTATAGAACGAAATTCTAAGAACAGAGGATCCTGTGACCAAGGATAGAAGAAGGGAAAACGAAAAATCTGCGCATCATTTCCAGCGTTGGCACTTGAACGAAAAGAGAGCAGCCCTAACCTACAAGATTCACGACAAGACTAAGCAAGGCATTTCAATAGTGAGCAGTTGCCTGCCGAGACTAAAGCCTACGCATACGACCAGGGAGATCCAGCCGCTACACACACGAGTAAAAACACAGGTAATTTCGCTAGTATTCACACTAAAACGTCTTCACTTTTTATCCATCAGAAACTTTCACTGTATATCTTTAACAGCGTTGCCGTTTGCTCGCATCCAAGTGAAATTCGCTGTTTCTCCAACAAGTGCTGGTGTAAACTCAGGTTTAACGGGCAATAACAAGTTCGCTCACGACTACGTAAACCATTTCCTGTTAGTTCCATTTCCATTGCTGACAGCTGCTATGTAAACAACCTGCGCGTCACCAACAATCTACAATTATATTTGACAGTGCAAACGAATATGTCCGCTTAATTTTTACTAGTTTTATTTCGGCCCTTCTTGGCAATGGTCCTCTTCAGCCTCAGGCTTGAAAATGAATTGACTGCTTCAGCGGCTTGAAAATGAATTTACTGCTTCAGCGGCTTGAGCCCGAAGAGGGCTTTTGCCAAGAAGGGCCGAAATATAACTCTAATAAAATTCAGCTGAAGTATTCTTTTTGCACTGTAAAATATAATTCGTAGTCAGCTTGGGATGAGAAAATATTTAATCTACAATTACAATAAACATACGCTTCTTTCACATTAATTGACACTGAACAGTGCCATTTTCTTCACCTGCTGTGTTGCTCCGTCTTCAGACTAGACAATACAAATCATCAGTACATGATGCTAGAACGTGGTACTAGAAATCTGTTTGGAAAGCAAATTTCCATTTCAGATTCTCAGTTCAAGAGGTTTTATGGGGGTACCATGCCCTTCCTTGTGTATGACTGAGTCAGACAAGGTAGCTTTATCTCACCAATTAATCCCAAATTGCACTGTCCAGAGTTAACTAACATTCAAAGATGCTCACCTCTACCTAGAGTGAGGGCTATGCAAACACTGACAGTATTCCGGATGAACTGAACGATCCTTCAAGAAAGTCTAACCACTTAAACGTTTGAGCAAACCCTTTTTATCTTTTATGATCCTGGATAACCGTAACTTGCCTTGTAAGTTGCGAACTGAAATACAAGAATGCTCTTCAACCGGGATGTGAACCAGCGACTTTGACTTTGCAAGGACGACGAGCCTCCAACCCTACAATCGCCAGACAGAAGTAGGTTACAGGAGGCACGTTTATCAACATTTCATTGAATTTTGTTAAAATATAGACCCTTAAAGTAAAGATGTTTGCCGACTAGAGCTTGCCGTCAAGAAAAACGAACTAGGATGAGCTTCCTTGTCTCTGAAACCGGGGATCGTAAATGACCAAGGGGAGTCGTTCAGGTAGTTAGGCATGCTTTTAACGGAGAGAAAGACCAAGGAAACAAGGTCCTACTTACAAAACGCACAAACTACACAAAGCTAGTTTCGAGAAAACGCTATTAAAGTTTGTACACAAGTGTCACAAGGAAGTGATGTTACCATCAAATCCTCATTAAACCTTCGAATTCAGAACTTTCGTAGTTAATGCGTTTGGTATAATCGACCGCTTATAAAAAAAACCCACTTAAATACATTAAACTCAATACCGGGAGAGCTGTTTCATTTCAACTTCAGCACTTATCATGGCAGGCACATATCGATTTGGCTCCCAACCCGAGTCCATGTCCATCTCTTCAGCAAGGATTTCGAACCTTTTCCTCTTCTTTCCCCATCTATCACACATTTTTCCAATAAGTCTGACTAGATACGACTCCACTAGGATAGATATTATCACATGTCCGAATCCAAGGCCTAAAATACCCAAGCAGAAGTTGAACGACTCCGGGATTTCAAGTTCCATAAGTTTAACGACCCAGTCAGCCGGATAGATGGCGACATAGGAAGAAACACCAGCGGCGAGTAAAATAAACACTGTAAATGGCACATTGGTATAAAACCTTTTCCTGTAGGGGTAGCCCTTACAAAAGGTGACGGCTAGGAAGATATACACAAACTGAGTCGGGGTAAAGACGGCATATGATTCGTGGCAGTTCAGGGGGCTTTCTAGGAACCCCGCTTCAGTCAAATTGTACTTCTGGTCGTAGGGTTCGAACCAGGCCTGTGAGCGCGTAGCTTCCAGGGATATGAAAATGGTCACCAGGGTGATGGCGAGCTGAGTGATGATGGAAGTCACAGGTTCAACTGCCATCAATGAGGTAGGAGGTGGCTTGTGATACAGGGGACCTGAAAAAGGGTATTTTCAAAGCCGGACAAACAGCGGTTTTAAAAGGCGACTAGCTTGTCGTTTGATAACTGCTCACTGGAATCCTAACATTCAGCCCCCCAAGGAGGGCGAGTAGCTATCCCAAGCAAAGATCAATTACAGGGTTTGTTTCAAACTCGCCGCTTCGATCGCTTTTCGCGCCGTACTGAGCTGACATAGCGATATTCAAGCGACCACCTGAATGCTTCAGCAAAAAAGAAAAATCTCGAAAAGGCCGTCAACTGGAAAATGGGAAACGATCGTGGGAGGTAGTTTTAGAGATGGTTGGCCAAATCTTACGCCTAGATATTTTCTGGCCTGGAAGGTTTCGGATTGGAAGCATTTTGAGTCCCAGAGTATCGGTATGAATTCCTTGTTAGAAAAGGTATGTCTGCATGACTGTCGAATTTCCTTCGACTGACAAGAAGAATGAATAAGTTCTAAGGGAGTCATTCGCGGCGAGAAAGTCATGGCGAAATGTGATGGTTCCATCAATTACACTTAAAGTGATGGTGCGCCGGGGGAATGGGACAACGAATCAGAACCCCAAATTTTCAGTCATATTTGGTTACCCTACCATAATTATCAGAAAACTTAGAAGTCATCTTGAAATCTCCTCTGGTACTTTATATCCATTTATGCGTTCTGATATGCGCGATCCTGACTGTTTCAAGACTTTTACTAAATATGGCAACAAACTGCGCTGTTTCTGCTTGAAATGTACGCTCTCTGTTTCGTGAACTCTGCAAGATCTTTATTCACCAAAGTGTCGCAAACACAGCTGCGCAAACATTCGCTTCCTTCAAGTTGTTGACTGCAGAATAGTTATTTCCCTCTATTTCGTTGCTCTGCAACCCCGGGATCCTCAAACTCCTGATAGTAGTAAAGTGAATCGTCAGTGAATAATCAATAAGGCACTCTGCTGAGTTTAGATACCATTTTGCAAACGTCTTCATCCTTTCGAATCTTCGGAAAGACTTCTTTCTTTTTTATTTTTTTTCTTGCACGAGATTAGTTGCTATTTGGAATGGGTATGTTCAATGACTGAAATCTTCTGTGGCCTTAACAATGACTGCAGAGGGTGGGTTTGTCGCGGAAAGAATCTGCGTCGTCAGCGGAAAAGATCCGACTTCTTTGGGATCCAAGCTTAAAGGTTGGCACGAATAAAATATTACTTAAAGGACCCCTCGCACTATTTACTCTTCAACTTACAGTATTGTAAAGCATTTGAATACTTTAAAACCAGGCTGTGCTTTCAACAAATAACCCACGGTTTTGCTGTTTTGAGCCGTTTCGGAGACCGGTTGACTTATAGCGAAGACAGGGAAAAGTTGTGTTAGTTACGTTAGTATTATAGGTAAGACAGGTCCTTTAAGAGTTGAAACGGCGCGTCACGCAATTCGTTTTCTATGGGCATCTAGTTAAAGACTCTGTACTACCTTTTCCGTTGTACTTGTACACATTAAACATGCTACTGACCTGAATACGCCTCGGTGAGCCCAAAGACGGCTGACGACAACGTAATGAGGAAAAGATCAATGTAGAGGAACTGAAAGTCCGTCAGGTTGGTTCCAATGTCATAAAGAATCATAACTGACACAAACTGCACTAAACTGTATCCGGCCATGTACTTGAATATTCCAAATGAAGTCACTAGGGCACAGCGACACTCGCGAACGAGTTGTGGAACACAGTCAATCGACGCGCTTTTCGACGTGAAGGGCGCTGCGACGGAAGCTTCCGTTTCCGTCAATGAGATCCCGGCGTGAGCCGCTTTCAACGCCCCGCAATCGTTTGCGCCGTCGCCGCACATTCCTGCAACAACAAATATAACAATTTTTGTTATCGGTAAATACGGTAATTATAAATCTTTTCTAATCGTTCATCGTGCTTCGAATTGCTAAAATATGCTATGTTTTCCCCTATTCTATCGAAACGAGAAATCATTGCATGGTGGCGAAAACAAATATGGCATGCCCGTCAAACAACAGAGACATACAGAGCGTGTTCCACCTATCAGAGTTTTGATACGGACTTCAAATGACTGACAGTCTCATCCATACTTCCACACGTGACTAGCTCAAACTGCTTACGTCGCAGTCTCTTATTTCGCATTGAAAAGCAGCAAACCAGGGAGGAGAAAACTAGGGAAGTATATCCTAACTGTAAGCTGTTGGGAGATTGACAATTAATATCCCTCGTCCTATCTTATGCTATATAGAGCGTGTTCCACCATACTTACCGTAGTTACTACGCATAACGTCACGAATTCTGGCTTTTTGCCGTCAAGGCTGGAACATCTATTTTTCAGCAGAATATCATGCCACGGGCGAATCCAACCAATCACGTTACAGATATGCGTAGTTACTTACCGCTCCCGAACATGAAGGTTGGAACGGTCAGCGTTGTAACTTTTCACGAGGTTGAAACGAAAGTAGTAACTAATAGTTACCATTGTAGGAAGAATGAAACACGCTCATAGTAACAACAAATCCTGTCAACCAATAATTGGGTATGGCTGATCTCTTTATGTTGTCCTAAAACGGACCCATCGAAAACAATTTTTATAACTAAACGGCTTTTAAGCATGACAACCTTCAATGTTATAATTTTATTTTTACGATCGAAATGCTTGACCTCCATGCTTTTTAAGTTCTATTTTGTAACCCATGGGCACTCAATGTGGAACTGTTGTAAGGATGAACGATGGACGATGGTAGGCGAGATTTAATAAAGCTAAGGTTCCTGGGGTGTGAGCTGAAGACCTTCTGACACCGTAGGTGCCCACCAGTTCATACCCACAATTTCGTTATACACTCCCATTTAAAGCCCTAACCTTTAATTTAGCTAAATTAATTTCGCGTCATAGAGTGCGAAGTTTATTTTTTAAACCCTTATTTTCTCATAAGGAGGATCCACGTCCGGTTTTTGTGATCCCAAAACGTAAATGGAGGGACCCTATGACATCTCAAAACTTGTCCGTCTATCAGCACGATAACTCTCGAAGGGAATGAGATATTAGGATGAAACTTGGTGTGAGGATTCTTTGGGTCAAGAGTAAGGTCAAGTTCGTAGATGCACTCTGTAGCCCTATATTTAGGGGTGGGGGTTCAAATTAAGGGGCAAACAAAATATTTTTAAACAGTTAATGTGATAGTCGATTACGAGGTAAGAAGACACGCTGAACACTATGGTGAAAACCATTTTCTCGACGCATAAGTAGCTCGTCCGGTATCCGGCAAAACTGGAAAGTTGGTTAGAACTAAAAGTTTTATTTGAAGTTGACTAGATGTTCGATTATGGGGTAAGAAGACATGCTGAACACGACGATGAAAACCATTTTCTCGTCGGACAACTAGTTCGCCCAGAATCCGGCCAAACCGAAAAATTTGTTAAAAGCGAAAGTTTTATTTGAAGTTAATTATATGACAGATTTACGGCTAAGAAAAGACGTCAAAATAGATATGGCTTATAGAGGTATATCTGAACTTGGTTTTCTCAGATGATTACCGTGGCGAAGACTGGACCTGGCGAAGACAAGACCCACTTGTCTGGACCAAATATCAGAGTTTTGGGATCCCATCGAAACCTTAGGTCTTGTTTTGTTGGTCGTCATAACAATGGTATCAGAAGTGGGATGGTTAATTACAACAATGGTATCAGAAGTGGGATGTTAACTACAACAGAATACATAAGCGTAATCAGAAACACAAAGAAAGGAGCGAAGTACAATTGTTCGTGAATAGGCTGTATGAGAACAAGACCTAAGGTTTCGACGGAATCCTAAAAATGTAATATCTGATCCAGACAATCGGGTCTTTTCTTCGCCAGATCCAGTCTTCGCCCACGCTACTCATCTGAGAAAACCAAGTTTAGATATACCTCTATAAGCCATATCTATCTAAGAATTCAGCGTATCTCCTTAAAGAACCTATAAAGAACATCTAATAACTTCAAATAAAACTTTAACTTATAAAATTTCCGGTTTCAAGCGGATTCCGGACGAATTATATGTCCGGGTAAAAAAAATTATTGTCATATACAGACTAAATCTGTCATCTAATCAACTTCAAATAAAACTTTCGCTTTTAACAAATTTTCCGGTTTGGCCGGATTCCGGGCAAACTAGTTGTCCGACGAGAAAATGGTTTTCATCGTCGTGTTCAGCATTTCTTCTTACCCCATAATCGAACATCTAATCAACTTGACATAATCAGCATGATACAATCAGCATAACAGTACTTACCCATTTTGGTTTTGTAACCGTGAAAGTGCGAGCGAATAAATTACTATTCTATTCTACTATCCTATACTTCAAATAAAACTTTTAATTCTAACCAGCTTTCCCGTTTTTGCCGGATTCCGGACGAACTACTTATCCGGCAAGAAAATGGTTTTCACCATCGTGTTCAGCATGTCTTCTTACCCCATAATCGACTATCACATTAGCTGTTTAAAAATATTTTGTTTGCCCCTTAATTTGAACCCCCTCCCCCACCCCTAAATGTAGGGCTACAGAGCCCATCTACGAACTTGACCTTACCCTTGACAGATTCCTTACACCCAGTTTCATCAAAATATCTCATTCCCTTCGAGAGTTATCGTGCTGACAGACGGACAACTTTTGCGATGTCACTCCACTTACGTTTTGGGATCCCAAAAAATAGCTACTCACACAACTGCCATTAACCAAAGATAACTAATCCACGTCGCTTAAGAAGCTACATTCCACGCAGCATGGTCACCTGTATCGGCACCTAAATACCCTAACAAAAAAAAAAAATAACCAAAATAACCAAATACCAAAATACCCTAAGGAAGCTCACTTACCAACAGTATAGCCAAGGTCTTGCAATCCTACGACGATCATCTGCTTCTGGTCAGGTTTCATCCGAGCAAAGATGGTGCCACGAGCGTAAATTCGAGGCAGTAGCTCTGGGCGGGTCTGTCGTACTACTTCCAAGGTTCTTCCGTCGATGGCGAGGTGATAGCGGGAAGATCCCTCGTCGATCTCAAGAGCGGAGTAGTCCTTCCCACTGCTTTTGTCACAGATCTAAAGACAAAATAAGTAATGAATCCACGTTCACTGTCTTCAGTCAATCAATCATGGACTCCAAAAAACGTAGCCAGACGCAGCAGATAAACTGCTTCTCGATGTTTAGTTTAAGGTCATCACATTCATGAACTGAGAAACTATGAAATACTGGGTCACAAACCAGTTTCTAGTGCTGCATTTCCATCCTTTGCTCCTAATTTCCTCCGATGTTCTAAAGTTTCTACGTCTCGCATACCGGTTTCCCCATAGTGACGTGAATTTCGCATGTGGAATCTTATCGTGCCTTGTGTGCACGTAGCTTAAGGGTCATGTTAAGGGCCCACGCTCTATTGTTCGTAGTTTATTCATAACGGGCAGATACAGAGGCGTTACTAGCAAAATTATTTGTGGGGTAAAGGTATTTACCGACTGGCTGGTCATTTTTGCCGACTGTTTTGCAGAATGAAACGACTCTTTTTAAGAAAAAGCTCCACACCGACTCGGTTATTTTTTACCGACTGGCAGACAGCATTGGGGGGGGGGAGGGGCGTCCCCCCTTCCTCCCCATAGGTGACACCCCGGGGTAGATAACGGCATTGTATGTCAACGATCTTCGTCACCACATCGATGAATATGCGGATAAACTGAAGAAAAAGCCAGGCCATGTTTGAAGCAGGCAGCAATTATTTGGTGCGTTACATCGCAGAGCTGTGTCGTAATTTTCTTAACTGGATCAAGTCCTCTAATGCTATTATTTGTGATAGCTTCGGAGTTAAGTCGCCCACTCTGATAGGCCGGCAATGACGCGCTTCTGCCCGCGAGTGTTCGTCTGGTCCGATGGTATAGTTTTAAATTGTCAGTTGACAGAAAAACGGCCATAAAAACGGTCACTTCCGCAAGTTATATAACACACGCTGCGAAGACACCAGCGGCAATGTCATTTTCCTGTGTCAAATCCTAGATGCTATTGGCCCATCAAATGACCAAAGGTGTATTCTCGCCGTTTCCCGAGGACTTCCTCCTCGGGGAATCAAGAGGAACGGCGAGAACAGAGAGAGTCACTCCACGCGGACTCCGCGTATGGAAAACAACGAGAATACGTGGAATGCTTCCAAAATCGATTTTGTTCGAAAAAATGCAGTTGACGAAGTGGATCCACTATATTTTTGGTTCTGTTTATTCTTACTGTTTTTAATTAATTTTACATTGCACAATTGATTCCTCTCCGAATCTGGAAGGGAGTTAGTTTTGATGGTGGTGGTGATAATCGGAACATTCCCCGTCCGCGGGAACTTGCGAAAATACGGGGAGTGAGACCCCGGGACAAACAAAAACGCAGGGACTCCTTAAAAGGGGGCGGCGAGAATACGCATCAAATTTCTTCGTAGTCGTCGGATCCTAGCAAGTTTCCATGTCGAATTTTCCAATGGAACAGAGGCAGTTACTTAGAATATCTTACCTGATCACACATTCCAACTGACTCAACAAATCGTATAGTTTCCACTCCTTCATTCTGTTCGGACTTCACTTCGATAACCTTCTCGTGGTAACAGATCATACCGGACTCGCGCCCTACAGATACCGCAGTGTCGATGTTGTCACCTACAAGGAAGATCCTGTTTAGTCAAGACCACTTTTGACTTGGGTACAGGCCACCGGTATAGGCTCTGTACGCTTCCACAGAAACTGACCTCTAAAAAAGCCCACTCACTAGCACTATTCCGTAACGTACTCATAAACTATGACAAATTCTATACGCGCTGAAAAAACGAAAGGAAAAAGTGCAATAAGGAAAGAGACCAAAGGTTTTGATGGGATCCCAAAAGTTCAATATTTGATCCAGACAATTGGGTCTTGTCTTCGCCAGGCCCCTTGAACATCTTTACTATTAAACTTTAGAAACAGATTAAGGTCAAACAGCTAATCACATGACAAAACCAAGTTCAGATATGGATTCAGCATATGTGTCTATGCTATATGACTATGAGTCATACCAATTTTGACGAAACAGATCGAAACTTCCAGCCTTACTTTTGCTGATTTTTCGGTTTCGGCCGAATTCCGGAACTATACTTGTCCGGCGAAAAAATTAAGCTCAAAAACGAATTCACCGTATCTCCTTACTCCTATATCCAACATCTAATCAACTTCAAATAAAAATTAACTTATAACAAATTTTCCGGTTTCAGCCGGATTACGAATTCGGTTACAGCCGGATTTACGATTACTATATATCCGGGTAAAAATCGGTTGTCATATACGGATTCAGCATCTCTTATTACCCCTAAATCGGACATCTAATCAACTACAAATACAACTTATGCTTTTAATAAATTTTCCTACTTGTCCGGGTAGAAAATGAGTTCCACACTAGTGTTAAGCATGTTTTCTTATCCCTAAACCGAAGATCTAACTAACTTCAAATAAAACTTTTACTTCTAACAAACTTTCCGGTTTTGGCCGTATACCCGGAGAACTACTTGTACGGCGAGAAAATGAATTTCATAATCGTGTTCAGCATGTCATCTTACTCCTTAATCGACTGTCTCATTAGCTGTTTAAAAATACATTTTCTTGCCCCTTAATTTGAACTCTCCAACACACCTAAATCTAGGGCTACAGTGCCCATCTACGAACTCGACCTTTCCCTTGACCCTAAGGATCCTCACACCAAGTTTCATCAAAATATCTCATTCCCTTCGAGAGTTATCGTGCTTATAATACAGACGGACGGACAGACAAACGGACAACTTTTGCGATGTCATCCCACTTACGTTTTGGGATCCCAAAAAGGAAAAAGAATTTACACTGAGCTTCCGATAACTCGGAGAATGCGTAAGATCTAAACAAAAAAGAGATATAAGACTAACCGGGCCTAAAAACCTTCTCCCTAACTGACAGGTGGAAAATGGTCATACGGGAGGGTCCTGGCAACAGATGGTAACATCTGTAGAGGCCAATGCCTACTTTGTTTTGCATTATATGAATAAGGGGTCAACCGGGAAAAAGGCTTAAAGTCACCCGGGAGCTCTAATGACACAGAGGAGAGTTTATAGAAGTTGCGTTTTTGCAGATATCGTGCTAGGCTATCTGTTACCACGGTAAATGTATCTGCAATTAGTCGTTTTTGCAGTTACCACGGTATCTACTACCACGGTTGCTCTGGAAAACGACAATTGCCGAAATTGCGCTTTTCGAAGCCATCCCAAAAGAGAAACTGATATTCAGTCACATCACTAAGTGCCAAACTTCTTCCCACCAATTTAACAAAATCCTATAGGTTCTATGGTTGGTGATGATGAAAGTGAGATGGACTTTTTCAGACACCACTATCAGTTACCACGGTCTCAGATACCACGATGACTAGCCAGATACCACGATAACTGCAATAAAGCCTTTTGACGATGGTGTCAGATACCATGGTAACTGCAAAAACCGATTTAGACGGTGGTATCAGATACCATGCTATCTGCAACTAGTGCCACTAAGGCGCGATAGTCGGTACTCCACTTGTCATCGGTCAGGCAGACCCCACGCCATAAGGAGTAGAATAGCAGCTGTTTGCATTTTCTTTACAAATCGTGAGGTAAAATCGTTTCTTAGCCGCGTTTGCCGGTGCCAGCGGCGGGCGTTACTGACGTTTGTTCGATGTGACGAAGTCAATAAGAGAGTTTATGTATGTTCCAGGCGTAATCGCGATTGCTTCGAAAAAAAAAAAAAAATATATATTCATCATGTCTCATCCTCAACCTAATGCTCCACGAATTATAACAGTAATAATAACTTATTTGTAACCCACTGCACAAAAACATGTGAAGAGACACAAACATTAACAGAACAGACGGATGAGCCCGCGATATGGAGTAAGCCGTGTATATGCTTGTTCAGATCAATCATCATGAAGCTCATGGATTTTTGACGTTATATGGGGAGCCTTGTTTTTCGGATTCTCCGATTTCAATACGATATAGGCAAATAAAGCAAGAATTGAATACTTCCAAGGCCTAAACATCAAGTCATAAATCACAGATTTAAGAAACACCAGGTTTATTTATATTTGCCATTAAAATTGTACCTTACAGATACTATTACTTAGCGATGTACGAGAACGTCTTTGAGCTGGAAAGCGATGAGAACGAACTGTGATAGGAATCATTATGTTAGACGTTTGATAACAGATTACACACGTTCGTGCATCCACCTAGGATATTTTTGTTATAGAAGACTGCTATCGTGATCATGACCTGTTATAGAAGACCTGAACTTTTTTTCTCACAAGTTCATTTAACAGCTTGAGCCTAAAGAGGACCCGTGCCAAGAAGGGCCGAAATATAGCTCCAATAAAATTGAGCTGACGTATCCATTTTACACTGTCAAATATGATTCGCAGTCAGCTTGGACCGAAGGTACAGATATTCGTGTTATGGCTTTTTAAGTTCCGCGAAAACATAATAAAACAAGCCCTGGAAGCTCATATGGCGCTTGCAAGGCGGGGTCAGAGGATTAAAGTTTGTTGTGATCATTCGTAAGCAAAACCCTTGAGATAAGAATGGTCATAGGACCTTGGAATTCAGGAGAATGTATTGTTTGTAAAAACTATTTTATTTGTGCATTTGGCCGTGACGGTGCGCACTCCTGGAGCACAAATGATGATAAGCTCATTGGAATCATGAAAATGTATATTTTGCTCAACAGTACTGTTTGTATTTTAAGAAATTCAGTTGCAAGCGAAACCCTTGGGGCCAAAATGATCATGGGCCCTTGGGGATCATGAACATATATCGTTTGGTTAAAGTATTTTTTTTTACTTTTCGGTTAAGAAACGCACTTTTAGGGTGCTAAAAATTAGTTTTTGAGCAACACCCTTGAGTTAAAATGTAGACTTTGCTTAAAAGCATTTTTTGTACTTTTTAGGATTAGTACTTTAAGGTTAGGATTAGTACTTTAAGGGATGATCGGATCTGAGAAGTGACAATTTATAAGCCAATCTTGTCAATTTTCTGATGTTCAAGCCAAGTTTCATCGCCCTATCACATCTGGAAGTACATTAATTGTCGATCACCGAAATTCCGCTCCCCCGCCCCCCCCCCCCACTAATTCCCCTCACAGTGCCCGAACCCCGTCCGGTTTTGTCACAGATGTATCTAGTTCTTGTTCTTTCCACCAAGTTTCATCCCAATCGCTCCAGTCTAAGTGTGTCACAAGATTTCCGGCCCCCTCCCCCACATTCATCGGATCCGGTCCGGACTTAGAATGGGTCTTTCCAAATACCAAATTTCGTTAAGATCCGACTACCGACTACTAGTTCAAAATTTATACATACTTCAAGATTCCAGATTCCCCCTCCCTCCACTCCACCCACCACGATAGTTGGGTCGGAGAACTGACTATTTGTAAGCCAATCTTGTCAAGTTTCTGATGTTCAAGCCAAGTTTCATCGCCCTAGCACATCTGTAAGTACATTAATTCGCGGTCACCCCCCCCCCCTCACATTCACCGGATTCGGTCCAGACTTTAAACGGGTCATCCAAGACACGAGGTCTTTCCAAATATCAAGTTTCGTTAAGATCCAATCACCCGTTCCAATGTTATACAATCCTCAAGATCCCGGGATTCACCCTCTCTCCACTCCCCCCACGGTGGTCGTACTGGGAAGTTGACTGTTTCCAGGTTAATCTGGTCGGATCCCTGACTTGACTGCCAAGTTTCATTGTCTTAGCCCACCTGGAAGTAACTTAACTCCGTATCACCGGAATTCCGGAATCCCCCTCCAGCTCCCCACAGTGCACGAATCCGGTACGGTTCTGACAATGACGTACCTAGAGTTTTTACTTATTCCTCCCACCAAGTTTCACCCCGATCGCTCCGCTCTAAGCGTGTCACATAATTTCCGGTTCTGCCCTCCGAATTCCCCCCACATTCATCGGATTCGGTCCGGACCTGAAACGGGAGATCTGAGACATGACTTCTATCCAAGTATCAAGCTTGATTCAGATCCGATCACCCGTTCGAAAGTTATGCATGTCAATGAATTCCGGCTCCCCTCCCTCCCCCCCACGATGGTCGGATGGAGCAAGTGACTATTCCCAAGTTAGTTTGGTCGGATCCCCAATACGCCTGCCAAGTTTCACCGTTCTAGCACATCTGGAAGTACCCTAACTTGCAAACACCGGACTAACCGACCGACCAACGGAAATGCGATCGGTATATGGCACTTGGCCGGACGTAGTAATAGATGTGTTCCTGTACCATTTAGCACAAGGATGCAAAACCATGTGCTAATTTTTGCAATACTTCTGACAATGTAGGCGAGCTAATTCTGGCGCTATAATTTACCTCAACACTCAAGAGTGTCTTAATAATATAAAGTCGGTGAGATTCCCTAGGATAGCCTTTGCTCGTAGGGATTGCTGTCTCTAAAATTATAATACCTTCTATACAGAGTATAACTATTTTTGATTTTTTTGTTTTCTATGTTTGCTATGTCCGTTGGGTTTTGGCGCAATATATTCTTCTTCTTCCTCCTATGCCCCAGAAAGATCGCTTTCATTCTTACCTGTTATCATGACTGTTTTTATCCCCGCATTGGCCAGAACTTGCAGAACTTCGGCAGTATCAGACTTCAGCCTATTCTCCATGACGATGAATCCCAAAAATGTCAAATCTTTTTCGAGATCGTGACGCTGCTTCCGCTCGATCTTGACAATGCTCCCCGTCACAACTCTGTGTGCCATTGCTATTACTCTCAGTCCTTGTCGGGTATAATGGGCCAAGCAGTCGCTAAAGTTTGATGGAACTGAGAAGAAAAGAGAGTCACGATCGACGGCCACTGCCCAAATCTTTTCAGGCTAGAAATAAACCTCGCAAGAAACAAGACCAAAGGTGTCGATGGGACCCCAAATTTGTTTTTATTTTTAAACTTCCTGATACAGACAAGTGGGTCTAACAGATTTCCAGAACCCGTAAACTTGCAATGTACACTTGCAGACCCCTTCTCGAGATATGTTAGGTAATAATTTTCCACCAAAAAGTATATCTGATAATTAGGTTTGCGAGATTAAAGTGTTTCCCGAATCATCGTGTCTGTTTCTGGTTTAACAACCTTCCATCATGTTTTACTGATGACATTTTGTGTTCCCGTATTTTTAAGCTCTTCTTTTCCCCAAACATGGCAAAAATACTCCGTTGAGAAAACTAAGCACAGATGCGTTGCAGATGCGACTAAGCACAACATGCGTTCTTACCTCCAAACCAAAGCTCTAATAAACCGGAGAATTAAACTTCAGCTCAACCACGTTTCCGTTTTTTGCCGGATTCTGAGCGAATTGCTTGACCATTGAGAGCATAAACTTCAGGTATGAACTCAGCTTGTATCTATAACCCTATATAAGACCTTCAATCAACCTCAGAAAAAAAAAACTTTTTACTGAATTTCCGGTTTAGGCCGGATTACAGGTGAACTACTTGTCCGGCAAAAAGATAAACTTCCAAAACGAGTTCAGCTTGTCCCCTTACCCCTATGTCGAATCTTTCATCAACTTCAGATAAAACTTTCACTTTTACTAGTTTTCCGGTTTCGGCCTGATTCCGGCCTGATTCAGCATGTCTCCTTGCCCCAATATCGAACCTCTAATCAACTGCAGATGAAACTTTGACTTTTAACAATTTTCCGGTTTTGACCGGATTCCGGGACAACTCAATCTCGTAAGATTTCGCATATTGCGCATTCGGAATTCGCGTCTCTATGGAGAAACCTGGATGCGACGCATCGAAATTTTGGAGCGCGCATCCGCATCCGGCCGGAAAAGCCGGACTGTGTGTGCGCGAACCTTAAATCACCCCTGCGAACAATCACACGCTTACCTGTTTCAGGAAGGCAAAGAGTCTTGATCATTTCCGGCGATCCTTTACAGTAGAAATCGAACGACGGTTGGCTAAGAACTTTAGTTACCACACTGCTGCGCTGCAAGGACGACGAAAACGGGAAGTTCTTCACGACACCGACGACGTGGTCCCCCGTCATTTCGCCTTGGAGAAACTGCAACCCAGTAATGAATTAATTGCCACACTAGAGGCGTTTCTCGGTGCTCCCACAAACAGTTTGTGGGTCGATTGTGGCTCAAAAAGAGTGTTTCCGTGGTCTTTTGTACGGCCCACAAGTGTGTTTCCGCGACCAACAAGATTCTTGTGGCTCGCTTCGTGGCTGGAATTCGATAAGCAACTGCCGAGTTGATTGTCGATCTTGTGGCTCGATTCTGGCGAAAATTTAGTAGCAAAATAATGTCAAAGCAATAAAATTAACTACTTTCACAAGCTTGCAGTAGACATAAAACTGAGGATCCTTTTTGCACAGGATGGTAAGGACGAAAACCTGAAAATCTATTTACGAGATTTTACCCCAATCTTATTTTTATTTCAGACAGTTGAAATAACCGCCCAAAAAATAGACTAAACGTCGTTTCCACGAGTCTCAACTAGTGGCTCGACTGTGTAGTGTGTAGCACACAATCGTGTTTCCGCGATAAACACTCGGAAGTTTGTGGCATACAGTCGTGTCGCGGAAAAAACACCTTAGATACGTTTCAAAGCCAGAGTAACGCTTTAGGGCGACATCTGTTTAACATATTTAACTTCAAGAACTGTATAGCTGCGTTTGCCTGGGCATATCATAAACGAAACGATTAAATTTCTGCCTCAGTCTACTTGCCTTGTTTCAACTTGATACTCGCGGGGTTTCGTTCGCTTTTGCGGAAGTGTGGGGACGTTTTCGCATGGATGGCTGTAGAGATGAACGGGTGATCCCGTCCACGCGAAAAAGAGAAAGTCAACCAAGCGTTGTACGGGTGAGGAAGATGGGTTCCGTCCACGCGAAAATGCCCATTCAGCTGTCTGGGAGCATATGGGTGGGAAGGTCCACACAATATCCCCGTTCAGCTCAACCTCCATCGACCTGGATGTCCTGTTCGTCCGTACACGATGACAAAAAGATCGACGGCATCCACGCGAAAATGTCCACCGAGCTCGACAAGAGGTCGGCGGGACCAGAGCCATCTACGTGAAAACGTCCACTTCGTCTTCGGGTAAAAAACACACTGTGGCTCAGAAGTTTTGCAGTGCGTTTTAATTGCAGCAGATCAGTACTGTTTTCCGCTCAAATTACCACTCTTGGTGACTTCTGATTTAGGCGGTCCCTTGCCCTCTCACGATGTAAGTCATGAGTTTTTCCTTAACCGAAACTTCTTTGAACTCACCGGATCTGACCCGCCTTCTGTGAGGATAACAGCTGTGTTTTTGCCTCTGGAAAATTTAATGACTGAGCTGACCATCATGTCGTAATTGGTTGCTTCGTCTTGGCTCAGTTCTTCGTACTGCCAGCCAGTGGCTTCGTACACCTAAAAGGATACCAACAGAAGTGACTAAGTAATGTAAGTAAGTACTTCATTTCTAACCCGCCATTTTTAAAAAGCAGAGTAAGTGAAAGAAAATAAATAGACTAAGAATAAAAAATAAACTAAGAACATGCAGAAGAGAATAAATAACTAAGGGTACTAGATGTTTTCTTTTTCATTTTTTTTTGGTGATTCGTGACCTGGAACGTAACCTATAGGGGTGAGTGGGGGTATAACTTATTGTTCCTCTTTCAATTTTCTTTTTTCCCTCCGTTTATTCTGTTTCATATCCATATGTTTGCATATTTTCTTCTATTTCGATACTGTTCAACTTCTGTAGTCTACTGTTTCGAGGGGTACGATTCTATGGACCTTATATGAATTTGAACGGTGCATATTTTATCAATGTGATAAAAGCCAGATATTTCGGAGGCAAGTAGTTCCATAAGGTGTCTCAATTGTGCCATCCAGCGGAAAACTACACCGCCCAAAGTTAAATAGTCTTTCTAAGTACGATTCCTCTATTAAGATTTTCTGTGAAGGACCTACAAAATTAGCCAGAGGTAAAATAATTGTTCTTCAAAAGAAACAACTGTAAAGAGCTGTAACTGTTCAGAGAAAGGACCCACCACTAGGCCTGCCGTAAAACAAACTAGATCTACGTTGCGTGGGCAACGGGAAGTGTTACAGCAAACTGTGTTCGACTTCGCCGACTAAAGTGTTTCGAGAGCAACACTTCGGCTTTTTTTACTTCGCTATCTGTTAAATGCTGAGGTTGTCAACCCGTCGAGGTTTTCAAAATGCTATGTAGGGCCTACAAAGATGATTTCTTTTTTGAACTGGTGACACAATCCGTACTAACATGGCTATCCCTCAGCGCTTGCAGAGACTAAATCGACTTTGCAGCCCGTTGAACTTTATCCTTTTCAATCGTAGACATCGTGACGGATAAAGACTTGCAACATTATGTTATATAACCTAGCTGTTATTATAAAGCTATCCGTAACTTTTCATGATCAAAATACCCATAGATGCCACTCAATTATTTTTGCAAACTACGTCAATGTTCTAAATCATCATTTGTATCCGCTACGTGAACACTTAACTCTAAGTTACAGTGCTAGACCAGGGAGACGAATTTTCTTACCCTCAGATTTATACAGATCATAGTAATGTGCAATAATTTGCACAAGTTTTTAGCCCCTCAAGAAAATGACATAATGCTCTAAACTGGGATGGGCTGTAACTTGATGGATACCGACAGTAGGCTACATATCTAACCTTTATCTAATTTTTAGGCTAGTTAAAACAAGGATAATCTCCCGAATATGTTCAGTTCTTTCCGTCCACTTTCCAATTAGTGTCCGAGACAGAACGGCGCGGATTTTACTGCATCTGTTTGGTTGTTGTTCCTCCATCTTCTCCCATCTGTCAATTGTATCTGCTGTCCGAGCCAAGACGGCATTGAGGTTATTCATGTTGCGAGAGCAACACTTAGGTTTTGTCGTGTGTTTTTTTTGGATCCCAAAAGTAAGTGGATTCGAGGGATACCTATGACATCGCAAAAGTTGTCCGTCTGTCCGCGCGATAACTTTCGAGAGGATTGAGATATTTTGATGGAACTTGGTGGGAGGATCCTTTGGGTCAAAGTACAGGTCAAGTCTGAAAATGGGCTCTGTAGCCCTATATTTGAGGGTGGTCGAGGGGTTTCAAATTAAGGCGCAAAAAAGATATTTTTTGAAAGCTATTGAGATAGTTGATTTATGGGTAAGAAGACATGCTAAATCTGAATATGAAAGTTATTCTCTCACCGGACAAGTAGTTCACCTGGAATCCGGCAAAAACCGGACACAAAATTTGTCGACCAATTTTCGGCTATAGCAGTCCCTCCCCTTTCTCTACACTAGTATAGCTCTGCGCGTGGATATTGACATTATCTATGAATGTTGGAGAGAGCTAGTGTAATCAATTTTTGAACTTTATTTTAACAGTAAAATTGTTCAAGGAAACTGACGAAGAATGAATAGCGAAGACATGATCCAATTGTTTGAATCAAATGTTAGATTTTTGGTATCCCATCGAAACCTTTGGTCTTGTTGTATTTGAAAACCAATCGATTTTCACGATCTCACGATCCAATCCTGTCACGACCAAAAGGTTTTTTTTCGTCAAATTTCAGACTCATGTCGAGGAGAACAACCAGCATCAGAAAGCCCGAAAGTGAAGGCGGGGGGGGGGGGGGGGGGGGGGGGGGGGGGGAGAATTCAACGTTATTTACCTTCAGTTCAAGGGGATCCCCACACAGTTCTCCCTCGATAAATGTTAACGAATGGCAAGTCGCCATGCCCTCAAGTAGCAAGGGCGGCCTCGCAGCGAAGTCGTCCATGGTCTCAGATTTGTCCGGTACTTCCAAAAATAGCAGTTCTTTGGCTTTCTTCATCTCACACATGAATTTTCCGCCAAGAGACGGCAAGATACCCCAGAAATCCATCCCGTCCTCAGTCAGCGTGCCGGTCTGCAAGTAGAAAAGAGTAAATAGCAAGTACAGGAACTATGCAGCATAAGATAGGGCGAGGGATATTCTCAAGGCGAATGCAGCATTATCACCCTAGTTTTCCCCTCCCTGGTTTCCTGCTTTTAAAGCGAAATAAGAAACTGTGACGCATGCCGTTTGCGCGATTCACGTGTGGAAGTATAGAAGAAATTGTCGGTCTTTTGAAGCCAGTACCAAAACTTGGACGTACTAATTCTTATCCAATCTCAGCTTCGGCTTTCCACAAAACTATCCTCTATTATGTTCTATTGAGACTGGGCATGAGACATTCCTGTCCTACATACACAATACAAAAAAAACAAATCTTGCACTATCTGCTACTGGGATTAATCTTTAATTCGGATTAGTATTATCCAGTCTACCACAAATCCCTGATTTTTGAATATCCTACGCCAAACGCTAGGTATATCTAGCATTTGGCATAGCCTATGCCTAACGTTGGATACCCTATGCCAAAGGCTGGATACCTGTTGCTAACCTAACCCTGACCTACCTCAGTATAAAGGAGTTCTGATTGGTTGATTTTTTAGCTTCACTTAAATCATCAATATTTTACTGGGTTACAGTATCCAGCACCTGGCATAGTGTATCCAGCGTTAGGCATAGGGTATGCTAAACGCTAGACATATCCAACGTTTGGCATAGGGTATGCAAAAATCAGGGGATTGTGGTTGACTGGTATTATCTCAGTAGAGATACGATTAATCCCAGTAGCAAATGCTGTAGTTAACTTTAATACTTACTCGGAGAAACTTTTTACAGTGTAGCCACAAGTTTCCTATCCTGCATAGCAAAAACAGAAAGAAAAAATTCAAAATACCTATCAGGATCAACTTACTGCTTATTTAAAACACTCACATATAACCAATTAATTTTCAACGGCAATTCATCAAGTGCACATAAAGGATATTAAGAATCCCGGTGTAGCCAAACTGTGTTTAGATTTTTGAATGGTAAGCAAAGGGGTTCGGGGTAGAAGTCAACATATGTGTAATTTTGTCAGTGTATATTATACCCATGGAAGGAAAAGGTAGCAGGTATAATGAAATACGCAGAGGAGTCGGGTTTATACACAAACAGCGTACTTCTAGTCCCTCTATGCAGCGAATTAAAAGAATGCAAGCTAGAGATATCTAGGCAGGTGTATTCAGAATGAAGAGTGGATGGCAGGCCCGTATCCAGGAATTTATTTCGGGGAGGGGGGGGGGGGGGTGCCTGCTGGTCGGACAATAAAGTACGAAAAACACATAGATCAGAGGGAGACGCCTTTAAAAATGATGATTTTTGTATGTTTTTTTTTTTGGGGGGGGCAACCCCCTAGCCCCCCCCCCTGGATACGGCCTTGGTGGATGGTAAACCTGAAGAAAAATTAATATTTCTTATATATTAAGAAGCTCGGATGGTTTACAAGGTTTGCAATGTAGAATAGAGCCAGGTTTCCAGGGTGATTTAGATGATTTAAGATTATTTATTTGTCAGATATTAATTTGTGTGTAGATTGTATTCTACGTACGATGTTTGTTGTCATGTTGCCTTGTTTGGTGTCATGACCCTCGGTCTTTTCAAGCGATAAATATTTATCCATGCGTAAATGAAGTTAGTAGAAAAAGGGAAATGTGGAAGGTCGCTATCTATACCTTTTATATTGCAATACTCTGACATAACTCATTTTACACTCTTTTTTTGGGATCCCAAAACGTAAGTCGCGGGATACCTATGACATCGCAAAAGTTGTCCGTCTGTCCGTCTGTGCGCACTATAACTCTCGAAGGGAATGAGATATTTTGATGAAACTTGGTGTGAGGATTCTTTGGGTCAAGAGTAGGGTCAAGTTCGTAGATGGGCTCTGTAGCCCTACATTTAGGGGTGGGGGAGGTGGTTTAAATTTAGGGGAAAATGAAATATTTTAGAACACATAATGTGACAGTCGATTATGGGGTAAGAAGAAAAGCTGAACACGATGGTTAAAACCACTTTGTCATCGGACAAGTAGTTAACCCGGAATCCGGAGAAAACCGGAAACTTTGTTAAAAGTATAAGTTTTATTTGAAGTTGATTAGATGTTCGATTTAGGGGTCAGAAGACATGCTCAACACGATGGTGAAAGCCATTTTTGCACCAGACAAGTAGTTAGCCCGGAATCTGGCCAAAACCGGAAAGTCTGTTAAAAGTAAAAGTTTTATTTGAAGTTGATTAGATGTTCGATATAGGGGTAGAAGGACATGCTGAACACGACGATGAAAAGCATTTTTTGGCCGGACAAATAGATTCTTCCGGAATCCGGCCAGAACCGGAAAGTTTGTTAAAAGTAAAAGTTTTATTTGGAGTTGATTAAATGTTCGATTTAGGGGTAAGAAGTCATGCTGATCACTTGTGTGAAAATAATTTACTACCCGGGCAAAGTAGTTCGCCCGGAATCCGGCCAAAACTGGAAAAAGTTAAAGTTTTATTTGTAGTTGATTAGATATCCGATTTAGGGGTAAGAAGAGATGCTGAATCCGTGTATGAAAATCATTTTTTACCGGGACACATAGTTCGACTGGAATCCGGCCGGAGCCGGAATTTTTTTTTATAAGTATAACACACATGCTGAATCCCTATCTGAACTTGGTTTTCTCAGATGATTAGCTATTTGGCCTTAATCTGTTTATGAATTTTAATAGTAAAAATGTTCAAGGAGTCTGGCGAAGACAAGACCCAATCGTCTGGATCATAGATTGATTTTTTGGGATCCCATCGAAACCTTTGGTCTTGTTCTAACACTAAACTCCTTGGATTCATCAATGTCAGAAATATCTCAAAGAGAACCAAACACGACAAACGGCGGATCAACTTAAAAATCCCTTAGGGTACACTGTAAAAACTTTTCCGTATAAAGATTAAAGTTAACTTTTCCGTATAAAGATTAAAGTTAAGTATTTGCTACTCGGATTATTCTTACTCTATGCCGATTAATACCAAATGAGATGAGATGAATCTGAATGGCAAATACTGCAGTTAACTTTAATCTTTATACGAAGAAACTTTTTGCAGTGTATACAGTTTTATTAATTTTGTACTAATCAATCTGGATTAGCTAAGCGTCATTTTCTTATGCCACTGGCATCTGTCACTTTTGAGCAATTTCAGTTTTTAAACAGTTGTCAATAAAACTGTACCTTACCTTAAACTTCGAGACAAAATCGAAATCTTGGAACAAGAATGGATGAAAGACTTATTGTGGGTAAGCTCGGTGCTTTAATTGCCATGGGACAGCTAGTGCTGAACTGATTGATCGTTGCTTAGAATATAAGCATGGAGGCGATATACATATAACACTGAAATTTTGTCAGTTGTTAGAGCCTACAACTGCTATAAGGTAGCCTACCGTTCATATCAGAACCAGTCCAGGTAAATATGCCTGGGTTCACCCACGCCGGAATACTTCGGACGAGAAGATTGTCCAGGAGCTTATGAACAATTTACCTTGTCAAAGCAAACTAGATTCAGGGATCCCGCGACGTTGATGGTTCGTGGGTTGATGCAAATGATGTTCTTCTTCTTCAGACGGTTCGCCGCGTAGAAACTTCCAACTGTCATGGCTGCTGGCAAGGCCGGAGGTACGGTAATAGTGACAATGTCGAATGTGTGGCCGAACACCTTCAAACCCGTTTCTCCCATACGAAGCTGAAAGCGAATAATCAAATTAAAATATATAGACCAGAAGCGAGTCCACTTTAAGACGGTCAAACCATCTTTGTCAAGAGAGATTTCGAGGCAGGTTTGTGTGGACAGTTACTTTAAAGCGGACCATACAAAAATTGTCTTTCTACCACAAACACAATGATAACCATCCCTACTGCCACTATGAATGTTCAAAACCACAAAAATACCGTCATACAATGAGCAAATAAAAAAAAAAAACCACCAAATTTCCTAGGTTTGAAATAATTCGGCCTGGACTAAATCTCAGCCGATTATCCGGGACACCTTTATGCAAGTAGGGGGTCAAGAATCAAAATTCCATCTAATGCTCCAACTGTTTATTACAAATAAAAATAAAAAATAAAAACAAGACCAATGTGGTGCTCCTGAAGACATACAAACAATAATCAATTAAGTCTTATAATTCTTTGCTAATCAAAGCTGGAAAATTTCGTCATCTAGAAAAGAAGGCGTTCTGCGTGGGTTTTTTTCTCGAGCCAAAACAGCAACCTGGCAATCAAGTTCTAATGTAAATAACTGGTGGCTTGCGATTAGTAAGAGAAGGTAAGCAGAATGTTTGGATTAGGTCGTTAATGTGAACTGTGCAGTTTTGGGCTAAATGGTAGAGCGAAGATCCAAAATACCTATCCAGGTTTTTTGAGATGCCCGTAATTATCTACTTACGCTAACTGGTGGTTATCTCTAGACACAGCAAGTGCATGAAAATGACTAAGTCCAATGTCAACAAACCTTCACATAAGCCAAAGTTCTACTGTAACAGACACCAAAGTACAAAAAAAACGGCATCTGACACATGAAATCAAGGACCCAGTGACCAAAGCTAGAAACGTTTAAGGAATACTGAAAAGCCGGCTTATTTTTGTATCTTATATTTTAATAAGCTAAATTACTTTGAGTCTTTTAGGGGACTTGATGCGCAATCTGAATCTAACGAGGACATATTTTTCTTCTTCTGCAAATCGCGAATGAGAGAAAACCTAACACAAATATTTCCTTCAGCCGCAGCTGACTGCGAATCATATTTGACAGTGCAAAACAGGTACGTCAGCTGCAGCTGGGAGTTCCTTTTAGAGCTTGGGCCTGAAGAGGACCCTTGTAGATATTCCTTCAGCCCAAGCTGACTGCGAATCCTATTTATTTATTTATTTGTGACCCGCTTTTGGGACAACAGCGGAGTATGAGTAAAATAAACAAAGTAAAATACACATATTAAAACACAAAACAAAGCTATGTAAAGAGAAGTGACATTCTTCTCATGTAGTTTAAAACACACTAAATAGACTTAAAGTTAAATACTTGACGGTGCAAAACTGATAAGTCAGCTACATTTTATAAGAGCTATATTTCGGCCCTTCTTTAGAGCTATAGTCTATTTCAGGACCTTGCCAAGAAGGGCCGAAATATAGCTCTAATAAAATGCAGCTGACGTATCCATCCGTTTTGCACCGTCACCCATACATCTAACACGCTCCTACACGCATGGTTACTGACAGCAGGCAAATTGGTGCTTTTGCTGGTCCCAAATATTTGAAATTCTATAGAGCTACCACAAATTAGAAAGATCGTTATTCGGGAATAGCGGAACGATAAGCTAACGCGTTTCCATCAGGTTTTCTAGCCCGTTTAAGTAAATAAGTGATTCTTAACAAGGTTTTCTTATTTCAGCCCTATTCGGTGAACCTTCAAAGTCGAGCTGGAAACCTGCAAGGGTTTCATATTATCATTCCTCTGTAAGCAGCGCTACATCCGGTTTGCGTAGTCTCGAGTCTCGACCTGTGTGAAACAGTCGCCCTCGCTCTATGATACTGTCAATCCACTGTACTGTTGATCGTGGACCGTTCTTACTTGCTCTGCCTTCTATTTTATCCCTAGTCTTATGCAATTTTAAGCCACAAATCCCCGTCCCGGGCCATTGCTTTGTTTTGTATCTATAACTTTTAGATTTTTTTCGGCCGAGCCGAGTTTGCCAGGGCAAACTTTACCGAAAGACTTAAAGTCCGCCGACAACTCCTACAAACTTAAAGTTTAAGTTTGGCTTTTAAAATACGGCTGAGATACGACAGTCGAGTTAACCCGTCACTTACGCACTTAAATAGATTTGAAGACCCGATGAAAATCCGTTACCTTGTTGCTCCGCTATTCAGTTGTTCTGGCTCAAGAGGGCCCGATCCAGTTTCGTTATCATTCCCAACAATGGTGTAAACGCATACTCGTCCCAGACCGCGTAAGTCAAGCTCCTTTATTTCTTTCTTTCCCTTTTTTCCTTTGTTTTTGTCGAAGTTTTGTTTTTATTAATGTTTTGTTTTGAGGGTAATTAGTCCCTTACAGGTTCGCCTCTGGGCATTGAAGATTCCATTTTTTTTTAATAAACCCTTCGTTCATTCATTCATTCATTCATCTAGGCAATACGTTCAGGTTATTGCCGATAGATGGCGTGTGTTTCGGGTCGTCTGTGTGACTGTGTTTGACTTGGATGATTCTGATCCGCCATCAGCATCATCACGTCATTTAGGGAAGATTAGTCATCAACTTACCATCTGTTGACCTATGGAGACTTTTTGTATAGAACTGAGAGAATTATATTTTATCAAGAGAGAAGAGAAGAGTGCGTCTGAACCATATTATCGTGAAAAGATCATTTCTTCTAAGAGTTGTGCTTTAACCTGGCTTTAACCGGTGATTATATGAGCAAATTAGAAGGCCCCGATAGCAATTTCTCAGCCTTGATATTTAACCACCGCAGGAAAAACTTGCAAGAGTAAGGGAAGGATTGGAGTTGCTCTGTTCAGGAATTTCAGAGGTCCCAAAACTGACGAAAAGCAAACAGTTCGAACTTTTTCTGGGTTTAGTTACATTATAAAGGAAAAATATCCACCCCGTATTTTTAAATGTATGCGATGGCGGTAATATTTTTCTGACTTGTAGCTTGGGAATCTCGTTAACCTGTTTTCCTAGTTGCAGACAACTGAACTCACATACCGCTGGAGGGGAGGGGTCGACTGAGGGAGAAGAAGAAATGCCTATTTTTACACCCGTAAATTATATCGACCACAATCCGGCAAGAACAAATTTCTGTATCGAGCTCTTTGACTTGCAGATACATGGGATAGAAGATGTGGTGGATATTTCCTTCCATTCGTATTCTTGGAGAGAATAAAACATACCAATCTGATGAAGTTAAAGGAAATTCCAAACAGAGAAACGAGAGCCAACATTGAGATGAACTTGTAGGAATCTTTCTCGAACTGGAAGTCCATAGGAAGCGGATATAGAATTGAAGCCACGAGGTTGCCTTTCGCTGTCATATACCCTGTCCTGATGACAAATGCCAAAACCTGAAAAAGGAAAAACAGTTGGTCATGGCATGTATGAATGAATGAATGAAGGGTTTATGACGCAGTGCCCAAGGGCGTAAGTGCAGTAAAAAGACAAAGAAATGTAAAATAATTGTAAAACACTCCAAAATATTTTCCATAAAGGTTCACGAATGTAAAATCACTTTGACGGGATCGTGGACAGGTAAGTCCTAAAAAAAATCCGAAAAGAAACGCAGCACTATTGGCACCTCTTTTTCTAAAATTCTCATAACCAGTCATCTTCCAAGTAATCCCACTAAGAGTGCGAACACACGATCAGGATTTCCCAGCCGGATTTCCTGCACTTTTATCATCAAGTTGAACAAACTTCAACTTTTCCATATGGAAGTGATGATGGTGCCGAAAATCTGGGCAGGAATTCCTGTCCGTCAGCTCCCGATCACAATCGTGTGTTCGCGTCCCGTTCACTGCAATCCAAAAACCGAGTGAGGCATTTCGCTGGAACATCACTTGAATATATGAAAATCCTCCCAATACTTCATTTTCTCTCATTTCCCATATATTGTGGCTCAGAGGGCCCCATCCAGTTTCGTTTACCAAAGTGTAAGCACATACGCCATCTCGGCAATAAGTTCAGGTTATTGGCGATAAATGGGGTATGTCTCTAATCGTCATTGCGACATAGTTTGTTACCTGGATGATGTTAGGTCATCAGGATCATCACCTCCGTTAGCCATCTTAACATTACCATCTTGTCGGAGACCTCTGTAAATACTACTGATAAGTATACATTTATTTATTGAGAGAGAAAGAGAAGAGTGCGTCTGAGCCCTAGGCTACCTAGGACATCCATACCCCTCGTTTGTTGATTGGTTCTGAGAGTGGATAGTAAGGTCAAGCCCGCTGGTCTGCAGAGGATCTCTACGTTATCCACCAGGTCTCAGTGACCTTGTTTAAGACCTAGCCTTATCCACCACCCTCGAAACCACATCACTGTAAGAAACAGAAAGAAGAGATGGTAAAAATGACAGGGAGGTATCTGCCTCTTCGTGCTGCCTTGGACTAGCTGGTTGTTACAATATGGTAAGTCCTTATTTCTGCCAAATATTTGTAGAAATGAATGAGGATGTATGCCACCTTCTTTGTGTACGCAGAGAGTTGTATGGACAAAGGGAGGAGATTTTTTGGGGTAGGGGGAATGGATAAGATGGCTTATAAAAACGACGAGGAGTAACGATTTAAACAAACAAAAATGTTAGGAAACGAAATATCGCAGTCAAAGTACTGTAGTTGATGTTTCTGTTTTTATGGCACTTGCCTTCCGGCCAAGTGCCATATACCGATCACATTTCTGTCGGTCGGTCGGTTAGTCCGGTGTTTGCGAGTTAGGGTACTTCCAGATATGCTAGGACGATGAAACTTGGCAGGCATGTCAGGGACCCGACCAAACTAGCTTGGAAATAGTCACTTACCCGATCCAACCATCCTGGGGGGAGGGGAAGGTGGTGGAATCCGGAAAATAGGGACATTCATAACTTTCGAACGGGTGATCGGATCATAATGAAACTTAATATCTGGAAAGATCTCGTGCCTCACATGTCTCATTTCAAATCCGGACAGGATCTAATGAATCTGGGGGGGGGGGGGGGGCGGAGGGGGAACCAAAAATCGTGTGAAACTCTCATAGTGAAGCGATCGGGATGAAACTTGGTGGTAAGAACAAGCACAAGCTCTAGATACATCACTGACAGAACTGGACGAACACTGTGGGGGGAGTTGGACTGGGGTTCCGGAATTCCGGCGATCCGTAGTTAATGTACTTCAAGGTGGGCTAGGACGATAAAACTTGGCAGGCATATCAGGGACCCGATCAAACTAACTTGGAAATAGTCACTTGCCCGATCCGACCATCGTGAGGGGAAGGGAATGTGGCGGAATTCGGAAAATAGGGACATGCAGAACTTTTGAACGGGTAATCGGATCTTAATGAAACTTGATATCTGGAAGATCTCGTGTCTCAGATGTCTCATTTCAAGTCCCGACCGGATCCGACGAATCTGGGGGGGGGAGTCGGAGGGGATCCGAGAACCGGAAATCGTAAGAAACTCTCAGATTGGAGCGATCGGGATGAAACTTGGTGCGAAGGACAAGCACACGCTCTAGATACATCACTGACAGGATTGGACCGGATTCGGACACTGTGGGGGCAGGTGGAGGGGGGTTCCGAAATTCCGGCGATCCGTAGTTAATGTACTTCCAGGTGGGCTAGGACGATAAAACTTGGCAGGCATCTCAGGGACCCGGCCCGACTAACTTGGAAATAGTTGCTTGCCCGATCTGACTATAGTGGGGGGAGGGGGGAGACGGCAGAATCCGAAAATTAGTAGCATGCATAACTTTCGAATGGGTTATCGGATCTAAACGAAACTTGACATCTTGAAAGACCTCATGTCTCAGCATGTCCCATTTCAAGTCCGGACCGGATCCAATGAACTGGGGGGGGGGGGGTGTCGGAGGGGAGAACCGGACATCTTGTGACACGCATAGACTGGAGCGATCAGGATGAAACTTGGTGGGAAGTAGGGGGTGTCAGGGATTCCGGTGATCGTGAGTTAAGGTACTTCCAGATGTGCTAGGACGATAAAACTATGCTGGAGCAATAGAAACTTGACATCATTGGGTTAGACATCGTCACTCTCCGATCCGACCATCCCTTAAAGAACTGATATAAACCGCAAATTACATAGAATACTTTTAAGCAAAATTTACTTTTTCACGATCGCCATGAGCACATGATACTTTTTGCCTCAAGGGTTTTGTTTAGAAATTGATTTTTTACACCCTTAAAGTGCGCATCTCAAACGAAAAGTAAAAAAAAAAAACTTTTTACCATCACTTCCATCCTCTGACCAAGCCTAGCAAGTTTGGCCCCTCTTAACGGAAAAGGAAAAAAAAAAAAAAATACTTTTGACGATCACTTCCATCTGACCAAGACTTGCAAGTGCCATTTGAGCTTCCAGCTCTTGTTATCCATTGTATGATCATATGTCTCCAAATCAGCTTGGGCTCAAGGAGAACTTAAATGCTAGGAAGTTCCTCAAGTTAGCTTTTAAAGACCTGAGAGATTTCTTCTAATGGAGAAGTTGTGTCAATAGTGTAGCCTATGTTTTTCTTCTCTCCGGTTAAACCCTGAAATAATTGTAAGTGCAGAGTATAGTATTGTTAATGTTTATGTATTATATAAAGTAAGAATAAAAAAACCTTGAACCTTGTAGCCTAGTTCAGTGGTTCCCAGCCACGCGTACCCCAAGGGGTACGGTTGGTTTTGATATTCTCCGTGCTACCCCCAAGGGGTACGCGAGACCCTCGCAAGAGGTACGCGAAGAAACCAAAATTGATTTAGTCTGCAGCTTCAAAATCTCGTCTCCCTCATGTATGATTGCCGAAAGCCTAATATTACCAGCAGAGTATCACCAGCCAAAATATATCTTAAGGGGCAAGGTATTGACCGACAGGTAATCTTTACCGATTGTTTTATTTTATTTTAAATAACTGCTTTTACGAAAAATCGTCACGCTTCGCGCAGACTCTTTTCTTTAATCGTCTGCCCGACCTTTTTGGGGGGATGTTGTCAACCTATGCGTGACGACTCTGATTACAAGCCTTAGTGAAAGTCCGTGAAATAATGTTGATTCCATAACAGCTAGCTTTTGCCGTAAAGTCTGTTCCTGTGTCAAACAATATTGTTCCAAGAAGAATCTAAGACATTGCAAGTGATATCGTCATTCAGGTTGTGAACTGAGCCAACGAAAAGTTTGCGATGCAGCTTGATGAAAGCACGGAGAATATCAAAACCAAACACAGAAACAGGCTCCCTGTATAAAATATGGCCGTTAATGACGTCGAGCCGAGATTCGACAAAATGTTAGCAACAATACAGCCTCTAGTGATTACTTCATTTATTTTGTATATATTTCTAACATGTATGCCTTATTATTTATAATAATAAATATCGTCTTTTTCACGTTTTGGAAAAGGGGGTACGCAATCTTTTCGAACCTTGATTAGGGGTACGCGGTACGGAAAAGGTCGGGAACCACTGGCCTAGTTAAACTGATTTTAATAGTGTGCTAGTGCGTCCGTATCATTTTTGTTGCATGATGGAATTATGGCTTAATATGCAAACAAATAGTAATTCCTTCAAACGAAAAAAAAAAATCTGCTGTACCTTTTCCTCGTCGAAATATCTGGCCTGGATCACTCTAGTGCCACCGTACAAAGTGTGTCGGTTATGCTCTTTCTCCAGAAAGCGCGTATCGCTGCTATTCGGCATTGGAGTCTTCATTAACGGGACACTCTCACCTGTAAGAACAAAACGGCGGCTTAAAATACGGTCAGGCCAAGAGCTCAGGTCGCACGAAGAGAGGGATCAAAGGGTCTAAGCGGCCTGTTAGAACGTGTGCCAGAACAAAAGCCGTCACTCAGATTCTAGCAGGGAATACATTTTATAGCCTTTTCTCTCTGTCTAGACAAAATTTCTTTAAGCCCCGTTCACAGGCACGCCTAGGCACGTGCTTAAGCGTAGCCAGGCACCGGGTTCTAGAGCCTCGAAGTCCATGCCTGGCACAAAAACTGTGCCTAGGCATTGGTGTGAACGTTGATGCTAGGCACGTGCCTAGACAACTGCGCTTGGCTATACACTGTAAAAAAAAAAAATCTTGCAGGATTTACTACTGGGATTAATCTTGTCTCTTTTGAGATAAGCTTATCTCTAATTCGGATTAATCTTATCCCAGTAGAGATAAGATTAATCCCTGTAGCAAATTCTTCAGTTAACTTTAATCCTTACTCGGAGAACCTTTTTACAGTGTAGGCATGCTTGTGAAGGGGGTTTTAGGTCACACATAAGCAGTAGGCGAAAACGGAGATGGGAATAACAGGAACGTGCAAATTACAGGTGGTTTACCGCCATCCAACAAAGAGGCAATGGTTAGGCGTCCACAATCGTTTGCCTGGCTGTTCTGGCTCAAGAGTGCCCTATCCAGTTTCGCTGTCATTCCCGACAATGGTGTAAACACATACGCCATCTAGGCAATAAGTTCAGGTTGTTGCCGACAGATGGTAGTCTCTAATCGTCTTTGCGAAATAGTTTGTTACATGGATGATGTTAAGTTATCAGCATCATCACTTCGTTTAGGGAATCGAGTCATCAGCTTTACTAATTCCGGAGCGACTGACGTCAGCTACTAAGCGTATAATCCCAGTCATCGCCCACATATTTTTCTCTGAACTACCGACTCAATCCTGGTCTGCAATCAATAGCATAAAAGGAAAGTCAAGACTTGTTGAGAGAGGAGACTTTTGTAAATACTACTGAAAGAAGTACACATTTATTTATCCAGAGAGAGAGAAGAGTGCGTCTGAGCCCTAGGATACCTAGGGCAACCCTACCCCTCGTTTTGTTGATTGGTTTTAAGAGTGGAACCTAAAGTCAGGCCCACAGGTCTTCAGAGGATTTCCACGCTATCCACCAGGTCCCAGTGACCCTATTCAAGACCTAGCCTTATCCACCACACATGAGCAGCCCACAAGCCTGTTGATGATCTACAATGTTTTTCTACAGCAGACAAATTATCTTTCGGTCCTAATGTTGCGTCCGTGCGGATTTCCAAACCGTGATCTGGCTTGCATTCGTCATCTCCGTTGTACTGATTATGTAAATTCGAAGCTTAGCTGACGCAAGATATCGGAAGTGCGTAGCCTCGTCTAATTCCTTGAGAATGCAAACGCAATGGCAACGGAATTCCGGAGCGACTGACGTCAGCTACTAAGCGTATAATCCCAGTCATCGCCCACATATTTTTCTCTGAACTACCGACTCAATCATGGTCTGCAATCAATAGCATAAAAGGAAAGTCAAGATTTGTTTTCAGTGAGACTTGGCAAGAAGTTAACAGTCACAAAAAAGTATCCGTATGAGCTGAAGGTAAATGTACCAAGAGACGCTGATCTGAGAATCCGATGCTGCAATAGTTGCGGTTTTGCAGATACCATGCTATCTGATACCACGGTCTAAAGTCGTTTTCGCAGTTACCGCGGTATCTGATACCAGGGTCAAAAGGCGTTTTTGCAGTTATCGTGGTATCTGGGCAGCTATCGTGGTATCTGATATTCAGATACCACGGTCGATTGTGGTATCTGAAAAATCATTTCACTTTCGTAACTACCAATAACAGAGACTAGGATTTGGTAACATTTGTGATTGTCATTTTTGCAGAGCAACCGTGGTATCAGGTACCACGATAATTGCAAAAACAACTAATTGCGGGTCCAGTTACTGTGGTAACAGATACCATGGTATCTGCAAAAACGCAACTAATGTCTGCTAACAATATATCACAATACGCAGTCTCTGTTAAAGGTGCGGCACCGCGTTTTATGGCACGCGTTTAAAACTAGACAGTCCTTCAGCCTAAGCTGACTGCGAATCATATTTGACGGTGCAAAACGGATAAGTTAGCTACATTTTATTAGAGTAATATTACAGTAATAAAATGTAAAGCTGACTAATAAAATGTAGCTGACTTGTCCATTTTGGACCGTCAAATACCTCACGTACCCCTTGCGAAGATCTCTCGTGCCCCTTTGAGTGCGCATACCCCCGGTTGTGAGCCACTGCTTTAAAGGACACCTCACACTGCATGTTGTTTCTGCTAGGATGCTTGAGCTAGTTAACTGCTTTAAAACTTAGCTACGCCTACAGCAATTACAAAAGGCTTCGACTGTTTTTAGCCTCTTCCCACGTCCCTTGCTTTGGATGACAAGGCGTGGCAGAATTTGCATACCCAATCTTCTGACCAATAAGCATATCTGAAACAATGATCGGGAGCCTGATACGTCCCGTGAAGAGAACAAACGTGGCAAGCGTTACTATCAGTTTAATTCCAATAGAGGAGATGGGAAGTGTAGAATCTCGAGAACGAGAATGGATGGAAATACTACTGAAGTAGAATGAATCAGTATCGTAAATACCACGTGCCTTTAACCAGTGGAGTGGTACCCATATTCTCCAATAAAGCCCATATCCAAAATTTTGTCACTCGAAAAGTTGTCCTATCTTTAACGTACAGTAAGTAAGTAATTTATTTGTGAGCCGCCATTTGAAAAGCGGAGTGTGTAAAGTAAAATAAAAGAATTAAAGTGAGCCTGAAGGGAAGGAAAATGTGGAAATTCAATTGGTGTATTACAATTAGGGTAGTTTGCCTTTGCCTTGAGCAGGCCCGTATCCAGGAATTTGTTTCGGGGGGGGGGGGGGGGGGGGGTTGCCTTTCGGTGTGTGGGGGGGGGTCGCCTGCGGGTCGGACAAAAAGTACAAAAAACCCATGGATCAGTGGGAAAAGCCTATAAAAACGGTTATTTTGTTGGTTTCGGGGGGGGGGGGTCAACCCCCTAACCTCGCCTGGATACGGCCTTGTCCTTGAGTTACCTTACATCACACTTACAAGGTCAAAAATTAAGAGGAATTCAATCGTCGACGAAAAGACTAACTTACCAGTTAAGGTGCTCTCATTCACTATAGCAGTTCCAGTAAGGAGAAAGGCGTCGCAATGCATGACACAGCCGGATGATGGGATAACTAGTATGTCCCCTGGAACTAAGGATTCGGTTCCAACACGACGCAGTAGTCCATCGCTCTGGAGGACCTCCACAAAGTCCACATTCTGGATCGTGTCTCGCAGTCTCGACTGATTCTGGAACAGGAAAGATCCCTTGAATCTTACTGAGCTACAGAGACGTTAGTTTTAAATGGGAGGTCCGGTTCAGTTCATTTTTATTCACAAACTTAAAACAGACAAAACGATTCCTTCTTCCACCCTTCTAACAACAGTAACTATTAGTTACTATTTTTGTTACCACCTCGTAAAAAGTTGCTACGCTGACTGTTCCAACCTTCTCGAATTAGTAACTCAGTTTCAGTTTAGTTTCACTTTATTCATGAAGAAAAAAAAAATATCATTAACTCTTTACGGCCCCACCATAAGGCCTAACATAGGCCTGGCTATGTGCGGGCTTATTCTTTGTTCATATAGTCCTAAGGGAAACAAACCAAACAAATCAAAAAAAGGAAAAAGAAGGAAAGCGAAAAAGAAGAAGAAGAATAAAGACATAACAAAGTGACAAGCAAAATCCACTAACGAACGATCTTCCATCAACAATAATTACTAATAGTAACTATTTGCTTCCCATGCTCGGGAGCGTAGTAAGCGCGGTAACTACGCATCTCTGTAGCGTGATTGGTCGGATTCGCCCATGGCATGATATTCTGCTGGAAAATAGAACAAGACCAAAGGTTTCGATAGGATCCCAAAAATCTAACATTTGATCGAACAATTGGGTCATGTCTTCGCCATTCAGTCTTCGTCAAATTCCTTGAATAATTTTACTGTTAAAATAAAGTTCAAAATCGGATTCAAAATGTCTCCTTGTCCCGATATCGAATCTTTAATCGGTTTCAGCAACAACTTTGAGCCTCAACCAAATTTCCAGGATCAGCCTAATTGGTGATGAACCATTTGTCCAGCAAGAAAACCAAGTTCAAATATGGATTCAGCGGACCTCCTTACCCCCTCAATGAATATCTTATTAGCTTTTAAAACATACTTGTTTTTACCGTAAATTCGAATGCCTCTAAAGATAGGAATAAGGACACATCTACGAACTTGACCTGTACTTTACTAGTGCATTCTCATTGAACAACATCCTCGCTTGAACATTATATATCAACCCCTTCGACCTTCGGTTACACTAGATCTCTCCAACGTCACACATAACAAGATCAAAGGTTTCGATGGGATCCCAAAAATTCAATATCTGATCCAGACAACTGGGTCTTGTCTTAGCCAGATCCACTCATCGCCAGACTCCTTGAAAATTTTTACAATTAAAATTCACAAACAGATTAAGGCCAAATAGTTGATCATCTGAGAAAAACTTCCTGCCACTACCGCCAATTTCCCGATTTCGGCCAAACTCCAGAACTAATTGTCCGGCGAAAAAAAAGAAAGCTCAAAAATGAACTCATGAACACCTAATCAACTTCAAAGAAAAATTTAACTTCTACCAATTTTCCGGTTTTGGCCGGATTCCGGGCGAACTACATGTCCGGATATAAAACTGTTTTCACATAAGTGTTCAGCATGTCTTCTTGCCCTAAATCGAACATCTAATCAACTTCAACTTCAACTTTTAATTTTAACAAACTTTCCGGTTTGGGCCGGATTCCGGGCGAACTACTTGTCCGTCGAGAAAATGGTTTTAACCACCGTGTTTAGCGTGTCTTCCTACCCCTAAATCGAACATCTAATCGACTTAAAATAAAACTTTTACTTTTAACAAACTTTCCGGTTTGGGCCGGATTCCGGGCGAACTACTTGTCCGTCGAGAAAATGGTTTTCACCATCGTCTTCAGCATGTCTTTCTACCCCTAAATGAACATCTAATCAACTTAAAAAAAAAACTTTTACTTTTAACAAACTTTCCGGTTTTGTATTCAAACAATGTTTACAACGGATACGTCAGCTATGATTCTTCATCAGCGATATTTCGGCCCTTCTTGGCAAGGGTCCTCGTCCTTCTTGGCAAGGGTCCTCCCTCCTTGGCAAGGGTCCTCTTGACGAGGACCCTTGCCAAGAAGGGCCGAAATATCGCTGACCAAGAATCATAGCTGACGTATCCGTTGTAAACATTGTTTGAATAAATGTTTCAAAGTCAGCTTGGGCTCGAAGAATATTTTTTTTCCGGTTTTGGCCGGATTCCGGGCGAACTACATGTTCGATGACAAAATGGTTTTCACCATCGTGTCCAACATGTCTTCTTACCCCATAATCGACTATCACATTAGATGTTTCAAAATATTTTGTTTGCCCCTTAATTTGAAACCCCTCCCCCACCCCTAAATGTAGGGCTACAAAGCCCATCTACGAACTTGACTGGTCCGACGACCCAACAAATCCTCACACCAAGTTTTCATCAAAATATCTCATTCCCTTCGAGAGTTATCGTGCTTACAGACGGACGGACGGACAACTTTTCGATGTCATAGGTATCCCTCCACTTACGTTTGGGATCCCAAAAAGCAAACGAATGTCGACATCCACGCGCAGAGTTATACTAGTTCGAGAATAAAAGGGTAAGGACTGCTATAGCCGAAAACTGGTCGACAAATTTTGTGTCCGGTTTTCGCCGGATTCCGGGTGAACTACTTGTCCGGCAATAAAATAACTTTCATATTCGTATTCAGCATGTCTCCTTACCCCTAAATAAACTATCTAAATAGCTTTTAAACGGTCCCTCCCTTAGAGGCCCCTCCCTCAACGCTAAATATAGAGCTACAGAGCCCATCTTCGAACTTGACCTGTACTTCGACCCAAAGAGTCATCGTGCCAAATTTGAACAGAATATCTCTACCCCTTCGAGAGTTATCGTGCTCACAGACGGACGGACAACTTTTGCGATGTCATAGGTATCCCTCCACTTTCGTTTTGGGATCCCAAAAATCGTTCCAGCCTTGACGGCAAAAAGCCAGAATTCGTGACGTCACCCGTAGTAACTACGGTAAGAAGGGTGGAACACGCTTAACGACGCGGAAATGGAGAGTCAAGCTCGATTATTAGCCATTATAAGATAAACAAATTTCAACTCATAACATAAAGAAACAAGGAAAAGAACAAATAATATGAGACGCGAAAGCTAGACTTGTTTGTGAAATCAACAAGTGGAGCGAGTCCAATATCCAAATCTTATGATAAGATAAGATTTTATTTGCGCTACGACGCAATAGCCATGTCAAACAAACAAAATAATACCCCTATAAGCAACTATCCGTATGAGCTAGTGCTGTCAACTGTTTATTTTTTAAAACAAGCGTTCCACACGAAGTTACTGGTTACTCATTCCTGGACAACTTTATACTCCAACGATCAAGCATACCAGCTAATTTGTCTGAAAAAAAATTCCAGGAAGTTTCTACATTGTATGTTTCTACACTGTATCGGTCTAGAGAGAAGCGTGGAAAATTTCCTCAGAAAAGAATATTTTATTTAGAAATTTTCTACGAACTACGGTTTGTAATTTTTGACCTGTCTTTTGTTTATTGATATAGTCTATTTATGAACTTGATTATTTTATTTAGAAACTTTAATGTTATCAGATAATTAATAATAACCTGTCGAGTTGACTGATAGCGTTGAAGTGTCTTTATTTGAATTGATATATCTAAAGCTAAGTTTATGTATTTGTATTACGGATTAAATCATCATTTATTATACAACTCAATGGTTTCTACTTTCTCAATCTTTTCTGCTATGAGCGTGATTTGTAACATTATGCAATTATAAGATGTCGTTGAAGTTCAGCAGATTTTTTCAAACAGAGCGGCCCTGCCATTAGGCCTTACCCGTTCTAAAAAAAAAAAAAAAAATCTTACCCGTTCTCAAAATCAATCAATCAATAAAGTTTATTTTTGAAATACCTTAAAGCAAGTAGAAGAATAAAATATTTATGAAATACGCAGACACCCAAAAAATTAACTTACAACTCTTACAAGATATGACCAGAAATAAATGATGGGATGAAACTATGTAAAACGTTGGGCAGAAAAATTAGCAGGATACGGAGAAAACTGATTGCCAGTATTCCTCTCGGACCCACTCACGGATGACGGGAGGGGAGGGGGGAATAGACAGCCCCTCTGGGGACAACACATTATTTGTATTCCAATTTTTTTTTGAAAGTACTTCTGCGGTCAGTTAATTTATTACGGTGGTGCCACCTGCACCCTGCATTGCTCACTTGTAGTTAGGCAGCGCTAGTCCCTTTCCGTTCAGTATCTTTTATCTTGTATACTGTCCTGACTCTATATTATTTTACTAACTCTTATGTTCATGACTCATCCACCGGGGATGAGTCATCTTCTTATATACTTCTTTTACCGGAAATTTACCGGCTCGACCAGGCAACAAGCCTTTTTATATAAAGATTGTTTTTATTCAAACAATGTTTACAACGGCTAGGTCAGCTACGATTGTTCATCAGCGATATTTCGGCCCTTCTAGAATATTTAAGGTTGAATATTTAGACTACTTAAAATTGGGTACAATCGAGTTGCCCGCCGCCTGTACAAACTTCCAACGATTTGTAGCGTGAGCCACGAACTTGTTTCCCGAAGGTGCTGTTCACTGAATGAGATAGTGAGGCGGTCTAAAGCGTCCCTCCATCAGAGAATTTTCAGGTCCGAGAATTTTCTTGTTAGGAATGCCGCTGATCCCCTTTTCAGCTGCCTTCCTGTTAGGAGGGCGCTCCTCAAGGACGTTTGTCCTTAGCGCGTTTTAGTGTTTGTTAGATGTTGTTCTGTTCTTGTTGTTATGTGTATATGGCCTCTGGCTGAAATAAAGGTATTATTAAGAATATTTAAGGTTGTTTTTATTTTGTAAGTAGAGAGTTATTTAAGGTTGTTTTATTTTGTAACCAGAGAATAAAACCTTTTGTTTATTTACGGACTTTAGATCATTGTTATGAGTCTTGTTTAAAGCTCCTTAGAGTGGGCTGGCCTGTAAGGCCTAGTGTATGATGGGTGGTGTGAATCGCGACCTTAGTGTGAATCGATCGGGGAAATCCACAATGAACCCGTGAAGTCTGCACGTGTAGTAAGCCACCAGACGCCCTAGGCTGTCCTGACTCCGATGACTGTATCTAAGGACATTTACCATCTATATCCGGCCAACTACACTCCTCGCCATAACATCAGGTTGAGAGTGCTTCTTCACATACAAATAGAGTCGTCGTAATAAATTTAGGAACGTCCAGTTTATTCAGAGCCTCTAAGTATGAAATAGTATGATCACCCAGAATGAACAAAAAGTACAAAATAAACAAAAAGTATTCGATATAGGAAGAGCTCTTACCTGTTTGGTTTGATGCATCGAGACAGCAATTCCAATCGCCGACATTATCACAATGGCAGTGGCGAAGTAGTAGTATTCGATGGTAAGCCAAATACCGACAGAAAGGATTTGAAAAATGTAGAAAGGACGAAAAAACTCTACTCCGAAGAGCTTCCAGTAGCTGTCCACAGGAACGCGAATGAAGTTGGTGCCATACAATACTCGTCTATAAGAAACAAAATAATATATTTACTATATATATTTATGTAATTATTATTATTATTATTATTATTATTAACTTTTTAATTCAGCTTTCGCCATAAACTAACATACAAACAACATAACAAAAAAAAAAAACACTATGGTACAACATCAATGTATCTCCAGCAGATGCCTTCAAACTGGTAGATTGTGGAAAATGGGGTTTGCTGCCAGGATGATCAGAAATTTCTCCGACCGCCATAACCTTACAACCAAAGATGACCGGGTTTTACGAGCAAGTTCAGCAAAACTGCAGCAATGGTTCTGGACAAATGACTGACTTAAGCTCTCTCGAGCCGGCAGACGAATCAGACGTCTAAATATTCTCTTGTAACAAGCCTCCAGAAACCTGTTAGTACAACGATAGCATAAAGCTAGCGCAAAAAAACTGGTATAGCAATACGTCTTAGACAGCCTAATCTAATTGCACTGTTTACAAAACCAAATTTCCATATTAAAACGTTCCCTCTCTTACAAACACTGTGCGCAAGGTCACGGAGATGAGTATCATCCTTCAAAATCTCATTGACGAAGAAACCTAAATATCTACATTCAGTAACGTAGCAAACATTTCGGCCCGACAACACAACGGGAATCCTAGGCTCAGACCAACCAATAGGTAGGAAAGCCATAGCCACAGTTTTCTTAGGATTAAACATAATGTTGTGCTCCTCTGCAAATCTATTACACACCCTCAGAAGCTTATTAAGACCAAACGCCGTAGGGGAAAGAACAACAAGATCATCAGCGAAAAGAAAATGGTTAAAGAAAACTCCACCAATAAGACAACCTGTATTTGAATCCTTCAGTCTTTGAGAAAGTAAATCAACATAAACAGCATAAAGCAATGGCGATAGCACCCCTCCTTGCCGCAAACCATTAATCAACCCGAATGAACTACTTGTTTCACAACCCCATTTTACACAAAACCGCTGATTCCAGAACCAAAAGCCAAAAGGCGAAGAAATTGCACCGGAACCTTTATATCCTGCAATTTTTTTTAAAATTTTACCGTGATTGACTCTGTCAAAAGCCTTAGTCGAATCGACGAAGCACGCACATACAGGTATTGAGTAAAACCAGAAGTATTCAACCACGAACTTAAACAAAAAAATAGCAAAGTCTACTCCATGTGAAGACTTAAACCCAAACTGATAATCACTTGTTCGCAAACAATCAGACAATTTCATAAGCACACATTTTTCAAGCAATTTAGAAGTAATGAAGCCAAAGAAATTGGTCTATAGTTATCAGATTTTGAAGTATCGCAACCACGACCTTAAGGGATTGGCACAATACTAACATCCATAATCGATGAGGGCACAAAACCGTGCGTAATAAAAAGACTGAAAAACGTTGCTAACAGACAGTACTTTTCATTTGGAGCAAATTTCAAATGTCTTGCCGAAATACCGTCCGCACCACCAGCTTTATTTACATTGAGATCCTTTAACAAAACCTCAACTAGATCAGGGGTTATCTTATCAATCGGTTCCATTGAACTGAGACCTTCCACCCACGAACAGTCACTATCTACAGATCTAAATAATGATGAATATTTACATTTATTCAGCTATATTCCAATCACTGGCAACACTAACCAATGTCCCAACCACACCTTGCTTAGGGCAAAAATTACGACGGACTTGTCCCCAAAAATCTCTAGCAGCCATATATAATACATTTATATATAATATATTTATATAATACATATAACATATATTAATATAATATGTAGAACGCCTGGTAGTCTGACAACATTAGTACAGAAATGTGTTTTCATTACACACAGGTGTGTAACCGTTACACATTCTTCTGTACTACTCACAAGTAAGTCGGTAAGTAATTTTATTAACCCGAAAATTTACAAGGAACTGGTACGGAGTACAACATAAAAATGAAAAGAAATGAAGAAAAACTACTAACAAGTCTTTAAATGGCCTGTCTTACCTATAATAATAACGCAACCTACTTCCATAGTCATTCCATATATTTCTAAACCTGGAGACCCCAATTTCGTACGGTACATTCTAATCTCTTTAAGAAACCACGCTGATTTTCTCACTTTTCCGTGTTTTGCTACCTTCAATGTATATCACGATGTCTACGGTTGCCTGCGAGAAGTTTTTCCATCAGAGAAACCGATTATGTAAATTGTTTCCCGGTTTTCGCCTGAAGTCAACGGGTCTCGGAAAAGGCTTAAAACAGCTAACACCGTGGGTTATTTGTTGAAAGCACAGCCTAGTTTTAAAGTAGTCTAATATTTTAAAATACTGTTAGTTGAAGAGTAAACAGTGCGAGGGGTCCTTGGAGGTCAAATGAGTTGCTGATCATATGCATTTTGAGGCATCTGGGACCATGATTAGAAAACTATGTCCGTTCGCCTTCTCTCCACACGACGATTTTTATTTTATGTATCGGACACCTCACGAGTCCGTAAAAACCAGACGTTCCATAATTCTACGGAGAACCAAACACATGTTTCTCCCTTCTCCTCTATTACCTCTTCCATTGCTCCAATGGATCCAACCCGTTTCTTCCCGAGTGGTAGTAGCTAAGAGGCAATTCCAAATCTAGTCCACGACTTGCAACGAAACACTTCGCCTGTGGGTTCCAGAGGTATCGTCGTTTCTTGACGTCAAAGTACCGGATCTTTTCAGCGTCTAAAAAAAATATTAATTATGATCGTCTTACAGGTTTCAGGATCAAATTCCTCAACTTCAACTGTGTACAAGAGATTGCGGGTTTTCCGGCTTAAGATGCAGCAGGAGAATATAGAAATACAAAAGGACACAAAAGAATTCCTTGATTCTTCACAGTGGGTAGGGGTTTTGTAACGATGCAAGAAGTAATGCTTCTTCTGTAATGCTCTTTTCAGCGTCTAAAAATATGAATTATGATTGTATTTACAGGTTTCTGGATAGAACTTGCTTGCGATGCGTCGACGCGTGCGTATCCGATTTTCGTGGAAAATGGAAGTTTCTAAAAAAAATGCTGGAGAAAGACCTACTAATGAAGAAGAAAAACTTACCAATGGTGAAAAAAACGAGAATTCAGCAGAACAAATCGAGAAATGAAAATGAAAATGAGCATCCAGCACGAAAGCTTCTCGCGCAGGTCTGAAAGATACGCTATGCAAGATAAACGCATCGCAGCGACGCGTCACTGTGAAAGCGGCTTAATGCTTACCACTGAAAGTACCATCAGCTTCTGGCCGACAGATGAGTTGTCCAAAAACCATATCATCCTTTCCAGCAGCAGCAGCTCTTATGGTTTCATCTTTCCTGAAATTAGCCTCACTTGATACCAGAACTCCATAGGGCAAAACCCATACCAACGTAGTTGCAATACTGTCGAGTTTTCTAATACCTAACACAAGGATGCCCAATTTCAACAAACTTAAAACTTAAAAAAAAAAAAGACAAATGTTAATATTGCAGCTTTAAGCATTGTTTGTGCTGTTACTCTCATCGTAAAGTAATATTTTAAAAGGTCGGGAATATTTAGTAGCACGTAAATAACATGCAAGGCGATTTCTATTGAAACTGTGCTTAGGACATGCGTTAAATGTTTATCAAATTTCTGAGAGTGAAGATGTCTTTCTTCATGCACACAGGGGTGGTCCGAAGCACTCAGGCCAGGGGGGGGGGTGAGACCCCTCATTTCAACGACTCCTGAATACGAATCGCACGTACCGACAAAAATGGACTGTTGCTACTACGCGGTAACGGCGCACATTCCCCGCCAACAAATAATAGAACTCCCAAAGACCGCCGTGATTCTTTGACACAGGATCTTTGACTTGGACTCGTTATGGAGACGCTTACTTCTTCTTCCTGAGGATCAGTGGCGTGTTTTGGACTCAGTCATATAGAGTATAGCTATGAAATCAGGACTCAGTCCATCGAAAAATGTGACAAAATAGTGCCCGTCGAAAACGTGACAAAATAGTGCCCATGTAAAACAAACAGAAAGAAACAGACGCCGGTTCGCCGACGAGACTTAAGTTTTTTCCGGGTGTAGTTTCACTGTAGTTTTTATGTACTTTTGTTTCATTATGAAACTACCGTGTACCGTTTTATTAGTCATTCCACACGCTGTAAAACTAAAGCAGGTCTGAATCTGAAAAATTGCAACTTAAAACTGGTTTGCTCAGATTCTTTCGGTGGAAAAACAAACCCCCATTCATTGACGAAACAAACTTTCGTCTTTCGCCCGATAAAAAACATTACGTCTTTCCACAATGCAGCATATTCAAGCACACCTAAAAGGTTTATCTTTGTCTCAATCTTCATCCTTTACCATGAAATCAGGTCCGTGTCTCAATAGACGACAGAAGATGCTATACCCAGCAAATGAAGAACGCGAAGTTCGCTTTTAGAATAACTTAAACGTCATAACTTGATCAATGTGCTTTAACACTAGCATACAGGGACGGCGTCACGTATGGGGAGGAGACCTCCCCCCCCCCCCCTAATGTTGTTGACCAGTCGGTAAAAAAAATAGCTGAATAGCGCCGCGGTTTTTCGTAAAAACAGTCGATTTTTTTTTTTTTAAACAGTCAAATTTTCTTCAAAACAGTCGGTTTTTTATGGCACTTGCCCTTAGGCCAAGTGCCATGTAGCGATCGCAATTTCTGTCCGATGTCGGTCTGTCCTTCGGTCGGTCGGTCTGTCTGTCCCGGTTTAGCTAGTTCGGGCACTTCCAGATAAGGTAGAACGATGAAAGTTGGCAGGCATATCAGGGACCGGACTAAATTAGAAATAGTCACTTCACCGATCCGAACATCGGGGGGGGGGGGGGGGGGGGTGGAGGGAGGGGGAATCAGAAAATATTAGGAAAAATTAAGTATTTTTAACTTTCGAACGGGTGGTCGGATCTTAATGAAACTTGATATATGGAACAACCTTGTGTCTCAGATCTCCCATTTTAAATGCAGACCTGATCCGGTGACGTTGGGGGGAGCTGGAGGGGGGAAACGGAAATCTTAGAAAACGCTTAGAGTGGAGAGATCGTGACGAAACTTGGTGGAAAGAACAAGCACAAGTCGTAGATATGTAATTGACATAACCCGACCGGATCCGCTCACTTTGGGGATGTTGGGGGGGGGGGGGGGGTCCGAGCTTCTAGTGATCCCACGATTTCGGTGCTTCCTGATGTGCTAGGATGATGAAAATTGGCAGGCATGTCACGGACCCGAACAGAATGACTTGAGAATAGTCGTTTCCCCGATTCAAGCATCTGGAGGGAGGCGAAATCCAGAAAAGTTAGGTATTTCTAACTTACGAACGGATGATCGGATCTCAATGAAGCTTGATATATAGGAAGACCTCGTATCTCAGACATCCCAGTTTAAATCCAGACCGGATCCGGTGACATTGGGGGGAGTTGGAGGGGGGAACCGGAAATCTTGGGAAACGCTTTGAGCGAAAAGATCGGGATGAGACTTGGTGGAATGAACAAGCACAAGCCCTAGATACGTGATTGACATAACCGGACCGGATCCGTTCACTGTGGGGGAGTTGGGGAGGGGGGGGAGATCCTAATTTCTAGTGATCCCGCGATTTCGGTACTTCCTGGTGTGCAAGGACGATCAAACTTGGCAGGCGTGTACGGGACCCAGACTGGTTGACTTGAGAATAGTTGTTTCCCCGATCCGACCATCCGGGGGATGAGGGAGGGGGAATCCGGAAGTGAGGTATTATTAACTTGCGAACGGGCGATCGGATCTTGATGAAGATAGTATATGAGGTACGGGAAACTCATTTCCGACATTTCATTAGTCACAGGGGGGGGGGGGGGGGGGGGGGGGGCGGTGGAGACGTTTGCAAACCCAGTAAGCGGATCTACGAACATCCGGGCCGGATTCTCTCCAGCATCTTCCGCGAACATCTTCCTGCTCTTAACAGAAAGCGGATTTCCAGGGTCGTCTCCTCTTGCAACCCAACACACGAATGACAAAGTTTCAACCACTTATAGAAACGTGCGACTTTTCCGGATTCTCTCCAGCATCTTCCGCGAATATTTTCCTGCTCTTAAGAGAAAGTGGATTTCCAGGGTCGTCTCCTTTTGCAACCCAACACACGAAATGACAAAGTTTCAACCACTTATAGAAACGTGCGACTTTTTTATACAAACTTGATGAAGAAATTGCTGGCGTTATGTGAATGGTCAGACAGAAGCAGAAGATCACGACCTCTGCCGTCTGACGCGGAGTCCATCACTCAGGCATATAACAAACCATCCATTTAAGTCCGTTTTCCTTTAAAATCCAACAGAGCGCAAAGACATAAGCTTGAATAGTTGAAACGGAAAATTCTAAAATAAGTAGGTTTGGTAAGCACAATAATAGAAACGGTTGAAACTGATGCTAAATTCCTTGATTCCCTAATAACGTGAGGAGTTGCTATATACTCACCGTCCATTTTCAGAGCTAAGAACTCCAACCTTCTTGATAAAATATCGCTCTGTCTCCTCTTTGTACTTTTCCTGAAATACCATTTAAAGTTAGCGCTGGTCTAATTTTCAGTAACTAATATAACTGTTAAACTTGACGAGCTGCATAGGAATCTGTCGGTCGCCGCGTTTTCTCCGCATCACGGTCTTGTCCGCTTGTTTGAAGTGTAATCTGTTCGATGTGTAAATTTGTATCCTAATTTAAGTTGTGTTTCTTTCTTTTCTTTATGTACTCCACTATTTCTATTTTATAGAAGTGGGTGAATAAAAATATTCATTCATTCATTCAAATTAGAAGAGAAAGGCTTCAGGCATATTGATGGCGGCCGCGAACTACGAAACCAGCTAAAACTGTGCTTTCACACTGATGCGAATATTTGCAGAATAGCCTGATTTTTCGTCGGCCACAAATTTCGTGCCCCAAAGCTACAAATAAATCCCTGCAATTTTTCGGAGAATCGCTGTAGTTGGATTATTTCTATCTTCAGCTACAGAATCGAGCCACAAAAATGTAGGAAAATGGATGTAAATGATGTTAGCTGTCAAATGTCAGCCAGTTATGCATGAAAAGAACAGTAAGAAACAAGCAGAGAAATTTGGTCCTAAAAGCCTAGGAGAAAGCTGCTTCAGAGGTGGTGATGGAAGGAAGGAAAAGGTAACAACTTGCCACCTTTTGTAGCTCAACCCGATCGTCGTGTGTGAACCTTGCTGCGATTTTGCAGCTTTTACAAACTACAACGAAATAAAGTTTCGAGTCCGATTCCTCTGTACGCACAGAAAGACGGATAACCCTTGCAGAACTCACTTATTTTTTTTCAGGACATGTGAATTAACACATTTTTAATAAACTGCTTCACTTCTTCTTTTAAACTACTCTGAACTGCTACAGAAGGATTAGGGGACGGATTCATAGTCCTAGACTAAGACATAGTTCACAAATTGCTATTACTTTCTACTAATCGACTAAAAGAACAAGACCAAAGGAACTGATGGGATACCAAAGGGGGATATTTACTGGTCTTCTCCATTCCGACAATCAAATCTTGTAGATTTCCGATCTTTGCCAGACCTGTATGAATGTTATCCCCAATGAACTGCCTAGCCAGATAATTCCTTTCTGTCTTAATTTTCCAGCTTAGCCCAAATTACGACCGGAATATCAATGCTCGTTGAAAACTCATAGAATATTCTGAGCCAACATACATATACATCCTTATGCACCCCATTACAAATTTGTATCGAAGGATTTTGTTCTTTCCGAAATTTCTAGTTTACTTCCGATTATGATCGAACCATTTAGCTGGTATTAAACAAAGCAGATATATGGAACCTATAAATCGCCTGTTTTCACCGGATTCCGGTGAGTCTGGCTAAACTGTAAAATTCGTAGGATAACAGCTGAAAGATTGATTTTTTAAGTCGAATTACCCCTGGATTTAAAATCTAAGGCATCCGATCAACTCAAAATGATACTCTACACAGTAAAACAAAACAGACTGGTCGATTTAATGGGTCAGCTTATACCATAACAGATACTCTAAAACCCCTGATAAAGACTTACGAGCTGCTCCATAGGCCTATAATAGCGTAGAACTTCCCATATTGGCACTTACAGTTATCACCACTACATCCGCATTGGCCAAGGAAGACGCTGAGTGAGTGAAGAGCACGTAATGTCGGCGAAACCAGTAAGAAATCAGACCCAGGATTCCAAAAGACGCTGTAATCAAGCTCCAAACAGCAGCCATCTTGACAATTGATCGCTTGTAACCTTGGATGTCCTGTAACAAAGACATTGAGTTGATGACTGGTTGACAAGATACAACACAAATCTCATTCGGATCCAGGATTCGTCCTTTTGGCCGAATTCGAATCTTCCGCTTGTCAGGCTGGATTACGGCTCGATTCCAAATCTTCTATCTTATGAATTCGCTCAAATTTCAAGTCTACATCTTTCCAGTTTCCGTTTCCCAATTTTTGCACAGTGGGCTTAGGCAATCCAACTTTTTTATCTCCACCACCATCCATCCTCAGTAATATATCATGTTATCTGATTAACTTAGACATCAATACTTTCTGTCACCCTTGATTTTTAAGCTACAACCTTTGTACATGATTTGTTTTTTGTTAAGGTCGGATTCGAATTCTCAGCATGAAATGGCGGATTCTGAATCGGATTTGTACCTAGCCCTGGGTTGGGATTCGAATCTTTTCATGACCGGATTCACCCATCTCTGTCACAAATACGACATGAATTCCTAAACCGATCTTTCAGACCAACGTGCTTCCTAGAACCAACTATCTAAAACCTAGTACGTCTGGATAGGAACCTAACACGGCAGCGTAAGTGTCAGTGGAGTGCAGTTCAGAGGAAAGAAATACAATACAAAATCTGAAGTAGGCCTGTTACGAATAAGAACGGATAGAACGACGAATGAAGCACTATGAAAGCTACAACGAATTCCGCCTTACCATTTCTTCACTGTCATACATAATAGTTGTTTGTTCATCTTGCCCATCACACACAAATCCATCTGTCTTGCAGCTTTCTTTGGCCTCTGGAAAGGAACATGAATAATGACTGGAGCTGAGACACGGAAATACCAGCCTATAACATATAGCCAAGACATATTTTTCTCATACATTTTTAAGTTACCAGATACGTGCCGAACCTGGAAATAAACCTTTGAATTTCGAGATTTTCAGAGAAAATGAATAAATACTAGCCTATGCATTGATAAGAATAAAATGAGATGTCCTGCAACGAAATTGGACAAGTACAACCTTAGAAAAATAAAAAACAGTCGGGACACATTTTATAGGCCTAAAACGGGTGTTTTTTCTCATTTATTAGGTCAAGCCGTCATCTCCAGCTTTGCCACCACCCATATTCAGATTCAGCGTGGTCGATATAGTCGAAAATTATTGTAAAACTGACTGTGTATTTTTGATCACCTCAACAACGAGATACGTCTGAGGGGCTCCCGCACTATAGGGGTTAACAGGCTGCAATTAGTAAAAATAAAGTGAACAATTATCTTTCAGGCTGATTTACTGGCTCAAGGTGTTCACAGTTAATAACGCGTGAACAGGGATTCAGTTGGAACTTCATAGACTTCTTCGTCCCGTAACCGACGTGAATACCAGACTCACTTTAAGAGCCAGGACAGAATATGGCACATTCAGCTCCTAGGAACCGGCTGTGCTATACTTATCAAATGCCTCTCTCGCTCCCAAACCAATCGGCGATTTTCCGATGGCTAACAATACCAACTCCAAACCTAGCAGAGTCTACGAAGACTGACTTCCAGTCATCAAGTTGACGCTTGTTATAATTGTTGTTTGGGTGAGTGTAGGCGGTTCACCCCGTACTCGTCCATGGGTCGGGCACAGACCAGGAGGGTGGAGGAGATAAAACCCCAGAAAGAACTTCGAAACTCTATGAACTACACAAACTGTATGATGTTACGTATTGGCAATCCCAGGTCTGGTCCGGTTCTTATAATAGAGAATACTGAGAAAAAACCCAGAGATTGGTGCCCAATCAAATCCTTTTTTTTTTCAAGGACGTTCACCTTCGACACTCTCTGGTTTAAAAAGGCCTTGAGCCAGGGTTGTGCAATTCAGCCTGCTTCCCAATCGTACAATTCAAGATTCAGCCGTCCGCTTTTAGCGACGATTCGATTATGATTACGATTTAGTTGTCCAGTAGAACGATTTGATTCAGTGTCATTCAATAAAAAAAGTGATTCAATTCACGATTCGAAATGATTCAAGGAGAAATTGCCAAAATTTCAAAACGATCCGTGAATTATCATGATTAAAAAAGAAAAACACTTGTTTGATCATTTTGTAACTTTTGTAGACTACTTCAGGAAACTAAATGAATTTCTGCAACAACTGCACAGGCGCTCAAACATGGTATGTAAAAGTAAAAAGTTTGACACATCTCTAGATGGTGGACGAGGGGGTCAAGATCCATCTGAATGACTATCTAGACCAATATATCTTTATGTTTACCAAACTTGAATTTGATACCAGTCACCAGTCACAAACTTGACTCTTGGGCAGGGGGATGGAGGAGGAGGATCATGACCCATCAAAACGTACATATAGACCGACATCTCCAAATGTATACAAAATTTGAATTTGATACCAGACACGGGCCACAAACTTAACTCATTGGCAGTCTGGCCAGGGGGGGGGGGGGGTCAACTCTGACAGTGTATTACCAACAATATTATCTAAAACACAAGGAAGTTCATTGTCCTATCTTCAGCTATTAAGAACAATAATCACTGAGCAATCTTGGCCCAATTGACCTGAACCAAGTGGAGCTGCTGGAACCCCCTGACAAGTTTCAACACGAACTTTACTTTTGGGCAATCTGGGTCCAGTTGTCCAGGGGGGGATAGTCAAACTCCATAAGTATCTACTTAAATCTAAGTTCTAAAGCCACAAGGAATTATGTTCGCCCTATCTCGAGCTGCAGCAAAGGTGGGAGCATTACTCACTGGGCAGATTCCGCCCAATTACCTTGAACCTTGGGGGTTGGGACCCTCAAAAGGCACAACTAGATCCCAATTTGCACAAGGACCCCAAATTTCAACTTGATGCCTGCCAGTTCACGAGTTACGACTCTAGAAAACTGGCTACCTTGGCCGCAAAAGTGGGTTGTTCATAAAATAGCCAAACCACTTTCAGAATAGCCTTTACAATTCCACCAACCCAAAATAAACTGACCTAAAAATGAAGGATGAGATTTGATGTTGAACCGATACTGTGCAGTCAGTCCGGACTTTGACATGAAGTTTTGAGAAATCTCAAGTGAAGTCTGGTTATACAAAGTACTTTCTAACCACTGACAAGTTGATATAGCCTACTAAGAGTTGTCAGCATAAATACTTCATTGACCAGGGTCCAATGCATTTATAGCTCTCTGTTTCTTATAGGGATTACATGTACATTGCATGATGGCAAATTGCAGAACTACTAATCATAAATATTCTTTGAGCCCAAGCTGACTTTGAAACATTTTTCATTGTTTGAATAAACTACTAATCAGTGAACAGCTAAGTTGCTGGTGAACAGTAAACTGTACTTGACATAGGGAAATTTCTCTTGACCTTTTTTTAGGGACGATTCATTGTGATTTATTCACTTTTTACGTTGAATCACACCATGATTCCATGGGAAAAGTGAATATGATGAACTCAAATATTCAGCGAGAAAACAAAATGACGATCACGCTGTGATTCAATGAATAATGATTATTCATGCACAACCCTGCTTTGAGCTACAAATGCTGATGTATATGGTTGATAAAATCAAGAAACTATAACAAGGGAATATAAAACTTTTTTATCTGCATTAGTACAGCCTGCAAGATAGCCAACTGATTGGAAAAGTGGCACCGGGATGCAGTGCAGAAAATATAATTAGGCTATATCTACTTTGCTATAATTTGGATGTTTTCTTGGATGAAACAAACTGAAGATATAGAAAGGCAGAAATCTCAGAGTGCAAAGTTGGAGACTCTTCCTAGCCTAGGACTTGCTCAGCTGGCACTAACTTGACAATAGAATGGCATATTAAACCTTACCTTGCAACAGAATCTCCTCCGCTGGATTTCCACTAACAGTCTTCTGACCAGCAGCCCCATCAAGACCAACTTGGCAATAGTTGGCCTTTTTCTTCATCAGGATCCCTCTATAAGCTTTGTTTTGTTGTTCCACTTGTTTTCAAATTCTGATTGCCTACAGAAGATTAAACCAGTGGGCAGTGGTTACATTGCTGCGTGGATGATTAATTTTCAGCTTGGATGATTAACCACAGCTTTATCTGACAACTGACTCACCTCAGTCATGTCAAGCCTATACCTATAGCTGGATACCATATGCCAAATGCTGGATAGCTCTTGTTAACTCTTTACAGGAGGGGTATCCACTGGGTATCCAACCTCAAATTTATATAACCTCGACCTTGGCCTGAAAATTTTACAACATTACAAGGAAATTTTTTTGCAGTCCAAAACCTGTCCAAAACAGTCCAAAACAGGTCCTTGGTCACTTAGGGCTTCCTTCTTGACAAATAGTACCTTTTTCGAAGTGGATTGAAAATTCCTTCCAGCCTTTTTAGGCCAGATTTGAGGTTGGATCAGTCTAGTACACTAGCCCCATTTCAGGCACGGTGCTCAAACATCTAGCACCATGCCTGGGTGCTAGACGTTCAAGCACTGTACCTTGGATTTCATGTATGGTGCATGGATTTCAGTGTACAGTGCATACAGAAAAAACACAGTTTCTGTCATCACAACTGCACAACTGAGCACCAGCTCGGACAGGGCTGAAATTACTACTATGAATTAGAGAAATCAAAGACAATCCTTTATATATTTTTTACAACGAAAACAAAAGGGCTCTAATGATGATGGAGATGAAAAACCAAACAGCACCTTATCTATTTTCCATGTATTTTCCCTCTCTATTCCCCAAGAGCCAATATTCTTTGAGCCCAAACTGACTTTGAAACATTTATTCAAACAATGTTTACAAACCTGTAATTTATTACAGGTTTGTTTCCTTCCCCGAAGTAGAACAAGAAGATTGACAGCCTGACGAGGACCCTTGCCAAGAAGGGTCGAAATATCGCTGATGAAAAATCAGAGCTGACGTATCCATTGTAAACATTGTTTGAATAAACAAGAGCCAATATTCTGGTTGGCTGCTAGGTAGAAAAAGCTGAGGCACAGGACACTTTGCATGCAAAATCCTTGACTATGTAGAAAAGGAAATGAGGTTTTTCACATCTGTCATCAGCCGAGCCCTTTTGTTTTTGTTGTGAAAAATATACCAAGGATTGTCTTTGATTTCTCTAATTCATGGTAGTAATTTCAGCCCTGTCCGAGCTGGTGCTCAGTTGTTATGACAGAAACTGTGTTTTTGATGTATGCACTGTATACTGAAATCCATGCACCATAGGCTACATGAAATCCAAGGTACAGTGCTTGAACGTCTAGCACCCAGGCATGGTGCTAGACATTTGAGCACCGTGCTTGAAAAGGGGCTAGTGTACTAGACTAGGTTGGATACAACTCCTTCTAATAAGAATAGAAAAACTGGAAAATGCATGGGCTTTACCACAACTTCTTACCTTTTGGTTCAGGAGGAATATGAAATCACAAATTCGCCACGGGACCTGTAGGACAGGCAGAGGGAGGACAGGAACTGAACAGGATAGGACAGGAACAAGGAACCAAAGATTTTCACAGTAGAAAGATGGGAAACTCCCATAAGCTCCACAGGTCGCGGTAATAAGCGCTATCTGGCGACTGGTGATTCGTTAAATTCTTGCTCTGTTTACATTCTCCGATGCAGCTCATCACATTCATCAAGTCAAAAATGAAAAGACGAAAATTATTGTATGAACAGCGTGTACTTTAGAAATATCAACCTGTCTGAATTGCTTGTAAACTGGTGAATCACATTGTGGGACCTTGTAATCCTGTGTGAAAGGAGTGACCTGGATTGGAAGCAAGTGAATTTTTGAATTTAGTGTAGAAGTCTAGGACTCCAATGTCGGAGCCTTGCAGACAAACCAGGACCCACTTGGCGGGGTCTCATGGTGAAAACCAAACAAATCCAAATGTAATTTTTTGATGCGGAATACGCCCTTGAGATGGAAATATTGTAGAAGTAGTGAACTGAAAGACAAAAATTCTCCTCAGCCGGGATTTGAGCCCAGGACCTCCCGCTTACAAGGCAGGCACTCTAACCATCTGAGCTACCGTGTAGTGAAAAGTGATAAAAGTGATTGCTGAAAAGTGATAAGAAAAGAGAGTTAAAAATGCTAAAACATTCTGGTCTTTGGCCGAAGGAGGGTTGTAAAAGGCTGAATTTAGTGCTGAAAACTCTTAAAAAGAGCAGAAGCCTTTGTCTTGTTGAATCTATTTTCTGCATTTCTTGTTTCTGAAGTTGATTAAGAGGTCCAGTTAGGGGAAAGGAGACATGCTGCATGCAATACAGTCCACACCCCTTTGTCCAATACAAGCTGTAACCTTGTCGAATGTTGGTTGTCTGAAGATTGGAATGTTCGATCGACGAAATATTTTGTTTGTGTTCTTGCATAGTAGTCGTGGGTTGGAATTTGGTTTGAAGGCTTGCATAGTTCGATCATCTCTAGCCTATTTGTTGTGTCTATTAGCTATTTTTTGCGTAATCTACAAGACCCGATTGTCTGTATCAAGAAGTCCATATATTCCATTTTTGGGATCCCATTGAAACCTTTGGTCTTGTTTTTAAAGAAAAGATTTTTCTTGAAATTTAATAACCCAGACTTGATAAAAAGGTACAAATTTGGTTGAAGTGTAACATATACATAACATTCTGCAGGGTTTTAGGCTAAGTATGGAAACGATCTTGCACATGATTCTATTCTGGCCCCTGTACAGTTTGATGAGGTGAATTCATATTAGTGCATTATATCCCTCTTTTTGAGGAAGTTTGGCAATCTAGTGCTGGAGTAGTTCTCTAGGGCAAAAAAAGGATCTCGATGGGCTAAAAACACTAATATGGATTCTTGGATGGAATAAAAGAATGTGCTACTATGTATAATTACCGTAATGTTGGGCAATCTATTTTCCTCATTGCCTACTGCTGTTTTCCATTGCTTTTTGGGATCCCAAAACGTTTGTGACGGATACCTATGACATCACAAAAATGTCTGTCTGTCCGTCCGTCCGCCGTCTGTCTGTGAGCACGATAACTCTCGAAGGGAATGAGATATTTTGATGAAACTTGGTGTGAGCATTCTTTGGGTCAAGAGTAAGGTCGAGTTCGTAGATGGGCCCCTGTAGCCCTACATTTAGGGGTGGGGGTTCAAATTAAGGGACAAGCAAAATATTTTGAAACAGCTAATGTGATAGTCGATTATGGGGTAAGAAGACATGCTGAACAAGAATATGAAAACCATTTTCACGCCGGACAAGTAGTTCGGCCGGAATCCGGCCAAAACCGGAAAGTTTGTTAAAAGTAAAAGTTTTCTTTGAAGTTGATTAGATGTTTGATTTTGGGGTAAGAAGCCATGCTGAACACGAATATGAAAACCATTTTCTCGCCGGACAAGTAGTTCGCCCGGAATCCGGCCAAAACCAGAAAGTTTGTTAGAAGTTAAAGTTTTATCTGAAGTTGATTAGATGTTTGATGTAGGGGTAAGAAGACATGCTGAACAAGAATACGAAAACCATTTTGTCGCCGGACAAGTAGTTCGCCCGGAATCCGGCCAAAACCAGAAAGTTTGTTAGAAGTTAAAGTTTTATCTGAAGTTGATTAGATGTTTGATGTAGGGGTAAGAAGACATGCTGAACAAGAATACGAAAACCATTTTCTCGCCGGACAAGTAGTTCGCCCGGAATCCGGCCAAAACCGGAAAATTTGTTAAAAGTAAAAGTTTTATTTGAAGTTGATTAGATGATAGATTTAGGGGTAAGAAGAGATGCAGAATCCGTATATGACAATCACTCTTTAGCCGGACATATAGTTCGTCCGGAATCCGGCTGAAACCGGAAAATTTGTTAGAAGTTAAATTTTTATTTGAAGTTGATTAGATGTTGGATATAGGGGTAAGGAGACAAGCTGGATCCGTTTTTGAGCTTTAGTTTTACGCCGGACAAGTAGTTCTTGAAGTTCGCCAAAGCCGCAAAATTCACAGAAGTAGCTAGGATCGTTTCGATCGGCTTATAGAGGTAAACGGACATGCTGAATCCATATCTGAGCTTGGATTTCTTAATGATTATCTGTTTGGCCTGGCGAAGACTGGATCTGGCGAAGACAGAACCTAATTGTCTGGATCAGATATTGAATTTTTGGGATCCCATCGGAACCTTTGGTCTTGTTTTTTTAGCTAAGCTCAGCTCAGCTCTTTGTATTCCATTTGTTCTTTGCAAACGTTTTGGCTGAGCTCAGCTATGCTATTTCTGTTAACTTACCTTCTTATTAAGCAGATCATGTTTCATTGAAATCAGAACTTTCCTGCTTATGAAAATTAGCATTTTTACGAAACAGTTTCTCGTCTGTTTTCACAGTTAGGGGTAAACATAAAGGATGGTTCTGAACAACCTTGTATTCCAAGTTTCTTTAAAATCATAGCATTCCAGAAACAATTCTCCCTCTCCCGTTTGCATGTGGAGGGGGAGGAGGCCCATGTTTAAAGTTGTTCCAGACATGGTACAAAACTAAATACGTTTCAAGTTGCAAGCAAATCGATCAATCTGTTTGAAATTTATCAGACATACATGTTGAAAATACAATTTCATAGGAATTTGGTGGCATAATGGGGAATAGGTTTCTTGCAGGCATGCACAGAATAGCGTAGATACCTCAGGCACCACTCATATTTTAGCTTCTGTTTGACTTTCACCTTTTGTTCCAGACTGCAAAATGGACGTTGCGTTTTCCTTGTCCGGAATCACAGAAGAGAAGCCAGAAAGACACGATTGCTCGACCGCTGTCGCAATGACCCTGAATAGCAATTCCTCTTGCAAACAAATAAGAAAATCTGAACTTCAGGTAAGTCAAAACATTTGTCTAGAGGAATAGATAGACTGGATAGACAAAGATAGACCATTGATAGACAATTGAGATGGTTGGGATGTAAACGTTGTCGGGGTTGGGTGGGCGAAAGTGTCGGCAACGGGGTTTTTGAGTGTGCTCGTTCCATTCATGATATTCTTATTCTGCCTTGTGAGGTTTGCCGAATCTGGCCAAATTCCAAGCATGTGATCCCGTCGAAGGCCTCATCTGAGGCTTGACATTGGATACTTTTGTTTTCCTTTTTGGGATCCCAAAACGTAAGTGACGGGATACCCATGACATCGCAGAAGTTGTCCGTCTGTTAGCACGATAACTCTCGAATACACTGAGATATTTTGATGAAACTTGGTGGGAGGATCCTTCGGGTCAAAGTACAAGTCAGGTTCGAAGATGGGCTCTGTAGCCCCATATTTGAGGGTGGGGGAGGGGTTTCAAATGAAGGGGCAAAAAAATTATTTTTTGAAAGCTATTTAGATAGTTGATTTAGGGGTAAGGAGACACGCTGAATCGGAGTATGAAAGTTATTTTCTCGCCGGACAAGTATTCCGGAATCCGGCTAAAACCGGAAAGTTTGTTAAAAGTAAAAGTTTTATTTGAAGTTGATTAGATATTTGATTTAGGGGTAAGAAGACATGCTGAACACGATGGTGAAAACCATTTTCTTGCCGGACCAGTCGCCCGGAATCCGGCCAAAACCGGAGAATTTGTTAAAAGAATTTTTTTTATTGAAGTTGATTAGATGATAGATTTAAGGGTAAGAAAAGACAATGAATCTGTATATGACAATCATTTTTTAACCGGACATATAGTTCGTCCGGAATCAGGTTGAAACCGGATTTTTTTTTTAGAAGTTAAAGTTTTATTTTAAGTTGATTAGATGTTCTTTATAGGGAGGGATAAGGAGATACGCTGAATTCGTGTCTGAACTATCTTTTGTTTTTGCTGGGCAAGTAGTTTGCTCGGAATTCGGCCGAAACCGGAAATTTGGCAGAAGTAAACCAGGAAGTATCGTCAAAATAGATATGGCTTATAAGGTATATCTGAACTTGGTTTTCTCAGATGATTAGCCTGGCGAAGGCAAGACCTAGTTGTCTGGTCAAATATTAAATTTTTGGGATCCCATCGAAAACTTTGGTCTTGTTATAAAAGTGGGTTTGTTGATTTTGCCCGGGTGGGGGGGGGGGCTCAAATAAGGAGTATTCAGTTGTGTATGTGGATCTTCCCCAACAAGAAGATGTTTGTTTTGAGATTACAGGCTTCCGCCGTACAGGATCCTACTGGATTCCGCCCCCCTACACACATAATTTTCCAAGAAGTTGGTTTTAACAGGAAAAATGTACGCGAAAATACAATTTAAAGGATCAGTTGATATTCTTTTCACTTGTTAAATAGCCGGTTCAGTAATAGATCTCAGAAACACTTTTGAGTCATAATCTACATGATTACAAGACAAGCCAAAGATGCGTTTTTTGTTCAAATTTGTTCGTGCTTCCTGCCGAAAACGGGGCGGGCCTCTGGTCCCATATCTTTACTGAGCTAGAATACATTTCACTGTCTGTACTATACTTTACCCCCTCCTCCCCCCCGCATGCTAAACCCCTGGTCAGTGGCGTATTTAGGATTTTTATTATGGAGGGACTCGCCTGTTGGGATCTACTGAAATTAGAGAACCCCCCAATTCGGCCGTAGGGCCTAACATTTTTCGTATTTTATTTATGCATCTCTAGCACTAACTCAACAGCCCTCTCCCAGAACTGGAATACTGAATCTGCAGCTGGACATCGTGGCATGCGTTTTATAGTTTTTTTTATGGCACTTGCAGCCTCTGGCTCATGTGTCATATAGCGATCACAATGTCTGTCGGTGTGTCCCTCTGTCCAACTTAGTTCGGGCACATCCATATGAGCTGGGACGATGAAACTTGACAGGCATATCGGGGACCCGACCAGATTGCCTGGGGGGATGGCACCGGAAATATCGTGACAAGCTTAGAATGGAGGGATCGGGATGGAAATTGGTGTGAAGATCAAGCATAAGCCCTAGATACATCGTTTACAGAACCGGACTGGATCCGGTCACTGCGGGAGGAGTTAGAGGGGGGTCCCGTACTTCCAGATGTTTTAGCTCGATGAAACTTGGCAAGCATATTATGGACCAGACAAGATTGACTTACGAATTGTCACTTCCCGGATCAAACTATCCTGGGGTGAGTGGAGGGACGGAAAATCCGGATACATCAGGCATGCTTAACTTTCGAACTGGTGATCAGATCTGAATGAAACTTTATAAGTGGCAGGAGTACGTGGCTAAGATGTTCTATTTCCACTCCGGAAAGTATCCGACACCTATAAGGGTGGAGGAGGAGGACACAAAAAATCTCGTGCCATGCTTATAATGGAGGGGTCGGGACCGGAACATGGTGGGAAAAAGCCCTCGAACATCATTTATAGAACTGGACTGGATCCGGGTATCATGGGGAGTTGGAGGGGGTTCCCGTAAATCTTGTGACATGCACAAATTTGGAACGAGTGATCTGATTGTGATGGAACTTGAAGACCCCTTTAAAGTGTGCATCTTATCCACAAAGCGTTCAAATACTAATTTTGAACAAACGATACATTCTTATGTTTCTTTATGAGACATCCATCCTTGACAACATACTTACTATCCCCGCAAGTGCCATATGAGCTTAAAGCTCTTTTTCTTTTAGGGATGGTTCTTCACTGCATTGTCCCGCGATGTAATGATCGCGGCAGAAGTTCGACAGCAGTCCAACGGTTCTTCCGCCTACCAGTTCATGACCCTGTCAAGCTGAAGAACTGGCTTGACATACTGGAAGTCCGAGGCGAATACAAATCATCAAACTACCATCGAGTATGCTCTTACCATTTCGACAAGGAGTCATTTATGGACCCAAGCAGTATTCAGTCTTCGAGACTTCGACTAGATGCGCTGCCAATAAGAAGGCATGCTGAAAATCCTGTAACCAGTGTGGTTAGAGTTCGTGAAATTCGTCGAGGAACGGAGGGTCGAGTCCCTGTTCCAGCTCCAGCGAACCATTTCGAAAGAAGTGTTGACATGGGAATGGTCAACAGAGACAATGATATTTCAGCCGACGGTTCAGTTCCTTATCCCTCTTCCGATAGTAATCAATACAGAGATATGTCCAGCCCTGGTGATGATGACCCACCTGTTCCTGATCTGAATCCTATCGCAGGGATTGCTGTATCCCCTGAGATGATGGCGTACACAGGCATTTTATTTCTGACTGGATATCTTTGCTGTGAAAATGGCAGATCATCCAGACTCGAAACTAATGGCTCTTCCGTCAGATGTCGTACTTACCAGGGGCCTAGAAAACCACCACGTTCTCGATCGGCTAGTCCCGATGCTGTCTTTAAACGATCGAAATCTGTTCAGAGCACAGATGTAGATGAAGCTTCTCTACCGGGTGTCATGGAACTGGTAGCCAATCGCCCTGTTGCTAAGTCTGTTACACCGTCGTCGTACAAATCCTCACAGACACGCAAGTCACAAAGCACTCCACGGATTCGCCAAAAACTGTCTTCGTTATTTGGTGCACCTGGCGACTTTGGCGATTATCCTCAGATAATCCTTTGCCGCGCCATAGAGGACGACCGGCAGCCAATCTTACGCCACGGAAACAACGTATGAAGGCGACGATTCAAACGATTAAGCGCTCGATGAGGTCTTTGAGGAAAAAAGCAAATTCAAAGGACGTTAAAGGTGGCTTTGCCACTCTGAAAGTACTGGCAAAGCAAATACGCGAAGTTGTACCAGGGATGCTAGGAGAGGTGGTTGCCAACCAAGTTCAGAGCCATGGAAAAAAATCCCGCGGTTTTCGATACAACGACGTCGAAAAGGAGGCTGCATTATCAATGAAGATTGCCTCTGCAGCCGGCTATAGGATCTTCAGGCAGTTGATGCCCAAGCTACCCCACGAGCGCACGATAAGAAACTGGCTTGCTGATCTTCCCTCTGGACCTGGGTTCCACGACGAAACTTTTGTCGTACTGTCTAAGAAGTTCATCGCAATGTCCGAACCGGCAAAGTTAGTATCCTTGGCATTCGATGAAGTAGCTCTTAGAACCGGGTACTTCGCCAAGAATGACTACATCAAAGGTTTCGAAGATTTTGGCCAAGGTTACAGTCGTTCAGCCAAACCTGCAACAAATGCCTTGGTCTTTATGGCAAAAGGCTTGTGTAGTACCTGGAAACAGGTTATCGGCTATTTCTTCGTCAATGCCGCCACCAAGACGGAAAAGCTCGTGATGCTGGTCACAAAAGCAGTTCAAAAAGTTCAAGAAGCTGGAGGCACTGTAATAAGTCTTGTTTGTGATCAAGCCGGGGCAAACGTTGGCCTATACAACATGCTGGGCGTTCACTTGAACAAAACTGAGGATCCGTCATTGGAATCGAAGCCATACGTCATTTTTAATGGCCAAAAAAGTCTTTTGCTTCTACGATCCGCCACATCTATTCAAGAACGTCAGGAACAACCTCCTCTCCTATGATGCGGAATTTGAAGGTGGCAAAGTAGCCAGTTGGGATCATGTTCGTCAGCTTTATGAGCATGATTCAAAGAAAACGATACGTCTGGCCCCTAAACTGACTTACAATCACGTCAGTCCACCATCATTTTTGAAGATGAGGGTGCCACTCGCAGCCCAAGCTCTTAGCCACACAGTTTCGGTTTCGATGTCAATGCTGTCCATGTTCTCGATTCTCCCACCCGAAGCCACGCAAACTTCAGAGTTTCTCAAGAAATTCAATGACCTATTTGACTGTGCAAATTGCTCTAGTTTTGACACAGCTGTGAACTTGCGACGGCCTATTACAGCGAAATCCCAACATCTGCCATTTTTGAGCGAAATGAGGTCGTGGCTGAGTACGGTCAAGTTTAAAACGAAGAACAACTCAAGGATCAGATGTGTTGATGGTTGGAGGCTGTGGGTGGAAGGTACTATTCAGATGACCGAATATGTGCGTGATCATCACACCATCAGTGTACTCAGAATGGCGAATGTTACCCAGGATGCCCTTGAAAACTGGTTCGCCACCATTAGAGTCTGCAGAGGACATAACAATAACCCGACTGTCCCCGAATTTGAGAGCTCGGCTAAGGCTTTGATGGTCAAAACCCTTTTACAACCTCCGAAGGGTTCCAACTGCATCAAAGATGGAAGCCTATTTTTCACGTCCCTGAAAGATTTCTCTTCGGGGAAGATCAGAGTGAAACACCCGCTGAGCTACATTTCGAAGGGAATATCAGTGGCAGAATCCTCCTTACCAACTGACAGTGAGCATTCCATGTTTGATTTGGACATAACTTCTTCGGATACCGATATCGTTTCCGCTAGTGGAGAGGCGTACTTCGCCGGGTATATCGGAAAGAAAATGCTGGGAAAGCACAACTGCCCTAGGTGCGAGAAAACCCTGAAATCCCCTGCCGAGACTGCTAGCTCAGTCTTCATCGAAATGAGGAAGTACACCGAAACCACCAACATGTTTATTCCGACGGACCAGCTACTCAGTTTTGTCCAGTTCAGTGTTCGATCCGTAGATGTTCATTTTGATGACTGTAAGCTCGCTTCCAATGTAACCAACAGCATCATGTCAAAGGTAGATATGGAGTTTGGATTCATTACCCTTGACGTTTGCGATGGTGTTTCTGAAGCTATTTTCAAGTTTTGTGTGCGAATAGTGATCTATGCGAAGCTTAAACGAATGAACAGCGCCCTCCAACTTGAGAGAAATCGAGTTTCTGAAAAACAACAAACCCATGTCGCTGATCCGGTTGAAGAAGTGCGGGCTCAAAAGAGTGAGAAGCAGAGAAAGTTGAAAATATTGAAGCATTCGTAGGAAATTTTGTCTTACAGAATTCTTGTGAAAGGCTTCTCTGATCTCCTTCTAATCTAGATTAGACATCTCTGTTGGCATTGCTGTATCTAGTTCTGAAGGGTTTAAAGCACAGCTCTCACTACTTACTGTTTATGTTCTAACGTTCAAAACTATCTAAATACTGTAAAACTAGGCTCTGATCTTAACGAATTAACCACCGCGTCTGCTTTTTTAAGCCTTTCGCCCGGCCCATTGACTTCTAGCAAAAACTCGGCAGAATTCAGATAACCGGTTTTACGTATGCATAGCACGATACGCGAACACTCGTCGGGAGCATAATACGCATGGAAAATAGTGAAATGTGGCAAATGCGAAGATCAGTGAGGTTTCGTTAGCGGGTTTAGAATGTAACATAGGAAATTCGGGTCTCCGGGATTAAGAGTTAATAGATGCAATTACGGAAGTAGGTTGCATTGTCATTATTGGTATGACAGGTCCTTTAAGCTTTAGTCCCAGTAAATATGTCAAACTTCGAAGAGAACTCGGTTGGTTGTCTAGTTGTGGTTTAACGAAGTACGGTTGCAATTGCAACCAAGCTAATAGTTCCAGCTTGGTTGTCTAGTTGTGCTTTAAACGGAAGTACGGTTGATTCCTATAAGTCAGTAATAAGTGGTAGTACGCCTCAGTGGCTCTCTAAGCCATATGATTTGTGATACACTAATTTGAAATGACATTTGTGATATTCAAAGGGGGAGGGGTTGCTTCCTATAAGTCTGTAAATAAGTGGTAGTATGCCTCAGTCTAAACCATATGATTTATGATATACGAATTTGAAATGATATTCGTGATATGATTTGTGATATTCGAAGGGGGAGGGGTTACTTCCTATAAGTTTGTAAATAAGTGGTAGTATGCCTCAGTCTAAACCATATGATTTGTGATATACGAATTTGAAATGATATTCGTGATATGATTTGTGATATTCGAAGGGGGAGGGGTTGCTTCCTATAAGTCTGTAAATAAGTGGTAGTATGCATCAGTCTAAACCATATGATTTGCGATATACGAATTTGAAATGATATTCGTAATATGATTTGTGATATTCGAAGGGGGAGGGGTTGCTTCCTATAAGTCTGTAAATAAGTGGTAGTATGCCTCAGTCTAAACCATATGATTTGTGATATACGAACTTGAAATGATATTCGTGATATGATTTGTGATATTCGAAGGGGGAGGGGTTGCTTCCTATAAGTCTGTAAATAAGTGGTAGTATGCCTCAGTCTAAACCATATGATTTGTGATATACGAATTTGAAATGATATTCGTAATATGATTTGTGATATTCGAAGGGGGAGGGGTTGCTTCCTATAAGTCTGTAAATAAGTGGTAGTATGCCTCAGTCTAAACCATATGATTTGTGATATACGAATTTGAAATGATATTCGTGATATGATTTGTGATATTCGAAGGGGGAGGGGTTGCTTCCTCCAAGTCTGTAAATAAGTGGTAGTATGCCTCAGTATGTCTCAGTCTAAACCATAGTTGCGTTTTCGCTGATACCATGGTATCTGATATACGGTCTAAAGTCGTTTTTGCGGTTATCGCGGTATCTGATACCACGGTCAAAAGGCGTTTTTGCAGTTGTGGTTGTATCTGGCCAGTTACCGTGGTAACAGATATTCAGATATCACGGTCCGACCGTGGTATCGGGTCGTGGTATCTGGGAAGTCACCTCACTTTCATCAAATTTTGTCAAATTGGTGAGAAAGAAGTTCAGCACTTAGCGATGCAACTGGATATCAGTTTTTCTTTTGGGATGACTTCGAAAAGTGTAATTTCGGTAATAGTTGTTTTTGCAGTGGACCGTATATCAGATACCACGGTGACTGCAAAAACGACTGATTGCAGATCCAGTTACCGTGGTAACAGAAACGACTTATTGCAGATCCAGTTACCGTGGTAACAGATACCATGGTATCCGCAAAAACGCAACTCATATGATTTGTGATGTACGAATTTGAAATGATATTGGTGATATGATTTGTGATACTCGAAGGGGGAGGGGTTGCTTCCTATAAGTCTGTAAATAAGTGGTAGTATGCCTCAGTCTAAACCATATGATTTGTGATGTACGAATTTGAAATGATATTTGTGATATTCGATAATCGAAGGGGGGGGGGGGTCGCTTCTTATAAGTCTGTAAATAAATGGTAGAACGCCTCAGTCTGAACCATATGACTTGTGATGTACGAATTTGAAATGATATTTGTGAAATTCGAAGGGAGAGGGGTTAAGTACGCTCGTAGACTTATCGTATGTCATCGTCCTGTATCGTAGCCCTAAGTGAAGGGAAAGATTCAGCATCATAGCTGACTACCTCAATAGTGATTGATTGTCATACTTGAATGTAGCGACAGATTATCATACTGTCGAAATCGATCGGCTATAATATCAGTAGTCTAAGTTCGACGGAATTTACTTGGCACACCAGGAGGTCACGAGAAGTCAGGTTCAAATTCAAAATGTTTTGACAATCTTACATATTTAGATATTTAGATTCCACTTTGTTCCTACCAGCTTTCCGTTCGGTTTAAAAATCCTGAAAATTCCGACAAGCTCCTTGCGCCGACGCAGATTTGTACGGTTGGGTCGCTGTGGACCATGGGCCTTGTGGGCCAGCCAGTCCAGTACAGATTCTGTCCGAAGGATATGTTATAAGTTCTTGGACCTTGGTTGAAGGAACTGCTAATCCGACCAAGAAACCGAAACGCGGTGACGATTTCAAAAATGCTTAGCTACTCATGAGTATTCATTTATTGGTATCAAAAATCAGACTAATAATGTAAACAGTTTTGGCAGCCTTTGGCCATAGTTTCAATAAGAAAAAAAGCGCTGTAGCTCTAGCCTTGTGGGTAGTACAAGTCCATAGGGCTATGCCCAAACGAGCGACGTAAGGCTGATGCCAGAAGTATATGAAAAGTTCATTTATTTTCACCTCTCGACTTAAGCTCGGCAATTTTCGCTGTGTACGAGAAACAGTGTAAAAGTAATACAAAGCAGGGTTTTCGAATTGTTTTTAGGAGTGACACTTGCGGCTTATATTTTTCTTATGCTTCTTACCCTCTTACGTCGTTCATCTGCGCCTAGCACCAATCTTGCTAGTTTGAAAATAGCGTAGAGTCAAGCTTTCCATGCGATGAGGCTGCGCTTTATTTGAGACCGATTTCAGCCGGCAAAGTCTCTTGACTTTGTCACGCATGAAGAATCCAATCAAATCAGCCTCAAATGAATCGCAGCCTTTATCGCATGGAACACTCGTTGAAAAGTCATAACTACTATACCGAAGTAAAATCTTATAAATTTCTCTTTTTGTTGTATTACTTCTAGATTAAAGGGATTACATATGCAACCTGTCAGGTGCCAATACGTACTTTAAGGCTGTGGAAACAGTGTTGAAATACCTGCAATTTGTTTATTGTTGTGTTTTGTCTTGTATATATGAAGCGGAAAAGCTCACATGAATCAAAATTTGTCTTTCTAATTAAAAGCTTTGCTCCACGTTGAAAATCTGTTTCCATCGTCCTTTTCCATTATAATGTTTTATCGTATTGGGAATTACGTGGACTGTCAGATAAAGACTAGCTCCGAAGGAAGACCCTACTGGAGTATGACCGGTATTGGCATACAAATTGATATCGGTTCGGCGAAAGGATCACTATCACACACTAAATGGTCGGATAAAACTTCGGTTGGAAACAGTGAACGAGCGCACATCATGCCTCCCGGTAATTTCGTGGCCTGAGAGATCTTCCTAGTAGCTGTTCCTTCCGGGAATACTAAACTGGGGTAGACCAGAATTCAAGAACGATAGTCAACTCTTCTTTACACCCAAAATCCTTAAAGAATGCGCTCGTATCTGTTTGTTTATAGTAGCAATATCGTGTTTATAATCACGGTGGAAATGGGTTACATGCCGTGATCGATTCAGGCTTGTTTATACTCTCACTTCCTTTTCGTCCTTCGTAATATTCTTGTTGAATCAGACCGCACGTAAAACCTTGCAAGAAACGCGCCTACACATTCCATTAGAATGAGCTAGACTGCCATCTAGCTAGCGTCAATAAACTAAGCTCTCCAAGACTCGAACAAGCTTCGGGCACCAATCGCTAGGCTGCGGGACGTTCGATTTTCTACGACACGCTTTTGGCGGAGTTTCCCATCTTTCCTACTGTGACGATCTTTGCAAGGAACTAGCAGCAGCCTGGCACTCCTGGCAGTAGGCAGGCAGCAGCAGTGCACCAGGACAGGGAAAGATGACAACAAGTGCCAACAAAATAGAATCGAAGCTGCGCTCCCCCATTACTAGGATACAAAACCCATTTTATCAATGGCAACCCCTACCATCCTTTCTGGTTGAATATTAATTACTTTTCTTTCTCAGTGTTGGAGCAAAAATTTATTGCAGGTAATTTTTTGTGCAGGTTAGATTAGGTTAACCTAGAGTTATTTTACCCGTGTTATATCTCGTTATTGTCTGTTCTTCATCTCTAGCTGCGTTCGTTGCACTCCGGGCTGTCTCTGGTGTTTAGTCACCAGTGTCCGGTTCTTCCCTTAAAACGCGTTTTTTTGGTTCACCTGTGAGTTGATGAAAACCGGTTAACTCCTCGCTACAGCAGGGCTCACGAGCAGGTTCTGGTTAGTCCGCACCAGTGAGATAAAACCGGACACTGGTTAGTTCAAAAACGGGTTATAAGACTGGTGAGAAGTCACCGGTGGATGCAAAAACGGCTTATAAGGAAAACTGGAGACCACCGGTGAGAACTCCCGTGACAAAGAACGCAGCTTCTAGTTACATTTGTGCTATCCCTCTTTGAGATGTTAGGTGTTGGCTTTCTTCAGATGTAGGCTAAGATAGGTGCCCACAGAACATATTTTTTTTCCTACAACGAATATGTTTGTTTGTGCTGCTCCACCAATTCCCTTTGTAGACCCACTGGTAGCAAATATGTGAATTAATTTGTGAGTTGATTTGAATTAACCATGAAGTTGACATTTCACAGGGTTTGTGCGGCTCTGGAAAAGTCAGGGAATTTTTTTTTGGTCAGGGAAATCAGGGAAAATCATGAAAAGTTGCAGAAGGTCAGAGAAATTAATGGAAAAGTTCAGTCTATACTTATGCATCAATTTTGTTTTTTTACTGGAAGTTTCTTTTTTGTCGGTTCTCTGTCCAAAGTTTATGAGTTGTTAACTCTGTTCTTTGAGCCGTCCCAGTTTGTTGAATGAGGAATCGCGTTGTTAATTTCTCATACAGTTTGAACGGCTTTACGAAGTTTATGGATGTTTTGTTCAGTGTTTATGGCACTTGCCATCCGACTAAGTGCCATGTACCGACCACTTTTCTGTCGGTCTGTCGGTTGGTCGATCAGTCCGGTGTTTGCGAGTTAGGGTACTTCCAGATGTGCTAGGACGATGAAACTCGGCAGGCATATTAGGGACCCGTCCAAACTAACTTGGAAACAATCACTTGCTCGATCCAACCATCGTGGGGGGAGGGAGGGGAGCTGGAATCCGCAATTTAGAGACATGCATAACTTTCGAGCGGGTGATCAGATCTTAGTGACCTTGATATTTGGAGAGGCCTCGTGTCTCATATGTCCTATTTCAAGTGTGGACCAAATACAATGAATGGAGGGGGGGAGGGATAGAAGGGGGTGGACCGGAAATCATATGATACGCTTAGAGTGGAGCGATCCAGTGAGACTTGGTGGGAGGAACAAGCAAGCCCTAGGTACATCATTGACAGAACCAGACCGGATTCGTGCACTGTGGGGGAGTTGGAGGGGGTTTCCGTATTTCCGATGATTCGGAGTTAAGTTACTTCCAGGTGGGCTAGGAATATGAAACTTGACAGGGAAGTCAGGGATCCGAACAAATTAACTTGGGAATAGTCAACTTCCCCATCCGGCTACCGTGGGGGGAGTGGAAGGAGGGAGAATCCGGAATCTTGAGGAATGTATAACATCGGAACGGATGATCTGATCTTAACGAAACTTGATATTTGGAAAGAGCTCGTGCCTCGAATGACCCATTTAAAGCCGGATCCGATGAATGTGGGGGGGGGGGGCCAGAAATCTTGTGGCACGCTTAGTGTCGAGCAATTGGGATGAAACTTGGTGCGAAGGACAAGCACAAGAACTAGATACTCAGTGATAGAACTGGATGGGATTTGGGCACTGTGGGGGGAGTCCGGAAATCGGGCTATCGCGATCTAAGGTGTTTCCAGATGTGCTAGGACGATGAAACTTGGCTTGAACATTAGAGACTTGGCGGGACTGTTTACATTCTCTGACCCAACCATCGTGGGGGAGTGGAGGGAGGGGAAATATGGAATCTTGATGTATGTATAACTTCTGAACTAGTGGTCGGATCTTAACCAAATATGATATTTGGGAACACCTTATGTCTCGGATGTCCCGTTTTAAATCCGGACCGGATCCGATGAATGTGGGGGGGGGGGGGGGCGGATCTTGTGACAAGCTTAGAGTGGAGCAATTGGGATGAAACTTGGTGGGAAGAACAAGGACAAGAACTATATACATCAGTGACAAAATCGGACCGGTTTCGGGCACTGTGAGGGGAGTTGGTGGGTGGGGGGTCCGGAATTTCGGTGATCGCGAACTAAGGTAATTCCTGATGTTCTAGGGTGATGAAACTTGGCTTGAAAATTAGAAACTTGACAAGATTGGATCAGAAAATGTCACTTCTCAGATCCAACCATCCCTTAAAGTACTAATCCTAACCTTAAAGTACTAATCCTAAGGACAAAGTACAGAAAATGCTTTTAAGCAAAGTTTACATTTAACTCAAAGGTGTTAAACTAATTTTTAGCACCGTTAAAGTGCGTTTCTTAACCGAAAAGTAAAAAAATATGTTAACCAAATGATATATATTCATGATCCCCAAGGGTCCGTGATAATTTTTGCCTCACGGGTTTTGCTTACAACTGAGTTTTTTAAAATACAAACAATAATTTTGATCAAAATATACATTTTCTTGATTCCAATGAGCTTATCATCATTTGTGCTTCAGGAGTGTTCATTACAGATGAATTTCTAGCACCCTTAAAGTGCGCATCATCACGGCCAAATGCATAAATAAAATAGATTTTACGAACAGTACATTCTCGTGATTTCCAAGGACCCATGACCGTTCTTATCTCAAGGATTTTGCTTACATATGATCACAACAAACCCACAAATTGACGAGTTCATACTTTAATCCTCTGACCCAGCCTTGCAAGTGCCATATGAGCTTCCAGCTCTTGTTTTTTCAGTAAATGAGTTAATTTGTTCACTGAGGTAATCGAAAGGTGTTGGAAAACTGCTGGAAAAGGTCAGGGAATATCACTAAAAAAGGTCAGGGGAAAGTCAGGGAAAAACGCGGAAAAGCAAGCGCACGAACCCTGATTTCACCCTATTGTCATTCTAGTCCTGCATCCTACGTACTGTATGTAGGATGCAGAACTAGAACGGAGATAGGGTGAAATGTCAACTTCATGGTTACATACTCTGCTTTGGCCAGGTTGATTGTTGATTTTGTGAATTTCTTCAGTGCTAACTGAGACGACTCAATAATAATTAGACTTGGAGTTGAAATGGCGCAACACAAAATTTATGCCTAGCTAAGTGAATTTTGTCCACTAGCAACATCACTTTCGCCAAACGTGAACCCACATTCTGTGGGTAGATATCTGTGAAAGGGAGAGGTAAAGTAGTGTAGAGTAGAGCCATAGAGGTAGCCTATACTATTTCCATTGCCATTGGTCTCTGTTGCCATACGCACCCTATGGAATTATTTGTGTAGCCTAGTTGGGTCTTAGATGCAACACACACAGTCTGAACTACTTAAACCTGCTTAAAGATGATTGTTTAAAATCATATTCACTGATAAATCTTTCTTAATTCAGAAATCTTGGCACTATTGCAACGGAAAGGAAGTCACAGCATCCCGGTTGTTACAGTAGAAGAGAGTCAATGTCGATGCCTGAAAGACAGAAAGACAAAGATCTTCTTTGTTTATTTTGTCTTGCATAAAAGAAAACTGGACAGATTCCCTGAGCACAATTCCGATAGGTTCCCTGAGCAATAATCCGGTAGATTCCCTAAAAATCATCAAGTTCAGGTGAATTTGGTAAATTTAAAAATCTAGCGGAATTTTTGTCCCAACACCTTCTGGAGGGGGGGCAACCCCCCCCCCCCCCCCTAACACACACACCCTCAGTATGCCCGTTGCCAAGGTACCAGTTGGGGCTGCACAGAGATTTTGCTTGAGACCAATTTTGAGGTTTTGTAATTCAGAGCCTGTAACCCCTCCTGTACTGTAGCGTAGAACAAAGCCACAGAGGGGTTGCACAGAAAATTCAAGTCTTCCATCATATAGCCTATTTGGATTGGTACGCTATCTTTATTGTCCACAGCTAGATCGGATCTTGGTTGACTTATCCATTTTGTGCCATAAAATATGATTTGCTCGGCTGAAGGAGTAATTAAATATTCTTTGAGCCCAAGCTGACTTTGAAACATTTATTCAAACAATGTTTACAACGGATACGTCAGCTATGATTTTTCATCAGCGATATTTCGGCCCTTCTTGGCAAGGGTCCTCGTCAGGCTGTCAATCTTCTGGTTCAACTTCGGGGAAGGAAACAAACCTGTAATAAATAACTGAAGCTTCTACCGACTATAAATATCTTATTAAAGTAAATTATCTTTAAATACCACTATAATGAAAAAACTAGTCCTGAGATTTAATTTTTGACAACGACGCTGTTTTTGCTGCACGATTGGGGCGATGACAGGAAAGGTTTCTTTCTGCATTTTGATCAACTTCGGTTTTTTCATTAATAAGGGGCTGAAAACTTAAATATTATTTTATTAATGACCTTGTTCTACGTTTCTATTATGAGTACTTGCCTGAATCTATTACTTTGAATAATCACTACACGGAAAAACTAGTGCTGAGATTTAATTTTTGACACGGCTGCTGTTTTTGCTGCACGATTGGGGCGACGGCAGGAAATATTTTTTTCTGCATTTTGATCGACTTCGGTTTTGTTGTTAATAAGGGACTGAGGCTTAAATTTTCTTCCCTTAATAACCCCGTTCCACGTTTCCGGTAAAGAGTACTCGCCTGTATCTCGGTTAATGCCTGTTCGGTTTTTCTTTATCTCAACGGCTTCTCGAATGGTTTGATGGAGTCCGGTGCACGATGCAAGAATTTGGGCTTTTTCAAAATATACTGAATGGGATGGGTTTTCGAAAATATGTTCAGCAAGTGCAGATTTGAAAGTATAGTTATGACGGTGTCCGTTGGAGAGGGCGTGGTCAATTTCTTGCTCATGCTCTGCAAGTCGTTTTCCGAAAGTTCTCTCTGTCCTTCCTACGTAACGCTTTCCGCAATCACAAGGTATTGAATAAATGCCTCTTTGGTACTGATTTGGGACTTTATCTTTTCCGGAGTTTAGGTAGGACAGCAAAGTATTTTGGGTTCTGTGAAAGACTTGGATGTTGTATTTTTTCAAACTTTTGGACAATTTTTCGGTTACTCCGCGGACGTACGGAAGGTAAACGCGGGCATTTTTTTCTTCTGCCTCATCATTACTAGTAGAACTTACATTGGCATTAATCTATTTCGGAATTTAATAGTCAAAGTTACAAGACCCTGGACCCTGGAGTCTGGATCAGATATTAAGTTTTTGGGATCCCATCAAAACCTTTGCTCTTGTTCTGACAAGCAAGATAAAAATACTGGTTAGTGCAGCAGTTCAGTATTTTTACAAGCTGGTGGTTGGATTTATGCTCTTATTCCTGATTTGTTGCTATTCAGAAATTTGCTCTCTCAGTAGGCCTACTTTAAAGCAATGGACATCTAGTTTACATTGTCAAAAGACAAGGGTGACTGGAAACAGCGTCAGATTTGAGCAAACTTCTGTAATGCAAATAAATATTTTCCATAAGGTGGCTGGGTATGCTTGATTCACTAGTATCTGAAGTGATCAAAGACACTAGACGGACTGAATTTTATTGGTTGTAGCCTAATTTAATGAGACTAAATAAATTTGTTTTTGCATATAGGTCTACCATAATATTTGTGTTTACATACCATGGTAATGGTGGTTTGATGATACATAAAATTACTCTTAAATCTCCACTTATTTTTGTCAAAATAGAGAAAAAAAAGAAGATAAATTTTCATGTGAGTTACTCTCTTACTCTCGTCTCTTCTCTCCTCAAGTTCTCCTACACACTTCTATCCTACAGTGTCTCTAAAACATTCAACTCTGGTACCTGATACAAGGGAGCTACAGAACGATTTTATGCATAATTAGAATAGGGCTACTGCAGTATTTACAAAAACTGATTGTTTTACCTGTGGGCTAAATACAAAAGTTATCCTACACAATAGCAAAATGAATACCATTTGCATCAAATTTTAAATTTGTTCTTCCTGCATTTTGCTTTGTTTCTTTTCACCAGTAAAAATTTTGTTGGCTGGATGATTTTGTTAGCTAACCAGAATTGCTCTGCAGTAGTAATGTTATTTCTAAAAAATTAGGTCAGATTTGTTTAAAGGACTTGGCTTGGTATTGGTATAATCCCAGTTGCTAAAATTAGTAACTAGTTTGAGGGTCTGGACCTGCTTTTTAGACAAGGAGTTCAGGGTCCCGTTGCGACAGACAGTTTTTAACAAGTATATAAAGCTATTGGGTAGAGCGGAAAGGATCGTGGGCGGGAAGCAAAAACCTTATTAAAAAAAAACTTTCTTTATACTAGGAGTTCGGGGTTCCGTGGTGACATACTGTTTTTAAGCAGTATTTGAAGCTCGTGGGGCTGGCTTGTGATGATGCACAAGTCCTTCTTCATTGTACTCTACGTCTTTGCCATACATATACTGATTTTTTCTCTCTTTCGGAAAAGCCTGATGCTGAGGTATGGCATCACTCCTGCGTGCATCGAATGACAGCCCTTCTCCAAGAGATGGATCTGTTGTCAATGGAGGCTTCTTTTCCTCACAAAATGGTTCAGTTGCCTTAGTTGATCATGATTTGAAAGTACTGGAAGCAGTGAAGAAATTTATAGAAGTACGGCTTAAAAATGAAAAAGAACTGGTGACTTCACTAACTTCTGTAGTGAAAAGTAACCTGACGAAATCGGCCAAGGGGGATCAGTCTGTCAAATTCAAGAACTTTATTGATGATGCAGAAACCCTGATACAGAGTGTCAAATCTTCCTTTGAGGTGCTAGAAACAGTTACTCTAGATAAGTTGAACCAGCTCATAACATCCGTCAGAGAAAACAAGAAGGCCATAAATGAAGAATGCAATCGTATTACTTCTCATTCGTACATGCTACAGTCAGCTGTTCAAAAAATAAAAAATGAGTACCTAAAAGCGGTTGATAACTACAACCAGATTCACACCAAGTACCAGGAGGTCACATCCAAAGGCAAGGCGTCGAAGCGAATTGACGAAGCAAGGGACAAACTTCAGAAGGCTGCAAGAAAGCTGCACGTTGTTCATAATGAGTATGTGCTTCTTCTGTGTGAAGGGAATGCATTTAGAGAATGTGTGCTGGCGTCTGCTGATAATAAATTTGTCGACCTTCTACACCCTACCAATGATGAAGTTGTTACACAGTGGAACTCAATACTCAAAGATCTGGGATATCAGCCGGACAGCCTTCGCACAAGAGACACAAACTCTTTTCGGGGCTCAACTTCGAATCTCTTGGAATCTCAAAGACTGTGGGACATCAGAAGAAATGAAATCGTCAAGACCATGGAATTTACCTTTGATCAGTCAATATTTGAGTCGTTAGACCTGAACTTTCCTACGGATAAGCTAGTAATGAATGACTTAACTGCACAAATACTCAAAACGAAAATGGAAGAGATTATCGGTAAGGTTGCTACTATACAGATTCAGCTGAAAGAGAAAGAAGACTCGCTTAATCAGCATAGAGTGGATGATATTAATCTGACCATGAAGTCAAGAAAAGTAGTTGAATCGCTTAGGCGCGAGATAGGGGAATTGATGTGTACTGAAAAAATGTGCCAGAATCAAGTGGAGCTGATTACAACATGTCTAGGGGAATATGAGTGTAGGGAAGTGCCGGTCGCCCCAATGTCGGTTGCGCCTGTGAAAACCCTTCAAGAAGAAGAGTGGTTTCATGGTGTTTTGCCAAGGGAAGAAGTGGTCAGACTTCTAAGTGGGGATGGGGACTTCCTAGTGAGAGAGACCATGAGAAATGAAGAAAGGCAGATAGTGCTCTCAGTTGGGTGGGGTGGGCATAAGCATTTCATCGTGCAGACGACTTCTGAGGGCCTTTACCGGTTCGAAGGCCCCGCATTTTCTACTATACAGGAACTTATTGTACACCAATACCAGTCGGGAAACCCAGTGACGACCAAGTCCGGAGCAATCCTGAAGAGGCCAGTTTTCCGAGAGAGATGGGAACTGAACAATGACGATGTTGAGCTTATAGATAAAATTGGGAAGGGAAACTTTGGTGATGTCTTTAGAGCCAAGCTGAAACCGATTGGGAAAGATGTGGCTGTTAAGACTTGCAGGGTAACCCTTCCTGAAGAACAGAAAAAGAAGTTTCTGCAAGAAGGAAGAATACTCAAAGAATACGACCACCCGAATATTGTGAAATTCATCGGGATTTGTGTGCAAAAGCAGCCAATTATGATAGTGATGGAGCTCGTGTCGGGGGGCTCACTATTGAACTTCTTGCGGGTCAAAGCTGCGGAGCTTAGTTTACCAACGTTGGTTGCCATGTGTCGCGACACAGCTGCGGGCATGGAGTACCTCGAGGAAAAAAACTGTATTCACAGAGACTTGGCTGCCAGAAACTGCCTTATCGACGTGAATCGGTGCGTCAAAATTTCCGATTTCGGCATGTCCAGGGAAGAGAAAGAATACATAGTGTCAGATGGCATGAAGCAAATCCCCATCAAATGGACAGCTCCCGAAGCACTCAACTATGGCAAATACACAACTTTGTGTGATGTTTGGAGTTACGGGGTCTTGTGCTGGGAAATTTTTTCTAAGGGTGGGGTTCCATACAGCGGGCTCTCAAACGCGAAGGCGAGGGAACTGATAGACGCTGGCTACAGAATGCCCCCTCCTGAAGGAACCCCCTCTGAGATCCATAGACTTATGGAGCGTTGCTGGTGCTACGAGCCAGAGGGACGACCTCACTTTAATGAAGTTAATAGCATGATTAGTTCTTTTTATTTGAAAGTCAACGGAGATTAATCAAAGGCAGCTATTTAGTGTGATAATGTTTGCTAATTTCGTCCATGTCCCGGTTGTGCCTTATTTCTAACTAACTCCCGTACCCGCTTTTGCATGTTTCGGTTTGTATTTTCCCCGAATCTCCCGGCCTCCTTTTTATTGTTAATGGATTGTAGTTTATTAGTCTATTTATGGACTACCAAATGAGAAAAAAGATATCTGATTTCAGGTATATTTGATATTTTGTTAGGACTTGGTATTTACTGCTGGTGACAGTGGTTTTGCGTGAAGCCCGGTCAAGTTTTATCAGTCTGAGAGGTTCCAACTTTGCGGTACTCCGTTTGCATAGGCTGTATGTAACGGTTTAGGTATATTTGACGGAGCAAAACGGATAAGTCAGCTACATTTTATTAGAGCTATATTTCGGCCCTTCTTGGCAAGGGTCCTCTTCAGGCTCAAGCTGGAAAATTAACTTTTTCAATGAAGTTCATTTTCCAGCTTGAGCGGCTTGAGCCTGAAGAGGACCCTTGCCAAGAAGGGCCGGAATATAGGTCTAATAAAATGTAGCTGACTTATCCGTTTTGCTCCGTCAATTATGATTCGCAGTCAGCTTGGGCTGAAGGTTTAGGTATCTGAAAGGGCAAAGGACGTATTTTCTCTTTATCCCTTGAATAGAACATACTTAATTGGTTGGTTCTTACATTCTCATGAATACACGTCTTGAAGTGAAAAACGCAAATTCGGCAAGCGTAATTGATTACAGTAGAGGTCTGTTACTTCGGATGGTGCTTTTTTGGCAAATGGTAAAATGGAGACACGAAACGTTTACTCTATTAGGAGATTTTAGGGAACTACGTTGGCTCACAGTAGACTTTTTTTTTCACAGTAAGTGGATAGTAATTGAGACACTTGGTCTGCTTCTTACATTATGTTTCTGACAGTGTTTAAATGTAGAGTAGTTTAAATTCCTAGAGTGCCAGAATCTCTCCTTCATTCTTTAAAGTTCTTTGCCACAGCTACCAAGGCGAATATTACGGTCAGCCGCGAGCATCTGGCTCCGAGTTGGACAAGCGAAGGTTGTAGAACCTCGAAACGTTCCCTTAAAAACTTTAAACATTCAAAAATGTTCTAGTTGTAACCTGTGTTACCCTTGTCCCAAGGAGGGTTAAGAGTTCGCACAGAGCTGACCGGCGCACTCTGCAGTATTCGTGCTTTTGTAGACAGGGGCGTCGCAAGCTCATTTTTGTTCGGAGGGTGCAGAGCCAAAATATAAAACGAATCTTTCAAAAACTTCTACAGAATCTGAATTCGAGCTTTAATTATTTATTTTATTAAACATCAAGTACAAAGAGTAACACTAAAAGGCAGCATTAAAGATGATTAGACAGCCACTCATTTTGCGAAGCCCACTCGGACAGTATATTGCCGGGCATGATTCCACTAGCAGCTTCTATTTACTATACATCTAAGACAAAATTAAATGGGGCGCTGCAGGCGGAACTTTTCGATGTTCAACTGTTTTTTTTCCTGCAAAGTTTAAAGCTTCGCATATAAAAATAAACTTTTATCTTTTGTCGTAGATTAACCACCGCAGAATCCCAAGAATTCCAGAAACATCAAAACCGGAGGGAGCGATGTCCCAGTAGCAGCTTGTAGCTACTGTAGGCTAGCCAATACTGCATATAACCACCTACAATTTTGAAGTTCGCTTCTTCCTGCCAAATTTAACTATTTCCGTGCATTTTCTAGCTTTTCATGTCTATCAAATCCCAAGCCTAAAGCAGGTTTAAACTGAGCTAAATGACGCGCCCTTCCACAAAATGGAGAATATTACAAAAGGCGCCGCAGGCGGAATTTTCGGAGATATTTGTGATTAAAGCGTCTTTTTCGGATCCAAAATAAAGTAAGGACTATCAATGAAATCACAGATCAGTCCTTTTGTCTGTAGCCGGTGCTTTGCCTGACCTAGTTTCGGTGCTTACAAATCTGATCTTGTCCAAACCTTGCCCTGGATTATTTTTTTTTAAACATACTTCTCGGCTGAAATACAAGATTTTGAACAGAACCAAACGATGTTGACAGTATGCGCCGCAGGCAAAAATGTTGGAAACCGGCCTCCTTCCGCCTTCATAGAGACTCTGGACAAAAGCCGACTGAAATTCAAGGTTTGGAAACTACATTTATGTCATTCTGGCAAGTTCGTAACATACGACTGATATTCTGAGAAGAGCAAGTCAAAACAATCTGATTACGATTCTCTGCAGAACGGGGATTTTATGACCGGATTTTAGGGTTGACGTCGAAATTAAGCCTAAGTTCGGAATTAGTCATAAGTAGCCTATGTAGCGAATAATTTTGGAAAGAGACTGGGGATTCGGTACAAATTTTGTCGAAATCGGACCGAAGTTTGGGGTTCATCGTTACTAGCGAATCGTGGCAAAAACGGAATACATTGCCGAATCCCAGTAATTGTACCGAATAATTTTGGAGCAGTTGTCTATTCGGGATTCTGTATAACTGCCGAGTCCGAACAAATGTGTATAATTTCGTCGGAAATGTACCGAAGTTCGGGTTTCGTTATAAGTACTGAATCTTCACAATTGAATAAAATACCGAATCTCGATATTATACCGAACAAGTATGGACCGTAGCCTATTCCAGATCTTGTATAACTACCGAACCCCGGTAATTACACCGAACATAATTGGCATCGAAAAACTACAGAATAATATTCGAATTCGGTATAATTTCGTCGAAAGTGGACCTGAAGTCGGGATTCGTGGTAACTGTTGGATCATGGCAATTATACTGGACAAATTACCTAATCTCAGTCATGATGCCGAATAATCTTGGACCGATAGTCTATTTGGATGCTGTGTAACTACCGAATCTCCATAAAATACGCGAATTGTTCTGGCATAAAAAAAATTACCGAATAATTTCAGTAAGTTCTTTCAGCCTATTCGTGAATCCCGATCATTGTACCGAATAAATTTGTACCGATAAATATTCCTTCAGCCCAAGCTGACTGCGAATCATATTTGATGGTGGAAAACGGATACGTCAGCTGAATTTTATTGAAGCTATATTTCGGCCCTTCTTGGCAAGGGTCCTCTTCAGGCTCAAAACCGCTCAAGTTGGAAAAACAAACTTGTGGGAAACACAAAACTAAAGATTCTAGCCTAGCGATAAATATTTAACTTCGTAAGTTCTTTCGTGAGTCTTGCTTGGAGTTAAAAGGGTTGCTGTGATTTAATTTTGGACATGGCTGCTGTTTTTGCTGCTCGATTGGGTCGTTGGTCGGGTAGAGATTTTTCTGCATTTGGGTTAAATTTCTTTCTGTTGTAGAGAAGAGCTTGGGGTCTGAATTTCCTTTCACTGATGATGCCTTTCCATGTTTCTGGTAGTGAGTATTCGCCTGTGTCTCTGTTGATCCATGAACGGTTTTTCATAATTTCAACGGCTTCTCTTATAGTTTGATGAAGTCCGGTGCATGTTGCAAGAATCTGAGCTTTTCCAAAATGTACAACGTGAGATGGTTTTCGAAAACGTGTTCTGTCAGTGCTGATTTGAAGATGTAATTCGGACGGTGTCCGTTGGAAAGGGTTCGAACTTTCGAAAAGAGGCTCACAGAACATGAACAGGAGATCGACCACGCCCTTTCCAACGGACACCGTCCAACTTACATCTTCAAATCAGCACATTTGTTATTCGTTTGTGTTGTTCTTTCTTTGCCAAATTCTCGCAGTATTTGTTGCGGCTCTTGGTGTTGGTGGTAAATGGTTGGGATCTGTGATATTAACAATGGTGCCACTTATATTTTCTACCCGCCATTTAGGCTATGTTGTTAACAAGTCTGTTATCCAAAGACGATATTACTAATATTGTTGTAACTCATGTGTAACTGTACCCTGTCGGCCTTTTTTTTTCAGCTGGAATAAATCGAGAAGCAAATCATGTGTCTGACATCACCGTGGTTTTGGGATCCCAAAATGTTAGTGACGGGAAACCTGTGACTTTTTTAAGTTTGTCCGTCTGTTAGCACGATAAATCTCGAAGAGACTGAACTATTTTGTTCAAACTTGGTGTAATGATCACTTGGGTCAAAGTAAGGGTCAAGTTTGTATAGATGGGACACGTAGACAAATAGTTAGGATTCGGGTTTCACTTTAAGGTTCAAGGTTATCTTTATTTACAAAAAAAAATCTATCATTATCACTTTCCGCTGCTGAGAGCAGAGCTCGAGCGCACACGAAAAAAAATAAAACCAAATTAACTTAAACACGACGAATCATACCCAATAACATCCTTCCACTAGATAATCATATAGCTAACGGAAAGCAAGGCCAGGGCACGGTCACAGTTAATAAAGTAGACAAAGATGGCAATATCGATAGACTTTATATAAATAACAAAATGAGAGAAAACCGGAAAGTGAGAATCACTTAGTTAGCTTCTGTAATTCTCGATCAGCATTCTTCTAAGCCGTGATTTTATAGCAGCTATTCTTACCGTTAAATCCATAATTAACTTCACATTCTCCCATTGAAGAGGAATGAGATACCGAAGACAGAACCTGGACATTTCGGTAATAACCCGGGGCATTCGTAATTTATGTTTGGATCTCGTTTCAACCTGAGAGGAATCAGAAAGACACAGAAGATTGATTGATGAAAAGTATTCGGGTAGCAATGATCGATCAAGCTTAATTTTAAAAAGTATTACTAAATATTGCATTGCACTTCTTACTGGAAGAATATTATGTAGTGTAAACAGGGTCTCGGTTGAAGTTTTATTGGGGAACTTGGATGGGGCTGGAAGAAACAATTTCAAAACGCGCAAAGCTTTATTATCTACGATTTGAGTAGGTTTGATATGACTTATATAAATTTTTGTATTCATCTCATTTAAGAGATGAATACAAAAAAGTCAAACTAATGCGACAGTCGGATTAAGGGTGAAGGACAAGGAGACATGGTGGATCCAGAGCTGTACTTTTTTTTCTCACCTGACATGTTCGCCCGGAATCGGGCAAAACGCGGAAATTTGGTGAAGGTAAAAGTTTTTCCGAGGTTGATTGGGCCGTCGATATAGAGGTAAGAATACATGCTGAATACATACCTTTATTTGTTTTCTCACCAACAAATAGTTCGACCAGAAAAACTAAAATTGAGTAGAAACAGTAGATCGAAGCATGGAAGCATCACCGAATCCATATCTGTTATTTCCTTCAGAACCCGGTCAAATCGGAAATTTGGTAAAAGCAGGTATTTTTGACAAAATTTGGTTTATTACTGTAGATAAGTCGTTTACCTGGAATACGCCAGAACTGGAAATTTGTGGAAAATAATAGTTTTTGTCGGTTAGCATATGGAAACATGAGTAGGGTTTGAGGTTTATTTTCTGGCTCGGTTGGTAATACGGACGGAATCCCGTTAAAATCGAAAGTTCAACAGACCTCATGTTTTGTCCTTATCGGATGTTCTGAATTACGACTCATGGATAAGAAAACAAAGGAAGCTGATCTTCATTCTTCGTTATCTCCTGTCAGGTCGATATTCCGGCCTGAAATTCGTTAATTCTAGTTACGTCTTTGTCTAATTTTTCGTGTCACAAGGATAATAAGACGACCGATCCATCTATCTGCTTCGCAATCCTACAGAGTAAATGTACATCCAGAGTCCCAAAGTCTTCAGATTACATTGATTCCGATCCTAATCTTGTGGACATGGGATTCAAGAGTAGAAGCTGACAGGGGTTGACTAGGGATAAATTACACTCTTCTGCGACCTGGTCTGGACGAAGAACAGGGGCATGACTAAGGGGGGTCTCTCCCCGGCCCCCCAACACGGTCTGGGAAGGGAATCTATCGGCACAATTTTGCCCCAAAATAAGCCTTTTCCGGCGCGAAGCTCCATTTTTGTCTGCACACTTTTGCACAGAAATCAACTCTAATCTAACCAGAGCCTCGTTTTTGTTGCATGCTGCAGGTCCACTTCTCGGCCGATTCCGGACTGATTCTTTCTACATCCGTTTTTGCACTGCAGCGCTTCTCGAGAATCACGGACTTGCTCCCCGACCAAGTCCGTGCTTCCCTGCAAGGTGCTGCAGCGCTGCCGCTTCAACCAAGAAGAAAGTGAATCCAAAAACGCATATTACGCAAAAGCGAAGAAGTTCTGCAGAAGCGCTGCGGCAGCGCTATTGCAACAAAAACGAGGCTCAGTACTTCTGAAGAAATCCGTCGGTATACCGACATTCTTATCGGCACATATTTGTACAAAAATCAGCTCTCATCGAACCAATATGATGACTTATATATATATATATTTTATTTTTGCCCGCTTACAAAAGGGAAAAAGCGGAGTACATAAAGAAAAAGAAAAGAAGAAAAGAAACTAAAGAAGATATGTACACGCACTAAACATAATACTAAAATCTATACTACGAATCGAGTTAGCATATGGTTTGCGCAAGCATTTATAGCTCTTGCCCGAGCACTTTTTTCAATTTTGTGTATTTTTTCGGTGGGGTTTATTATTTTATATTTCGCTGATAACTCCGTGTTTGAACTTCGGAGAGGGACGCCAAGCAAAAATTTTGCGTACTTGTAGTACGTGGTGCGTATTTTTCTTTGATCTGTTATTTTTAAAAATTCCCAAAGTGGCGAAACATAAAGTACGTAAGGTGTAATTACTGCATTAAATAGGCGGGCAAGAACGAACCGGTTGACACTGTCAGGGAAAATGCCGACGGCGAAATTTCGCCCGAAATTGCTACTATCAGCCCCGACAAAAGCATACCGCCATTCCTTGTCGGCACGTTTTTGTACAAAAATCCTGTTCTAGTTATCGTATTAACTTGTTGTATTGGCAAAAGCAAAGAGAAGTGATATCATACTCAGCATGAAATTTTGTTTCACCTTTGTAATCAAACGAATAGAAAGACAAGATGAATTGTTCAGCATTTTTTTTATAGCAGAACTATTCGGTATATTTACGGGGATTCGGTAGTTATAAAGAATCCCAAATAGGCTATCGGTACAAATCGATTTTGCGGTAATTGCCCGTATTCGATAGTTATCGCGAATCCGGTGAGAATTTACTGAAATTATTTGGTAATCTTTCGATGCCAGAACTATTCGGTATATTTATGGAGATTCGGTAGTTACATAGAATCCCGAATAAGCTATCGGTCAAAATTAGTCGGTATCATGATTGTGATTCAGTAATTTATTCGGTATAGTTTTCAGGATTCTGAAATTACCACGAATCCTTAGTTTCGTTCCAGTTTCGAAAGAATTATACGGAATATGAATATCATTCGGTAGTCGTTCGGTTCCGAAACAATTTGATGTAATAGCGGGGATACGGTAGTTATAGAGAATCTCAAACATGCTATCGGTCTAGACATAACTGCCAGGATTCGGGAGTTACCACGAATCTCGAAAGCGGTCGAGTGAAGCACTGGTCGCAGACAAAAGAACTGATCTATGATTTCATCGATAGTCCTCACTTTTATTTTGAATCCAAAAAAGAAGATTTTATCATAAATGTTTCGAAAATTCCGCCTGCGGCGCTTTTCGTAATATTCTCTATTTTGTGGAAGTGCACGTCATTTGACTGGAGATTTAAGCCAGTTTTAGGATTGGGATTTCGAAACATTAAAAGCTAGAACCTGGATGTAAATAGTTAGATTTGGCAGAAAAGAGCTAACTTTAAAAAACATCTCAACTGCGGCGCTCACTTTATGTGATCATAGGCAGCATACTACAGTAGCCACTCCTGCCAGTGTGCGTGAATGATAGAATTTGTAAGAGAAGAGGTTAAAATTTAGCCAGCAGAAAAAAAAATAGAATTCGATAAATTTTCGCATGCTGCGCTCGATTTAATTTTCTCTTAGGTATAATAGATAGAAGCTGTTACTGCAATCATGCCTGGCAATATATACTTCAAGTGAGCTTCGCCAAAACGCCAGCTATCGTCTTTCATGCTGCAATTTAATGTTATTCTTACTGCGTAATCCTTTCTGTTCTATAATTTAAAGCTAAATTTTTCAGTTTCTAGGATTCGTTAAAATTTTGGCTCTGCACACCCCCCCCCCCCAACGAAAACGTACTTGTGACGCCCCAGTCTATTGGGCGCTTGGCACAAAAAATCAGCTCCTGACAGAACCATGTATTGTGTCAACTCAGTTTTAGTTAGCGTAGTCTGGTTCAAAACCAAGATAGAAGCTGTTACTGCAATCATGCCTGGCAATATATACTTCAAGTGGGCTTCGCCAAAACGCCAGCTATCATCTTTCATGCTGCAATTTAATATTATTCTTACTGCGTAATCCTTTCTGTTCTATAATTTAAAGCTCAAATTCTCAGTTTCTAGGATTCGGTAAAGTTTTGGCTCTGCACCCCCCCCCCCCCCCCCCCCCCCCCCCAACGAAAACGTACTTGTGACGCCCCAGTCTATTGGGCGCTCGGCACAAAAAATCAGCTCCTGACAGATCCCTGTATTGTGTCAACTCAGTTTTAGTTAGCGTAGTCTGCTTCAAAACCAACTTGTCCACAAGATAAATCGAAGTAATTTCACACCATGGATACAGTTTCAACAATCTAATGAAACTGATAGAATTATTTCTGAGAAAATCCTTTGGCACAATCTTGCCCAGAATATACTTTTGTCCGACACAAAGCGCCCAAAACAGCTCTAGAAGACTTAACCCTGCAATTCGTATGCCCCTCTTTTAGCCGAGGCGGAGGTAGCCATGTACCAGCCCATTTAAGAAATTGATCTTCCTTCTTCTGGCAAGATACCAGTTTCTCCGGAAATCTCACTCCGTACGGAAGTTATCGTGGGTACAGACATACGGGAATAGCTCGTAGTTTGATTTGGAATCCCCAAAGACACATACAATGTTTCCAGAAATTTCCGGATGCGGCGCCATTCTTGGGACTCCTTGAGTGGAACGACGTGTCATTTGCATGGGTTGATAATTTGAATTTTGGGTTTGCGCAAGTTAAAAAAAAACTGAATATTTAGGGGAAGCAGTACAATTTGGCGAGTAAAAAAAAACGGTTCAAAAAATTTGGCCCGCGGCAACATTCTTAAGGCGTCAACATTCTTTGCAGTGACGTTTGAGAATAAAACTAAGATGTCTACTGGAAGTAGTTGAATTCTGCGAGAAAAAAGGTGAAATTAAATGAAGTCGATAAAATTTGGCCTGCGGCGCATACGTTGATATCTATTTGGAGTGAATCCAGCTAAAGCAGACATGACGGGCCTGCTGTATTATTTCGAAGATTCTACCTTTCTTCGGGGGATTCTTCCAGTTACACCCCTGACGAAGAAGTCCAATAAGTATTCCCCTTTGAGATCCCATCGAAACCTTTGGTATCGTTTGTGTATTCGTATCACTGATCAATACTTGATAAACCGGTAAAGAATGAAAATGATGCATCTCAAATTTCCACTTTCCGTCCCAACCAGGAATAACAAGACCAAAGGTTTCGATGGGTCCCAAAAGTTTAATATTCGATACAGACGATTGGGTTTTGTCTTTGCCAGATCCATTCTTCGCCAGACTCCTTGAATAGTTTTACTATTACAATTTAGAAACAGATAAGACCGAATAGCTAATCATCCGAGAAAACCAAGTTCAGATATGGATTCAGCATGGTTAAACGTTTACCCCTCTAAGACAAGACATTTCTATTTTGACGAAACTGATCGAAACTTCCGTAACCCTTTTGCCAAATTTTCGGTTTCGCCGAATTTCGGGTGAACTGCTTCACAGACAAAAAAATTAAGCTCAGAGACGAATTCAGCGTCGAACCTTTAATCAACTTAAAAGAAAACTTTAATTTAAAACAAATTTTCCGGTTTCAGCCGGATTCCGTGCGAATTATAGATTCGGGCTACAAAAGTTTGTCCTATATGGATTCATCATCTTTTATTACCCCTAAATCGGACATCTAATCAACTTCAAATACAACTTTTGCTTTTATCAAATTCCCGGCTTTGGCCGGATTCCGGGCGAACTACTTGTCCGGGTAGAAATTTATTTTCACATAATTGCGTTCAGCATGTCTTCTTACCCCTGATCGACTTTCTCATTAGCTGTTTAAAACTCCTTCCCCCATCCATAAATGCTGGGCGATAGTGCCCATTTATGAACTCGTTCTTTCCCTTGACCCAAAGGATCCTCACACCATCCCGATGAAAAATGTATCTCAAAATAGTACTATGAAGTAGTACTTGCATGCAGTACTAACGATGCTACTCATGTTCTACTTCAAGGCTACCGTGTTACTGCATACTACTATATGCTACTATAAGCAAGACTGGAGAATACTATGGCAAGACAGGACGTTACTGGATACTACTACATAAGATTGGACCAGTCTGAGGCACATTAGATGATAGTATTATTTGCTATTACATAGTATTACATGCAACGTTTTCGTACTACTACCATACTACTACGCAGGCTACACATTTTTCATCGGGATGCTTCATCAAAATATCTCATTCCCTTCGAGAGTTATCGTGCTGACAGACGGAAAACTTTTGCAATGTCATGGGTGTCCCTCCACTTATGTTTTGGGATCGCATATATATAATTCGAGCGAACATTTCAGCTGCCGCATTATCGACAATCTAGATCACATGAGCTGACACTTGAATAATAAGCGCTGCATAAAATTCCAGATTCCCCAGATCGCTCGGTAGGAAAGACCAGTCAAGTATATAGGCTAGTGATTGTGATTCCAGATGAACTACTTGCCCGACAGTCCCAAAACGGCCTCGGCATGTCTCCCTAGTCATTATCCAAATATCGAGTCAGCTTTGGATTGACTTAAAAAAGTATGATAAATTCTTTTATAAACGTAAATAGTTCTTTTGCTATAAGTTATTGACAGTAATTGCTAGTAAAAACTATTCTACTACTACTAATACTAAATTTCCCGTTTTGGCCGGATTCCGGCCGGACGAACAACGTATCGGGCAAGAAAATAAAGTTCAAATACAGGTTTGGTTCGGGACTTCAACCAGGGTTCAGCTTCAGCATGTATCTTTACTCTAGATCGACCATCTAATTAGCCCTTCAACATCTTTGTTCAACCTGTTACTCTAAACCCCCACCCCTAAATATAAAGCTACGGACGGGGCTTACTCATCAGTCATCCATGAACTGGACCGGTATTTTGACCCAAAACATCCTCATATGACGGGGCAAAGAATCGTTGGTAGTTGGAACAAGATAATTTACGGTATCCTCACAGGAACTTTGCAAAAAATATCTCAATCTCTTCGAAAGTTATCGAGCTAACAGACAGACGGACAGAATAGGGACAGATAGATAAACGGACGGACGGATTGCGAGTTTGTACATCTTCATCATAAGGTTTGGTTGGCGTTGAGTTCCACTTCGTGTAGATCTCTTTCTGCCTTTTCGGTTGATCGTTGGTGGTTGCTTAGTATACAGAAGTTTTGCTTAGTAGACACCGTTCTCCACTAGCATCTCGATCGAAATCTTGAAAAAAACTCCCGGTTGGGTCGGGAGTTTGGCACTGGTGATAACTTGAAATTGGTTCGGGAGTTTTAGCTCGTCGCACAAGCTTTTCAGTTGTCGACTTCTTCGTTGGGGGATGCGGCATTCGAAAAAGAAGTGTTGGGGTGTTTCATCTTCTGCCTGGCACATACGGCAGTTTGGGGAGTGGGTTGTGCCCCAGTCGAAAAGGGTTTTATTCAGAATGATCGTTTGAGACTTCAGCCTGTAGAAGATGCATGATCTGAGTCTATCTTTGAATGGTGAGCAGTATGGCCGGAGGTTGGGTGTTGAGATTCTTGCTCTGGATGTGCCTCTCGCTGTTGTTGGTTGTTAAGGGAACCGGTTGCTAGTTAGGGCTTTGCTAGCGTGCTTGTCGGCCACTTCATTTTGACAAATGCCTTTGTAGATTGGGATGTGTTGGAAGGCGCACTCTATCCCGGTTGACTGTAATGTCAACAGTAGGGTCCGGATTTTGGTCAGATCGACATCCCTGAGAAAGATGACTTTCGGTGTTAGAGGGGGTCTTCGGGATAGGACTTCTGCTGCCACTAGGATCGCTTTTAGTTCTGCTGACATTGTGCAGGAGTGGTTGATTATTCTTCTGGTGGCGATCATGTTGAATGCAGGGATGGATGCTGCTGCGCCGGCTTTGTCATCTTTCACAGATCCGTCTGTGTATACCCGGGTGTGGTTTGGGAAGTCAGTGTGCATCTTGTGGAGAAACATCTGTTGAACCTCTTAAGTCAGAGTATTTGTCTTTTCTGAATGGGAGTAGTTGAAGCTCGACTGATGGACTGGCGGAGGTTATCTCCAGGCGGAGGTTATCTCTGGTTGTGGTGAATTCCTTCCTTGCATAAATGATTTGTTGACAATGTGAAGGGGGCCGTTGAACTGGATTGTTGAGAAGTATCTCGTAGACAGAAAAACTGACCTCTCTTGGACTGAGGGAACTTCCGATAGTTTGAAATTTTGAATCCAAGCCTAGTTTCAGGTCAATCAGCATTGTACTGCAAGCAGGTGTTACTTTACTTGTGCAGGTCAGGTCCCACCTGGTCAGTATTGCAGTTTTGAACCTGTTTTGAATCCGTCTTTTTGGGCAGGAAGGTAATCTCTCTGATCTCTCTCTGTGCATGATTTATTACCTCTATGTACCTCCACTTCGTGAAGTGAAAATTTTAAAACTAAAAGTTCGTGACTGTTAGCTTACCTAATGACAAGAAGTAAACTACAACTTCAAGTGCTTTCACTCTACAAACTGTGTTTAAGAGCATCTGCTGGCAAACCAGGGTTGTCTGATACAGTGAAAGAAGAATTCAGAAAGCATTCAAAGCTTGGCCGTACAGATATTCCTAGAATTGAGTTCCTGCTCAGACAAGGCTGGAGGAAGCTGGATATGATTAGGGACCCGCATGTAACAGGAGGTGTTAGAAAGTAAGAAAATGAAGAAAAACAGCATACAAGCTATAAAGCTCGGCATCATTTCATATAGTGATGGCCTAAAGCTACAAGAACACTTCGTAAAACGTCAGCTTGAAAATTCAGACAGTAGAAAACACATAGTACTACTGTTGGAGCACCTTCCAGGTATGGAAACAATTTTTTTTTATAAAGAGCATATCTCTATTTGCATTAGCTTAGACAAAGATGAGTGACTGATGTTTCATGGCTATTCTTTTGAAAGCAACACTGTAGACAAAAAATCTTGAAGTAGGCTGTTTGATAATAGGGTTAATCTTGTCTCTACCCAGTAGAGATAAGATTAATCCCAGTCAGGGGTGGTTCAAAGGGGAGGGGGGGTCTATGGGTGAGACACCCAACATACTCCAGAGTCTACTTTCAGTCGTATGAGGTGTTTTTAGCGATTAAACCCCCCTACCCCGAAGGTCTTAAGAAAGTACTTTCGTCTGGTGAAGCCCGAGAAAGTTCACTTGTTTGTCAGAGTGAAGCGCTGTCAAACACAGAAGAAATAAATTTTTCATCATCGGCACAAAAGGTTATTTTTACATGTACGAAATCAAGTCATGTAAAGTCTAGTCAAGCAAAACACAGAGAAAATCAAATGCTCTATGTTTTTGTCAGGTGTGGGTATTCTCGTTGACACATCAGGTTCTTTTTGCACATAAAAATCAAACTCTGTAAATTTTTATAGGGGGCATGCCAAAAGTTCAAGTCTCCTCGGTACATCTGCTTCTATTTACACATAAAAAATAAAGTTTTTTACAGTCTTGTTGGGCAAAACACAGGTGAAATCGAATTCTGAATGCTTTTGAAAATTCTGCAAATATTTGTTGGGATTTTTCTGGAAAAAAAAAAGATTTGAACAAATTTCGCAGTCGTTGCTTAGTTCATCTTGTTCTGGGTACAGTCGTTGGAAGCTGTGCTTTTTAGCGAAAGTTGAAACGAAAAGCCGAATATGTGAATTTAAATATATGAATTTACATCCAGGAACAATCAACTGATTCATTACAGTTAGTTTTGAAACACGTTAAAAGCCGGAAATTGTGTGGTACTATAACCAAATTTTACAGGAATTTCGGATTTCGCCTGCGCTGCTTGGTTCAACTTGTCATGGTACAGTCGTTGAAAGCTTCGCTTCTAGCGAAAGCTAAAATGAAAAGCCCAATGTGTGAACTTTAATATACGAAATTGTACCAAAGGAATAACAATCTCTACTGTAGTTAGTTTACACAAAATTACGCCTGCAGCTCATTTTATAGTATTCTCTATTTGGAAGGAAAATGTTTTATTTAGTTGGCGTTTTAGGATTGAAATTCGTGGGGTCTGAACCACGTTAAAGGCTCTTAGGACTGAAATTCGTGGGGGTCTGAAACACGTTAAGAGCTAAAACCTGTATGGTGAGTATAGCTAAATTTTTGCGGAAAAAGGGCAGATTTAAAAAATTTCCCCTGCGCCGTTTGGTTTAACTTGTCTTGGTACAGTTGTTGGAAGCTTCGCTTTTTAGCAAAAGCTAAAAACCGGTAGATTCCTGAGCCGAATCTCGTAGATTCCGAGGGGTAAATCCCGAATGGTAGGTTCCTTGTAAAATGTATCGCACAAATTCCGGTAGATTCCTGAGCCGAATTCTGGTAGATTCCGTGGGGTAAATTTGGGTAGATTCCCTGAGACAATTCCGGTAGATTCCTTGTGAACCGGTAGATTCCTTGTGAAAGATTCCGCACAAATTCCGGTAGATTCCCTGAGGTGAGTTCCAATAAATTCCTTGTGAAACATTTTGAACAAATTCCGGTAGATTCCCTGAGCCGAATTTCATAGATTCCGAGGGGTAGATTCTGGTAGACTCCCTGAGACAAGTTCCGGTAGATTACTTGTGAAATATATCGCAACAATTCCGGTAGAATCGCTGAGCCGAATTCTGGTAGATTCCGTGGGGTAAATTCTGGTAGATTCCCTGAGACAAATTCCGGTAGATTCCTTGTGAAGGATTTAGCGTAGATTCCATGAGCAAAATCCGGTAGATTCCCTCAGCCGAATTTCGTAGATTCCGAGGGTAAATTCCGGTAGAGGATGTGAAAGATTTCGCACAAATTCCGGTACGAACTTCGTAGATTCCGAGGGGTAAATTCCGGTAGATCCTGAGACAAGTTCTGGTAGATACCTTCTGAAAGATTTCGCACGAATTCCGGTAGATTTCCGGAGCCGAATTTCGTAGATTCCAAGGGGTAAATTCCCGTAGATTCCCTGAGACAAGTTCTGTTAGATTCCTTGTGAAAGATATAGCGTAGATTCCCTGAGCGAAATCCGGTAGATTCCCTGAGCAATAATCTGGTAGATTCCCTAAAATCATGAAGTTCAGGTGAGTCTGACAAATTTTAACTGCACCAGCCAAAATTACCCGAATTCTTTACCCACAGGCTTTCTGGACCCTGATCCCAAGTGTTGTCTGTTGAAACCGCGCATCCTTCTGTTCTCTGTTATTAAACATCTGACAATGTGGTCGACATCCCGTTTTACTCTTTGGCTTTCGTGGTCTGAAAATTTGTTTACTTTTGGTAGTGTGCCAGTTTCTTTATGTACACTTACAGTATTGTCAGTATAATATGTAATCCATTTGTAAAGCTTAACGCCGAATGTAATAATAAATAAAGAAATGTCAACGACCCAATTGGTCAATACAAAAACAGCAGCTGTTTCCCCCAGCACTCAGAGTAATTCCTACAAGTAACTCACCTAAATAAGATATAGTAGTTTTTAGAGTTTTAATTAATTCTATGGTAGGTCAGTTTTTGGGATCCCAAAACGTAAGTGGAGGGATACCTATGACATCGCAAAAGTTGTCTGTCTGTCTATCCGTCTATCCGCACGATAACTCTCGAAGGGATTGAGATATTTTGCTGAAACTTGGTGGGAGGATCCTTTGGGTCAAAGTACAGGTCAAGTTCGAAGATGGGCTTTGTAGCCCTATATTTGAGGGTGGGGGAGGGGTTTTAAATTAAGGGACACATTTTTTTTTTAGAGCTATTGTGATTGTCGATTATGAGGTAAGAAGACATGCTGAGCAAGACAGTGAAAACCATTTTCTTGTCGGGACAAGTAGTTCGTCCGGAATCCGGCAAAAACCGGAAAGTTTGTTTAAAGTAAAAGTCTCATTTGAAGTTGATTAAATGTTTGATTTAGGGGTAGGAAGACATGCTGAACACGATGGTGAAAATCGTTTTCTCGCTGGACATGTAGTTTTTCCGGAATCCGGGAGAAAACTGAAAGTTGGTTAAAAGAAAAAGTTTAATTTGAAGTTAATTAAATGTTTGATTTACGGGTAAGAATACATGCTTGGTATGATGGTGAAAATCATTTTCTCGCCGGACAAGTAGTTCGTCAGGAATCCGGCAAAAAACGGAAAGTTTGTTAAAAGTAAAAGTATTATTAAGAAGACATGCTGAACACGATGGTGAAAACCATTTTCTCGCCGGACAACTAGTTCGCCTGGAACCCGGCCAAAACCGGAAAATATGTTAAAAGCAAAAGTTTTATCTGAAGTTGATTAGATGATAGATTTAGGGGTAAGAAGAGACGCTGAGTCTGTATATGACAATCACTTTTACATAATTAGTACGGAATCCGGATGTACCTGCATTTTTTTTTAAGTCAAAGTTTTATTTAAAGTTGACTAGATGTTCTTTATAGGGATAAGGAGATACGCTGGATTCGTTTCTGATTTTTCTTTTTTGCTGGACTAGTAGTTCGCTCGGAGTTCGGGCGAAACCGCAAATTTGGCAGAAGTAAAGCAGGAAGTTTCAGTCAGTATCGTCAAAATAGATATGGCTTGTAGAGGTATAGATAGATAGATAGATAGATAGAATATCTTAACTCGGTTTTCTCTGATGATTAGCATAGCGAATACTGGATCTGACGAAGACAAGACCGAATTGTCTGGATAAAATCTTAGATTTGTGGGATCCCATCGACACCTTTGGTCTTGTTCTAGATTGAGCTTGAAGATGAGGGGTCTGTGTTAATGGTAGTGCAGGTCTCCGACACTGCTGGAATAAATCTCAGCTGATTTATCCGTTTAAGGTAATCAAATCTGACATCCAATGAAACAACCAGTGCTAATTGACAGTCGAAAGGAGATGGATCAAGGTTGGGACACATTCACCTGAGTTAGTTAAATGTGTAGGTCTGGGTTTGGTTCTTGTTTCCCAGTTTAAGGTTGCAGCACATTATTCTGAACCTTCTTTCGTTCCAGTCTACACAGTTGGAATCAGATCTCGCGAGTACAGCACTGAAGAAGAAGCCCGTCTAATTTCACTTGGAGCAGATTATTACAAGACAAATAGAGGCGGACTAATAACTTTTCATGGGCCTGGACAACTTGTAGCCTACCCAATTCTCAACCTGAGTAATTTTGGTTTAACGATCAAAGGATATGTCTGCAGCATTGAAAAGTCGATCATTTCTCTCTGCAGTGATTTGGGAATTTCTGCTAAGACTTCTCCACATACTGGAGTATGGGTGGGAGACAACAAGATATGTGCAATAGGCAAGTACAAGATGCTTCCACTAGTTTTGTTCACATTGGCAGATTGTGAAGTTGGCCTAACAGGTAAAGGCGTGCAGCGTTAGCGATACCGCGCTACCAAACTAAACAGTTAAGTCGAAATTCGGAAAATATTTATTGTGATTTTGTCTGGCCAAATTTTGCTCAATGTGAATTAACATTGCTAAATATAGTTTCGTTTTTTCGGGTGTAGTTTCACTGTAGTTCGACGTACTTTTGTTTTAGTTATGAAAATATAGTACTTGTACAGTTTTATTTGTCCATTTCACATACTGTACTTTCATAACTAAAACAAAAGTACGTCAAACAAAACTGCAGTGACACTGCATCCGAAAAAATGGAACTTATGGTGTTTCTAAGGAGGAGAACCTTCCTAAGCCAACCAATCACCTTTTCGTCATGTTACCTTATTACTGACCAAATACGCGAAATCCGTTGGAAACTCAGGCCTTATTGGACCTGCTGTCTCAATCCTCCAAACTAAACTTGATGGCGAAATCTACACTTCAGACACAACTGATGGAACCACCACTCTTGGTTACATTTGTCAACGTGCTCATCTGGGTTTGGAACTTGTCCAGTCTTCCTGTCAGTCGAAGGAAGACTGTCGATCGACAGGTTCTTCAGACGTGCCTCTATGCAGGTGATAATACTTCAGATATCTGAAATTTCTTCTCTACCTACGCCGGCGCACACGGAACCGCTACCTGATCTGCCGTTTGTTAATTTCCGACCCATTGTTGACGCTTGAATCCCTCTCCTCTAATTTGTGTTCTCCGATTGGAAAATTTACCTGTCCACGACCCCATCAACGTGATTCTAAATTAGTGAACCTTTATGGAAAATATTTGTTGAGTGTTTTGCGATTATTTTATATTTCTTTGTCCTGTTTTACTGCACTTACGCCCTTCGGCAGTGCGTCATAAATTCATTCATTCATTCATAATCAAGGAATGTAATACTTTTAGTCGTTGTCATGTCCATGTTGGTCAATCTTGAACAGAATATGTTTGTCTCCTCGTTGGATTCCGCTGTGGATGCAAGTTGAAGACTAAAATGTTTTGTTTTCTTCCAACGCTTTTCCTGGGTTTCCGTTTCCAGTAACGTTTACATATAACTTGGAATTTTTGGCGACAGGTCAGTATATATATTGTTTCTACTGCACTTGCCTTCCTGCCAAGTGTCATATACCGATCACTTTTTCGTATGTCAGTCGGTTTGTCAGTCCGGTGATCGCGACTTATGGATGTTCGGGTACTTCCAGATGTGCTAAAAACTTGGCAGGCATATTAGGGACAACACCAAACTAACTTGGAAATAGTCACTTCCCGATCCGACCACCGTCGGGGCAGTGGAGGAAGGGGGAATCCGCAATATTGACGTATGTATAACTTCTAATCTGGGAATCTGATCTTAATGAAACTTGATATTTGTAAAGACCTCGTTCAAGTCCAGAACGAATCCGGTGACTTTGGTTAGAGTTGGAGGGAGGGGGTGGAAATCGTGTGACATGTTTGATAGTGCAAAACGGATACGTCAGCTGAATTTTATTGGAGCTATATTTCGGCCCTTCTTGGCAAGGGTCCTCTTCAGGCTGAAAACCGCTCAAGTTGGAAAGACGAACTTGTGGGAAAAACAAAAACATGTCCGTGTGACATGTTCAGAGTGAGCGGATCGGGATGAAACTTGATGGGAAGAACAAGCACAAGCCCTAGATACAGAGTTGACGACCGGACCAGATCCGGGCACTGAGGGGGTCGGTGACCTCGAGTTAACATGCTTCCACATGTGCTAGAACGATGAAACTTGGCAGATATGTCAGTGACTCGACCATTTTAAGTTAAGAATATTCGTTTCCCAATTTGACAATTGTGGGGGGGGGGGAGGGCGAACCCGGAATCTTGAGGTATATTCAACTTTTGAACGGGTGACCGGATCTTAATGATACTTCATATTCGGAAAGAATGCATGGCTCAGATATCTCATTTCAACTGAGGACAGGATCTGATGAATGTGGGGGGGGGGGGGGGGTGAGATTTTGTAGTACGCTTAGAGTGTAGCGAGTGGGATGACACTTGGTGGGTGGGAAGAACAAGCATAAGCCCTATAGATAATCAGTGAAAGAACCGGACTGGATTCGGGCACTCTAAGGGGAGTTGGAGGGGGCTTTTGAATTCCAATGATCGCGGTTTAAGGTATATTGTACTTCCAGATGTGCTAGGACGATGAAACTTGGCTTGAACATTAGAAACTTGACAAGATTGGCTTATATATTGTCACTTCCGAGATTCAACCATACCCTTTAAGTACTCATCGTGAGAAAAAGTACTTTTAAAGGACACCTGAATGAAGAGTACCAAGTATCATCCCTATCTGTATGACTTCCGTTAACATTGCCTGCAGAAAACCCAATCCAAATACGAACTAGACCTACGTTGCCGGGGCAACGTGAAGTGTTGCGGCAACCTTTGTCCGGCTTCGCCGACTAAAGTGTTGCGAGAGCAACACTTTGGTTTTGTTTCTTCGCTGTCGGTTAAATGCTGACATTGTCAACTCATCGAAGCTTTTAAAACGGTATGTTCTAAAAAGAATAATCACATGATGAAAAGCTGTTCTTTAGTGTTGTAAAACCAACAACAAAACAATATCGGAAGAAGGGACTAAATTGACTTGGCGGTCAGTTGAACTTTATCCTTTTCAATCGTAGATATCGTGACGGATGAAAACTTGGAACAATATCTTATATAATCTAGTTGGTATTATAAAGCTATCCGTAACGTTTCAGGATTAAAATACCATAGATGACACTATTAATTATTACAAAACTACCTTATTGTTTTCGATTACCGTATCGTTTGTACCCGTTGTGTAAACAGTTAACCCTCGGTTATAGCGATAGACCATCGATACAAACTTTCTTACCGTCATATTTACAGATATCGAATACAATGTGCACCAATTTTCAAAGATTTCTAGCCCCTCGTGAACCGATTCTTACTTGCAAGTCCCTCTCCCGTGATTGACATCAAATTCATCGGAACAAATAATGGATACACCAGCTATTAAAAGTTGCAAACCCCTCATCGCTGAAGATGATTATAGCATAAAAGCCGTTTTGGCTTTTTGGGAACAAAATTGTTCTTACCATCTAATACACCTGATACAAATAACAGGTATACCAACTAGCAAAAGCTGCAAACTCCTCATTGCCGAAGATGATTATGAGCTAACAGTCGACTGTTGCTTACAGTCGACAAGTCCCTTACATGTCTCACAACTGGTATCGCCTATTTTTGGTTTCAGTGTGTACCTTACTCCTGAAGTTGTCAACCCCTTGAAACTTTCAAACTGGTTTATCTCATGAAGGATTTTTGTTCAAAAAAATGGATGACATATACTTTGATCAGCTCATCAAGGGCATCGATTGCCCTAACCACAACAAAAGAATATCGGAAAAAGGGACTCAATTGACTTTGCAGTCAGTTGAACTTTATCCTTTTCAATCGTAGACATCGTGACGGATGAAAACTTGGAACAATATCCTATATAATCTAGTTGGTATTATAAAGCTATCCGTAACTTTTCAGGCTTAAAATACCATAGATGACACTATTAATTATTACGAAACTTCCTTGTTTTACATTATCGTTTGTACCCGTTGCGAAAACAGTAATTCCTAGGATACAGCGAGAGACCATCGATACAAACTTTCTTACCGTCAGTTTTATATAAATCGACTACAATGTGCAACAATTTGCACAAATTTCTAGCCCCTCGTGCACCGATTCTACTGACAAGTCCCATTCCCGTGATAGACATCAAGTTCACCGGATACAAATAATGGGTACACCGGCTAGCAAAAGTTGCAAGCCCCTCATCGCTGAAGATTTTTGTAGCATAACAGCCTATTATTACTGACAAGTCCCTTGCATGTCTTACAATTGGGAACCTAACTGTTCTTACCATCAAATGACAGGTACGCCAACTAGCGAAAGCTGCAAACCCCTCATTGCCGAAGATGATTATGAGCTAACACTCGACTGCCGCGTACAAGTCCCCTACTTGTCTCACAACTGGTATCACCTATTTTTGGTTTCAGTGTGTGCCTTACTACTGAAGTTGTCAACCCCTTCAAACTTTCAAACTGGTGTCTCTCATGAAGGAATTTGTGTACCAAAAAATGGATGACATATACTTTGATCAGCTCATCAGCGGCTATCGATTGCCGTCGAACAAAAAAAATTCTACCTGTCTTAGTTCAAAAGTTGACTTTTTTGCCGTAGGCCAACTTTCTAACGTCACCACTTAGAAAGGAGCAAAGGATAAGCTCTAGTTTCTTTAGCAATGAGAGAACTTCTAAAGTTTAAGAGGTACATCTGATACCGTTTCTCTACCGCAAACCCAAGTGCAAAAAAACGAATGATAAACTCAGCTGAAATCGCGTACACAAATGGAACCAAATTGTCCTTACCATCGAATACACCGGAAACAAATAACAGGTACACCAACTAGCAAAAGCTGCAAGGCCCTCATTACCGAAGATGATTATGAGCTAACAGTCGACTGTTGCTTAAAAGTCCCCTACATGGCTCATAACTGCTATCGCCTATTTTTGGTTTCAATGTACCTTACTACTGAAGTTGTCAACCCCTTTGAAATTTTCAAACTGGTGTATTTCATGAAGGAATTTTTGTACCCAAAAATGGATGACATATACTTGGATCAGCTCATCAGTGGCTATCGATTGCCGTCGAAAAAAAAATTCTACCTGTCTTAGTTCAAAAGTTGACTTTTTTGCCGTAGGCCAACTTTCTAACGTCACGACTTAGAAAGGAGCAAAGGATAAGCTCTAGTTTCTTTAGCAATGAGAGAACTTTTAAAGTTTAAGGGGCACATCTGATACCGTTACTCTACCGCAAACCCAAGTGCAAAAAAAAAAAATTATAAACTCAGCTGGAATCGTCGCAGACATGGACAGAAACAATCGATGGCAGCACTTTCGGACCCATGGGAAAAAGCCACTTTTTTGTCTCTGTAGATTTTTCTATTTATCACTCAAAGAAGATATGTTGGCTGTGGGGCCGGGTAACTGCCGCATATATTTAACACTTATAGATTTTAGTCCATCTTCAATTTGAAACTGGTGCCTGCCTGCTAGCGTGCTAGAACGGAGCTTTCCACTCGAAAGCAGAAACATGGTTTGATGAAACGAAAGGTTCGCTACACAACTTGAGATGGTCCTCTCCGACATAGGCTATACAACTCCACTTCACTTCGCAAACCGTAGGCTCTGGCTCGAGGACAAGCAAAAACCATCCTTTTTGGCCCCAGGCAAGAGTTCTACGGAGCTTTCCAAAATGTAATGTCATATTCATCAATCCGGTCTAAGGTCCACACTTTCCGTAAAAACCGCACAGGTTAGACCCTTCCCAGTTACCAGGAATAAAATGAAATCGGAGTCATAGGAAAAAACAAAAAAAAAACAAAAAAAACGAGGACAAAACCAAAGTGTTGCTCTCGCAACACAAATAGTGTTTCCAAGCTATGATTTTTGCATCTGTCCTTATTTTAGTACCGAAAAATTTTAGAAATTAACAAATGCCTCCAATCAACCCTTCTTCTGGAATATTTTTTAACCAGTTAGCCCAAACGTACATCTAGAAGAAATTCCACTACGATCCGGCCAGTGCTATACAAGGTATGAATGAATTGCGCTTTTTGTTTGCATTTGCAAACCTCTAGAAACGAACATCCCTATTTTGAAAACGTCACGCTCATGAGAAGAATACTCTCCGTGATGCATGGTGTGTTCAAGTATGGTTTCATAGTTCAGGTGTCCTTTAAGCAAAATACATTTTTATAGTCACGATGAGACCATGATCATTTTTGCTTCAAGTGTCTTGCTTAGAAATGAATTTCTAGCATCCTTAAAGTGCGCATCTTAACCGAAAAGTAAAAAAAAAAATACTTTTAACCAAACCATATTCATGATCATAAAGGGCCCAGGATCATTTTTACCTCAGGGTCTTGATTACAGATGAACTTCTAGTGCCATTGAACTGCGCATCATCATAGCCAAGCGAAAAAATAAAATACTTTTTATCAAACGTTTTATCAAATCATTTTTATCTCAACGGTTTCGCTTACAGATGATCACAACAAACCCACGAATTGGCAAATTCCTACTTTTTCCTCTTACCCAGCTCTGCAAGTGCCATATGAGCTTCTAGCTCTTATTTACTTCCTGGTTACCCCACTGGTCGCCAATTTGCCCATTAATTGAAGCCGAATAGGAGTTTCGAATAATGTATGCCGCACCTTAATGGTCTCGTCTACATGCATGGACTAAGACAAACCCATGGCCCTAGACTAAGAAAAGTCCGTGACGCCACCAGCAACTCCTGCAGTGTCCTCTACTTCGCCCCTCATTCCCGCACCGCACCCAACTGGAGCTCAGTATTTGTTCAAGGGTGATGTAAATCTTCCACTCCGGCCTTAAAGGACCTGTCTTACCCGTAATACGAACGCAACCTACTTCTATAATCACTCCATATATTTCAAACCAGGAGACCCCAATTTCCTACGGTACATTCTAACCTCTCTAACGAAACCACGCTGATTTTGTCACGCCATGTTTTGCTACCTTTGATGTGTATCACGCTGTCGACGGTTGTCTGCGAGAAGTTTTTCCATCAGAAAAGCTGGTTATCAAAATCGTTTCCCTGCATTCGCTACAAGTCAACGGGTCTCGGAAAAGGCTTAAAACAGCCAAAACCGTGGGTATTTGAAAACACAGCCTAGTTTTAAAGTATTCAAAATATTTTAAATACTGTAAGTTGAAGAATAAATAGTGCGAGAGGTCCTTTAACTTGCAATCTTTCTAGGTCTACACAGAAAGCATAACATAACCTCCCATGGACTGGCATTGAATTGTGATGTGGATCTGAAGTGGTTTAATCACATCGTAGCTTGTGGCATCGTAGGTAAAGGTGTCACATCGGTGTCTAAAGAGCTGGGAAAACCATTCCCAGTGAGTGACTGTGTTAACTTGTTTTTAAAACGCTTTGCCGAGCAAATTAATGCGGAACTAGTGATACCTAGTGACGATGAAGTGAAAGCCCTATTAGGGCCTATTTTATCGAACACTTAGTTTTATAACAACAATATAGAATTAAAATTTGCGAACAACAACAAACACGGTATCAAAACATATCCTAGTATTTCAAAAATAATACTGGAATGCTCACGAACGTATAAATAAAGGTTTACAAGAGAAATTCTCCGTCTAGCAGAGATTCACGTTGCTCGGATTCGTGTTTCAGCGGTGGTCTGCAACAATGAAGAATAATTAGAACAGATGATTCAACCAGGACTTCACTACGCGCTTACCATTTACCCCCCCCCCCCCCCCCCCCAAAAAAAAAAAGAAGAAACATTGTAATTTATGTAGCGTTTACACGGACAAGAAATCTCAGTAGAAAGGAATCCCAGCCGACTAAAGGATTCCGTTCATGAAGACGACTAGAAAAAAGTTCTAGCGGGACTAGAATTATTTTCAAGATGAAAGGAATTCCCGTCGACTTGAAAGGAATTTCATCGACGCCCGACGGCACAGGTGAAAAATACAAAAAAAAGTCTAGCTAGCATGAGAGAGCATCAGCACTGATCTCACAAATGCTATCAAAGCGGTTTAACGAATTTATTTTGTCAGACTTTCTGGCTTGAAGAAACAGTTTCTTCCCTCTGCCCGTACGGAAAAAACGTGATCAAAAAATAAAAAAAAAATCATGATTAGCAATTATGACATATTATGATTAAAATCATGACAAAAATCATGATTTTTGTCATGATTTTTGTCATGATTTCTTAGTGACTAAATGTCATGATTTATTGACGGCTAAATCATGATTTAGAAAGTCATGACTAAGCGAAATGACAACTAGAAAAATCAAGAACAACACGTACATGATTTGTGAACAACATAGTCATGACTTTTTCATGACTTTAATGACAAAAATCATGATTTTTGTCATGATATTTATCATGACTCTTTATATAGAAAATCATGACTTTTTTCGTGATTTGCTTTATCATTTCTAAAATCATGACATTTAGAAAATCGACAAAATATCACACATAAGATCATGAAACTTGAATCATGACTTCATTTTGACATGTCATGATTTTTGTCATGATTCTTAATAAACGTAAGTCATGATTTCTTGGTGATGATTTTTGTCATTTTTAAATCATGACATTTCGAAAATCAGTATAAAAATCACAAAAATTGAAAAATTGATATTTCATGACAAGTCATGATTCCTGTCTTGATTTTTGTCATGATTCTTCGTAAACGAAAGTCATGATTTCTTGGTGATTTGACTTGTCTTTGTTAAATCTTTAAAAAAAACTTAAAACTTGAATCATGGCATGTCATGATTCGTAACAAATGAAAGTGACTTTCTTGGTAACCTGTGTTGTCCTTTCTAAAATGATGACATTTCGAAAATCAGCAAATTGACCTTAAAATTATGAATAATAAATCGTGACTTTTGTCTGATTCTTAATAATGATAGTCAGGACTTAAAATCTGGACTTCATAATCGATACAATAACGATTTGTCATGACAAAAATCACGAACGTCACAGTCTGGTCAAATTAGTATAACCGCACGTATTCAGTTGCTTTTGTGCAAAATGATCTTGGTTTTGAATAAAATTCTTTTATTCTTTTGTAGGCAGGAAAGCAACACGTATATCAATTTTTGCTGGGCCTGGCTGCGAATGTTTTGCTGCGCTTGGATGACCTCGATGGCTTTATCGCCATCGCATGCTTTATTTTTGTTATGCTGTGGTGACAAAGTCTGCTTTGCTATTATTTCTTCATATTAAAAACACAGTAACGGTCTTTTCAGTTCTAGCATGCTTCTTGTGGTCGGGTGCTGTATTTGGGCCTGCACGTGGTGAAGGAAAGTGGATGCAGGGTCCTATCATAGATGGACAAAAACATGCATGAAGTTGTGCCCTGTTGGTCTTGCGAGCGGTCGAGCGATGTGTCTGCGAGCTCGACAACGTACTAGCTAGTGAACTAAAACTTAAAGGAGCTTCGTTTATGGGTGGAAATGTCTCAGCTATTAAGTATACATGCATCCAGAAACATGCTCGTCATTAGACCTCTCTGTTCTGATATCCTACAATTCACTTTCAGATCATCATCACTAAAACTTCTTATTGAAAAACTGGCTTATATAGTCCAAAATTAACGATATGGACTTTCAGATACGCACAAACATCAAATAAACCAGGAACAAATGTTTCAGATAACAGATCACACAATTTTGTATGATTTCTTTGACTATTAATCCAGACAATCGGGCCTTTGTAGATCTGTTCTTTGTCAGTGTTTGTCAGACGGACGGACGGTCAGTCGGAGTACTTTTAAGACGTCATAGGTGATCGGAAAAATAGTTAACTGGGAAACTAAAAGCAAGTGGGAAACTAAAAGCAAGCTACGATCAGAGATGGGCGAAACCGATCATGAAATGATTAGAATCCGAATCCAGGGGTAGACATCACTGAGGAGGGTTGGTGGTCGAAATCAAATCTTGGATTGCCTAAGCCGACTGTGTAGAATTGGGAAACGGATGCTAGTAGGATCTTGACTAGAAATTTGGTGGGATTCGTACGAGTGAGGGTTATACAGAATCAGATTCGACCATCTCTTCATCTTCGTCGGACACAGAGATCATCATCAATGAAACTTCTTATTGATTAAAAAACGGCTAGTACCAAAATTAACGACATGGACTAGAGCTTCCAGATATATCAACATCAAATAAACCACAAACAAATGTTTCAAAATGCAGTATTATTCATGCAGTAATTATTCAAAGTAATAGATACAGGCGAGTATTCCATAATAGAAACGTAGAACGAGGCTATTAATGAAATAATATTTAAGTTTTCAGCCCCCAACAAAACCGAAGTTGATGAAAATGCAGAAAAAAACCTTTCCTGTCATCGCCCCAATCGTGCAGCAAAAACAGCGTCCGTGTAAAAAATTAAATCTCAGGACTAGTTTTTTCATTATAGTGGTATTTGAAGGTAATTTACTTTAATAAGATATTTATAGTCGGTAGAAGCTTCAGTTATTTGTTACAGTTTTTTTTTAATTCCCCGACGTTGACCCAGAGGATTGACAGCCTGACGAGCACCCTTGCCAAGAAGGGCCGAAATATCGCTGATCAAGAATCGTAGCTGACGTATCCTTTGTAAACATTGTTTTGAATAAATGTTTCAAATAATGTGTACAACGGATACGTCAGCTACGATGCTCGTAGGGGAAAGCAACAAACCTGTAATCATACATCATTACAGGTTTGTTTCCTTCCCCGACGTTGACCCTGAAGATTGACAGCCTGACGAGGACCCTTGCCAAGAAGGGCCGAAATATCGCTGACGAAACATCTTAGCTGATGTATCCGTCGTATACATTATTTGAATACATGCTTTTATTCTTCTCGAATTATCATGGGAAGAACCAAGTTTGTCGAAATCGTCAATATATCCGGTACGAATCCGGGCCTACGATGCATCTGCTAGATTATAACGTTCATTTTAGAGTGAACTGAGGAGCTACAACATAATTTACCCCGACTTTACTTTTGATTCTATGTGCAAATTAACATTTCCGCATAGAATTTTGCCAGATTGATCCGGCCTCTAGTGATAGGATCTCCTGCCGGAACTGGATTTGAAGAATCCGGATTTTGAAAAAAGACCGAATTTCGAAAAATTTCCGGAAATACGAAGAGTCTGGTCATTGAAGATCTTTCAGGGTATTTTCTGATGAAGTCTTGATTATTGGGATCTCAAAACGTAAGTGGAGGTATACCTATGACATCGCAAAAGTTGTCCGTTCGTCGAATGAGATGTTCTGATGAAACTTGGTGTGATAATTGTCTGGTTCAAGGGTAAGGTCAACTTCGTAGATGGGCTCTGTAGCCCTAAATTTTTTACAAATTACGGCCGAACTACTCAACTTCAGACAAAACTGTTGCTTTCAGCAAATTTTCTGATTTTGGCCGGATTCCGGGCGAACTATTTGTCCGGCGAGAAAATAGTTTTCATACACTGATCCAGGACGTCTCTTCACGCCTACATCCGACATCTAATCATCTTTCAGTGGAACTTTTACTTCCAACCATTTTTCGGTTTTGGACGGATTCCGGGTGAACTGCTCGTCCGGAGAGAAAATAATTTGAATATAAGGATTCAGCAAGTCTGCTTACCTCTGTTTCAATACCTCTAATCATCTTCGAGTAAAACCTTAACTTTAACAAATTTTCCAGAAATTCTGCCGGATTCAGGGCGAACTATTATTCTGGTGAGAAAATAACTATCATCTTCGGATTCAGCATGGTTTCTTACCCCTAAATCGACTATCTCATTAGCTTTTAAAAATATTTTGCTAGCCCCAACACTTGAACCCCCTCCCCCACCCCAAATATAGATTTACGGAGCCCATCTATGAACTTGTCCTGTTCTTTTACCCATAGTTTCCCCACACCAAGTGTGAACAAAATCTTGTTTTAACACAACCCAACAATCGTGTGTCAAAATACTCAAATTCTGTGCATTTTCTTTGTTTTGAATTTGCTTGCGGATTACAACAAGGAATACGAGGTCAGGTAACTATGAGGAGGAATTATTGAGAAACAAAGATAGGTTTAACTAGATATACCGAAGCAAAATTTATTTCTTCAGTGTGTAAACCATTCTATAAGGTTCAATCTAGTATGTTTATCATATTTGTGGGTTCCTTTTTAAGCCAGATAGATTTTTCTCACGGAAGATTTCTCTGGATATTTGAAATTTTGTGTGAACTTGGGTACCTCTCCTGTATCACTACACTTATGTTTTGGAAAAAAAAAAAAAAAATAGTTCTTAGGTAGGCTACTGAACATTCTATATAAATTGCTGTGTATAACCAACAATAGGCATGGACAAGCAATATCATAGGCTAGGTAACTTGATCTCCTTATAAGCAGGACACACATCAACAGTAGGGAACAGAGAATCGAAAACTCAAATATCAAAGCCTGTGTTCGTTCATATCAACGGAACAGTACGAAACATTAAATAACAATAAAATAATTAAGAAACATACCCATAATAAAATTAGCGCCAACGCCTTTCATCAGCAAATTTGAATCAAATCTAAACCGCGCGCTAAAAGCAAAAGAATCATTGCGCGGATTGAACTTAATCCCAGTGTAGTTTTCGAAAACCCTCTCACGGTTTGAACCAAGCTACAAGGAATTATCAGTCCTGCATTCCTGACCCAAAGGCAATGATTTAGGTCCGCTGACAACTGACCGACAAGGTAATGCTTTAACACGTACGGGGCAGTTTTATGGCACCTGAGAATTCCGGGTTCAACGAAAATAGTTTTAATTTGTACTAATTCCGGCCAAATTTTCGATTTTCCGGAAATTTTTCCAAATTTTCCGATTCAAAACTTTCATGATTCGTTATTAGGATTTTAGAGATCACAAAATTTCTACCGCTATGATCTTTCATGATTTCTGAGATCACGGCGGCTTCATTCCTCATTGAAATGATCTGTTATAGGTAAATCAAAATCATAATTCTTGTCAAAATGACTAGTTTATGATTTTTTGAATCATAAAGACTGAATCATATTTTTCATAATTCGTGGTTACGATTTTTTATGATTTCCAAGGTCACAAAACTTATATCACTAAGATCTTCCATGATTTTTAAGATCACGACGGCTTAAATCATCATAGAAGTGATTTTTTAATGATTTTTTATAATCATTTAAGTTCCAATTATGATCTTTTCAAGATCTTTTGAAGTCACGAAGACTAAATCATAAATGCCTAACTCCTGTTCATGATTTATTATGATTTAGAGAAAACATGAATACAAATTATCGTGATTTTCCGATAAATAATTATGACTATTATCTGATCATGACTTTTTCGTGACATCAACGTCATATAAAAGAAAAATCATGATTTTTCCATGATTTATTTAATGATAAAATGGGAAATCATGATTTTCTTATGACATGACATTGTGTGACATTTTAATGAGTTTTTCCGTACATCATGCTTTATTTTTGTTATGGTTTGGTGACAAGTCTGCTTTGCTATTAATTGTTTACATTCTATTTATATCTATATTATATACCATTCTAATTATCATCTTCGGATTCATCATGTTTTCTTACCCTAAATAGACTATCTCATTAGAAAAGTCATGTGTCCCAAAATACTCAAATTCTATGCCTTTTCTTGGTTTTGAAGCTGCTTGTGGATAACAGCAATGAATACGAGCTCAGGTAACAATGAGGAGGAACTGTTGGGAAACAAAGATAGGTTTAACTAGAAATACTGAAGTAATGTTTATTTCTTCAGTGTGTAAACCATTTTATATCTATATTATATACCATTATAATTATCATCTTCGGATTCATCATGTTTGCTTACCCCTAAATAGACTATCTCATTAGAACAGTCATGTGTCCCAAAATACTCAAATTCTATGCCTTTTCTTGGTTTTGAAGCTGCTTGTGGATAACAGCAAGGAATACGAGCTCAGGTAACAATGAGGAGGAATGGTTGGGAAACAAACATAGGTTTAACTAGAAATATTGAAGCAATGTTTATTTCTTCAGTGTGTAAACCATTCTATAAGCTTCAATCTAGTATGTTTGTCATATTTGTGGGCTCCTTTATAAGCGAGATAGATTTAACTGGAAATTCTTGTCTGAGGTAGGGTACCTCTTCTGTATCAATCCACTTATGTTTGGGAAACAAGTAAATAATAGTTCTTGTGTATACGACTGATCTGTTCTATAAAATGCTGGATATAACCAACAATAGGCATGGACAAGCAAAGCAATATCATAGGATAGGCTAACTTGATCTCCTTATAAGCAGGACACACATCAACAAAAGAGAACAGAGCATCAAACACTCAAATATCAAAGCCTGTGTTTGTTCATATCAACGGAATAGTACGAAAAACTAAACAACAATCAAATACATAAGAAACATACCCATAACAAAATTAGTGCCAACGCCTTTCATCGGTAAATTTGAATCAAATCTGAACCGCGCGCTACAAGCAAAAGAGTCATAGCGCGGATTGAACTTAATCCCTCTATAGTTTTCGAAATCCCTCTCACGGTTTGGACCAAACTACGAGGAATTACCAGTCCTGTATTCCTGACCCAAAGGCAATGATTTAGGTTTGCTGACAACTGACCGACAAGGTAATGCTTTAGCCATGAAATCCAACTACTTGGCACGTATGCAGCAGGTGTTATGGCACCTGAGAATTGCGGGTTCAACGGAATTTGTACTAATTCCGGCCAATTTTCTAGACAAGACCAGCAAATGCAGTCTTGGTGATCTTCACTTTTCCGATTTTATGGCATTAAAATTCGAAAAAAAATGAATTTCACATGAATATTATAGCGTTTCTTTTGGACAAAAGAAAGAATACAATTTTAAAGATGAGCAAAAAAAGCTCGCCGTCGAACGCTCAGCTGTGAGAGGCTACTAAGTAAAATTCGAACATCTTTCTTGGTCAGTTAACGTCACCACAACATTAGACCGAGGGCTCCCCCCCCCCCCCAGGATCAAAGTTCCGTGCACGTATTTGAAGCACAACGTTTTAGATGGGTTGTAGCACCAGTTTCTAAAATTTCCCGGTATGATCTGTTTGTGATTCTGAAAATGATAAAGACTGAGCCACAACTGTCAGAATTGATGGTCATGATTCATTTTGATGTCCCGTATCACAAGACTTCTCAATATGACCTATTTACGATGCGAGATTACTATTTCTTATGATTTCCCAGGTAACAAAACTCACATCGCTACGATCTTTCATAATTTGTAAGATCACGACGGCTTGAATGATCACAGAAGGGATCTCTTAATGATTTTTCAGAATCATTCAAATTCTAATTCTGATCTTTTCAAGATTTTTGGAGTCACGAAGACTAAATCATACATGCGTACCTGGTGTTCAGGTTTTGTTTATGATTTGGAGAAATCATGAATATGAAATATCGTGATTTTTCTGATAAATGATTATGACTATTGTCTGATCATGACTTTTTCGGGACACCAATGTCATACACAAGGTAAATCATGATTTCTCCATGATATTTTTAATGATAAACTTGGAAACCATGATTTCTTATGACAGTGTGCGACATAGTACTCGACCACGCGCAAGACCAGCATGCAACGACAGATTGAGTTGACACGAAGTCCACTGCATGCAGTGTTTTCGCCCGTCAATGGGAATTGTGCGTCCATCTTCCTCCACCCCGTGCAGGCCCACATATGCAGGCCCCGACTACGAGAAGCTTGCGAGAACTGCAACAGATCTAGTTGTCGGATTTTAATATGTATAAATCGCAGTTAGTCATTCACCAGGGGCAACAAGAGTATAGATGCAGATAGGCAATAAGTTGAGGGATATGCTGCTATCTGCTATGCTTACCTACAAATGATTAAAAAAATATCGGACATCAACAAGTCATTATTCATAAAACCTGGCTTTCAATATTAATATGACCTTTGTCTACGGTATGACAAAAATCATGATGCAATGAATTTATGATTTCTGAAACATCAAGACTGGATCACAACGTTCATAGTTCATGGTTATTAGTTCCTGTGTCAAACAATTTACGGTGCTAAGACAGTTCGTGATTTATAAGATTGCCACGCCCAGAGTCAAAATCAAGATGATATTTTAATGATTTATCAAAGTCATAAAACTTCCGAATATGATCTTTAATGATACCAAGATCATAAAATTTCAGGAGATGTGATACTTTTCTGATTTTCAAGATCTTGATGATTTAAAAAAATCATAAAACTTTGCAATATGACCTGGTTATGACCTGCAAGATCATAAAGACCGATTCAAAACTTTCATGATTCGTTATTATGATCTTTGAGATCAAAAAATTTCTAGCGCTATGATCTTTCATGATTTCTGAGATCACGACGGCTTCATTCCTCATTGAAATGATCTGTTAATGATTAATCAAAATCATAATCCTTCTCAAAATGTTTAGTTTGTGATTTTTTGAATCATAAACACGGAATCATAACTTTCGTAATTCGTCGTTACGATTTGTTATGATTTCCCAGGTCATAAAACTTATATCACTACGATCTTCCACGATTTGTAAGATCACGACGGCTTAAATCATCACAGAAGTGATTTTTTAATGATTTTCAAAATCATTTTAAGATCCAATTATGATCTTTTCAAGATTCTTTGAAGTCATGAAGACCAAATCATAAATGCCTAACTCCTGTTCATGATTTATTATGATTTAGAGAAATCATAAATATAAAATATCGTGATTTTTCTGATAAATAATTATGACTATTGTCTGATCATGATTTTTTCGTGACATCAATTTCATATAAAAGGAAAATCATGATTTCTCCATGATTTATTTAATGATAAAATGGGAAATCATGATTTTCTTATGACATTATGTGACATTTTAATGAGTTTTTCCGTACGGGTGTGTGTAAACATAATCTTGTCACCAAGACCGGATTCTGATCAGGTCTTTCTGTTCTTGTAAATGCTGCATTAGGGAGGGATGACAAGGGAAAGCGAACTGTATAATCTTGATGACTAACTCTTCTTGCCGGTGCAAAATCGCCCTGTACCTAGCGGAAGAGCCGGAAGCGGTATCACAAGCTGCTCCCAAAGATCGACGTGATTGGTTAACACGGGATTGGGCTGATGAGTTTGAGTCGTTAGTGCTACGTTTTCTTGTTCTTCCCGAGGGTCGCTGGCGTGTTTTCGACTTGGTCATATAGAGTATCCCTTGCCCATAACCGTCAGGGACATCATGAGGTTATGTAGAAGTTGGTTCTAAACACATGTTATAACCCATTTTTAAGTGGTTACATTCTTTCTGAAAATCACTAATTACCGGCCAGAAATTAACGACAGATTTGACACTTCTCTGGCGCAGAATTTCAAAGAGGGTTTCTAAGTGGAATTCCGAATTTTTACTGAGACGTTTATTGGACTCCTTGATCCAGACAATCAAATCTCGTAAATTTCAGGGACATTATGAGGTTATGTAGATTTATTCTTTAAAAACAGTGGGAGGAACTGATATTAGATTTGTGTCAACAGCAACACCGGTAAAACAAAATTTTGAATCAAGTAAAACAAGACCAAAGGTTTTGATGGGATCCCAAAAATCTAACATTTGATTCAAACAATTGGGTCATGTCTTCGCCATTCAGTCTTCGTCAGATTTTTTGAATATTTTTACTGTTAAAATAGTTCAAAAATGGAATCAGCTTGTCTCCTTCTCCCGTTACTGAATCTCTAATCGATCTCAGAAACAACTTTGAGCTTCAACCAATTTCCAGTTTCAGCCGAATTCGCGACGTCCAGCAAAAAAACTAAGTTCACATATGGATTCAGCGGACCTCCTTACCCCCTCAATGGATATCTTATTAGCTTATAAAACATACATGTTTTGCCGTAAATTCGAAATCCCTCCTCTGCCTCTAAAGATAGGACTAAAGGACCCATCTACGAACTTGACCTGTACTTTACCAGTGAATCCTCATTGAACAACATCCTCGCTTGATATTTCCTCGTTTGAACATTATATATCAACCCCTTCGACCTTCGATTTCACTAGATCTCTCACGTCACACAGAATAAACAAATGAATGTCGGCATCCACGCGCAGAGCTATAGTACTTTTAGAAAAAGGGGTAGCCGAAAACTGGTTGACAAATTTTGTGTCCGATTTTCGCCGGATTCCGGGTGAACTACTTGTCCGGCAAGAAAATAACTTTCATATTCGGATTCAGCATGTCTCCTTACCCCTAAACCAAATATCTCAGTAGCTTTTAAAAAGTACTTCGTTCGTCCCTTAATTGAATCCCCCTCCCCAACCCCTAAATCTAGGGCTACAGAGCCCATCTACGAACTTGGCCTTACCCTTGACCCAAAGATTCCTCACATCAAGTTTCATCAAATTCCCTTCGAGAGTTCTCGTGCTCACAGACAGATGGACAACTTTTGCGATGTCACAGCTATCCCTCCACTTACGTTTCGGATCCAAAAAAGATACCTCAACTCCTTCGAGAGTTATTAATAAGTTACTACTTGTCCGGCGAGAAAATAGTTTTCGTCATCGTGTTCAGCATGTCTTCTTACCCAATAATCGACTATCACATTAGCTATTTAAAAATATTTTTTTTGCCCCTTAATTTGAACCCCCACCCCTAAATGTAGGGCTAGATACGAACTCGACCTTTCCCTTGACCCAAATGATCCTGCCACCAAGTTTGATCAGAATATCCCATTTCCTTCGAGAGTTATCGCGCATACAGACGTGCGGACGGACAACTTTTGCGATGTCATAGATATCCCTCCACTTCCGCTTTGGGATCCCAAAAACCGGTTATGTAAATTGTTTCCCTGGTTTTCGCTACAAGTCAACGGGTCTCGGAAATGACTTGAAACAGCAAAACCCGTGGGTTATTTGTTGAAAGCACAGCCTAGTCTTAAAGTATTCAAATATTTTAAAATACTATAAGTTGAAGGTAAATAGTGCGAGGGGATTTCTGATTTCAAAGGAAATCAGCAGTGTTGGCGGACGGTAATTCTGAGGATTACCGGTCTACCGGGATTACCCTAGAAAGGGCACTTACCTGATAAGATGCTGCTTCCGACTCGAGCAACTCCGCTTCAGACAATCTCCCAAAGGATCGCAATTATCATACCTGGTTAGTATCGTAACGGCAATGAAAGCGCAGAGAAGCGGCAGTGAGCCGATATAAAAGAGGGCAGGATACTCAATTCCTTTTATGAGACCGTCGGCGAACATCGACATAGGAATTGTTAGGGACATCGCCAGTGTACCAACAAGGGACGATGTGAGAAAACAGCCCCTGCAATTAAAAAACGATCCCAGTTCGCAACTTCACGGGACAACCCTAGATTTCGACGTGGCATCCCGATTAAGCGTGTCGTTGGTCTTAAGGATAGCGTTTTCGGAGCCCGACTAGGCTTTATGATTTTCACTAGCAACAACGAAACATTTGCCTGAAACTCCTTTGTTTTCTCACGAACTCGTAGACAAATCTAGACACGGTGAGAAAAGTCCAAACGGAGCAAGTCAGAAAAAAAAATCCATGCGCCTCCACCGGCTCCACCTTGGCTCAGAGATGGGCGAACTCGAATCCGGATTCGAATCTAGGATCCATCCTTTTGTCCGGATTCGAATCATCGGCTTGTCAGGCTGGATTCGGACTCGGATTCCAAACCGTCAATCTTACGAATCCGCTCAGATTTCTAGTCTACATCCTTCCAGTTTCTGTTTCCAATTTTTACACAGTGGGCTTAGGCACAGTGCTTCTACTCAAGAATTTTGAAAAAACGTAGACATAGTTCAAAAATCAGGAGAAATCAGGAGATTCAGTAATCCAAAAAATAAGGAGAAGTTCTAGAAATCAGGAGTTTATAAGGAGATATAAGGGAGGAAATTTGTATTTATGGTTTATATGTCAAAGAGGGAAATATTCAAAGTACAGGTGTAGCCTGCAGGGGCGTCTCAAGTGCATTTTCGTTGGGGGAGGGGGGGGGGGGGGCAGAGCCAACTTTTACCATATATCTAAACAAAATAATCGGATCCTGGAAACAGAGAATTCGAGCTTTAAATTATGGAACAGAAAGGATTACGTAGGAAGAGTGAAAGGCAGCATGAAAGACGATAAGCTAACTATTAGGCGACGTTTTGGCGAAGCCCATCTGAAGAATATACTGCCGGGCACGACTGAAGTAACAGCTTTTTATTTATTATCCAAGAGAAAATTAAATCGAGCGCCGCCGGCGAAAATTTTTATGGCACTTGAGCTTACTCAAGTGCCATATAGCGATTGTTATTTCTGTCCGTCAGTCGGTCTGTCGGTCCCGGTTTTGCTAGTTCGGGCACTTCCAGATAAGCTAGGACGATGAAACTTGGCAGGCATATCAGGAACTGGACCAGATTAAATTAGAAATACTCGCTTCCCCGATCCGACCATCTGGAGGGGAGTGGAAGGAGGGGGAATCCGGAAAAATGAGGAAAAATGAGATATTTTTAGCTTACGAACGGGTTATCGGATCTTAATGAAACTTGATATATGGAAGGAACTCGTGTCTCAGACCCTCCATTTTAAATCCAAACCGGATCCGGTGACATTGGGGGGAGTTGGAGGGGGAAACCGGAAATCTTGAAAAACAATTAGAGTGGAGGGATCCGGATGAAACTTGGTGGAAAGTACAAGCACAAGTCCTAGATACATGGCTGATATAACCGGAACGGGTCCGCTCACTTTGGGGGAGTTGGGGGGGGGGAGAAGTCCGAATTTGTAGTGATCCCGCGAGTTCCGTGCTTCCTGATGTGCTGAGACGATGGAAATTGACAGGCATCTCTGGGACCCGACCAGATTAAATAGGAAATCGTCAATTCCCCGATTCGACCATCTGGGGGGGGGGGAGTGGAGGGAGGGGGAAGCCAAAATTTGAGGTATTTTTATCTTGCGAACGAGTCATCGGATCTTGATGAAATTTTATATTTAGGATGACCTCGTGTCTCAGACGTCCCACTATACATCCGGACCGGATCCGATGACACTGGGCGGAGTTGGAGGAGGGAACCGGAAATCTTGAGAAACGCTTAGAGTGGAGGGATCGGGATGAAACTTGGTGGGAAGAACAAGCACAAGTCCTAGATACGTCATTGATATAAGCGGACCAGATCTAGGCACTCTGGGGGAGTTGGGGGGGGGCCGGATTTCTAGCGATCCCGCGAGTTCGGCATACTTCCTGATGTGCTAGGGCGATGAAACTTGGCAGGTATGTCAGGGACCCGAACAGGTTCACTTGAGAACAGCCGTTTCCCCAATCCGACCATACTGGGGGGAGTGGATCGATGGGGAGTCCGGAATCTAGTGGCGTGTTTAACTTTTGAACGGGTGATCGGATCTTGATGAAATTTTATATTTAGGATGACCTCGTGTCTCAGACATCTCACTTTAAATCCGGGCGGATCCGATGACACTGGGGGGAGTTGGAGGAGGGAACCGGAAATTTTGAGAAACGCTTAGAGTGGAGGGATCGGGATGAAACTTTGTGGGAAAAACAAGCACAAGTCCTAGACACGTCATTGACATAACCGGACCGGATCAGGGCACTGTGGGGAGTTGGGTCGGGGTCCGGATTTCTAGCGATCCCGCGAGTTCGGCATACTTCCTGATGTCCTAGGGCGATGAAACTTGGCAGGTATGTCAGGGATCCGAACATCCCGACCCGACCATCGTGGGGGGAGTGGGTGGACGGGGAGTCCGGAATCTAGTGGCGTGCATAACTTTTGAACGGGTGATCGGATTTGAATGAAACTTGTCTGGTGAGCTATCGCCTCGGACGTTCAGTGTCACGTCCGGGTCGGGTCCGATACCTGTGGGGATGGAGGGGGGGGGGAACTCGAGAAACTCTAAAAGCAGAGGGATTGGGACGAAACTTAATGGATGGAACAAGCATTAGGCCTAGATGAAATTGAAGGAGCCAGATGGTTTCGGGGCTCTGTGGGGGGAGTTGGAGGGGTTTCCTGGAATTCCGGTAGTCGTGAGTTAGAATAGTTCCAGATCTAAAACGACAAAGAAACTTTGCAGGCATATTAGCGACCCGAATTATCTTGACTTAAGAACCTGACACAACATACCCCCGGAAACTTCCGTTCCTAGATCCGAGCATTTTTTGGGGAGCACGAGAAGAGAAATATGGAAATTGACTTCTATAAATTGCAAACGAGTGGTCTGATTCGAGTGAAACTTTATGGGTGATACGAATCGATGGCCTCGACATGTAAAACATGCGTTCGAACCATATGCGACCACGATTAGGGGAATTGGGGGTGGGGGGACTTTTGACATGCACAAAAACCAAACGTATGGACCGAATGAGATGCAAATTCGACAGTGCCGAGTTTATGCGGCCTAGATTTGTTATTTGGCGTCCGGGCCGAATTCCGCCAAGGTAGGGGGGGGGGTACTGGAAACTTGCAGATAGGCTAAGCTCCAATTTCAGTAAAACTTGATGGACAGGAACAGGGAATTAAGAGATTGGGCCCGAACCGGCTCCGACAACGTTGGTGGGAGGGGGGGGGGGGGGGGGTACCGGAACTTTCCAAAAATGCTCAGATTCGAGTGAAACTTGATAGATGGTATAAAAGAAGATGCTTTAGGTGGTCGATTTTTTATATTCCGAACCAGATTCGGCCACGGTAGGTCGAGATAGAGTGGGTACCGGAAATCGTGTAGCACGTCTAGGGATCAAACAAATGGATTTATTGGGATGAAAGTTTGAACAGTCATGTGCATTTGCTACAGACAATCGAGACGATGCCGGAACTGCTCAGAAATGAGTGAAACTAAATATCCTATTTCTATTTCCGAACCGCATTTTTGGATGGCGGGTGTATTTTGTGACGTTCTCATCTAATTTCTTGTACAGCCTACTCGTACAAGTGCCATATGAGCTCGTAGCTCTTGTTCGAAATCAAAATTTGTTTTTCTCCTGTAGGCTAAAATTTAACTGCTGCTCTTAAATTAAATACAAGACTCTAATCAGTTACAGAAACCAGACGGAGCGAAGTTCCGACAGCAGCAGCTACTGTAGCCTTGGTCTATACTACCTATGATCACATAAAGTGAGCGCCGCAGGCGAGATTTGTTTCAAGTTAGCTTTTTCCTGCCAAACTTAACTATTTCCATCCAGATTTTAGCTTCGGTGACGAGTTCCAGCCTCCAAGCCATGCTCGACAGAAGAATAGTTAAGAATATATAGCCGTTTGGAAAAATCAGGAGAAAATTAAGTAGAATAGCGAAATGTAAGTAGAAAATCAGTAAATCAGGAGACTCAAACAGAAATCAGTAGGAGACCTAAAAAAAGTAGATCTGCTGATAAATCAGGAGAAGTGGAAGCACTGCTTAGGCAATCCAACTTTTTGATCTCCACCACTAACCGTCCTCAGCAATATATCACGTTATCTGATTACCTTAGGCATCAGTCCTTTCTGTCACCTCTGATTTTAAAACTACAACCTATGTAAATAATTTGAATTTTTATAAGGTCGGATCCGTATCCGGATTTGAATCCTCAATATTGAATGGCTGATTCCAAATCAGATTCGTACCTAGCCCTGGATTCGGATTCGAATCCTTTCATTACCGTATTCGCCCATCCCTGGCTTTGCTTCGACCGAGATCTCTAGCTGAGAAATCAAATTCAGAAATAACCTCCATTTTAAATAATGCTACAACTCCCTTTAGCCGAAACCCAGTCTGCCTTGGCTCGACTGCACGATACCAGTTAACTTCAGCTCGAACGGATGTACTATCTAGACCTTGTGGGTTTCAAGACTACTACCTCACCGTACTGAATCGCACACATATGGTGGATTTACACACTGCGTAAATCCGAGCGGAATTCCGCTCGGTCTTTTTCGAACGGTTTTCAAATTATAATCGATCAAACGCAGCGTTTATGGCTGCGTCAGGTCATTCTATATTAGGTCTTTCTTCTTTGTTTTTTTTTTTTAAGCCAGGATCAGCAGGGTCATATAAGCTGGGATGCCCTTGAACCAGAATGAACAGGTCTAAAACTTTCTGATCATCACTCATTTTCTTGAAAACGATCCTAAAAAACCGACCAGATCAAGCAAATCCGAGCGGAGAGCTAGAAAAATTTTCAAGCAAAAAAGCGGTCTGAAAATCCGCTAGGTTTTTACGACCCGCTCGGATTTTGCGCAGTGCGTAAATACACCAATACGCTGCATTATAGAGAGATTGCACCTTACCCGAAGAAAACGGATAATGTTGCACCATCATCACGGGAGCATAACAAAACAAGACCAAAGGTTTCGATGGAATCCCAAAAATCTAGCATTTGATTCAAACAATTGGGTTATATCTTCGCCATTCAGTCTTCATCAGATTCCTTGAATATTTTTACTGTTGAAATAAAGTTCAAAAATGGTTCAGCATGTCTCCTTGCCCCAATATCGAATTTCAGAAACAACTTTGAGCTTCAATCAAATTTCCAGTTTCAACAGAATTCGTGATGAACCATTTGTCCAGCAAGAAAACTAAGTTCAGATGTGGACCCCCTTACCCCCCTCCCCCCACACACTTATTAGCTTATAAAACATACATGCTTTTACCTTAAATTCGAAACCCCTCCTCTGCCTCTAAGGACTAAAGGACTCATCTACGAACTTGATCTGTACTTTACCAGTGAATCCTCACTGAACAACAACATTATATATCAACCCTTTCGACCTTCGATTACTGGGTGGAATGGAAATGAAACTGCAGAATTTTCGACTGAAGGAAATAATGTCAAACTTATCAGCGAAGATCAAGTTTGTTCTAAAATGAAAAAGCTGAAAAGAACAAGCATAACACCCATTGACATTCCTATTCAGTTAATTAAAGCGTTTCCCGATAAAATTGTAAAACCTTTGACAAATATATTCAATTGTATTTCTAGTAGTTTAGAATACCCACAGGTTTGGAAAACAGGGTACGTCACACCAATACCAAAGAAAGATACTGAGTTGGATTTTGATGGCGTAAGGCCAATTACGCTGACTCCATTATTCAGCAAAATATATGAAAGCTTTGTTGCTGATTGGCTGAAAAAAGAAATAGAACCTTTGCTTGATCATCGACAGTATGGAAACCGAAAATGTACGTCAACTTCCCATTATTTAATCAGTCTACTCCATTCTATTTTTAAGCATGTTGATGAGCCCGGTAAATGGTTGAACCTGATAGCAATTGATTTTAAAAAAGGTTTCGATCTCATTGACCACAAAATTTTAATTTCTAAGCTTTATCATATTTTTAACGTTAATACCAGAGTAATAAAAATAATTCAAAGTTTTTTAACAAATAGATCTCAGATTTTAAAGTATCGTAATGTTTATTCTGAACCAGAAGCGGTACTTTGTGGCGTGCCCCAGGGTACCATTCTAGGTCCAATTTTGTTTTTAGTTATGATTAATGATATAGCGGATGATTTTGAGAATCGTTGGAAGTATGTGGATGATCTTACACTTGTTGAAGTTTGTCACAGAGAGGATTCGAGTCAGGTTCAAGATATCGTGACTAAAGTAAAAATTCAAGCTTTGAAATCTAATATGACTGTAAATGACAGTAAATCGTGCACTATGACAATTTCATTTTTTAAGTCTTTCATCCCTACTTTTTCACCTGAAATTTCGGATTCTTTGAAACTGGAAAAACTTAAACTCCTAGGGATAATCCTAACTAATGATTTAAAATGGGAAGCGCAGACGACTAGCATGATAAAGCGAGGGAATGCCGGACTTCAAATGCTAAAGCTCATGTCTAGGCATGGGGCACCCACTACACACTTGTTCCGAATATATGTTTCCTTTATCCGACCAAACCTAGAATATGGAGCACCTGTTTGGCATTTTGGCCTTACGGTCGAACAGACCGCTAGACTTGAAAAGATTCAAAAAAGAGCCCTGATCATAGCGTCAAAGGTGGCCGAGAGGTCTTCTGAAGAGTTGCTGCGTGAATTTAAAATCACTTCTCTACACGATCGAAGACTGAAACTCTGCATGGAGTTTGGTGTAAAATCCCTGAACCACTCAGTCCATAAAAATATTTTTCCTTCTAAAAAGCTGGCGAGAAGGCTCCCTCGCAAGGTAGCTACTGCGGTTGAAAAATTGCAGCCAACTAAATGTAACCTCCAGAGGTTCGAAAAGAGTTTTGTTCCGTCTTTTGTGAAGTTGTTTAACTAGGTAAATTGAGATGTTATTCATTTTTAATGTTATTTATGACTGTTGAAGTACGCTTACATATTAACTGACTATACCAAACAAATTTGGCGTTAGCCACGATAAGTTTTTGGCGAATAAAAAGATTTATCTATCTATCTATCTATTTATCTATCTATCATTACACTAGATCTCTTCGACGTCCATAGAATAAACAAATGGATGTCGTCATCCACGCGCAGAGCTATACTGGTTTCAGAATCAAGGGTAGGGACTGCTATAGCCGAAATTTGGTCAACAAATTTTCTGTCCGTTTTTCGCCGGATTCCCGGTGTACTACTTGTCCGGCAAGAAAATAACTTTCATACTCGGATTCAGCATGTCTCCTTACCCCTAAATCAACCATCTCAGTAGCTTTAAAAAAATATTTGTTTGCACCTTAATTTTAAACCCACTCCCCCATCCTAAATGTAGGGCTACAAAGCCCATCTACGAACTCGAACCTTACTCTTGATCCAAAGAATCCTCACACCAAGCTTCATCAAAATATCTCGTTCCCTTCGAGAGTTATCGTGCTTACAGGCGGACGCAGAACTTTTGCGTTGTCATAGGTAACCCTCCACTTACGTTTTGGGATCCCAAAAATATAACATTAGGAGTTACAGGGCTTTCGACTTTGAGACTAAATTGTCGTCCTTTGGTAACCATTCTGATCCAGTGAGTTGCTGGAAACGTTAATCTGGCTTCTTCTTATTGGTATATAAGAGTTTTCTTGATAATGAGAGTTTGAAGGTTTCACAGTCTGCAAAGAAAGACGGAGTCTCTCGTACTATTGTTAAGAGGATGGACGAGTGGAGGCGAGGTTTAATGAAGATAAGGCTCCTGGGGTGTGGGCTGAAGACATTCTGACACCGTAGGTGCCCACTAGCCCCAGGACCAGTCAGGAAACCGGACAAAAGAGACAAGGGAAAGTCTCAGGGAATTCTATAGCTCAGCCGCAGTCAATCCAGAAATCCCTAATCAAGCTGGTTCACACATCCTAGCGAAGCTGGAATTCACATATCCAGTCAAGCCCGAGGCCTACTAGCCGAGATGGACCATAACGTCTATAGTTAATTTATCTCATGTAAATCGTGTACAAGAGTGTGACACATATAATATAGCACTAATGGGTCCCTAACTAAATATGTAAACTGGTCCTTACCATAAATTATAATACAGAGTAAGGGAGGTCTTACTCCGACCAAGGATGAAAGAGAACTCTTTTTGGCTGCGGATTCATTCCGTAGCCAAAATACTTAGAATGAAATGGATCAAAGCCTGACCTCGGATTAGCGAGCAGCTAACTGAAGCTAGGATAAAGACCGAGTGACCTATTGTCACGATGCCGGGAAATTAATGATGGTGATGGAAACCGAAGAGATATATAGAAAAGTAGGCGATAGATGGAGGGAATAACTAGGAGGACTATTACAGAGCAAAGTGCTATGGGATGTCTCCATAACACTATTGGTCGGTTGTGACGCGTTTTTGGGATCCCAAAACGTAAGTGGAGGGATACCTGTGACATCGCAAAAGTTGTCCGTCTGTCCGCACGATAACTCTCGAACGGCTTGAGATATTTTGATGAAACTTAGTGGGAGGATCCTTCGGGTCAAGTTCGAAGATGGGCTCTGTAGCCCTATATTTGAGGGTGGGGGAGGGGTTTCAAATTAAGTGGTGAAACAAATATTTTTTGAAAGCTATTGAGATAGTTGATTTAGCGGTAAGGAGACATGCTGGATTCGAATATGAAATTTATTTTCTCGCCGGACAAATAGTTCACCCGGAATCCGGCAAAAACCGGAAAATTTGTGAAAAGTAAAGTTTAATATGAAGTTGGTTAGAGGTTCGATTTAGAGACAAAGAGACGTGCAGAGACCGAAATATGAAATTTATTTTCTCGCCGGACAATTACTTCGGCCGGAATCCGGCCAAACCCGGAGACTCTGTTAAAAGTAAAAGTTTTATTTAAATTTGATAAGATGTATCAGATCTAAAGACCCGGAGACTCTGTTAAAAGTAAAAGTTTTATTTAAATTTGATAAGATGTACGATTTGCGGGTAAGAAGACATGCTGAATTCGCATATGACAATCATTTTCTCACCGGATTTATAGATCGCTCCGAATCCGGTTGAAACCGGAAAATTTGTTAAAAGTAAAAGTTTAATCTGAAGTTGATTAGAAGTTGGATGTAGGGGTAAGGAGACATGCTGAATTCGTTTTTTAGCTTTAGTTTTTTGCCAGACAAGTAGTTTGTCCGGAATCCGGCCGAAACCTGAAGCTGGGCAAAAGTAAGGAAGGAAGTAGATACGACGTAGGCTATAGGGTAAACCATATGCTGAATCCATATTTGAATATTTGACAGCGCAAAACGGATATCTGAATATTCAAACAATGTTTACAACGGAGACGTCAGCTATGATTTTTCATCAGCGATATTTCGGCCCTTCTTGGCAAGGGTCCTCGAATATATCTGAACTTGTTGAAATTCAGCTGGCGTATCCGGTTTGCACTGTCAAATACAAACTTGGTCTTCTCCGATTATTATCATTGCCCTGTTTTTAGATGTTAAAGCTTAAGAAGTCTGTTGAAGACCGAATATCTACAAGACCGAATTGTCGGGAGCAAACATTACAATTATTGGGATCCCATCGAAACCTTCGGTCTTGTTTTTAATCCGACCATAGCACGAATCGGTTTTGCCCGGAAAGTTTGAAGGCGTCAAGCTCAAATTTTCTACAAAGCTGTAATTATACAATTAAGAAAGAGCCAGCGAACTGTTTCCAACAATTTACAGGCTCAGAACAGTTATAAAACATGGATAAATCACTCTGAATACCTCGCTATGCTAAATTACTCCTTTTCTACCCTTCTCTGTTTTCGTCGGATAGGCTGCATATACCGTTAAAAAAAAAAACACCCAGAAAATAGAGCCTGTTCCACCCTTCTTACAATAAGTTACAATTTCCGTTCCAACCTCGTGAATAGATACAACGCTGATCGTTCCGGCCTGGAATAGTAACTATTTGCTTACCACGCTCGGGAGCGTATTAAGAGTGTATTCCACCCTACTTACCGTAGTTGCTACGCATGACGTCACGAATCCTGTATTCTTGGCGTCAAGGCTGAGACACATTTTTTAATTTTCGTCAAAATATCATGCCGCGGGCTGACCCGGCCAATCAAGTCACAGAGATGGTAGTTACCACGCTGAGTACGCTCCCCAGCGGTGTTAAGCAAATAGTTACTATTTTTAGAAGGTTGGGATGGGCAGCGAGGTAACTTTTCACGTGGTTGGAACGAAAATAGTAACCAATCTACTATTGTTCGAAGGGTGGAACAAGCTCTAAGTGTGGTAACTACGATATCTGTGTCGATTGGCGCATGGCGAGACATTTTGCACACAGTAGAACAAGAGCTACGAGCTCATATGGCACTTGTGCGAGTAGGCTGTACAAGAAAGTAGATGAGAACGTCACAAAATACACCCGCCATCCAAAAATGCGGTTCGGAAATAGAAATAGGATATTTAGTTTCACTCATTTCTGAGCTGTTCCGGCATCGTCTAGATTGTCTGTAGCAAATGCACATGACTGTTCAAACTTTCATCCCAATAAATCCATTTGTTTGATCCCTAGACGTGCTACAGGATTTCCGGTACTCACTCTATCTCCACCTACCGTGGCCGAATCTGTTTCGGAATAAAAAAAAATCGACCACCTAAAGCATCTTCTTTTATACCATCTATCAAGTTTCACTCGAATCTGAGCATTTTTGGAAAGTTCCGGTACCCCCCCCCCCCCTCCCACCAACGATGTAGGAGCCGGTTCGGGCCCAATCTCTTAATTCCCTGTTCCTGTCCATCAAGTTTTACTGAAATTGGAGCATAGCCCATCTGCAAGTTTCCAGTACCCCCCCCCCCCCCCCCCACTACCTTGGCCGAACCCGGCCCAGACGCCAAATAACAAATGTAGGCCGCATATACTCGGCATTGTCGAATTTGCATCTCATTCGTCCATCCGTTTGGTTTTTGTGCATATCAAAGGTCCCCCCACCCTCAATTCCCCTAATCGTGGTCGCATATGGTTCGAACGCATGTTTTACATGTCGAGGCCATCGATCCGTATCACCCATGAAGTTTCACTCGAATCAGACCACTCGTTCGCAATTTATAGAAGTCAATTTCCATATTTCTCTTCTCTTGCTCCCCAAAAAATGCTCGGATCTAGGAACGGAAGTTTCCGGGGGTATGTTGTGTCAGGTTCTTAAGTCAAGATAATTCGGGTCGCTAATATGCCTGCAAAGTTTCGTTGTCGTCTTACATCTGGAACTATTCTAACTCACGACTACCGGAATTCCAGGAAACCCCCTCCAACTCCCCCCACAGAGCCCCGAAACCATCTGGCATGGTCAATTTCATCTAGGCCTAATGCTTGTTCCATCCATTAAGTTTCATCCCAATCCCTCTGCTTTTAGAGTTTCTTGAGTTTTCCACCCCCCCCCCCCATCCACACAGGTATCGGACCCGACCCAGACGTGACACTGAACGTCCGAGGCGATAGGTCACCAGACAAGTTTCATTCAAATCCGATCACCCGTTCAAAAGTTATGCACGCCACTAGATTCCGGACTCCCCATCCACCCACTCCCCCCACGATGGTCGGGTCGGGGAAACGGCTGTTCTCAAGTCAATCTGTTCGGAACCCTGACATACCTGCCAAGTTTCATCGCCCTAGGACATCAGGAAGTATGCCGAACTCGCGGGATCGCTAGAAATCGGGACCCCCACCCCAACTCCCACACAGTGCCCTGATCCGGTCCGGTTATGTCAATGACGTGTCTAGGACCTGTGCTTATTTTTCCCACCAAGTTTCATCCCGATCCCTCCACTTTAAGCGTTTCTCAAAATTTCCGGTTCCCTCCTCCAACTCCCCCCAGTGTCATCGGATCCGGCCCGGATTTAAAGTGAGATGTCTGAACACGAGGTCATCCTAAATATCAATTTTCATCAAGATCGGATCACCCGTTCGCAAGCTAAAAATACCTCAAATTTTGGCTTCACCCTCCCTCCACTCCCCCGCCCCCCCCCCCAGATGGTCGAATCGGGGAATTGACGATTTAATATTTAATTTGGTCGGGTCCCAGACATACCTGTAAATTTCCATCGTCCCAGCACATCAGGAAGCACGGAACTCGCGGGATCACTACAAATTCGGACTTCTCCCCCCCCCCCCAACTCCCCCAAAGTGAGCGGATCCGTTCCGGTTATATCAGTCACGTATCTAGGACTTTTGCTTGTACTTTCCACCAAGTTTCATCCGGATCCCTCCACTCTAAGTGGAGGGAGTTTCCAAGATTTCCGGTTTCCCCCTCCACCTCCCCCCAGTGTCACCGGATCCGGTCTGGATTTAAAATGGAGGGTCTGAGACACGAAGTCCTTCCATATATCAAGTTTCATTAAGATCCGATCACCCGATCGTAAGCTAAAAATATCTCATTTTTCCTATTTTTTTCCGGATTCCCCCTCCCTCCACTCCCCTCCAGATGGTCGGATCGAGGAAGCGACAATTTCTAATTTAATCTGGTCCAGTTCCTGATATGCCTGCCAAGTTTCATCGTCCTAGCTTATCTGGAAGTGCCCGAACTAGCAAAACCGGGACCGACAGACCGACTGACGGACAGAAATTACAATCGCTATATGGCACTTGAGTAAGCTCAAGTGCCATAAAAAATCATCCCAGCCCTGACGCCAAGAAGCCGTGACTGCCTGTGACGTCGTGCGTAGTCATTACGCCAATAAATATTCCTTGAGCCTAAGACTTTGAAACATATATTCAAATAATGTCTACAACGGATACGTCAGCTACGATTCTTCATCAGCGATATTTCGGCCCTTCTTGGCAAGGGCCCTTCTTTGCAAGGTCAGCCTGACGAGGACCGTTGCCAAGAAGGGCCGAAATATCGCTGATGTAGAACCGTAGCTGACGTAACCGTCGTATATGTTATCTGAAGATACGGTAATAAGGTTTGAGACAACCATAATATTTGTAGAAAGGAAATGTACAAACCATAGCCACATGGCTTCGGAGATCACAGTCCCGACGAGACCATTGACAGTTATATAGACCAGCTGAGTCTGATCAGGCCATTCGAACGTCTCCCCTCCAGTGTAGTCAAGAAGTATGAAGCCTGGCCACAGCAATACTGTATTCATTAGACCGACAAAACCTGTTGAAATAAGAATTGTCGGCTAATATATAGACTTTCTCTCGCCTGTCAGACCGACAAACAGTAAGTTGGGATACAACACTGGCCACCAAAGGTACCTTACTTAGATACTTTAAGGCTCCATCGCTCCTTTCACCAAGATAAATATTCCTTCAGCCCAAGCTGACTCGGATCATATTTCGATAGTGCAAAACGGATACATCAGCTGAATTTTATTAGAGCTATATTTCGGCCCTTCTTGGCAAGGGTCCTCTTCAGGCTCAAAACCGCTTGAAAAATGAGCTTTTGGTAAAAAAAAGTCTTATAAAATCTTTCGTCCCCAAATTTAAAAACTGGGTGATTTAACATGTTTATTAGTTCCCATTGGGAAGAAATGGTTTTCCCGCAAGTTCGGTTTTGGGATCCCAAAACGTAAGGGGAGGGATACCTATGACATCACAGAAGTTGTCTGTCTGTCTGTACGTCTGTCCGCACGATAACTCTCGAAGGGATTGAGATATCTTGATGAAACTTGGTGGGAGATTTTCTCGCCGGACAACTATTTCGCCTGGAGCCCGGCCAAAACCGGAAAATATGTTAAAAGCAAAAGTTTTATCTGAAGTTGATTAGATGATATATTTAGGGGTAAGAAGAGACGCTGAGTCTGTATTTGACAATCATTTTTACCCGGACGTATAATTGGTCCGGAATTCGGTTGTACCTGCATTTTTTTAAGCCAAAGCTTTATTTAAAGTTGATTAGATGTTCTTTATAGGGATAAGGAGATACGCTGGTTTCGTTTCTGAATTTTCTTGTTTTGCTGGACTAGTAGTTCGCTCGGAATTTGGGCGAAACCGCATATTTGGCAGAAGTAAAGTAGGAAGTTTCGGTCAATATCTTCAAAATAGATATGGCTTATAGAGGTAGAGATAGATAGGTAGATTGTTACGAATAGTATTTTAGAATTTAGAATATCAAAATTAGCCCTCCCATTAGTCGGAATAATTCGAGCTTCCGGGATCTGCTTTAGTAAGAATAATCTTTCGTGGTTTCCAAATATCCTGTTGTTGCGTCTCCAAACTTGTGTTATCTACACATTAGCTCGCGGTCGTTAGTCACTGCGGCTAGGTGAACTTTGCGGTTAGGTAAGCGAGATAGGATTTGGATGTGAAGCTCGAAGCGGGCAGATGATTCTGAGAGTTGACTGTAGCGAGACATATGTCTGTATTATTAGATTACCTTACGTGTTAACCGAAGCAAGTTGTACTAAAGGAATAAATAAAGTAAGTGTCAAAGAAAAAGAGTCGACCTTCCCGAAACGAAAGACTACGATCCTAAACGCGCCTTCGAAAGTAGAATATTGCCGCCGCTCGAACGCTACCATATTATGATCTCGAGTCGGACATAAACCGCCGGTCGGAGTATAAAGAATAAAAATAACACGAGGGCTAAGACCTATCATTGGTTTACTGGTGACGCGTTGTCTTCCGTTTGGAGGGAAGGTATAGACTAGATGTTTTAGTTTAGTGCATGTTTTATTGAGTGTATTTTTCTAGATCGAGTTTTTGAGTGAACGTAGAATGTCTATCGTAGACACAGCAAAGATGTTACTTGACACACTTTGCAAAATCGCATACCAAGTGCCCAACTTTGATGGTAGCGGTGACGTTTTAGTATTTGTTGAGACGCTGGAAAACTTGAAATTTTGGGATGAATCTATTAAGAGTGATGAGCTTATCCGTTTAGCATTCATGAAAACGACAGGCCCAGTGGCTAATTTCATAACCAGTCACGCGAAATTTGAAACATTCGATGATCTGAAGAAAGCTCTTTCAAGACAGTTCGAACATACATCGCTTAGAGAACGTTTAGTTCATGAGGCTCTTCGTTTGGAGGATGGCGAAGATCCGTTCCGTTTTTCGAAAAACTGAACTTAAAGACTTTGAAGCTCATGGGTTTTGATAAAGTTCCGTCGGCAACTGAAGAAAGTTTTATTGGCTATTCAAATCTCTTGAAAAACCTTCTTCTAGACAGTCTTTCTCCTAAACTTGGAATGAGAGTGGTCGCTAAGTGTCCCAAAGATTTTGAGGAAGCTAAACAGTTTCTGATAAATGATTTCCGTGCAAGTGAATTTGCTAAATCAATCGCCGCATATGCTTTCTGCGATTGTTTCCGCTTCAGTTGAACCTAAGCCTAGTGTACCAGCGAACGTAACCTCACGAGATAGTATGGTCCGGGATAACATGCAAAATAAGCATAGAGACGGCACTATTTATCGGCGTTCGAGTCGCCCAACATTTCGCCGTCGGTAGTCGTCACAAAATGGCCGACTGTCAAATGACGCAAGCGGCTTTAGGGGCAGATCTCGCGATAAGGGAGGGAATGAGAATGTTCGGGAAAGTCACAGTGGGAGGTCCGAGTTCCGAAAACCGGGTACATCGAGTCAGAATTGCTTCAATTGCAACAAAGCTGGTCATTTTGCTCGCGAATGTCGCGCACCACGTACCATAAGATGTTATTGCCAAAGGGTCGGGCATTTGGCAAGGCACCCACCACCAATTTTAATTCGTGATAGAGCTTTAAGCCACCCTACGGTTCGTTCAGAGGCGCTGAGATTACGCACACAAGCTGCCCGTCGCGGTACACTCCAGGGTGTTAGGTTTGATCTGGCTACGAGAGGTCCCAGACAAACGTCAAGGGAAATCCGCCCTACGGTTAGGTTCGGGTACGATAAGTTAGGAAGCCCGTACTTACCTGAAACTAATAGAAAATAAACTTTTTTTTTTTTTCCAAATTATTAAAAACAAACTGGAATTTAGTATTTTTATTACAGAATGGAAGAAAGTACTGAAATCCTTAAACAACAAGAGCTACGAGCTCATATGGCACTTGTACGAGTAGGCTGTACAAGAAAGTAGATGAGAACGTCACAAAATACACCCGCCATCCAAAAATGCGGTTCGGAAATAGAAATAGGATATTTAGTTTCACTCATTTCTGAGCAGTTCCGGCATCGTCTCGATTGTCTGTAGCAAATGCACATGACTGTTCAAACTTTCATCCCAATAAATCCATTTGTTTGATCCCTAGACGTGCTCCCGGTACTCACTCTATCTCCACCTACCGTGGCCGAATCTGGTTCGGAATAAAAAAAATCGACCACCTAAAGCATCTTCTTTTATACCATCTATCAAGTTTCACTCGAATCTGAGCATTTCTGGAAAGTTCCGGTACCCCCCCCCCCCCCCCCCGTCCCACCAACGTTGTCGGAGCCGGTTCGGGCCCAATCTCTTAATTCCCTGTTCCTGTCCATCAAGTTTTTTTGGAGCATAGCCTATCTGCAAGTTCCCAGTACCCCCCCCCCTACCTTGGCCGAATCCGGCCCGGACGCCAAATAACAAATCTAGGCCGCAGAAACTCGGCACTGTCGAATTTGCATCTCATTCGGTCCATCCGTTTGGTTTTTGTGCATGTCAAAAGTCCCCCCACCCCCAATTCCCCTGATCGTGGTCGCATATGGTTCGAACGCATGTTTTACATGTCGTGGCCATCGATTCGTATCACACATGAAGTTTCACTCGAATCAGACCACTCGTTCGCAATTTATAGAAGTCAATTTCCATAGTTATCTTCTCTTGCTCCCCCAAAAATGCTCGGATCTAGGAACGGAAGTTTCTGGGGGTATGTTGTGTCAGGTTCTTAAGTCAAGATAATTCGGGTCGCTAATATGCCTGCAAAGTTTCGTTGTCGTTTTACATCTGGAACTATTCTAACTTACGACTACCGGAATTCCAGGAAACCCCCACCAACTCCCCCGACAGAGCCCCGAAACCATCTGGCTCCGTCAATTTCATCTAGGCCTAATGCTTGTTCCATCCATTAAGTTTCGTCCCAATCCCTCTGCTTTTAGAGTTTCTTGAGTTTTCCACACCCCCCCCCATCCCCACAGGTATCGGACCCGACCCGGACGTGACACTGAACGTCCGAGGCGATAGCTCACCAGACAAGTTTCATTCAAATCTGATCACCCGTTCAAAAGTTATGCACGCCACTAGATTCCGGACTCCCCATCCACCCACTCCCCCCACGATAGTCGGGTCGGGGAAACGGCTGTTCTCAAGTCAATCTGTTCGGATCCCTGACGTACCAGCCAAGTTTCATCGCCCTAGGACATCAGGAAGTATGCCGAACTCGCGGGATCCCTAGAAATCCGGGCCCCCACCCCAACTCCCCCACAGTGCCCTGATCCAGTCCGGTTATGTCGATGATGTCTCTAGGACTTGTACTTGTTTTCCCACCAAGTTTCATCCCGATCCCTCCACTCTAAGCGTTTCTGAAAATTTCCGGTTCCCTCCTCCAACTCCCCCCAGTGTCATCGGATCCGCCCCGGATTTAAAGTGAGATGTCTGAGACACGAGGTCATCCTAAATATCAACTTTCATCAAGATCCGATCACCCGTTCGCAAGCTAAAAATACCTCAAATTTTGGCTTCACCCTCCCTCCACTCCCCCCCCCCCCCAGATAGTCGAATCGGGGAATTGACGATTTCTTATTTAATCTGGTCGGGTCCCAGACATGCCTGTCAATTTCCATCGTCCCAGCACATCAGGAAGCACGGAACTCGCGGGATCACTACAAATTCGGACTTCTCCTCCCCCCCAACTCCCCCAAAGTGAGCGGATCCGTTCCGGTTATATCAGTCACGTATCTAAGACTTTTGCTTGTACTTTCCACCAAGTTTCATCCGGATCCCTCCACTCTAAGTGTTTTCCAAGATTTCCGGTTTCCCCCTCCACCTCCCCCCAGTGTCACCGGATCCGGTCTGGATTTAAAATGGAGGGTCTGAGACACGAAGTCCTTCCATATATCAAGTTTCATTAAGATCCGATCACCCGTTCGGAAGCTAAAAATATATCATTTTTCCTATTTTTTCCGGATTCCCCCTCCCTCCACTCCCCTCCAGATGGTCGGATCAGGGAAGCGACCATTTCTAATTTAATCTGGTCCAGTTCCTGATATGCCTGCCAAGTTTCATCGTCCTAGCTTATCTGGAAGTGCCCGAACTAGCAAAACCGGGACCGACAGACCGGCTGACGGACAGAAATTACAATCGCTATATGGCACTTGAGTAAGCTCAAGTGCCATAAAAATCGGATTCTACCGAAATGGAGAAGAAAGAGGCTGAAATCGCACTCCGGATGGACCGACTAGAGAATGCACAAAATAGAGTCCTATTGGCAATAGCCACACAGAAACAGATTGAATTGAAAGAAGAGAGAGAAAAAGTAAAATCTCATAATAAGTTTCTGTTGAAAAAGATAGAGAGTAAGGACGTGGAGATGGGAGTAATTAAAGGTCATCTTGCAGACGTGCAAGACGTACTTTTGGATACTCAGGAAAAAATAATTTTTTTTTTTTTTTTTTTAATTAGTACCCGTAGCCATAATTTAACTTATTTTTATATTACGTAAATAAAAAGAAAAAAATCTTCTTTCGTACTTTTTGTGGCTATTCCTCCTTCCCTCAGTGACGTTAATTTAGTCTATTTTTACCCATTTTTAACTATTTACGTCACTTAACTTTTGAAAATAAGCCCGTATTGTATTTACTATTCTTCCCCCCTAAGACATCTTATTTTTATTTTTGTCTGTCCTACAAACCTCCACTCATTGGACATATGCGCATGTTAAAATTCTCTAAAGAAGTTCATAATCAGCGAAAACGGGAGGTCGAACTGCTCAGGAAGGACCGTGCAGAGGCACGTCAAAAATTAACAGGAACACTGCAGAGAAGTTGTTCAGGACCCAGCAATAGGGAAAGGGTTGCGGACATTGGTTTGGAAAGTTGTTGCGGACATTGGTTTTGTGGCCCATGTGTCTCTAATTATGAAGATCATTACCAGCGCTGGGTACTAGAGACAGACGAGCTATACAGCCTTCGATGCCCACAGTGTAAAAGCCTTATGGAAATAGCTTATTCGGGTCATCCATTTCGAGGAGTAGTAGAATCCATTCATACTACAGTTCTTCCAAAACTGGGATAAGAAAACAGTGTGCCATGAATTTCGACTGCTGCACTACATTCATTTTGCTTTATTGTTTTGTGACACGCTATTTTGCTGCAATTTATCGGTATACCTAGATAATAACATACCACATTAATCTCTAATGCTTTATTTTTTCAAAATGAACCCACCTACATTAAATATTATGACTTTATTTGCTACACAGAGTTATTACCTTTCAGAATGGAGAACATCAAGTATCAAAAATGGATGTGCCCTCACCGCAAAGGCGTCACGACGCCTAATTTTGCAGGAAAGGGGACGTGCCCTGATTGCCACGCAGCAGTTTTCGTGGCGGAGATGTGGGCGGACTGTTTGGTCTGCCACAACTCTGCCACTTACAAGGCAACCATTAACAATTGGGGAGAAGAGGAAAGGAACGTAGAACTCTGCTGGGGTTGCGGAGAAAGGGTAATAAAAATAATAAAAATTATCAAATTGTAAGAATCGAATGAGAGGTTTAAGATCAAGGGAGGTGCGGGAATAACATTATTGGGTGAATTTTATTGAAAGATAGGTGACGTTAAAAGGTTTAACGGGGTAAAAATAGCATTAAATTTAACGTTGCTGAGCGGAGGAGGATGCGTAGCCAAAAATTAGATAGAAATTTTATTTTGTTGTTTGTTTGTTTTTGTGGGTAAATTAATAATACGTTAAATTAGTAGTTGCTGCGCGGTGATAAATAAATAAAATGGGGGATAATAATTAATATACTAGAATTAATACATAAAACATTCGCAGGAGAGTAAGAGTTAACGCATTTAATGTTGCCTTGGCGATTGCTAGGATGATGTTGCATTATTCGTGATCCCTTATTTTAGAGCAATGAAGGAGATTGTAGCATACATAAGCGATTTCGAGTCATATCGAAATTTTCTGGCAGAAGGGAAAGACGAGCGGGTATCCGTCAATTTGTCTAAGGAATGTGTCCTGTCGCTGATAATCAATATGATAAGTAGTCCATCTTTTACCCCTGAAAATGAAATTGTTAGAAAACTGAAATCCGTGGTGGAAAATAGCGTAAAAATCGCTGCAGAGCAGCTCTCGTTGCAATTTTCACAGCATGACAAAGGGACGGAAATACTAGCAAGAACAAATAACGAGTAAGAACAATGGTCTCTCGTCCATCCACCGACTAAAAATGTTGCGACAACAATGAGCGGAGGTGGACCCATTTCTTGGTCGCCCGTGTATACTTGTTGGTCTCCGACTCTCCGCCGTTACACACTTGAAGTCATTTACGAAGAAAACAACGTAGCCACTAGCGAGGCGGATGTTCTGGCCTGTTCACACTGGAAGGAAACAGCGTTGATTTTGTTTGAGTAGACGCTGGCGTTGATTAGTGAATATTAGTGATGCGAAAAACAAAAAGCGAACTTGACGATGGTCATTCATAGTCGCTTTTGTTACACCATGACCATCAATATGAAGATTGAAATCCCTTGTGACATTCCTTTTTAGGTCTCTCGGGAGAACCATACAATGCAAACCGGGATTTGAAGCACACTCACTGAAGTCATGACCCATTGAGTTTCAACATCTGTAGTATTAAGTTTGTCAGACGAGTGTAAACTAAGAGTAACGTAATTAAGGCTTTCGAGGATTACTGAAATTACCGAAATGGTAGAATAGCATGGCATAGTCAAAATAATACCAGTAGGTGAGTGTATATTTTGTGTTTTTTCTTCTTTTTTTCCGAAATGTATAATTGTATACATTTCGATTTAGTGAGTTAGATTTCGATTCAGTAGTTAATCGAAAGACGAAAGTTCACCTCAACTTGGTCGATCTCGTTTGTCTTTTAGTTCACTACTTACAAATAATTCGATGTCAACGGTGTATTTTCCCATCAAAGAATGTCTTTGGTTTTCGTACTGAGGCCTTGCCACATGGGCTCTAGTTTGTCTAGGACCCACACAGAAGTCCTAGTTTTTTTTTTAAATTCAATTCAAAACTGTTTCTGGTTAGTTTGTCAGAGTAGAAGCCTATTCCGTCTGCGTAATATTTGTTCATTTCCACTTAGCCTATTAAACCTGAAACACGGCCTTTTTTTAAAGAATCTGCCTGTTTTCATCTGATATTCTCATATGAGAGCAAATACCTGGAATGAAATTTATCTCTTCTTGTTCTGGATATTGACACCACTTAATTGAATTGACCCCGAAAAGATACAATTTACGTTACCATATATCTTACGTTGCCTGTATACGGCCTTTGGGTTTTTCAATAAGATAAACATACAGTTTGTCGTACTTTTAACTAAATTTGACGCATTTGTAAAATCTGCTTTGTATCAAATGGCAGTTTCTGTATATTTTGATGTTCTTAGGAATTTTCTTGTCAACCCCCGAAAGCTTGTCTGAATCAATGAGCTGTTTCAGCGCCCGCCCAGCCCAGTGTGAACAGGCTTATCACTGCTGCCTCCATTCGATTTTTCTTCCTCAGTGGTTTACTGCGTTACACCTTCTCTGTAGAGGTAACGACTTTTGATGTCCCGGGTAAGATCCACCTCCGCTCGTTTGCGTCGGGAGTCGACTCGTCTCAGCTTGGTTGTGTGACAGATATAGGGAGACAGCAGTTCTTGCTCTTATTTGTTCTTGATACTAGCTTCTATAAAAAGAAACGGAATTAAGTGGTTTCTCAGAATAAATTGAGCAAGTTAGTGAGACGATAGAAATTACGGACCCCAGGATAAAAACGACTTACTGTCCAGCTGGAATGATCAAAACTTCAGAATTAAGCGGACTTCGAACAATGTATCCTAAATTCAGACCAGAAAACCTACTCGTGTGGGATAAGATTTAAACAGTGATTGACCCAGAGTTTAAATATTAATGCATAAATATTTTTACTGTAGGTCTATCGTTGCACAAAACACAAAAATGAACATTGGCTTCCTACTGATTGTTTCTACGACCGTGTTGGCTTACGATTCAGGAAACTACCACACGACCAAAAATGGTATGGAATTCTTGTTAGTTGATGGCACTTTGATCCAAAAAACAAACGGAGTCACAGTTATGACGTCAAAATGGACTGTTTATTTTGATGTTGAACTGGGGCATTTGCATTCGACATGTCGGGCGCTAACTGAGCGTGCAGAACGATACTCTGAGGCGATAAAACCACTATTCAAACGTAAATAGGCTTATTCGGCGAGACTGTTCGAAAATATCGCTAAAAAATTACGAGAACTCAATTTTAGTAAAAATTTACGCGACGGACCGCTACAAAGATTCAGTATTACATATGGTCAGAGAAAGAAATACTGTCTTTTCAGGCTTGGCATCCGAGAAACCAGAATTAGTGTCTAAAGTTGCGAATCAGCTAAAGCAAAAACTCGAATCAGTTTTAAACGATAATTCCGTTTCCCAGAATATAAAGGATAAAATCAAGATGGCGGAACTATTTCACGATTTAGTCACTCAAAGTACACTTTGGGATCTGAAAAATCGAATGACAAGTCTGAACTTGACCGTTTCAGAAATTCTAGATGGGATTAGTAACGTAGAACGAACTTTGATTGAACTTGATGGACGACAAGCTAATAGGACTTTGGCTTTAAAAACAGCGTTTTTGTCTTCTGCAATGCTTGAAACTGGATCGCATTTACAGGTCCTAGTTAATTATTTCTTAGAAGTTGAGAGAGCAGTGTCACTTTTAGAAGTAGGAAGGGTTCCTAAGCTTTTGGTTCCGCCCAAAGATCTAAAAATGTTGCTCGAACAAGTGGGTCGTCTGATCCGCCCTAAAGGTCATTATGAACTAGTAGAGAGTGTGGAACGAATTAATCCTTTTGCTTGGTATACGGTTTTGCTTGAGTCTTCTTTTAGCTTGGTAGATGAACGGCTGCAGGTTGCTTTAAAAATACCATTGAAAAACGCGAACTCAGATTTTCAAATGTTCCGCGTTTTGCCTGTGCCCACTAGAGGCTTGCTTGACCTATGGTTCACTTTGGAGATAAAAGAAAGTTTAATAGTGATGTCGCAAAATAAAAATCAGATTCTGAAGTTAAGCGAAGGCAAAGATAATAAGGACGAAAAGCAGAGTAAAATAGTGGACCTCAGAACAATATGGGAAGATATAAAACAGATAAATAATAATAAATAGATAAATAATAATTCGAATTTGGACTGCGTGGAAAATATCATAGCGCAGTCACGTGACGTTCACACATTTTGTTCTTGGACAGTGCAAAAAGGAAAAATCGAACCAAAAATAATTCGAATCAACGAGGCAGAACCTTTTTCGTCACAAAAGGTAAAATACGGAGGAAGTTGCCAGTCAACAGAAATATTTAAAATTATTGCTGACTACTCTGCTCACATAGTCACAACTCACAATAACTGTGAACTTACATACGGAGGATCGGCATGGAAACTTTTTGGACAGAATTCTTTGGAAGGAATTGCTCTAGAACCTTTAAGCCCTACAAAACTCGTTCCCTATTTAACTGGAACAGTAACCAAATCCAGCTAGTTAGAAACTGGGAAGGTTCGAATTTGTCGGTTAAATGTTCAAATTTGGTCAACGACCTAGAAAAGGGATCCGCCATTCTATTCGACGAAGAAAGATTGAAAGAACTCATTTTAACGGAAACAGAACTCATTAAATTAAATGAGCTAATTCTCACCATGGCTGTAGGAGGCGGAATGTACTTGGTGTTAACCATAATCTTAACCGTAATCATGTGAAAGTTTTGTAAAACGATTTTATTCTGAAATTACCGAATTACAAGAACTGTCAATTTCGCCTCGCGAAGCTAGAGTTTTGAGAGAATACGCAGAATTCATCGGAGTTCGTTAAGATAAGCGACGTAATCGTTTGTTTACCATGTAGTATGACGAATGTATGACGCAAACGAAAACCTGTAGAGCTTATGTAGCCACGAATTTTCAATATTGCTATGTACCGCCGACGTAGCTTTGCGGTTCTGTTTCATGCAAGTGACCGACGTCACTTTGCGTTTTAAATATTTGACTGCCAAGTTTTAGGTGTCGATTGATCGAAAAATCGAGTTAAGGTTTTACTAATTATTGTTTTGAGTCTTTCAGAGCTTAGAAGGACACATGGACGTTCTGTCAACCAATGGTCAATGGTCGGAGATATTAATCTGCATTTTGCTCGGCATTTTGTTCAGAAGCTCTTCATGATAGCAAGTATAGACAGATAGATAAATTTAGATAGGTATCGCGAGAAGCATACGTCCAGCTTCATTTTGCTACCAGAAGTGACGTAGAAATCGCGCCAATTTTGTTATGTTGTACCGCTAAAAACTACCGTCAGAGGCCATCCAGCTTAAATGGATTAGCCTACGTCGCGATTTGAAAGGTCAGAACTTGCGGTCAAGTTACCGTTAGCGTACTTTAAACGCTAAAAGAGAAGTCGCGAGAAGTTTTTAAACCAAGTAGTCAAAGCGATTTGCGGTTTTTAGCATCTGATATGCGTTAAACGTCATATTTGAGGAGTCTTTAAGTTTTCGCGAAACACATATACAAATAACAAGAAACACGAAGAAGAAATAAACATGAGAATGAGAGGATGCCAAAAGTAATCGCATTAAGCGGTTAAATAAGTATTCCAGATATACTGCGTTTATTTTATGTTACAGGTCGAGCCGAAGCCGAGCCAACTCAGTCCGTACTACGATTCTTCTCAGCAGACATTCTTGGAGGAGCAGTTCATCGATCATTCATAGAGGAAGAAAAGAACCAGTCATCGCTCTCAAACCAATCTTGCCAGTGGCGTGAAAGAAGAAACGACTTGCAGCGCCGTCTGTCTTCCAATTTAGAAGTCACGTACATGCGGGACAAGTTATGTCGGCATTAAGCAGAAGTTCGACTAAGGAGCACCGAAGAGTTTAGCTGATAACGGCCCTGCCCTGCTTACAGCATAAGAAGCCAACTAGTTCGACAACGCTTCGCTTCGATAACGCCAACAGAGGAACCGGTAGGGGACGTCAATATGAACCCCTCTCAAGTATTCCGAATCAGAATGCTTTATATGGCATCCCGAGGAATAAACTGTCAACCAGCCATCGTTCGTAACCATTCCGGTCGAGTCAACCAGCCATCGTTTGTAACCATCCCGGTCGAGTTTTAATCAGAACAGCTGAAGCAGTTTTGCCTTAAACTCAGCAGGAGTTATCGACGAGGAACTACTCAACAGAAGTTATCGACAAGGAACTACTCAACAGAGGTGATCGACGACGAATTATTCATAACCATTCCGTTGGAGGTCACCGTGGATCAGCTTAACGGTATTTTGATGCGTCCCGCGAATGCCCGTGCAAGGCAAGAACTTATGGTCCGGTTGTACCGTTTCGGAATTTTTCACGGTAGTGGGTGTACACAACAGTAAACAATGAAAACCGGAAATTTATAATTTGTAGTGCTGTATTTTGCCGCCATATCATGTGATTCATGTAAATTATTCGAAGGGCCTCAGGCCACAAATTATAGTGTTTTTCTTTTCAATAAGTGAAGCATGCTTGTTTTAAACTTTCAAACGTATTTGAAGGGCCGAAGGCCACGATTTTTCTATTGCTTTATTTGTTGAGCATGCTTATTTAAATTATCAAACGTATTCGGATGGCTGAAAAGCCATGACTATAAATGTATATTAAAAAAAAAAAATATATATGTAATAACAATAATAGTAACTAAATAGATATAACGAAAAAAAAAAAAAAAAAAAAATTATTAATTATTAGATTGTTCGTATAAGCATTGTCAATAGCGCCGAAGTGTTGTGACTGATTGTCTTGTGTCTGTCTTGTCACGTCACCTTAATGTAGAGATAAGGTTAACGTGTGTGTTAACGTATTTTTCAGTTCTACACCGTTTAAACCAAGTCTGGATACGCGTTAATGAGAAGTAATTTAATTTTGGAGTTGTTTAACTTCTGGTTCAAATATTAATGGGTGTTTTAAGAACCTAATCTTATTTTGAAACTTTAAACGATAAATTAAATTCTTTATGGGTGAGTTAGCCAAGTCATCACTTGATTTTGTTTCGATAAAAATAAAATCCTACCCTGAACGAAACTTCTCGAAAGGGGGAAGGGATCTAGAATTTATTTAAATTCATTTTATTTTAATCTTGCATTAAATACCCTTTGCCAGGAGAGTAGACAGCATGTGAGCTGGTAGCAAAAGGCTTCGGGTCGGAAAACTCGCAAGCCGCCGCACACGAAAACTTTTAGGCAAAGGAAGAGTAGAAGCTTTAAAATTTTCATTTCATATTCTGAAAAGCCGATACTGAAATATGGAACATCTGTTGTAACAGTAAGTTAGATAGGTGTACAAAATTTTTAGAATGCAAAAATAAAATAAGCTAATTAAAGAAGAGTTTACAAAATCAAGTACTGGCAATGGCATAGTTTGTTTTGTCGGAGTCAAATTTTGTGAGGGATAACGAGTGTTACGAATAGTATTTTAGAATTTAGAATATCAAAATTAGCCCACCTTAGCTCGCGGTCGGTAGTCACTGCGGCTAGGTGAACTTTGCGGTTAGGTAAGCAAGATAGGATTTGGATGTGAAGCTCAAAGCGGGCAGATGATTCTGAGAGTTGACTGTAGCGAGACATATGTCTGTATTATTAGATTACCTTACGTGTTAACCGAAGCAAGTTGTACTAAAAGGTAAGTGTCAAAGAAAAAGAGTCGACCTTCCCGAAACGAAAGACTACGATCCTAAATGCGCCTTCGAAAGTAGAATATTGCCGCCGCTCGAACGCTACCATATTATGATCTAGAGTCGGACATAAGCCGCCGGTCCGAGTATAAAGAATAGAAATAACACGAGGGCTAAGACCTATCATTGGTTTAAGATAGAATATCTGAACTCGGTTTTCTCTTATGATTAGCCTGGCGAAGACAAGACCCAATTGTCTGGATCAAATCTTAGATTTTTGGGATCCCATCGACACCTTTGGTCTTGTTCCAATTTGAGCGGTTTTGAGCCTGGAGAGGACCCTTGCCAAAAAGAGCCGAAGTATAGCTCTAATAAAATTCAGCTGACGTATCCGTTTTTGCGCTATCAAATATCTTTCACCGACATTTTAATCCTCTTTCCCTCTCATTTCACCAGCGACTGATTGAAATTCATATGTACGGCCGACTTTCTCTACGACCGAACTACTTTCAACAACACATCTAGAACGGCAAACCTACCCGGCCAGATTTTTCGGCAAGATTTACGCATCTGAAAACATTACTCGTTTCGGGGCGACGGTCTGGGGCTAGTGAGACGTGGAAAGTGCAACCCTAACTTTATAACACCTACTGCGGCACCGCATTCAAAGAAGCTTACCAAAAAACATAGTGATATCTAACTTCGTCTCGTCTGTCACTTTGCGCTTGAACATGACTAGATATGTGGCGTAGGCAAGGGCTCCGAGAAGTGACCACACAACTCCAGTGGGAAATCCGTGCTCAATTTTCAGATCCGAGTAGCTTACCATAGCCTATAAGAAACAAACATTTAACAGCCTCCCAAGACAGCCTGTACATAATTTAATAATAATAACTGGTTTATTTCCTTAATAGCATTTACAACTGCTAGCTGCGGATCGTCAACATAACAAATTACGAATCATGACTGATTGATATTCTGACAGTTAAAATTACGAATAAAATAAGGAACAAACGAAGATAAATACCTTTCGGTTGAGTTTATGGGGGGTTGAAGAAGCCGTGGCTTGTCAGTGTTAGCTATTCTTCCCCTTGTTTTGTCTGGTCTGGTCTGGTCTGGAGTTTCGAAGTCTGGGAAAACAGTCCGGTGGTGGTCAGAAGTTAAACATTTTTTTCCAAAGTTCATCGTCAGTTGATGCCTCCTATCCGCAAGGGTCGGCAACTGTAGCTTGACCAGAGCATCCTCATAGGAAACATAATCCGGACCAAGCATCACTTTGCACAACCTCTTCTGGATAGACTCGAGTCTTTCTGTCCGTTCTATACTGTCAGTCCAGAATGCCATACAGAACACGCATATTCCACGCAGGGACGAATGTATGTACAGTAGATTGTTTTTAAAACTCGAGGAGGGATTGAAAATCGGCGAAGGACGGCAAAAGACTTTCACAGTGGGGCTGATCTTGCAATGATGGAATCAACACGTGTTCTCCACTTCAAGTCATTATCTATTTTCACCACAAGTAGTTTAACAGAGGATTTTATTTCCAGACCAATTTCTTCAACAGCCGGCAATTCCAGTTTTAAGAAAGAGACCCTCATTACCATGCTTTTCGAACGGACAACTTGACTTCATCCAAATCCTTTTTCGAAAGGAGAAGATACGGAAACCTCAGTCGGGGTCATAGGAAACGTCCGGAGGGATAATGTCAATAGGTCGTCAGCAAACTTAAAACGATTTAAAACATGGGTCAAAACGCGGCCCCAACCTTCGTTCCTTGCGGGGTTCCACAAAACATATCTAAAAAGCTGGAAATGTTGTCTGGACTTAACATAACACATTGAGTCCTACCCGTTAAAAAACTAGCAACTAACCGAACAATGAACTCACCGAGCCCCCATTGCTCTTGCTTCGTCAACTGCAATTTGATGGTTAATGCTGTGGAAGGCCTTAATAATATCACCCAAAATAATTTCAGCATACGAATTATCATTCTCTAAATGTTTCATAAGTGCATCAAGTAATCTTACTAAATAATGGGTTGTGTTATGCCCTTGTCGAAACCCAAACTGCGCAGGGTCCAACTTATCTTCCACATCACTGAGAAGGGACTCCAAAATAAAGCTTTCCGACACTTTTGAGAGTACTGGCGTCTTTGAAATCGGCCCGAGATCATGCACGGTCTTAACATTTCGGGTCTTGGGTATTGGGGTAATAAAAGCCCTTTTAAAAAAATTTGGAAAAATACCATCCAAAAAACATTGATTAAAAACTGCGGTACAAATAAGGGTCAGTCCAGTGGCACACTCAACAAACAGCTTGATCGGTATCTCGCTCGGATAGTTACTTTTACTAGTATCAAGTTTTTGTAGTTTTTCAAATACTGCGTTTGGATCAATCACAGGTATTTCTGAACTGGGGGCCTTGTCAGGCAATTGACTTAAACGGGGGGAGCACTCTGCAAATTGTTGCAAAGTGGTCATTTATGATGTTTGCGCTAAGGGGTTGCCCTCGCACTTAAGGGCTTTGTGTCCTTCCCCATCATTTGTTGTACCTTTGTATGAAAATTTCTTGGTTTTTTTTTATCAAAGACAGAACACTTCGTACTCCGTAATCTTTCCGACACTTTCTGATCTTCCTCACAATTAGATTCCGAAGTTTCTTCGCCTCGGAGCGCAATCCCGATTTGTACAGATCATCTCGCTCGATTATCAGAGATTTCACTTCACTTGATATCCAAGGTTTACGTTGTGGCTTCTATCCTGAAATATTTCTTGATATTTCAGGTACAACTCGTTGCATACAGTCTCTGTTAATTCGTTTACGTTATCACACTCAAGGGCATCGGACCAGTTTTTTGTTTCTTAACCATTCTCTGTAGCTCTTAATTTGATCTTCCATGAAAGGCCTATACACTACCTTTTTCGTCACGGGTTCGGGACGCCATGAATTGGGTTCCCAGACGATTGTCAGGTGGTCATTCGATCCAATTGCAGGTAAGCTGTAAGGTTCAAGGTAGAATTCTTGACAACTGGTAAATATTAGGTCCAGAATCTTGTTTTCACGGGTATTTATCTGGACGACTTGATTCAGAGAGGGAATTCTCCAGCCAACTGGATCGCAAATCATTAAAATCATCAAGAATGTTTACCGTATAGCAGCGTGTGGGTATTTCGACCTAATAAAATCTGTGCATTGTTGCAGGTACAAGACTAGGTCTTTCCGAAAAGGTCCACGAGCTGGATAATAAACCACACCGAAAACCACTGAGGATACTTCCTTCGGAAGTGCTTTTGGCCTGCTCCAAACCCAAATCACTTCGAATTCGGGCTTTCAGGGGATACCCGTTTCTAAAAGACGACTAGGGATCGACGATGTCCGAACAACACCGACACCTCCGCCGTGACTTGCAGCTTGTCCCTCGGCATTCAGTTGAAGGAGTAGGTGAACGTCGTATCCATCAAACTTAGTCATTAGCTAAGTGGCCGACCATGTTTCGCAGAGGCAGGCAATGTCGATTGTGTTGTTGTTTCAAGAACAGTTCCATTTCCTCAAGTTTACTTGAGAGAGACCTCACATTAGTGAGTAGTACCTTGGGCAAGGAGTACGGAGAGGCATTCGAGTTTACACAACCGACTCGACCAGTGGATGGAATCGATTTCGGGTTGCGACGACGTAAGTTGGTAGCTGCTGACGTGCTGGCTGGAGTGTTTTCGGCAGTGTTGGCCTGAACTGGAGACTGGTATCGCACTTGATGGCAGGGGATGCAGGGAGCCACTGGTAACCGATCCGTCTACAGGATTCCCTCGGGGACTGCAGTGGTGGCGGAGGAGGCAGGCGTATCTGCATCAGTGGCACTGCCTTGACCATCGACGAATTGCCCCGATTTCAGGTGGACATTCCCACAAATCTTAGTTTCCTTGAACTATGAGCGTGTTCCATCCCCCTAACAATAGTAACTATTAGTTACTATTTTCGTTCCAGCTCGCGAAAAGTTAGTACACTAACCGTTCCAACTTCCTCGAAATAGTAAAAAATAGTAACTATCTACTTACCACGCTCGGGAGCGTAGTAAGCGTGATAACTACGGATCTCGGCAACGTGATTGGCCGGGATACCCCGTGGAGTGATATTTTACCGAAAATTTAAAAATGCGTTCCAGCCTTGACGCCAAGAAGCCACAATTCGTGAAGTCATACGTAGTAACCAAGGTAAGTAGGGTGGAACACGCTCAATGTGACTTTGTCGCGGCTCAGAAATAAAAGAATGAAGAACGATCCCCCACTTGCTACATAATGATACAGACCCAGCCGTGTCCGTTCAAGAATAAATTGAAGCTATGTGGGAACGAACAACAAACGAATGTATTCTCTATTTAATGGGGCTCATTTACCGTCAGGAATTAAAAGAGCTGAGGAAGGTAATATTTGGGGAAATGGTGTGGAGGGAGGGACGGTTTGAACAAATAAAATATTTTAATCAAAACAATGTTCACAACGGATACGTCAGCGACGGTTCTTCATCAGCGATATTTCGGCCCTTCTTGGCAAGGGTCCTCATCAGGCTGTCAGTCCTCTGATTCAACTTCGGGGAAGGAAACAAACCTGTTACAGGATTTAAACCGTTGTAAACATTGTTTGAATAAATGTTTCAAAGTCAGCTTGGGCTCAAAGATTATTTAAAATATTTAAGTTTTTCTGTTTTTCTCGAGGAAAAAGGGCGCAGGAATGGGATGGGGGTGGCCATCCCATTACAACGTGGGGGGGGGGGGGGGGGGGAGAGACAGAACCTCGTTTGACTTACCACTCCGACAATGCTGAAAATGACGGCTATCAACTTTGAATATGTAAATTTGTCACCAGCGCCGCTTGGAAAACATGAAGCGAATAGCAGTGTGAAAAGACTAGAACTTGACGACAGAACATTGACAATGCCCGCCTCTGTGTCAGAAAGCGCTGCTTGATAGCTGTAGTTACCGAGGAACCACTGAAAAAGAAAACCTTGTTATTAGTTGCGTTTTTGCAGATATCATGGTATCTGTTACCACGGTAATGCCCGGTCCCCACTATGGTCACACCTAGTAATAACGCCGGTAATAAGGCCGTCTTACGGTCGAAATTGGGAAGAAAAGACGCTGCAAACGTAAGATTGTCGAGATGGAAAAATCCATCTCTGCCATTTTGAAACGTATCTTTTGAGTGTTTGGACCAATCACAGACCAGAGTCGCTGATTTTTAGCCAGTTTTGTTTACGTTTGAGTGATGACAATGGTAATATATCTTGAATTTCTTCCTTCTAGGTGTGACCAGGATGAAACGTAAGAGTGGGTAATTAACCAAATTAACGAACCAAATTACGTACAGGTGTGACTGAATGTGGCCCGGGCATAACTCGATTTGCAATTAGTCGTTTTTGCAGTTCGCCAAAAACTGATCGTGGCTCAGGCCAAATATGTTTGGTAGAGTCATGGATATAAATGACCACACAACTAATAGGCCTACGCATATACGGCTACAACGGTCATAAATAACATGATAAACTAGCAGCTCAGCTTATGGCTTCGTTATAGATCTTTAAAAATTAAGGGACAAAACTCTTTGCAAACCTCTGGTGGGCACATTCAATTGGCTGAAACTTTTCAACCGTAGTAGCTACCTTGCGAGGGAGCTTTTTGACAGCTTTTCAGAAGGGAAAATATTTTTGTGGATCGGGTGATTTCAGAGATTTGACACCAAAATCCATGCAGAATTTCAGCCTTCGTTCATGTAAGGAGGTGACATCGAATTTATGTAGTAACTCTTCATAGGACCTCTCGACCGCCTTTGACGCTCTTTTTTGAATCTTCTCAATTCTGGCGGTCTGTTCGACCGTGAGGCCAAAATGCCAAACTCCGTATTCTAAATTTGGTCGGATAAATGAAATGTACATCCGGAACAAGTGTTTAGTGGGGGCCCCATGCCTGGAAATGAGCTTAAGCATCTGAAGTCCGGCATTCCCTCGCTTTATCATGCTGGTCGTCTGTGCTTCCCATTTTAAATCTTGAGTTAAGATTATCCCTTCTCTCTAGTCGGTGTTCTCGTCGTTTTTGTCAGTTGCGACGAACTGTGAACTCGGTTAAAATTTCACGGCTTCAAATGGACCTCAGTGTGCTCTTTGCAAAGCTCATGACATCTTGAAGGGACTGGAGGTTTAAAACTCGAGACTTGCACTGTAATCGGTATATTTGTGTCCTAGATAATCTTTACAGCTCTTTTTGAATGTCCTTTCGGTCAGTTATCACTCCAGCGTGACACACAGGACTACATCATCCGAAGAGAGGATAAATTTACATTTTATAGCCTACTCGCAGTGCCTTTTTAGTCAAATCGTTTGAGTGAAAATGAATAATGAATCCAGAAATCCTTCCGACAATTCCAGCAGAAATATATGACGCAATGGGCTCTGTTTGGTCTATGCTCTTTATACTCCCGTCGCGGAAACCAGAGGATCTTTTCCCCGAAGGCATCTTGTTCCACTTACCTTGCAATCTGGGTGACACATCTTATTTTTGTTTCGTTCCTTTTTTTCAGGACTGTGTCTGTTTATTTTTGCGGTGCCTGATTATCTGTCGCGCCTTGGAAGTTGGCGGAACCTACGGTCACCATTTTGGCTTCTAATGGTTAAAGGGAATCGGAAGCTGATTCTACTGAATAATATGAGACAAAAACTGAGAAACTGAGCTCTTGTTTGGGACTCCTTAGTGTGATCCTGATGGGTCAGTTCAGTGGTCTAACTAATGAATGAACAGCCCCCCCCCCCCCCCCCCCCGAAGAACAAAGCCTTGGTTTTCGAACCGAGCCGCACCTCCCTACTTCCCATCTTTAGTAAAAAAAAAATTGGGGAATAAGACCTGACCAGGAACTTGTACAGACAAGTAAGGGTCACGGGTCAACTCAAACCACAAGTTTAATAGCTACTTACCAGAAGACAGAAGGTGAAAGCTAAGACGACAACTTGACGGACTGACAATTTTCCACTGCTGAGGGCATCACCACTGTCCATGAACTCCCCAGCCTCAACGACGGCTGCCTAAAAATAATCTTGGAATCAAACCCGTCATACGGCAATCGAGCAGGGGCGTTGTAAGGGTGTTGGGGGGGGGGGGGGGGGGTGCAGCATCATCGTACCTTTTTGAGATTCTGTAAAAATTTACTAAAAATGTTCAGTATTTTGTCGATACCAGAACTATTCGGTATATTTACGGAGATTTGGTAGTTATACAGAATCCCAAGTGGGATATCGGTACAAATCTATTCAGTACTGGCAGGGGTGTCGCAAGGGGGGCGCGGGGGGGTGCAGCCCTCCCGCAACCTTTTAAGATTCAGTAAAAATTTAGGGCCGGAGGCCCAAAATTTACTTAAAATTGTTCAGTAAAGATTCGACACCAGAACTATTAGCTATATTTACGGGGATTCGGTATCCTATGCATTTGTGTCTTGACTAAATGAGGCCATTGAACCAGCATTGAACTGCACTAACCCTGGAGAACAAATTTTGTTCTTGTTTTATGACGCATCAGGATTCACATCTTAGTTGCTCCGAAGTGCAGTTTAAGATAATTGAAGATAACATGAATGCAAGTGTTCCAAAAGGACTAAAACAAAAAGTCATTACTTTTATTTGGATCCCAAAAAGAAAATCATAAATGTTTCGAGAATTTCCGACTGCGGCGCTTTTCGTAGTATTGTGTATTTTGTGGAAGGGCGCATCATTTGAATAGTTTTTTCAGCCAGTTTTAGGATTGGGATTTCGAAACATTAAAGGCCACAATCTGGATGGAAATAGTTAAATTTGACAGGAAAAAGCTAACTTTAAAAAATCTCGCCTGTGGTGCTCACTTCATGGGATCATGGGCAGCATTGAATAGACTACAGTAGCCCCTGTGTCGCTCCATCCGGTTTTTGTAACTTCTTAGAATATCGGAATTCAATTCACGGTAAATGATGGAATTTGTAAGAGAAGCGGTTAAATTTTAGCCAACATGAAAACAAAATGGATTTCGAAAATTTTCCTGCGGCGCCCGATTTAACTTTCTCTTGGGTATAATAGATAGAAAGTTACTGCAATCGCGTCCGGCAATATATTCTCCAAGTGGGCTTCGCCAACATTTTGGCTCTGCCCCCCCCCCCCTCCCCCAACAAAAATGCACTTGCGACGCCCCTGCAATCGAGTCTATATTTTCTCTTATGCCTTTGTTCATATAGGTCATCAAAATGGAAAAATGGTTTCATTACACCAATACCAAAAAAAGATGCGCCTAATGATTTTTCGGGCGTCCGACCGATCACCATGACACCCATTTTTAGCAAAGTGTATGAGAGTTTTGTCGCAGCATGGCTGAAAGACCGTATTTTGGAGAAAATTGATCCGAGGCAGTTTGGAAATATGCCGAACACGTCTACATCTCATTACCTAGTAAGTATAATTGACAAAATCTTACAAAACCTTGATGAACCAGATTCTTGGATTAATCTTATTGCAATAGATCTAAGAAAAGCTTTTGATTTAATTTGCCATAATATTCTTATAAAAAAACTTCTTGGCCTAGGTGTACACTCATTCCTTGTTCGTTTAATCGCTAGTTTTCTTTCAGGCAGATGTCAACGGACAAAATATAAGTCCACCTACTCTGATCCACTGCCCATCTTTTGTGGTGTTCCTCAAGGTACCCTTTTGGGACCACTTTTGTTCCTTGTCATCATAAATGATTTGGCAACAACACTGGACAACCGTTGGATGTATGTCGATGACTTGTCACTCATTGAATGCTGTCGGAAAAACCTACCAAGCAGTGCAGGTTCACTAATGAATGATATATGTCAAGAGGCAAAGGTGGACAGAATGACTGTCAACTGCGACAAATCTGTAATTTTAACCATTTCTTTTTTAAAATCCACGCCAGTTTTTAACCCAATTATTCCCAGCGCTAGTCACGTGACCGAAATCAAACTACTTGGTGTCCATATAACTTCAGATCTGAAGTGGAACAAGCACGTCGATGGCATGTTAAAGAAAACCAATTTGGCCATCAGATCTCTAAAGTTGCTGGCTCGCCATGGAATCCCTGCCCCACACCTCCTACGCATTTATTTTTCTTTTATTCGTTCGACACTCGAGTACTGCTGCCCTGTATGGCATTTTGGACTGACGAAGGAACAGTCTGACCGGGTTGAGAGGGTGCAATACCGTGCCCTCCTAGTAATTTCAAAAGCCCCGAAAGTACCATACATATCCCTCCTTAATCAGTTTCAACTTCAAACCCTTCACTCCCGTCGTTTAAAACTCTCCCTATCTTTTGGACATAAAATCCTGTCGAGCCCCATTCACCGAAATATCCTCCCGCCCCAACATGAACCGGCTCGGTTAAGGCCAAGCAGGTCCATTGCAGAGCCTGTACCGAAACTTCAACCTGTGACTGCTTCACATGCTCGTTATGAGCTTAGTTTTGTGCCCTCGTTTGTTAAGTTGTTCAATACCGGGTCGATTTTTAGTCTGTAAAATAGTTATCAATTGTATATATTGTATTTTTGTGCATATTATTTTTGGCTCATCGATTGACATACATGTTGACAACAAAAACTAATAATCGGCTCTGTCCGTCGCATGTTTTTCGAATAAAGTGAATTGAAATTGTAAAAAAAAAAAAAAAAAAAAAAAAACTGGTTGACACATCTCTACTATTGATTATTTCGTATAAAACGCTGGAAAACCAATGTTATCGATATGTCAACATTGGCGAAAACACAGGCACTATCGCCTATAAGAAATCAGCTGTTTTCGAAGTTTCCTAAACGTAATGTTCAATCTGCGCGATGTTCGGAGCCTCCGAGACGCAATTTTAGGAGCGAAAACTTGCACATTGATTTTGACGGAGTCCGAAATCTGCACGGTTAACATTTACGTGGGAAACGAACAGCGAAATTGAGAAATATATAGATGGTTTGCAAGAGGAACAGAAGGTTTGGGAAAGAAACATTGGTTTTAGAAAGGTAATATGTGGTTTGGGAAACGAACATTGTGTCTGGCGATTTCAACATAAGGTTTTTCAGCTGATGTGAAATGCCCCTTCATATATATACTGGGTTCGCAGGAAAACGAAACAAATATTTTATTCGGATCCATGCGTCGCACATTCCCATTTAGAAAGCCAGCCCAGTCACTGTGCTACTTGGCCAGTGAGGGAGAAAGCTGCTGAATCCGAAAACTGAAACACAAGATTCTATTCCGTCTGGGCCAATAGACCAAGTTGTCCAGTGTTGTATCGTTTTAGTACATAAATAAATACTTGAATGTCGTACCTGGTAACCGGAACGCTCTCCGCAACAATGTTTCCTCCAGGAGGACTTATAAGCAAAGCCAAAGAGGTACAGGGAGAAGAGAGCGGTCTTGAAGTAAGTTGTGAAGAATGGCTTATTATAGTTGGCATTGTGGTAGATATACTGAAAGGGAACACACATTATCGAAGTAGGAGGAGTTAACGTATGCTGGCAAAAACAGGCAAGTCAACATTCCACTAAGAACGTGTCCGAAAGCTTTCTGGTGCTGTAAATGCTGCATTAATGCTGCATTTTCTTTTCTTTTTTTGTCCGAAAGCTGTTACCTTTTTTTCTTCTCTGACACTTCTAGAATACCAAAACTTAAGTCAGGAAGAAGAAGAAGAAAAAAGAATTAGCTGTATAAAGCTGACAAAAATGGATGAGCTACTGATATCTAACCTTCTTATCTTTCCTTTCTTCGTTGGCCATGATCGCCGATTGTCTTAAAATTGGTATTTTTGCCGAATTCTCAGTTGTCTTTTTGAATTTGTTACGTTTGCCGCGAAAACACTGAGAGAATCGCCGTACTCCTCGGTTTCTTCATGAAAGTTTAGCATTCTTGCTGAATTTGTCGATGAATCTGTCGATGAATTTTATGCTGAATTAATGCTGCATTAACTGAGCGAAAATTTAAGTCCGAAAGCGAAATGCTGCATAAAATGCGGAATTAATTCAGCATTTTCGTTCGTTTCGGAGCTTTCGGACACGTTCTAAGTCTTGCCTATATTACTGACTCATTCTACGCCCTTATCATTCATCAGTTTTCATTCCAAAATTCGAATAGAAATTGCTACGCTTACTTTTGCTTTAGCCCTACCGATAGAGGCGGATGAGGCTTGCACTCACTGCTTCCGCGTACCTTATTAGTCAGACATACCAGTTATTTTTTCCTTGTATACCGTTAAAGCAGAGCAAAATAACACTAGGGAGTAGCACCAAAACCTATGCTTTCCATGCTTTCAAAACGGCCATACTTGTAGCGCCGCCCACTACGCTTGTGACATATAAAGCGAGACAACTTGGGGGTTTAGAAATTTCTAGCAAAGCAAAGGTGCAGTCTGCACACACCAAAGGACCAACGGAGGCCGTATATTTTTTTTTGCTATTTTCAGAATATGAGGTTGTCGGATCCAGCACTGGTGAACGACTGAATGAGTTTCACTAGGAACGTTCTCTATCACTAGTGGTGCTAGTATCGCTGCTCTTCGAGTGTGTGTCAACTTTGTCAAGTAGTTGAGACAAAGACATAGTGTTATACTCCCAGTGTTATGTTGCTCTGCGTTAAAGTGAACGGGTCCAACTGATGCTGATAACAGCCGAGACGGGTATGTGAACTTTTAAGAAACCCAGTAGATTCCAGCATCCTGACAAAAACTTATGTTGGGATATGGAGCTGAAATTGTATCTACTGCGACTTGTACTTTAAGCACGTGGCAATAAGTTATATGGAAAAAGCTCTAAAGTTGTGCAGTACTGAGCCATTCTTCTTCCCTGGTCATTTGATCCCTTCTTTTTGTCGAAATCTATGGTCGTACAATACGTCACATTCCTGTCTCCAGCAAGATTGAGATCTCCACCAGACATATCGTCATACTAAGAACAAATAATCAGACAGAACCTCTGTCTTTGTTACCATGCAGCGACTATGAATACTCCCACAAAACTGAGCAAACCTAGAGGTATTTACTGTAGCCTTTTACCCGCCTTCTGCGTTGCTCATAGCAGAGAAATGAAATGAAGGAGGCGTACCCCGCGCGCCGACCTGCTCTTGAACGCGTCGAAACAACCAATCAGCTTTGTCTTCTACTTTTATTCAAAGTGGTTTTACAGCGATAGCAGCGATGTAGAGGTAAAGAAACGTGATGTGGCGCGAAGCTACTAACCTCCACTCGTTCACAGCAGAAAAGGTATGGGGAAATACTCGACTCCCCATAGTCATAGTACAGAGATAGGAAGAAGAAGGTCATATCTGATTATTTGTTCTTGGTCATACGACTCTTCAAAGTTATACGTACTTATCGGGAAAACCCATTTTGCAACCTTCTTGCTTTTCGCAATGAGAAAAACAAAATCTCTTTGTAATAAATGTGTGTTAAGCTTGGTGCCCTCCGAACGCGGATTCGCATACGCCTAGGCGAGTTCGGAGTCGCAAGCGAATAAATTCGCGGCGCGCCATTTCAGCTCCAAGTCAAACTTTGTTCGCGTAGCGTAGCGGGAATAATTCCCGTTCTGCGGGCACCAAGCTTTAACAGTTAGAAAGGAGAAACAACTAATGGAATGTTGGAGAAATAGTATTCAGTGCTACATGCCCTTTAAGAAGATAGTAGAAGGGTTTGAAACTGACTAAACGTCAAATATTAGGGTGAACACGGACTCTTTAAAGTACAATGGGCAGATCAAATGATCATAATGTCATATTAGCACCCCGTAGACTGCAATATTGCATCAGAAATCAGCCGATTCCCAAACAATTTATTTTCACATGTGCCTCGCTACGGCGTTTTTTGGTGCCTGCCATCCTCAAATTTACTAGCCTTGAAAAATATGAGCGGAGTTTCTTCATTTTTGACAAATAATTCCATTGACAGGATTAAGTGAGAAATTCTTTCAGATTTCGGACTACGCTGCAAGTTAGTCTGTTATATGTGTATAGTTTTGCCGCTTCACATCCAGAGATTAAAACTTATCTTTGGTACTAAAAAAATGTTTCGCCTGATAGCATTTGAGCAATCTTTCAGCTATAGACTGTTTATTTAGTAGCTATGGCACTCTTAATCAGTCAGCTCTATAAAATGATCGATTTTCGTGTGTGAACGAGTTTTCGAATTTTCGCGCCTTGCATGTCGATCTCCGAAATCGTCTCCACAGACACGGCGAAGAGGTAATGACAAGCAATAACAAGAAAACGGCTCATTTTCGAAGCGCTACCTAGGGCATGTCGGAAATTTTTATTTATAAGGCAATTTATGGACAACGAAGCATAATTAGGGCCCATTGTACTATTAGTTATGCCTACCTCGGTCAGCTCTGAAGACAGCACCCATATAACATCCACCAGAAAAAGGATAAAAATACCAAAGGCGAACCGATACTTGTCAAGAAGAACATCCAAACATCCTGGCATAGTCAAGGTCCACAGCTCTAGAAGGAAAAGAAACCAACAGTCATGAGAAAATAAACAAATTTCTACCGTCAATACCTAGGTGATTTAACATGTGACCTTACTTTTTAGTCTTATCTTACTCCGACGAGCCTGAAGAGGTTAAGTAAGACGGGTAAAGACGGCATCAAGCGTGATGGGCGACTACGCTATTTTTATTACAGAGTAGATTTCCACTGATTGTGCCTAATATTCTTCTAATTTCTGCTTAAAAGACCTGTCTTACCTATAATACTAAGGCAACCTACCCAGAGACACCAATTTCGCACAGTACATTCTAACTCCTCTAACAAAATCACGCTGAATTTCTCACTTGTCGTATTTTGCTACCTTCGATGTGTATCACGCCTTCGACGGTTGTCTGCGGTAAGTTTTTCCATTAAAAAAACAGTTATGTAAATTGTTTTCCTTTATTCGCTATACGTCAACGGGTCTGGGAAAAGGCTTAAAACACCCAAAAGCACAGCCTAGTTTTAAAGTATTCAAATATTTTAGAAATACTGTAAGTAGAAGAGTAAATAGTGACATGGGTCCTTTAAGCGAGTAAAGTCTGAACATGGACAGAACAGGTATGTTTCACATCGACACATTGTGAAAGAAAGCCGAAATACCGTATCTTAGGCGATAGTGCGACCTTATCACGGAGTTTTGAGCTGAGCGAACCGAAATTTGCAGGGTTTCGACCTCGGTGGATATTAGGCTGAAGAACGAAGAGTTTCTTGGCGAACTCGACGAAACTCGCTACTTCTCCTGTAGCAATAATTTACCTCGGAATTTTTTTTTATTTCCAAACGATAAAACAGCAATTAGAGGCGCCACCCTCGTGCGACTCGAGAGCCAGAAATTAGGCTATCACTACCCATCAAAACATAACTCTCGTTATCAAGGACAGAAATTGGTGCATCGCACACGACTTCACTAGCACCAAGCTCAACCTCCACTGCTGGCTCATCTGTCAACAAAAGGCATTCATCTTTATCAATACTTTCACTATGCCTCAAATGCGTATGGTCGTCTAACAGCTCTTTTTCGGTAAATTTGAGCGTACAAAACTTGCATTCCAGAATGAACTTCGGTCTTTTAAAGTGTTCTTTCACGTGAAACTCAAAACCTTGCTCATTACTAAAAGTGGTATAGCATCGTGAGCATACATGCTCTCCATTATGTTTATGCTGGACATGGAGCGTATACTCCTCTCTGTGTTTGTACGCAAGAAGGCAGAAGTGACAACTGTAAGGTCTGTCAACCCAATGGTCTTCATTCAAATGATCTAGTATCTCTTCCCGGTTTCTGCAATGGTACTCACAAATCGTACATATTAAATTGTAGTTCAACATATCACTATTTGGACCAGACGCGGCTACACCGTCCGTGTGACACATCTTTACGTGTACATTTAACGATTTGTTATTCGGGAACTGCCGATCACACCGATTACACTCAACATTCCTCAAAACTAGATCGTTCACTCTGAAAGTTTTCTCATCAGAAAACTCCGGATGGTCTGACAATTTATGCCGCCTCAAATCTAGTATGTTTCTGAAGCTTTCGTCGCAAATACTGCAACGGACTGAGACAGCTTTATGGTAGTCGACCATGTGATGAAGATTTGAGGCCAAGTCGATGAACCGTCTCTTACAAAAGCGGCACTTAAACGTGCCATCTGGTTGGGCCAAGTCTCGATACTCCAGAGGGATAAACTCTTCTTCAACTGTTACTACTGGAACACTAGTAACTTGTTTATCAACTGTTCTGGACAGTTCCTTTGGTGTTATTTCCTGAAAAGAAAGAGCATGGTTTATGTGAGTACAAAGACGATATTTAAGAAGACCAGACTCCGTCTACCTAGAAAAACTCCTAAGCTTGCATCTGGGGATACACATCTGTATCAGCCACTGTTAAAGTTCAAAAAGGAAGAATATTAACATAGAATCTGTACTCTTATACACATCTTTTGGCCTTAATACTTAGACATCGAAATCCGAGAACAATTTTCATTGCATTTAGGGATCAAAACATTAGTTGCGTTTTTGCAGATACCATGGTCGGCTATCTGTTATCACGGTAACTGGATCTGCAGTTAGTTATCGTGGTATCTGATATACGAATGCTCTGCAAAAACGACAATTCCCGAAATTGCCTTTTCGAATTCATCCTAAAAGAAAAACTGATATTCAGTCACATCACCGATTGCCAAACTTTTCCCCCACCAATTTGACAAAAAACTGATGAAAGTGAGACGACTTTTTCAGATACCACGATCAGTTACCACGGTCGGACCGTGGTAACTGAATATCAGACACCACGATAACTGCAACAACGCCTTATGACTGTGGTTATCAGATACCATGGTATCTGTAAAAACGCAACTTACTATTCATGTTACCCTACTCGGGAAACTTCCCCTGCCTACCAAAGTGGCTACAAATATCAAGGGAAGTCATCAGTGAGGGCAAGAGCTCCTTTCAAATTCTCATCCCGAGTATCAAACTCTAAAGCAATTCTTTTTCCCCTTTGATGGCATACTCGGTGGTTAAATATCTGACTGTCTAGTCTGGAGAAGCGGTCACAATGACTTCTGAGGCTTCTGATCCGGACCGAGAAGATGGAGCAAAAGAGAAGGGGCTCTCGCCGGCTACACTTTTATAACCACAAACCCAGAACCTAACTGGGCCTCATCGCATATCAGTGTTTCAACAACTCTCCCGGGACCTTGATTTCAACCAATCTCGGCGGCTGAAGTCCATCTCCGTTCACATTTTTAGGCCCCAGCAAGGTATAATATTTTCGGATCCATTTCACCAACAGGGATCGATCACCAACAGGGATCAAACTACATAACTGACGCCATGTCTTTCTTCCAAAAGAAAAATGTAATTATTTTGTGATTAGTAGTTTGCCGACACAGAATTCCCCTCTGGATTGTGGTGGGGGGATTGTTTTCAGCCCTGTTGAGAAAGTTATGTATCTTGGAATCCCTTACTCATCTAATACCAGGGATTGGAAACTTATCCTTATTCATCATGTGCAAGATAAAATAAGAAGAGCATTCGGTGCTGTTATTCGTTTACGAGGGATGTATCGCAGAGATGTTCTTGGTTCTATTTATACGGCTGTTGCACTTCCTCACATTCTTTTTCCGTCTGCTTTCTTTTCTTCTTTCCGTCCTTCTGAACTTTCTGCGCTAAAAGTTACTTATTATAAATTCTCTAAATTCCTTCTTGGCTTCCCGATTTCTGCGAGTAACTCTTTCCTAACTTCACATTTTAAAGTGAAGAATCCTTTGGAAACTTTAAATAGTAAAATTCAGAACTTTCATAAAAAGGCTGACAACATTCTTCTTCATCACGACCTTTTCCTTTTTTCCCAAAAAAGTTCCCTGCTTAGTTTGTTTATTTTGAGCTTCGTTTTTTCTTTTTTTTTTCATGTACTTCATTGTATATTTAGTAGGCTAATTTGTTTTTAACGGTCAGCTGTTTATTAGTATGTAAGTGTGTGTGAGTTTGACTGACATGTTGTTGTTCCTTTTTATACATTACTCTTCAGTTTTGAAGGATTCAAATAAATAATAATAATAATAATAATAAAACGGGTTGTTTTGGGGCCATGGTCTGGGACAACGCAAACAAAATAAGACATAATTTGAATCCTCACATATAACCCCCCCCCCCCAACAGATAAAGCTGACCGCTGGGGGTCATTGGTTTTATTTTCTCTCCTTCCACTTGAATTTTCTCAAATTGGCTAGATAATAAAAGGGGGGGGGGGTAGGCTATCCCAACCGATAACTTGCATTGGCTCCTCTTAATCTGTGCCTGCCCCAAAAAGCTCATATAAAACAAAAAGTTCAACACTCACCACATTTGAAGGATTTGCTTTTTCTTTGAATATTATGGCTATCCTCTGGGCAGGTTTTGGGTTTGACTTTAATTCGGGGCCAAATCTATTTTGAGTTTCAGCAAATCTTTGCTGCAAGTCATTCTTCATGCAATCCACTCTCCTCTCTAGTTCATCTATGTCTCTCAGGGTTCCTAAGCACCGTCTACAAATCTTCTCCAGACGTGTATTTCTCAAGTAATTTATATTCTGGTTCACTGTTTTGCTCAGCAGCTTTGCCAGTGTATCCTGAGAAGCTGCAACGGTTGAAGACAGGCTTTCTGTTGCAAAGACATCAACACTTCCTCTTTGCACCTTAGAAATACAAGTGCCACAAACACAACAGTTTCTTTCCATGTCTGGCAGCTGCAACAAAAAAATCCATTCGGAAACTCCCATTATTTATAGAAATTTAGTCAAACCAAATAAACAACACGGTAGTAAGGAGGAAACAGTGTCAGTAAAACAAAATTCTATACTGTCCAAGGGAATGGGTTTTGAGAAATAATTATTGGCACTGCGTCCAAACTATTTTAATATTTTTGACCATTTTCAAGAGTAAAGTTTGGACCTTCTGCACATTTGTTAAAGACACTTGCACATTACTAAAGCTCCTCCTTCTACACACTGAACAGGCCTGTGACGGCCAAATTTCGTGATATCGCTCGAAATAACAGCAGTTAGGCTACTCAGCTTACTACACTGGGGTAAAGTATTGTACATTTGCAGACGTGTTCAGTAACGGTTCTGCGTCGTAAAACAAACAGGAGGCGTAATTTAATAGTACACAGCATTCACTCATGAGCAGTAATAAAAAGTGACATCTGTGCAGTAAACAATTACTGCGGTTTTTCACCAGTGTATGCCTGTCTCTGAAACCAGACTGCAATGAAATAGCTCAAGGCACTGTATCCCAAATTGTTGAGTGTATTAATTTTTAATTGTTTATTAGCCTAGCCTAGAGAAAACAAAAACATCTAGTTGATGAGTGCTTTCACAATTAATCAACTAAAAATACCATGATAACGAATATATCATTTTGTCAAACATTGAAGTCCTTGTGAACTCAGCAACGCGAATAAAAACTGCACAAAAACGTGTTGCATTGAATAAATGGGCCTAAGCAATAATGACACTGTGACAGAGTCAGTCACCCCTCGCGCGCGGCGTAAGCGAACGCTCGGAGCTTTGAATGAAATAAGTGACGAGTCAAATGTAATTAGAATTTTCATGGAGAATAAATCGTGATCTTGACCCAACAAGACGTATAGTTAGGTGAAGCTATCACACTGGTGGTTCAGCGGAAGGATTAGCGAATCTGAATATTGGAATATACGGAGGTACGGTAAATTCGTTTTTTGCTTGAGTGTGTTAATTCGTATATAGAATAGATCTGGAGGGCTACGAAAGGCCAACGACTAGGTCTAGTTCTGAATTAAACAGGACTAAGCATTACGAACTAGTGCCTACACGAGGCTCGACTCAAAAGCTAGTTGCTTCTGAGGTTTCAAGCGAAGTATCGGAATTCCAAAGAGATTTTCTTAGCAGCCTTCCGGGCTCAAGCACAGCTACCATGAGCGTAAATAAAGGGAACCAGAAACCTAACGAGGTGGGGGGAAACGAACAGATCGACGGTGCGTCGACGGTCTCAGCAATCGACCGTCTAATTTCGAAGTTCGATACAGTTGTTGAATCCTTGCGTGACACGCACGCTCAACAAATGTTGCAAATGAATCAAGAACGCCAAACATTGTTACAGTCGTTAAGTAAACCTAGGGAGCCGTCACTCCAGAAAATGTCGGAAGGGGACGACATCGATTCGTTCTTAACCGCTTTCGAAAATACCGCGACTCTGTGTTCTTGGGACGACAATGCAAAAGTTATCCGGCTTATGCCTCTGCTATCCGGAAAAGCGCTAGAGGCGATTTCCAGCTTGTCAGCGACCCAACTTGCTAGTTTCGACGCAGTAAAAACAAGCATACTCCGGAAATTTAATATCACTTCGGACTCGTACCGGATAAAGCTGCGTGAGCTTGTGAAGTCGGAACAAATGTCGTTTCAAGAATACGGAGATAAATTAACTCACTTCGCAAAAAAATGGCTAGTAATTAGCGACGCGGAAGTCAGAGCGGATGTTAAGTTAGCGTCGATATTAGAGAAAGTTGTTCTTGAACAATTCATTGAGAACACGCTTCTTTCAGGCCTGAGGATACACCTGAAACAGCAGAATCCGCAGTCACTAGAGCAAGCTGTGACAATGGCCGAGAATTTTTCCGAAGCAAGAAAGGAGACGGCCACGTTGACCTCAAAGCCGAGAGGAAACCGAAGAGACGAAAACCCTTCTGGGTCAAAGGAAGGTAAAGAACCTGTATGTTTCCTCTGTAGGAAAAGCGGTCATTTTAAAAGGAATTGTCCGCTGAGCGAGGCAACGGTTAGGCGCGAAACGGGCGCAGGACAGAGAACGCGGAAACCTACTAGTGCGGCATATAGGTCGTACACAGCGGATGGCATTGCTATTCCATCAACGAGTGTACTCGACGAACGGTCGGCTAGGGTAGTAACCGGTTCGGTAGATGGGCGAGAAGCGACATTTCTCGTCGACAGCGGTAGCGACGTGACGCTTGTCAGGTCTAATCTAATAGACATTGCGAAATTAGATAGAAGCGTCAACGTTAACATCGGTTGCGTACACGCAGACGTGTGCGTATACCCTACCGCGGAAGTTGAAGTCGGAGTGCGCACAGCGGAGTCAAGCTGGTTGTCCAAAATGAGAGTAGTGGTCTCGGACAAATTGCGTTACGACGGAATAATAGGCAGGGACTTCAAAAGGTTCTGGTCTCTTGCAGGAGGCGGAGCAGAGAAAAGAAGGATGTCAGAGAGTTCTTACGAACTGGACTTCAACGTCGATTTCTCGTTCGACGATGACCTATTTCTGGCGACTTCGAAGCAGAAGAAGTCAAAGAAAGAGAAACGATCCTCAAAAAGCGAGCACAACAATCGAGTCGAGGCGGAGAGTACCAGGAGGGTAGATAAGAGCACTCAGACTTTCGAAGATCAGCAGGCGCTGGATCCAACTCTCAAGGCCCTCTGGGAAAAGGCTAAGAGCTTGGAGAACAAAAACGACGTGGTGAGTTTTGAGATTTTGAATAATAGACTATTCAGGGTAGTACAAGACCCTAAAATGCCAGGGAAAGTCCATCAACTTGTACTCCCAGTCGGGGAGAGAGTTAGGGTACTAGAAACCGCACACAACTCGCCGGAAGGAGGCCACATGGGCCGAGATAAGACTCTGTCAAAAATACTAAGGCACTTCTTTTGGCCGAAGGTTTATACTGACGTAGCGAAACACTGTCAATGCTGCAAAGATTGCCAAATGGTAGCTCGAGCAACCAAGCGCGATCGAGCGCCAATCGAACCTTTCGAAAAAGCAAATTATTGTTTTGAACGCGTTGGTATGGACTTCGTCGGCCCGCTTAAACGCAGTAGCAAAGGAAATACGTGGTTGCTCGTGATCACAGATTACTTTTCAAAATGGCCAGAGGCTATACCGATGCGTTCGTGTAAGGCAGACAGAGTGGTCGAAGCGCTAAGAAGTTACTTTAGTCGTTTTGGGTATCCTCGAGAATTAGTTCACGATCAGGGCACACACTTCATGAATAAGGGCGTCCTTGATATGCTAAAAGCTTGTGGAGTGAAGTCGAAACCAAGCTCCGTGACGCATGCGGAGTCGAATGGACAGACAGAGAGGGCAAACTCCACCATAGTCCAAGCCTTTCGGAAATTCGTTCGGTCTGAACCAAAAAAGTGGGATACTATCCTACCTTCCATTCTTTTTGCGTATCGAGAGGCCACTCATTCCGCAACGGGGCTGTCCCCTTTCGAGCTGGTCTTTGGGAGGAACCCGAGAGGTCCCCTCGAAGTAGTAAGCGAGAGTTTAGGCGGAGTTCCCCGCAAGATGGACGTGAATAATGACAACTCCCGTTTTCAGCTAGTCGGCTGTCTACAAAAGATAAGCGCACTGGCCGGAGAGAACTTGGATCGGTCCAGAGCACGGATGATCCGGAACGACCCCAGCCCAGGGGTGAAGGCCGATTTTCAAGAGGGCGACAAGGTCCTAGTCCTACAAGAACAAGGAAAATCGAAACTGGAAAAGGAATGGGTCGGCCCACTAACCGTCGCGAAAAAGATCGGTAAGTTAGATTACCTTGTTACCGGATTCAAGGGAAGAAAGAAAAGGAAAGTCCTTCACGCGAACTTGCTGCGAAAATTCCACGAGCCAAAACCGTGTTATTTTTCAATAGTCATCCCGGAAAATACTGAGGAGGAAACGACTCCAAGACTAGTAACATTCGAATCAGCGGCTTCGACAAATCTGGCGGAATGTAATGTCTGTCCGGGACTAAGTAAAGAACAGAAAGATCAGATCGGTATTGTTCTCGAGAAATACAGGGGGGTCTTAAGCAGTTTGCCGGGAAAAGTAGTATATAAAGCCGGGTTCTACTCCACCCTCCCCCCAATTTCAAAACCCCATTTTAACATCAATTTCTTAAACTTTAACATCCTTTTTACCAAATTATCCCCCTTTTTAAGAACTTTTTTATTTTCTTACTTCCAAAATAAAGGATACAAGAAATGAGAATATTGCCCTTTACTACATATAAAATACTACAATATACTACTACTTCTTTTTTTTTACATTTTTCATTTTTTATTCAAATATTACTGAGTAAACAGTTCTAAATCCACATATGTTTCTTTGTTCTTGTTTTCGCGTACAATCGGTTGCAAAACTAGATTTTTCTTTAAAAGTAATTCGTTAGCAATGGCATTATATTTCTGTGTTATAAACAAATCACAGGGTTTGTCATTATGATTAATGACCACAACCAACTTATCACCATATTTTGTCTTAGCAATTCTCATTTTAACGATAGTATATTTCAATCCAAGAACTAGTTCTTCTTTCCTGATTGTCTCATTGTATTTATTCATTCTGATTGTATTCAAGACTTCCTTTGTGGACTCCATTTATTAGGGGATGATTTTATTAAATAAAAATCCAGACTCACAAACTCACATACATATTTTTGTTAATAATACCTAATGTAGCTTTTCTTTCATAATATATAACACAGTAAATATTATATGGTACAGGCTGAGCGTGTTTTAATGTTAAACTTATTTCAATATCAGCAGTTGTTCCATTATATATACTTGATTCGTGTTTGGAAACATCGAAACAGAATAGTGGATATACTTCTTTAAATTCTTCTATACTAACAACACTACCAGTATCAAATGCTAATTGTTTATAACCCAAATGTATGAACCTATTGTAAAGATTTGAGTATTTACATTTATCATCGCTAAAATCACATTTAAGTGGTTCTTCAGGATATTTATCCCCATTAATTCTAAGTTCTATGTCTGTTAAATTCATATGATCAAACACCATATTATTCATTAATTGATTGTTATGCTTTTCATTTTTCTGTAACATCACAACGATTTTTGTAGGACTATTTCTCTCAGACACAACTTTCCAGGTGTGCTCCTTATTCTGACTAACATCACTTTTATAACTATTACATGCTTCCCACATCAGATTATGCTTTTTATCCTTAGCAAGATCCTTTTCTAATTCACTCATCATTTCGATACTAGGAGCTACAATAGGGATCTTCCAGGATAAATACTCGATGACTACTTTGAAATTAGTATTTCCATTTCTTATAATCATGTTGTTATCATCATTTCTTCTTAGAAATAATTTATGCGATGCACCTCTGAAGAATCGTTTGTTTCCTTTCAGAAATCCAAACAATTCTGATAATGGTAAATACATATTTACTAATTTACTGCTCTTTGTTCTGTTATATCTTTTTTCAAATCCTTTATTATAATTATTATTATTTCTCAAACTGACTGTTCCACCCCCTGCTGCAGCCCCTGCAGCCCCTGCTACTACTGGAGTTGCAGTAAACGAAGCAATAACAGGATTAATTTCTTTTCCTTGATTATAATCCTTATACCAGAAATGATTTCTTGCTGCACTTCTAGAATAATCATCAGAGTATTCAATCAACTTTGTAACGGTAGTTGTAATACCAACATGATTAATTTTTTCAACCGATTCATCGTTTATTACATACTCAGCGGTACTGAATAAATTAAATCCATTATTCGTTAAAGTAGCAACATCGGTTGCAGCTATAGGAGTCCCATCTTCGTTTACTATTCTTACACTGACATCAAGATAACTTTCACTTGGATAAAACCAGGAATCTAATTTCTTTGTTACGAATTCAAACTCTGATTTATTAGATACATTCACATCTGTTTCTCGAATTTCTTTAAATTCATATTTAACCACTGTATCATCCACAAGCGGTTCGTCAAATATGTTCCATTGAGGACTGATAACTTTATTTACTGCCATTTATATAAGAAAGAAATTATTAAATAAAACTTATTTCAGAATCTTTAATCCATTTCCAGTCATTAACGTTTTGATCAAGTCCTGACTTCTTTGATTTAAAATCCTTTTATTTGTACCGATAAGATCCTTCATCGATTTTTTGTTTCCAATTACATCAATGAGTTCCTTCTTGTTTACATTGATCAGATCTTTCCCATATTCTATTGCTCTGTTTTTCAACAACTCAAATCTCGGTTTAATAATATTATTATACATTGACATAGCCCCATCTTTTATTTGTTTTGCTGACGTTTGAAATAACTGGGAATTAACAATGTTTTTGAATACACTACCGATTCCACTTCCATACTGCTTTTTATAAAGTAATCGCTTATTATTAATCAACATTTATAGGTAAATAATTTTATTTCACTAATCCTTTAAGCTTTTCTTAAATGCAGTACGTATCCAACGTTATCACCATTCAAATCGATAGGTCTTCCCAACTGATCAGTAATTGTCATTCTCAAGGAGTAAATAAAGTCTTTTGTATTAATAGGAAGGTAGATTAATTGTCTAGGATTCTCAACAATTTGACAACCAGGTTCTGTATTCGGAACAAATGTCCAAATGACATCTGATTTACTTTTGTTTACGATAGAACTGTTTACGAGAGAGCAGTGAATTTGAATTTTATCAACGCTTCTTGTTATATTAGGAAGCTTTGTACCTTCATTGATTTTCTTAGATATCTCACTATCCTTCTCAAATCCTAAAATCTGACACAAGTCACTATTAAATCTAAACACATATTTTTCTTGTAATAGTATGACAAATCTCATAGATGCTGGATTGGATGAAATTACAATAGGACATTTATCTTTTGGGGTATCAAAATACTGACACAAAAAATAATTCAAACAATCATCGTTATACATCCCATTAGGAATAGTAACATTCATCCATTCTGTTGCATTATTATCTTCATCTTTCCTGTATTGAAATGTATTATTTCCAAATTTATCACTTATATTATGCCATGAATACCACAAAGTACACTGATTCAAACCTATTTCATAATCCCAATTACGATTCAATTCGATTGGTTGACTAAATGTTATATCAATGATACTTTTATTACCTTCAATGTTTAACAACACCATTTATTAGAAATATTTTTTATATATTGAATTGTAATTTCTCTTCGTAAGAAATTTATTTCGCATTAACGAATCCAAAATATCAATAGCTTCATTTCTCACCTCATCAGATGTATTTCCGTTTACTCTGCTACCTATCAAAGTGTATAGTTTTGAAATCATTTCATCACAATTCATAAATATTCCAGTTCCTTGTTGTCTGATAAAGGGTATACTAGATTGAATTTTTCTTAATCTATCCTTATAGTCTTGTATAAATAAAATAATTTTATCATACTTACTAGAACTATAACTTTTACTTTTCAAACCACCATAACTTTGACTTATAGGTGTTAATTCAGCCAAAGCATCTTCTATATTCTCCGGGTTATCATAATAAAAATGAGGCATCTCAAAATATTCCCCTTCATATCTTCTATGATTATCTCTATATTTCACATTAAGTGTTTTTAATAACTCTTTATCAACACCTTCATTCAGATCAACAACTTTTATACTTGTTGGAGATGCTTCTAAAGCGGTTGACTGCATTTCTACCCCTGAAACTGGAAGCTGATATGGTTGATTCGTTTCACCTATCTGGAGAAGCCTTGTTCTTGAACTATCATCACCTTCCTGTAGTTTATTTATGATCATTTCAGTGTTCTCTTGTAATTTTTTGATGGTGTCTTTAAGTGTTTTCTTTTTGTGCTATAATAACTGGAGCGTTTAACTCTGAAGCATATTCCCGAAATCCTGCCTTCTCCATCTCATTTTGTTGAACCTTTCTTCTCTGAACTTCTCTGTTCTTCACTATATCCGATAACATATCACTCAAGCGTCTTGAATCCATTTATATACAAGTAATTTTATTTCATAATAAATTTTGAAAGTTCTTTTTCATAAAACCCTCCTTGAATTAATTCCCCACTTTTGTCAGATATTTCATAAGTAATGGGAATGGTAGGTCTGATGGTTGCTATCTGAAATACTTCATCCGTATAATTAGGTAAATATCCTTTATCGAAAATACTTTTTTCTTTTTTAATTCTGACTAAATCCCCTACTTTGACGTTTCCTGTGATTTTGTACTCATCTACTGGAGGAAACAGAGCACTAAAAACCTTTTTCTGATTAACCTTTTTACTAGCATCAACTGGTTTCATTTGTATTGAACGGTGGTACGAGTTATTATAATTACTCACAAATAAAGGTAAAATATCAATCCATTTACTAGAGTTGTTGTGAGTAAAATATTTCCATAGCTTTTCTTTCAGAGTTCTGTTGAATCGTTCCACGATTTGTGCTTTCAGTTCACTTTCCGATGCAAACCAGTGAACGTTATTATTTTTCAAAAAAGATTGAACATTTCTCATAACAAATTCTTTACCTTTATCAGTTTGTAGTTTCTTAGGAATTCTTTCTTTAAAGATGTGGCTGAATGCGTTTATTATTTCAGCACCCGTTTTGTCTTTCAGAGGGATACACCAAGCATATTTACTAAAGCAATCAATAACAGTTAAAATGTAATTTGTTTTATTATTTTCTTTTTTATATTTCTGCATGTCAACTAAATCAGCTTGCCATTGCTCATCAACATAGTGAACATACACTCGCCTCCTTTCAAAGTTATGATAGGAAGGTTTGTGTAACGTATACACATTCTCATTTTGCAACACATTTTTTATTGTATCTTTAGACACGTTCACTCCATTTTCTTTTAATTTTCTGTGAATATCATCAACACCTGAATAATTAGAATAATATGTCTTTAAAATATCTGTTTCTGCGTTGAGGTTTTTTTTAAAAAGCGATTTTTCCTCGATCCGCAAATAACACAATTCCCTTTCAGCATTGGAACATTATTTTTTTGTGACACTGCCTTAAACATTGATTCAGTGTCAGTGCTCTTTTTACATTTCATACAATAAATCTCCATTTATTAGAAAACAATTTTTATAAACGAAAAGCTACCAACTTCATTTTGCGCTTAATGTAGGAAATACAGTGAAGTCCACAGTTTAATTCATCTATATTTTGAACAGCAAGATTTTCATAAGCTATTTTTTTCTTTGAAGTTCTTAGATATTTAATTATTTCTTTTCCTGGGGGAATACCGAAAGAATCAAAAAATTCTACATGGGGGTATTCAGGTAGATTACAATAGGCAACCCAGTGAGTTCCAGGCATTCCGAGTTTATCATAATTAATGACACCGCATTCCGAATCGTTTATATGTCTGGGTAGCGTATCTAAAGAGAAAACACCTCGAAACTGTGGTATACTCCCTAATGCATCCATAATATCAAAATTGGTTAGAGGTCCTACTTTACTTTTGCTTCTTTTTTGATGTCCCCGTTTTTTGACTTCCTAGGTCTTCCACGTACCCCATGACCGACAACTCTTTGTGTTCCAGGAAGTGTTAGCGCTCCACCTGTGTTAACATCATCGGTTTTCTTCTTAGGTCTTCCCCGTCCCACAACTTTTTGTGTTCCAGGGGCAGGAAGTGTAAGCGCACCACCTGTGTTGGTCATTTTATCCATAATTTTCTTACCAGCGAATGTACCCAAAGCAGCAGCACCACTTGTTAAAGCTGCCTTACCAAGGGTAATTGCTAGCGGTATTAAAAATGGAAGTAATCCACCTTTTTGAATCGCTTCTCTCATCTGCTTGTATGATACATCAATATCACAACCCTTATTATTCATTTTACAGGTTTCAATTTTATCAATTTGTCGTTTACTTAAAAGTAACTTAACTGGTTCTCGTTCATTTTGTCTACTATGACTAACACGTATCTGACATTTTTGTTTAGCATCAAAGCATTTCTTCAGCTTTCCTTTCTGAAGCTTTGACAAATAAACTGTATACTCAAATATCTCAACCATTTATTAGGGAATTAATTTATCATATAAAATTTATTTACCAGCCATCATTTTTTCTATTCTGGTAACGAATGGTTTGTCAACAGGTTTTAGCTCTAGCTCTAGAAGCCTTTTTAAAATATTTACTACTGCTCTTTCAATATTATCGATACGAGTTTTTTGACCAGCAATCTTTCCTTCAATTATACCGTTATGGGTGTGTTGCCCAAGAAGCTTTTTGTCATAATCTAAAAGATTCATAGTTAACGTTGCTAAATTAACAGCATCATTCTTGTTTCTAGGGTTTTGAACATTTGTTATCAACTTGTTTTCAGCGTTAATCTCTTTATCATTAACTCGAACTATTTCTTTTACAAATAACCCTTTATCTTTGTTCCTTACCAACGAATTATCAGGAGAATCATCTATCGCAGTTAATCTGTTGATATCTTCGCTAAAGTACTGATTTGCCCCCACTTGTTGTGCGGTAATTTCTTCTTTAAATTGATTCAAAATAATAGTCATAGATCTGAAACTAATAGCGTCCTGGTCAGCTTTCGCATCCCCTAACATAATAATTCTCTTACCTTGTAGGTTAATATTACCGTTGTCATCAGTAACTCTCTTTTCATTCGATTCATTACTAACCTTTTTTCCAACACTACCAAATTTATTCATTTATTATAGAAATAAATTATCCGGTAAATTTTTCAAAGTTTTTCCTGTACTTAAGGGTTTTATCTTTTATTTTTTAATCTATGAAGAAAAAACCGTAGCCCTTGGTTGCCGTCTCGAATTGTTTGAGAAATTTTTCATTGTCTATACTGGATACATGGCTTTGTCTTATTAATTTTACTTCTTTTGGATTAGAACACTGAAAGAATGCAAAATAATTGCACTGGAGCCTTACCACCTTTGGCGTTTTATGATAGCTCTGTGATAAATAAACAATCGAGGCATTTTTCTTTCTTCCTCTTATGAATAAATCTTCTATTTTCTTCTGGTCTTTTTCAGTGACAAAATCGTCAAAGATAATCAAGTTTTGGTACTCGGGGTCTAAGTCGTCAACATCGACAATATCATCAAGATTGTTACTTACTGTTAAGACTTTCGATTTGCATTGTGACTCCAAAGTGGTTAAATTGGTTATAAGGTCTTGATATTTATCTTCTTCAAGATCTTTAGCATACAAGTATATTCTGTTGAAACAAAGATATTCATAAATTAAATTCAAAAGAAGGTTTGTTTTCCCTGTTCCAGAACTACCACAAATTAAGAGTCTGAATGGCCACTGAGGTGCAAGGTCGTGCTTATTCTGATAAGTGTTCTTTTCACTAAAATCATAGACTTTGATTGGAGCCTTTTCATTCATTTATTTAGGAAGAATTTTTCATTATAAGATTTACTTGAGTATTTTAAGTATATACTTGGATTTATTAAGTAGGTACTTGAAGTTTTGAAGTAGGTACTTGATTTTTTTAAGTAGGTACTTGATTTTTTGAAGTAGGTACTTGAAGTTTTTAAGTAGGTACTTGAATTCTTTAAGTAGGTACTTGATTTTTTGAAGTAGGTACTTGAATTTTTTGAAGTAGGTACTTGAAGTTTTTAAGTAGGGACTTGAAGTTTTGAAGTAGGTACTTGAATTTTTTAAGTAGGAACTTGAAGTTTTGAAGTAGGTACTTGAAGTTTTGAAGTAGGTACTTGAATTTAATGTTTATAACCTAAAGGTAAAGTGTGTATTTTATCGCTTGTTACTATCCTTTTATCATCCTTAGGATCTAACGCTTTTTTATTCTGTTCTTCTAGAAACATATTGTGCTTGTATGATCTTAAGTTATACTGGGTTATAGAAAGGTTTTCCGTTTTACCAAACAGTACATCCTTATAGTTTTGAATCGTAATTTTATCTTTAACTATATTGGTTTTTATTCCTTTCAGTTTTTTGCTAGCCTTTGAAGGGTCTTGGTTGTCCTTTAAATAAGCATATACTTTTGATCGTAATCCAACAAACTCTGTCATAACCTGTCCACCTAATTCATCTTTCATCATTCCTATCACTTTCTTATTTACATTAGGAAACCTATACGGATTATCTTTCGCATAATCAGATGTATCGAACCTCTCATTCAAATCCTGTTTGATATCTTGATAAAAATCTTCAGTTCTAATATCATATATGAAAGAATCAGTGTCCATATAACACAAATCAATTTTATCTCCATATTTAGGCTTCATATAATCATAATGGAATTCATACATCAATAACTTGGATAGTTCTAATACAGCAAAGCCGATGTACATTGGTTTGTCTAATTTTATCTTTTCCTTTGACATTCTTGCTACTGAAAAGTTTTCACTGAATATTATTTCAGATTTAAAGTTGGGTTTCTTTATTATTTTTTCTCTTGTTGCATCATCCGTTATTATTTCCATATCCGCTCGCTTCCTTACGTTTTCCATAGTTTTTCCAAAGCAAGCATTATTCATAAGCTTAAAGAAATCCTTTTCAAAATCATTTGTACCTTTAGTTCTAAGTGCTGTGTTGTGGTCTATATATCCGTTTAAGTAAGCACTTTCAGTGAATCCTAGTATTCTGTGTACTCTTTTCAATATCAAACCTTTTTGTAAATAGAATTCTAGGTTCCTGTGGTGAACTACATAGTTAGTTTTATCTAATACTGTGGTACATAGCTTACCGTTAAAGTGTTCCGGTGCTAATGGTAAATCCTTGTGTAATTCGTGTAGTTCTTTTGGATATTCTAAATCTACCTCATATATAGCACCTACATTCTGTAATTTCATTATCGAATTGATGTGAGTTTTTAGATGGTTGTAATACTCGAGTGATTCGTATTCATTCCTTTCTTTCAATTCATCCGGTATGGAAATGAATTGGAAATCATTCGCTGGTAAATTCTGCGACATCGCCCACCCATATAAATTATTAGCGTCCAAATACATTAAATAATTAGGTGGTTTATGCTTATTATAATCACTTGTATATTTATTATTTGCTTTTGCGTATCTTTTTATACATTGGGATACACCACCTCTTATTCCCTTTTCAATGAATGTATACATGTCTTCCTTTGAGAATAACGGTAAGTCTACTTTCGAATGTTTTAGGAAAGCATCCCATGTTAGTCCTGGAGCTGAGAAGTAATGAAGTGGATCCAGATCATAATTATGTATACAAACGTTCCTGAAATTCTCCACAACATCTGATAGAATTAACACATGGTACAACTTGGTATAATCAAGTAAAGTTTCACAGTTAAATTGCTTCCATATAGATACCGCTCTTTTATAATCACTTTTGTCAATACCTTTCCCTGTCAACCTAGAATAAAAGCTTTCTATGGATGGTAAGTTTGTACAATTCATTTTATCGAAACTGTCTACGAATTCATACGGATATACCCCTTTTTTAATTATTTCTTTGAATTCTTCATCGTTATTGAAACTATTCGATGTGTACTTGAAATTCTCTCTTAGATGATTACAGGGTACTTTGCAATCACATTTCGCTAAATTTGCTGATAGTTTGTCTAAAGATGAAGCCATAAATCTAATTGAATCTATAAACCGGATCTCATATTTTATTTCCGCATCCGTCTTTCTTATACTTATTGATTTCGAGAATGATATGAAACTTTCTGCACTTTCAAAAATTCCGTTATCAGGTATCAATTCTCGAACAAATAAATGAGAATCATATTTTGATAAATTATGCATTACTACCGGGATATGCCTAGGAATCCTGTATTTCATATTACATTCAGCATGAGCAAATCCCCTATCTTCTCCTGTCATGTGGTCGTGATCAAAGTGAGGATTTTCAGTAATTTCAGTTGTACAGATGTGACAAGTCTTATTCATTAGATTTTTCCATTTTTCGGTAATTTCTGCATTGGTATAAGTATGGTTTCTTTGTCTGCTTTCATATTTGTCTGCAATTTCTGTGGATACTTTTGTAACGGTTTTAACAAAATGTTCTGCAGCGTCTTCACCGAAATAGTCATAGTATTTGTTCTGGTTTGTATCAAAGGAACAGCATACCTGAAACCCGTAAGCAAATGGTTTCTGTTTGGCCACTTTTATTGTTTTCTTCCCGTTTACCTGATTGTATTCTTCGTTATAAGACTCAAAGTCTGCTATTATGCAATAAGGTACTTTCATTTGTTTTGCAATATTTTTATATTGTATACTTGAACCTTCAGGAGGCATTATTATATCAGGATCTTCGCAATTATTTTTACTTTCATGTTTTTCAAAGTGTTCTTCTTTTGTAAAATGCCTTCCGCAAAAAGTGCATAGGTATGTCTTTGTTTTATTTTTAGAGATTTGACTACCAACTAATCTGCTCAGATCCTTTACCAGTACATAATGATTATCGAAATATAATAAATTAATAACATGTTTAGCTGTTTTGCCATTGATTGTACTTTTTAGTATATGACTTCTGATAATTTTCTCTTTTTCAATTTGAAATAAACAAATCTTAATGTTGTATCTATTTTCAAATTTGTGTATATCTTTAGTATCCATTGGGAAGTTGGTAACCCCATCGAAATCAAATTCGTTCTCATATTGTTTATATTTCGAAATTCTTTCCGGATGATCCTTAGCTGGATGTAGATTTGCTAAGATGGACCAAAGAAAGCATTTTTGATCTAAATTTTTTATATTTATGCACGCTTTTTTATTTTTTACGAAATCTGGCAGTATTTTAAACGTTCCTCCCATGTAAGATTCTATTCGTGTCATCCTATAATCAATTCCTTCATACCGACTGAATTGTAGCCCAGATCGAGGGGTATTACTTAAAGAACTAAGTCTCTTGTTATTATCATCCAAATGATTATGAGTAAGAATGCTATTTTTATTTAAAATCCAAGAAGTACTGTTGTAATACACTACTACTTCTTCATCATTCTCCTGTCGATGGAAAATAGCACGAGTTACAAACTGAACTCTATATTGATTTATTTCGTTCATTCGCCGCTGTATATCTGCGAAAGTAAAAGCAATAAGAGTATGCTCGTCAACTCCATTACCTTGAACTGAAACGTTTATAGTGAATATATTCTCACTTTCGCTAAAAATAGTAGGCTGCTGTTCTTCTTCCTTTCTAAATAAATGATCAGGAATCAATTTTTCTTCTTTGATTTTTTTCTTATTTATAAAGAGAGTGGATAAATCGACTACTTTCTGTCTACTGTTATCACGTCTTTCTGTTTGATCTCTTATGATATCTCTATTTTTCTGTACGGAATCTTTATGTTTGGTAATAATATTATTATAGTATTCTTCAACTCTTTTTAGTACTTCTTCTCGGTTTCCGCGAGTTGATAGGTTCTTGTTTTTCAGAAATTTCTTTAATTCGCTTGTCTCTTTTTCTTTGTTATCATTGTATTCTTGTTTTAGTTTTGTAATGGTGATATTATTTTCTTTTATCTCATCTTCCAGAATGGTTCGTAATCTCGGTTCTGGTTTGTAGTCGGATGGTCTGTTCTTATTATGAGTTCTTTCGTTTCTGCGTTCAATTTTAATTTTATCTTCAGCTATCAAAATATACTTATTAAGATGGTTTATTATATTATTTGTTATTTCATGTTTCTTAGCTCCATTTGTTTTGATTTTATTAATTTTCGCATAAGTCCGCAGTTCATTATATGTGTATAGCGGTAATCTTTGTATAACCGATTTGTTGTTCGATATAACCTTTTTACAAAGCTGAATAACCTCTGCAGTATTCATCATTTAATAGGGGAATATTTTTATTAATAAATTTCTCAGTCTGCGTTTTCTCAGCCGTAAAGAAAAGCACTGGTTTTCCAAATCCTTTACTATGTATTTTCCGACGCCCTTATGGGTTTCGCACATGCTTTACTACTAGTCACGGGTTTCCTTTATTCTTTACTACTCTTGACGAAATCGGCATTTGATTACTACTCTTAACGAAAATCCGCTTTTGGTTACTACTCTTGACGAAATCGGCATTTGGTTACTACTCTTTATTTTGTTAGAAATATTTTTCGAAACAATTTTATTATATTATAAATGGAAGAATTAGAAAAGAAAATGTATGTTTACCGTCGCAGTTACAAGTACTACAATCGTATAAGTAATAGCTTACTTGTATCCAAATTCCTCTTTTCAGCAGCAGGAATGTCTGCGTTTCTAGTGCTACCGCTAGCTTCTTTAAGTTTGGGTGCTGTTATCATCGAAATAATTGAAAAGCAATTAAGCATTGCTGATAGAAAAGCAGAATTTAGGACTATTTATGATTTTTATACTGAGTTGTTGTCAATGCTAAAATGCGGACAGTTAACAATTGAGGAGGTAATTCAGAGAGAAACAGAGATGCGTAAAACCTTTCGATTTTTTCCTCGCGAAAAATACATGAAACAAGTCCGTCTGAATGGCTATAAATATTGCAAGAATACATCAATAGTTCAGAAGAATGTTCCACCAGTGTGACTCTTCACACATAACCACCACCTAGCAACAAAATCTAGCTTATAACTCAATCAATGAAACACCAATTTATTGAGAAAACTTAATTCAACATTTATAGACTCAGATTATCAAAATCAATAAACACTTCATCGGATAAGAAAACTTGCGCAGGATGCTCCTTGAGTAATGAAGACAATATCTCATCCTCTTGGATCGCTTTGCGAATAGCTTTTTCATTTTCGACGATGCAATAGTACCCTTTCCCACAGAAAGCTATTCCAGGATATTCGCGGACTAATCCATACAACTGAAGATATCTTCTTATTGTTGATTTGCTTTCTCCATATTTCTTAAATCGTTCTTCAAGAAAACACTTGTGCAGATTCTCAGGGTTGTCATTGAACAGTTTTTGCATGTACGCATACACTTCACCTTTTTTCGCTTTTAGTAACACTGATAAATAATCCAAATACACCTCCACTTTATTTAAATCAATAATTAAACGTTCTGCTTGTTCCAAACTGACTCCACATATTTTGCTGCTCAGCACCTTCTTGATGCTTACGTCCACTTTGAAGTTTCCAAACCTTCGCGAAGCATGTAAATTCGCTTTAATATCGGCTAAAAACTGCACGCTCTTCTCTTTTTTCTTGTCAACAGAGGAACACGCTGTCGTACGGTCTTCACCTTCGACTTCATCTGAGGCTGTGACTACCTTACTCCACAGCGAAAGGAATGTTTCTTGCTCCGATTTCTCCAGTTTGAACAACCCATTCATATACTTTTTCGGAATGGTTGCTGTTTTCTTCTGAATCCCTTCGCTGTTCATCTGAAAATAAAAATCTTTTAACGACCTTGATGATTCCTCTACAGAATTTTTGAAGGCCATTTGATTCCTACTTCATCTCGTGTGACGCGCTTCGCAACATTATCTAACCCAGATAATTCCTTTACAGAATTTTTGAAGACCATTTGATTCCTACTTCATCTCGTGTGACGCGCTTCGCAACATTATCTAACCCATTAAAAATTCTTTACAGAATCTGTCAAGACCATCTGGTTCCTACGTCATCTCCTGTGATGCGCTTCGTCATCTGATAACTCGTGTGGTATATTTGATATTTGCGTAATTTTTTGTTTCAGATGCAGCTATTCCTATCTACCTGGATATCCTTGTTTTTATCGCTAGAAAACTAAAAATACTTACATTGGAAATTTTTTCTTTCTTCAACACCTTCTTAATCTCAACTTGTTTACAAATGTCTCCTTAACCAGATGCGCGACACTATATATATTCGCGAATCTTCTCCGCCGAGTCTTGTTATCTGCTGGAGGTGACGCATCTAAATATTCGAGAATATTCGAGAATATTTAGTGTGACGCATCTCTCACACCACAGGTGTTACGATCTGCCGGTAATTAGGAGCTTTGGATTTTTATTTAATAAAATCATCCCCTAATAAATGGAGTCCACAAAGGAAGTCTTGAATACAATCAGAATGAATAAATACAATGAGACAATCAGGAAAGAAGAACTAGTTCTTGGATTGAAATATACTATCGTTAAAATGAGAATTGCTAAGACAAAATATGGTGATAAGTTGGTTGTGGTCATTAATCATAATGACAAACCCTGTGATTTGTTTATAACACAGAAATATAATGCCATTGCTAACGAATTACTTTTAAAGAAAAATCTAGTTTTGCAACCGATTGTACGCGAAAACAAGAACAAAGAAACATATGTGGATTTAGAACTGTTTACTCAGTAATATTTGAATAAAAAATGAAAAATGTAAAAAAAAAGAAGTAGTAGTATATTGTAGTATTTTATATGTAGTAAAGGGCAATATTCTCATTTCTTGTATCCTTTATTTTGGAAGTAAGAAAATAAAAAAGTTCTTAAAAAGGGGGATAATTTGGTAAAAAGGATGTTAAAGTTTAAGAAATTGATGTTAAAATGGGGTTTTGAAATTGGGGGGGAGGGTGGAGTAGAACCCGGCTTTATATACTACTGGGAAAGACCGACCTTGCGGCGCACAAGATAGAAACCGGTGACGCAAAACCAATCCGAAAGCAGGCTTACCGAATCCCTCTTAGTCGCAGGCAAGCAGTCGATGAAGAAGTGAACCGCATGTTAGAATTAGGAGTAATCAGGCACTCAAGGAGTAGCTGGAGCTTTCCCGTGGTCGTGGTCGCAAAGAAGGATAATTCCATCCGCCTATGCATCGATTATAGAGAGCTAAACAAAGTAACAACTAACAATAACCCTTACCCCATGCCTCGTATCGACGACCTTTTGACTCGTGTGGGAGGGGCAAAATACATCAGTATTTTGGACTTGACAAAAGGGTACTTCCAGATAGGTATGCACCCGAAGAGCGTAGAGAAAACCGCGTTCGTAACGCATTCGGGACATTACGAATTTTTGCGAATGCCATTCGGGCTCAGAGACGCTGGTGCCACCTTCCAGGCTCTTATGGATAGGATACTGGAAGGGGCGGGGGATTACGCAGACGCTTACTACGATGACTTGGTCATTTTCACTGACTCCTGGGCCGAACATTTAGTACGTTTAGAGGACATTTTATCAAGGCTCCGAGAAGCAGGCTTAACGGCCAACCCTAAGAAATGCCGTTTTGGTTATACGCAGGTCGAGTATTTGGGACACGTAGTAGGGGGAGGCGAGATCCGGGTGACTGACGACAAGGCCGATGCAGTTCGTCGCTACCCCATCCCGCGCACAAAAAAAGACGTGAAGGCATTTCTCGGCCTAGTCGCGTACTATCACGGATTTATTAAGGATCGAGCGATAATAGCACAGCCTCTCGTAGACCTAACAAAAAAATCAAGTCCTAATATCGTGCTATGGAATTCCGCATGCGACGCCGCTTTTGCCGAGTTGAAAAGAATACTTTGTGGCGAAACTGTGCTCCGCTGCCCAGATCTCAGTAGGCAAATCATTATACAGTGCGATGCCAGTGACACAGGCTTAGGGGCCGTCGCCTGCCAAGTTTACGAGGACGGGGAGCATCCCTTCTTATATTTGAGTAGGCCTTTATCCGCAGCCGAGCGCTCGTATGCCGCAGTCGAGAAAGAATGCCTCTGCATAAAATGGGCAGTGTCGAAACTATATCATTTTATCGAGGGGCGAAAGTTCATTGTCCAAACGGATCACCAGCCACTCAGGTGGTTGGACCAGATGAAAAACACGAATCCCAGACTTTCACGATGGGCCATGTCGCTACAAGGTTTAGATATGACGATTGTAGCCAAGCGAGGCTCTGCTAACGGAAACGCGGACGCCCTATCGAGATCGTACGAGTAACAGATATGTAAATACTAGTAGGCTCGGAACATGTAAATATACTTTTTCTTTGTTTTTTAGAGGAGAGAACCGAGGAGGCTATTCAACGTTTTGAAGAGTTATTCGATATCGCAAAACCTCGGAGCGTTGCCCTTGTGGAGTTATCTGCCGAGCAGCGAAACGATATGCGGATCGCCAGGCTATTGGAGAGACCACAATCTTCGCCGGCTGTTCGTTTAGTAGAGATAGATGGCATTAACTATAGACAGTATCGGGGGGAACACTTACAATTACTTTTACCATGGGGTTGGCGGAACAGAGCAATGGAAAGGGCACACCGAGTGGGGGCAAAACACCTTGGGGGCGATACAACCCTAGCGAGGGTCCGAGCCATGTTTTTCTGGCCAGGAGTCGAACGCGACGTTACTAGCCACGTTGGCTCCTGCATATGCAACCGTTTAGGTTAGGTTCTCCAGTGCATTATATTACTTTCAGTGTTATTTATTTTTTTCACTCAGTGCTTTACAGTTATTGTTAAAATAAATATTTTTTTGGGGTAAGTGTATTGTAAGGGGGAGGGAGTGTGACAGAGTCAGTCACCCCTCGCGCGCGGCGTAAGCGAACGCTCGGAGCTTTGAATGAAATAAGTGACGAGTCAAATGTAATTAGAATTTTCATGGAGAATAAATCGTGATCTTGACCCAACAAGACGTATAGTTAGGTGAAGCTATCACAGACACTAATTTCGTCTTACAATTTCCTACATAATAAATACTTAAAGCTAACACCATTATTATTAATACATGGCGTGGAGCTTTTAGCCATCTAACCTGCGACGTAATTAGGATAGAAACCATTCCAAACTAACTGTCTACAAATAGTTACTGCTGAAGAGAGGGAAAGTTCAAATTCAAAAATGTTTTTCTGGTATCAAATGAAAGTACTGACCGTTGCATGAGTAAAGTTTACTAGGTCACCCTGGAAAATAACCAGCAGAGGCTGTTGATAGCAGGTCCAACGGTTACTCTATGCCAAATGCTCGGCCAACCCAATAAAATATTGATTACTTGCGTGAAATTCAGAAAACAACCATTAAAAATTCCTATTTTTAGGTTAGGCTGCCCAGCATTTGGCATAGGCTAGCCAGCATTTGGCAAAGACTATTACAAAGTGCGGGTATACCCAATGCTTGGCATGGTCTATCCACAAACCATGGATTTATGATAAACTGCCAGCCACATATACTGGAGAATCCAAATGAGTAGGATATCTTATCATCAGGTGAAACAACAATTCCCAGTATAGAAGAATTTGGGTTGTCAGTTCCAGAAATGCTAGGTATTAGCTGATACTTTACTATCTCCCCTCACACTGAATAATCTCCAGAATCATTAGGAAAATGTTAGCAGTTTCTTCTGGGAAGAGAGTCGACCTTACTCCTGATATCTGCTAGTTCAACCTTTTACTGAACTAAACGATGAATATTTGATGGTCAAAACGGATTCGTCAGCGGATTTTTATTGGAGCTATATTTCGGCCCTTCTTGGCAAGGGTCCTCTTCAGGCTCAAAACTGTTGGAAAAACGAACTTGCAGGAAACACAAGTTTTGGCTTTTGGCCAGCGACGCCCATGGTGACTAGTTACAACTCAACGAATTATGGTGATAATAAGCAAATACCAATATAAATGCAGCATAAAGTCTTTCGCTAGTAGCCTACAAATTTCCGAGGACACAAGTTGGTGTTTCCCACAAGTTCTTTTTTCCAACTTGAGCGGCTTTGAGCCAGAAGAGGACCCTTGCCATGACGTCCCGAAATATAGCTCCACAAAAATTCAGCTGACGTATCCGTTTTGCACCATCAAATATAATTCGCAGTCAGCTTGGGCTGAAGGAATATTTATAAACGATGAATGATTCTCAGAAAGACAACCAAAGTTTTGTCTCTCCCAAGAGGGATCATCTGAATTGGAGGAAATGGAAATTCCAGCAGAAATTAAATCAAGGAAGATAGGAAGAAAGCACAAGCAAGAGGATGAGTAGCTTACTTTGATCAATATAAAAGTCAAACATTTTGGTCCTAGCTCTCCTAAATTTAGGATAGGTCAGAAAGAAAAAAATTATGCATGCTCTTAATGATCCTAAGGATTTTGTGTGAGGGGAAGGGAAGCTGCAGCAATGTAGGACTTCTTGAAATGGATATCTGCCAAAAACATATTTTGTAACTTTCACTATCTCTGACAACCCATGTTCTCAAAAGCACAGGATTCTTTTTCCCCTGAGTAGGTGATTCCCTTACTCAGTACAATTTTCCTAAAGGTATAGTGCCCAAATGTTTTCTATTCAATGCTTCTATTCATATTCCTCTAAATACGGTACTCTGTACAACATGGGTTAGCTCAGCTACAACAAGGAATATTGTCTATATGCTGTATGAGATCCAAGACCTTTTTTTTGTTTAACATACTTTCAACCCACCCTACTTTGGACATTTAGTCACCACTAAAGGAATCAAAGCAGACCAACAGAAAACGAAAGCGATTGGGAAAATGCCAGCACCAGAATCGCAAGAACAGCTACAGGTGTTACTCGGCATGTATAACTATTTAGCCAGATACATTCCGAGCCTATCCACTGTCAATCATCCATTGCGAGAATTGTCCAAGTCCAAAAACTACGAATCGAAATGGACCCAACTCCATGTAAATGCAAGACAACAAATCCTACGAGAACCTTGCATACGCTGACCATATGAATAAGAACGCATAAATCATAGTAGATGCATTACAGCATGGGTTGGGAGCCCGACTAGTTGTCAATGAGAAGATAGTAGCATTTGGATCCCGATCCCTCAACGAAGCAGAAAAGTAATACTCACGGATAGAGAAAGTAAAGTTGGCCCTAACATACTCCTGCAAACACTTCCACCAGTATGTCTATGGAAGAACAGTCACAATAACTAGTGACCACAAACTATTGGAATCGATATTGAAGAAACCCATATCTAAGGCTCAACCAAGACTACAAAGAATGGTGATGGTAATCCAGAATTATGACATGCAAGTCATATACCGCCCAGGATCAAAAATCCCAGCAGCAGATGCCCTGTCGAGATTGCACTTACCCGAAACAGATCGGACATGCAACATGACTCTGAATTTGCAGTACCGCACCCAGATTGCTCAAGTCTGTCCCAACTTGTGACAGCAGAATCTGGCAAATTGCAGAGCAAACAAGTAGAGACAGAGAACTACAGCAAAGAGAAAACCATCAGAGCTGGCTGGCAAGATCATAGTCACGAGTGCAGTCTACTTCTGTCCTCAAGTACTGGAAAAACTGCGACGAACCAACTTACCTAGTAGAAGTAGAAGTAGAAGTAGATTTTTAATTCTAAAAAGTAACTTTCACAGCGTGAACGCCGAATTTGACTTCTACGTCCAAACATCGAATCAATTTGTCAGTCGAATAATAATTGCAACATAATTCGTAACAAATTCATCAGTCGATACAAAACTTAACTACCACAATTTACACGATAGGCTCATTCGGCGAACATTTTGCCACAAACTTCTAAAACAAATAAAAGTCACTTTAAAGAAATGGTAAAAAAAAAAAAATTTCAAATTCAATCAAAGTAAATTTTTAATCATTACGTCAAAAGTAATTTCACTTAAAAATATATATAAAACAAAATAAAACATTCTAAAAGGGTCAAAAACTAAAACTAACAAATTCAACAAAAATAATGACTAAGTTTACTGGCTGTTGTACAATTCAACAAAACTTGGAACAAAACTCCTTCGGTACCTTTCATGTTTTGTGGGGACTGGATTTAATTTGGGTACTTTCTGAGCCTTGTCGCGCTGCGGTCTATTGCGGATGGGTGTGTAGAGTTCGGGGAGAATAGGACGCAATCTGGGAACAGACAGGGTCTTGGTGCCGAAATTAAGGCATAGAAGGTTTCTTCTCGCGTCCAAGGTGGTGAGCCTGAACCTGCCAAGCAGATAATGGTAAGGAAGCTTCCCCTCCCCATTAATGATCCTAAGCGCTCGTTTTTGAATGTTTTCAATCTTATAAACATGCTCAGAGGTAAGCCCAAAATGCCACACTGGACAAGCATACTCCAGTATTGGCCGGATAAACGAACAGTACAGTTGGAGGAGATCCTTCGGGGGGCAAGAAAATTTTTTCATAAGTTTTAACATGGAAACCGAAGGGGAAGCTTGTTTGAGGATGTTTTGAACATGGGCATCCCACTTCATGTCAGCTGAAATAGTAACTCCAAGTAATTTAATAAAACTAACGGAGATTTCGGGAGGAATGGGGTCTGTGAAAGAGGGCACGGATTTTAAAAAATTCACAGTCATGATCGATGATTTTTGGGAGTTAACCCTCATCTTCGACAAAGACGCTTGCTTAGTAGCGTCCTCAAGTAGAGCCGTAATTGAACTTTTTATATTCCGTCGACATACCTCCAATGCAGACAGGTCGTCCACGTACTTCCAACGATCTGGGTGGTCAGTCAATAGGCTATTGATCATTATTAAAAATAAAATTGGTCCTAGTTAGGCCATTGGTACCTAGATGGCCTAACTCTGAAGGGTGATCGAATTTTAATCCCTGTACATTGAGAAGGACATACTGGAGCAACTACACGCTTCACATCTGGGCATGGTCAAAACCAAAGAATGAGCTAGGATGGTAGTATTCTAGCCTACCATCACCAAAGATATAGAGAACATGACTAGGATTAGGGCTAAAGCTGTAGCAGAAAACCAATCAGACCCATATCTGGCTATGCTAAAATACCGGAACATGCTGGTCCCAGCTTACTTGCTGGGACTTACTTGCTTGTTAGCCAAACTGGAAACAACTGAATAGGTATTTTGGATCTTAATTTACCATTTAGCCCAAAACTGCACAGTTCACATAAACATACCTCTGGCTCTACTGTAACCAACTCGTACTAACTGGGCAACTCCATGAGATGGTCTACCGAGGAATGAATTTTCAAATAAAAGCTGGTGGAACATTTTTAGGTTTTTGGGATGCCAAAACGTAAGTGGAGGGATACCTATGGCATCGCAAAAATTGTCCGTCTGTGTGCACTATAACTCTCGAAGGGAATGAGATATTTTGATGAAACTAGGTGTGAGGACTCTTTGGGTCAAGAGTAAGGTCGAGTTCGTAGATGGGCTCTGTAGCTCTACATTTAGGGGTGGGGGAGGGGGTTTAAATTAAGGGACAAATGAAATATTTTTAAACAGATGATGTGATAGTCGATTATGGGGTAAGAAGACATGCCGAACTCGGTGGTGAAAACTATTTTGTCATCGGACAAGTAGTTCGCTCGGAATCCGGCCAAAACCGGAAAATTTGTTAAAAGTAAAAGTTTTACTTGAAGCTCATTAGATATCCGATATAGAGGTAAGAAGACATGCTGAACAAGGTGGTGAAAACCATTTTTTCGCCGGACAAGTAGTTAGCCCAGAATCCGGCCAAAACCGGAAAGTCTTTTAAAAGTAAGTTTTATTTGAATAGATGTTCGAATTAGGGGTAAGAAGACATGATGAACACGACGGTGAAAACCATTTTTTTCGCCGGACAAGTAGTTAGCCAGGAATCCGGCCAAAACAGGAAAGTCTTTTAAAAGTAAAAGTTTCATTTGAAGTTGATTAGATGTTCCATTTCGGGGTAGAAAGACATGCTGAAAACGATGGTGAATACCATTTTCTAGCAGGGCAAGAAATTCGCCCGGAATTCGACCAAAACCGGAAAGTTTGTTAAAAGTATAAGTTTTGTCTGAAGTTGATTAGATGTTCGACTTAGGGTAAGAAGACATGCTGAACACTTATTTGAAAAGTATTTTCTCCCAGGACAACTTGTTCGCCCGGAATCAGGCCAAAACCGGAAAATTTGTTAAAATCAAAAGTTTTATTTGAAGTTGATTAGATGACATATTTAGGGGTAAGAAGGCGCGCTGAATCTGTATATGACAATCTTTTTTTTACCGGGACATATAGCTTGTTCGGAATCGGGTTGAAACCGGATTTTTTTATACGAAGTTTTACTTGAAGCTGATTAGACGTTCTTTATATGGATAAGGAGATACGCTGAATTCGCTTCTGTATGGTAGTTCGTTCCCAATTGTCTGGATCAAGTATTAGATTTTTGGGATCCCATCGAAACCTTTGGTCTTGTTCTTATAGAACATACCCTGGGCTTTATGAATCCGTTCCAATTTTCAAAATTGGATCATCCTTTCTAATTTTTAGGGTTGGGAGGAGGGCTAGGGGCATACCCAGGGGCGTCACCTCTGGGGGAGCCCCCTCCCCCCCCCCCAATGTTTGTCTGCCAGTCAGTAAAACTTAGATGAAGGAAGCGCCGCAACTCGTTGTGAAAACAGTTGATCTTTATTCAAAAAATCAGTTTTTCGCAAAAATAGTCGATTTTTCGCAAAAAAATTCTTAAAGTTCTTAGAATTTCTTAAAATTCTTTGATTGATCTGCAAAAACAGTTGGTAGAAATGATCAGTCAGTGTGCAAATACCTTGCACCTCCCCCAAAAATATTTTGTTTGGCTAGTTACGCCTCTGGGCACATCAGTGATTTTTTTGGCATTGCAGACAAATGAGTTGAACAATTTTTGGATCGCGAGAAGGAATATCTGAGAGAAGATATATTCAAACAAATGCATGGGATACGTCAGCTACGATGGTTTGGCAGCAATATTTAGGCCCATCCTGGCAAGGGTCCTTGTCAGGCTGTCAAAGTTCAGGATCAACGTTGGGGAAGGAATACGCCTGCACTCATACCCTGCGTATCCGTTTATGCATTATTTGAGTATATGTTTCCCGGTCAGCTTGGGCTCAAGGAGAGGGAATAGGTCAGTAGGCCATAGCTAACTTAATTCAACTTCCCTGCTCAGTACTTCCCTGGGATGATCGAAAGCCTAGAGAAAGAAGGTGCATATGTTAAATTGATGCAATGTGCGCTTTTGTCGCAGGACAGAGTAAAGAGTGACATTATTTTTTTATCCAAGACGAAACATAGAAAAAGTCTACCCTCCCCCCTCCCCCTACTCCTATCGGTGGTAATAGCAACCGCTCTTCAAACTATTATGTAGAGTCCAATTCTTAATCATTGTTCACAATAAAACCGTTTTGCTGAAGATTTTGGTGAGAATGCGTAAGAGTTACGTTGGTAACGAAACTTTGTTGCCTCAGTAACAGAGGAAAAAAATTTGTTCAGAATTTCTGCCTTAATAATCCTGAGGCTGTTGTTAACTGACGAAAAAATTATCAGTTCGCCAGACCTTACAGATTCACTAAAAATTGAGCGTATGCACACACTACCCAAAAGTCACTTCCGTTTTTTGTTACATTGGAAACGCGTAGTTTTTGGAGCTGTGCACACAAACTGTTAAATGGAAATCGCTGGAACACTTTACATAAGAAAGAAGAAGGCTTGACCTTTGACATAGAGTAAAAATGAGTCCTCCAAGCTGAGAATCGGTGCTGCTACAGCCTTTCTAAGCGTACAAAACGTTACGTAGGCAACTCCGTAGGTAACTATGGAGTTGCCGAAATGTAACCCGTTACTTAACCTAGAACGAAAATGAATAGCCTAGATAATGACTAGCCTAAGCAAACTGTAAGAGTAATGACTAGAGCAGTCTAGTAAACTAAGCCATTTTAACTAGTATGCAAGGGGATAAGCTAGCGACTGGCTAGCGAAAGCCCTGAAAGGACTCAATTTGGACAGGACCTGTGAATGGAATTAAGGGCATCTGAAAACAGCTGTATAAGTTTTGGATCTTCATTTTACCATTTAGCCCAAACTGCACTGTTCACATTAAAAAGTGACTTTCACATAAGCATACCTCATATATCCTGCATATATCCAGCCATGTATCCAGCATATATCAGTTGATATTGGCACAGGAGTGTTGCATGAAGCTGCCACCCTAAACTCCTATTTTGGGGAAATGACTTAGGGAAAAAGAGTAAAGGTTGAAATAAAATTCAGTGGAGTATCCTGAAAGTAAGCTTAGAACCTTCGATTTCTGCTGGTACCATAGTTTACTTGTAATTGTTCAAGACTAAGCTGGAGAACACAAAAGAATATAGGCACCCAAGTGATCATGAAGTCGCCCACTTTGCTAAAAATGGTATTTTGCTACATGATGAAGTTAGAAGCCAGCTGTTTGGTCAGAGAGGTTCCTTGACCTTTTGCAAATAACAAAATTTGCTGTTTTCTTGGAATTTGCATGATTTTTCTGGGGGTGGCAGCTTCATGATCCAAGGTGGCAGGATCAAGTACCATGGCCAATTGGGGGGTGGGCGGTGCCATAGTAAGGGCAGCTTCATGCAACACTGATGCAACACTCCTGTAGGCTAAGTGGTTGAAAACAGTCCAGTCCAAAGAAGCAGATCCCTACTCTACCCTAGACCAGAAAAAAACATGAACTACCTTTTAAGTTACATGGACCAGATTTAGCTGACTAACTTTTGTAGTAAAAGTTGTTTTTAATGTTTGTTTTGTTTTGGATGATGATCCTGGTGATCCTTTGAAATTTTACAATCGTCTTTCCTTCTTTACTTGACCGTTAGATGGCGAGTAATGCTTAACCAGCTTAAGACAGATCGTTTTTGATTTTGCGCAGAAAACACAAATTCAAACTTTTCGTGAAAGTTTCTCTCAAGTCTCAGGTCACATTATGATCAATCACATGATTAATAATTATACTCAAAACAGACTCAAACCTAGTATTTCTTCTAAAGAAGCTCGGACGCGATAGAGGTATGCTTATTTGAATAGTTACTTAAATGTGAACAGTGCAGTTTTGGGCTAAATGGTTGAATGAATGAAGATCCAAAATACCTGTTCAGGGGTTTAGAGAGGCTCTTACTTCTGTACCTATTTTTGCGAACTGGTTGCTGACTTTATTCATAGCAAGCGTCTGGAAATGGAAATTCAATTTGAAAAAACGTACAGTAAAGAGGTGTGCTAATTTGAACATCTATTGACTTCGAACTTTGTCATTTTCATGCACTTGCTGACCTTGCTGAATAAACTTCACTACCAGTTAGCCAAAGTAGATAAGGGCCTCTGAAATTACGACAATAGGTATTTTGCATCTTCATTCTACCATTTAGCCGAAAGCCCAAAACTGCACTGTTCACATTTAATATTTTAACTAACTGTTCAAATTAGCATACCTCTACTGTATGTACAAGGAACTGTAAAACAGGCATTTCCGTTCAACCCTCTAATGCCATAGTTCTAAATCTGTTCGAGGAAGCATCACAGTGCCGACAACGGCAACAACAGTGAAGTGACTTGGGGTCATGTTTTATTTGTTTCCGATCCGGACCCCAATACCAGTCATACATTTAGCCTGCTTTTGTTTCAGTCCTCGTAGAACACTTTCATGGTAAGTATTAAAAGGGAAAAAAATTGCTCTCCAGGGTTAGTGCACTTCAGTGCTGGTTCAGTGTCTCCAGTCAGTCAAGATGCAAATGCGTAGGCTACTGAAATGTTAGACTATTATCATCGTCTGGATTCAGTTTTCTTATCAGAGGAGAGATTTTGCTGAAACCTAAGCGGGAGGGGGGGAGTAGCGGCATCCCAGGCCCCGTGACGCACGGGCGGTTTGAAGTGTTTAGGCGGGGGAGGGGGGATACCGCAAAATATACTTGTCGAAAATTCAGCAAGGCTGAAGATTTAAACGGTTTAGAGACTATAGACAAGAAATGTACTGCACCACATCCGGAAAACTAAACGAATCTGAAGAAACCGGCTTGTTAAAGGGAAAGGTCATGCCTAATAACAGGAATTTGATGGAGAGCGAAGCCAACGCAGCACCTTCTGAGCGCCGCAGGCGATTTTTTTTTTTTTTTAATCTGCATATTTTCTAACAAATTTCAACTACTTCCCGAATACATTTTAGATTTTGAAACGGCCCATCCCCAAAACTGTAAGCCCACACCTCAAAGTAAACAGAGCGTACTACAAAAGGCGTCCCAGGCGAAATAAAAAAAAAGGCATGTTCAGAGTTCCTTCCGGCGCGAAGCGCCGGCAACCACAGAGGAAATAAAATTTTATATGTTTTTGTTAGGGGTCGGTCGATTCGTCGGCACATCGGCTTTTTTTATACGCAAGAAATGAAATCCTGCAAACATATGACAATGAAAGCAGTCTTTCAAACGGTGTGAAACATTTGAAGGAAAACTGGTAGACTGCATCGAACCTTACCAATTAAAATGATCATCCGAAATAAAACTGCAACAGGAAGACGTGGAAAAAACAAGACCAAACGTTTCGATGGGATCCCAAAATTTTAATATTTGCTCCCGACAATTCGGTCTTGTAGATATTCGGTCTTCAAGACTTCTTAAACATTTTTACTTTTAAAATTTACAAACAAGGTAAGGCCAAAGGTAATACTCTGAAAAGACCAAGTTCGTATTTCACAGAGCAAACCGGATACGCCAGCTGAATTATCCAACCTCTTAATCAACTTCAGATCAAACTTTTACTTTTAACAAATTTTCGGGTTTCAGCTGAATTCCGAGCGATCTATACGTCCGGTGAGAAAATGATTTTCATATGCAAATCAGCATGTCTTCTTACCCGCAAATCGAACACCTTATCAATTCTCCGGTTTCAACCGAATTCTGGCCGAACTAATTGTCTGGCGAGAAAATACATTTCATATTCTGACTCAGCACCTCTACTTGCCCCTAAATCGAACCTCTAATAAACTTCACATTAAACTTCTACTTTTCACAAACTTTCCGGTTTTCACCGGATTCCGGGTGAACTATTTGTCCGGCAAGAAAATTAATTTCATCTTCAAATTCAGCATGTCTCCTTACCTTTCAAAAAATATTCTTTTTGCCCCTTAATTGGAAACCCCTCCCTCACCCTCAAACATAGAGCTACGGAATTTGATCTTTGAACTTGACCTGTACTTTGACCCAAAGTATCCTCCCGCAAAGTTTCATCAACATATCTCAATCGAGAGTTATCGTGCGGACAGACAGACGGACAACTTTTGTGATGTCCATAGGTACACCTCCACTTACGTTTTGGGATCCCAACAAGCTGGGGTTAAGTCAAAAGGCAGCCTACTGACTTTTTGCTGACACTCTCCCTTTCCTACTCTTTCATTGTGCTCCTTCGGGGCAGTGCGCCATTTGAATTTCTAAGGGGGCCCTCAGCTACCCGAGGCAAAATCATAAAGTGATACTCACTGCCAAGTTTCAAACATATTGTCTGTTTTGATGTTTAGAGTTCAGACACACAACCTACCCAGGCTCAAACGCCCGCATGCCCGCTTCTTTTATCTCCCCCCTCAGCCCAAACGCCATAGCTTACTTCTCACGAGTACCCCCTCCTCCCCTTCTTCGTTCTTCCCCCCAAAATGCCAGTTTGTACAGGTCGTCAAAAAGATGGAACAAAGCTCCAACGCGTTGACAGCTACGAGCAATGGCTACACCCCTCCCCGCCCTCATCAACGACCAGCAACCAGCACACCAAGTGACCCAGTGTTTCCCTTTCTCCAAAATAGATTTAGTGTTTTAAGTTCCCTAAGCCATGAGCACACCCCCAGTCGGTATCCTTTTACTTCAGTAAATATCAATCCTGCTACTACCCAATTACGTAGTCTCTCTGTCCAAGACGGCGAGCCTGAACCTTGCCACAAGCCAACTGTTTCCCCTATCCCAGTATTACCGCCAAATAAAGTCACTGTGAAAAAATCTGTTGTTAAAGAGTTTAGTGATAAGCGGTACAGTTTCCCTAGCTTCCTCCTTACTAATGCAGAAAGTTTAAATTTTGAAAAATTAGTTGAATTGGAATCTACTGTAAAAATAAACAGTGTTGAAATTGTAGCAGTTACTGAAGTCCAGGCTCAAAACCCAGATCTCCTTAAAATGAATGGTTTTCAACAGTTTATCAAACTTCGTCCGGCGGACCATCCCCTAGGTAAGAAAGGAGGTGGAGTAATGATTTTTGCAAGAGAATCTCTGTCCCCTGTCTCCCTTCTTGTGCCCGGAATTGATGTGTATGATGAAATAATTTGGATTTCAACTAAACCCAAATGCCTCCCTCGCCCCTACACTAACATAATTATTTGTTCATTTTATTATTCTCCAGGACAGAGTGCTTGCTCTCGCCGAGAGTTCCAGGACAAGCTCCAAGCAAGCCTTGACTTTGTTACTACTAAATACCCGAATGCAGGAATTATTATGGCAGGCGATGCAAATGAACTTCGCCTAAATTATATGTGTAAGGACCAAAAACTTGAGCAAATTGTAGATATCCCAACTACAAAAGGTGGAACTAGTTTAGATGTCATTTGCACTAATCTTAAACATTTTTACAAGTCCCCCACCCCGCTTCCTCCCCTTGGTGGAAGTTACCATTTTATTTTACACTTCATTCCTCTACAAAAATTTAAAACACACGTAACGGTTTCTGAATATTCTTACCGCCCAATAACAAATCAAGGTCTTCTAGACTTTGGTACTTGGATTTCTTCTGAGACTTGGGAAGATGTTACAGCTTGTGAGACCCTTGATGCTAAGGTTTCCCTGTTTCAATCAAAATTAATGAAACAATACACGTCTTTTTTCCCTGAAGTAACACAAAAGTTTTGCTCTTCCGATAAACCTTATATCACTGAAAAGATAAAATCACTCATTCAACAAAAATTAAAACTGTTTCGTCATGGAAAAAAAGATGCTGCAATTGCTTTGCGTAAAATAATAAAGAAAGAAATCAGACGAGCTGCTTCCAATTATGGACGGACCAAATTAAATATTCTTAAAGAAAGTAAGCCCCGCCAATGGTTTAGAAAAGCTAAGGAGCTTGGTGGTCGTACGCACAAGAATCTTGATTTCCACTTGGACGAGCCACCTTTGCAGACGGCAAATGAGCTCAACAAGCACTTAGCCACAATAGTCCAAACTTTCCCCCCATTTTCAAATAGCCATAAAATCCCAAGTACACCAGTAGAAAATATCCCATTAATTACAGTTAACGAAATTATTAGTAAAATAAAGAAGCTTAAAAAAACAAGCATTTGCCCCATTGACATCCCAACAGCTCTAATCAAAGCTTTCCCAGACAAATTATCTGTTCCGCTGTTAAGTATTTTTAATGAAATTAGTATATCGGGAAATTATCCGGCTTGTTGGAAGTTAGGGTATATTACCCCGATTGAGAAAAAGGGAGGCCCAAATGACTTCACCGGAGTACGACCAATTACACTGACCCCGACATTTTCAAAGATGTATGAAAGTTTTCTTGCCGATTGGTTGAAGGCAGAAATCCTGGAACTGATTGACCTTAAACAGTTCGGGAACCTGAAGGAAACGTCTACCTCTCATTACCTTGTGAGTTTACTTGATTTAATTTATAAAAACCTCGAAAACCCTGATACATGGTTAAATCTTCTGTTAATTGATCTCCAGAAAGCTTTTGATCTTATTGATCATAATATTCTTGTTGAAAAGTTGCTTTCAGAGTTTAAAGTTAGTCATTTTTTGATAAAGATTTTAGTTTCCTTTTTGACAAATCGATCACAAATTGTCAAATATAATAATGTTTTTTCTGAACCACTCCCTATTTTTTGTGGTGTTCCCCAAGGTACTTTACTAGGTCCGATTTTATTTTTAATTATGATCAATAGTCTTATATCCGAGTACCCTGACCGATGGAAATATGTTGACGACCTTTCAGCTCTTGAGATTTGCCGGCGAAATATCAAGAGCTCAGCAATGACCATTCTGGATGACATCACCCAGGAAGCTGCTCTGTCGCAAATGAAAGTAAACTCCAAGAAATCTTCAATTATGACAATTAACTTTTTAAAATCTACCCCAGCCTTTCTTGACCCCATTCCCCCAGAAATCTCCGTTAAAAAAATTAAACTACTCGGAGTTACTTTAACCAATGATCTAAAATGGGATGCCCACATCAAAAATATTTTAAAACAAGCCTCCCCCTGTATTGCCGTTTTGAAACTACTTATAAAATTTTCTTGCCCTCCTAAAGACCTCCTTCAAATTTACATTAGTTTTATCAGACCTATTCTTGAATACGCTTGTCCTGTCTGGCACTTCGGGCTCTCTTCAGAACACACATACCGTATCGAGAACATTCAAAAAAGGGCCCTCATGATTATTAACGGGGAGGGTAAAGTGCCCTACAGTTACCTACTAAAAAGGTTCAGACTCGCTACCCTGGAAGAGAGACGAACTCGCCTTAGCATCGATTTCGGTATCAAAACCCTATCTGTTCCCCGATTACGTTATATTCTCCCACCCCCCTATTCTCCTGTACGTACTAGACCCCAGCGAGAGAAATCCCAGAAAATCCCCAAACTAGCCCCTGTGGCCCCTCTTCACGAAAGATATAGAAGGAGTTTTGTTCCAGCATTTGTTGAGTTGTACAATAACCGATAAGTTAGTCCTTTTTAGTGTTTTTTTTACCTTCGTGACAAAGTGTTATGTGATTCCTCATTTTGTATGACGAAAAGGTCAAATTCGGCGGTAACGCTGTGACAGATACTTTTGAAAAATAAAATTCTATTCTATTCTATAAGAAATTCGATCCTCTCGATTTTCATGAATGAACTTGGCCAATCGATATAGCGCAACTAGATGTCAGATTTTTTTTTTATGAGAAACTGATATTCTTGGGCAATTTTTCTGTTTGTCATGGGTAACCCCTGACCCCCCCCCTTCCCAAAAAAAAAAAAATTACGCCTCTGCAGCCTTCCAGTATGCTTCGTTCGGCTATGCCAAAACTTGGGTTTAACAGTTTTTAAAATGTTTGCAAACAGCAAAGAATAATTGCATTTAAGTTTGTAGCCTACAACAAGTAGGTTGCCAACTAGTCCATGCCAAATGTCTGGTACACCTATGTCAAATGTTTGACACCCCAGCTCTGCCATAGCCCACTAAATAGAGTTTTGACGGTTCGTTTTCTGAATTCTGAGCTGAGCAAGTCATCAGTAAGGGTTAGGGTACCCAGTGTTTAGTAAAGCCTATCTCCCATTTTTTGTTTATATCTTTAGCAAAAATCCGAAATTTGACTGTAGCAGATTTTTAGCCTACAGCACAGCAAAGCTGGACGAATGAGTGTCCTTTCTCCATGACACAATGACACCTTTCGTTTTCCTGTGCAATTTGTAGATTAGGTCTAGCCTGGACTACTGTACGTCGGCTATACAAAACGTAGATGCAATTAGCTATAGGCCTAGCCAGAGGCGTTACTAGCCAAAATGTTTTTTTTTGGGGGGGGGAGGGGGGGGGCGACGCATCACCGACTGCTGGTAAATTTTACCGACTTTTTCTGCAGAAAAAAACGACTGTTTTCAACAAGAAAAATGACATTTTTGAAAAATAATCGACCGATTTTCAGACAAATCCACTGATTTTCAGAAAAACTGTTTTGACGAAAAATCTACGAATTTTTAGAAACACTGACTGTTTTCATGAAAAAAATCTACTGTTTTGACGAAAAATTGTGGCGCTTCGCGCACAATCGGTTATTTTTACCGACTGGCCGACAGCATTGGGGGGGCGTCCCCCATCCAGTCTTTACGCCCCTGGGCCTAGCAGAGCTTTTTACATTCACAGTGGCAATCTATCAGCTAGATTGTGAGATGCAGTTGGTATGCAACTTCGAGTGGAACTAGATATAGCACAAAGAAAAAATAATTTGTTGTTCTTTAATAATACCAAGGCTTCATACAATCCTTCAATTCCGCAATCCAGCACTTGTTCCTGGCACATGAAGGTAAAGGGCTCGGATGCCCAAGATTGTCCTTTTTAGCTTTCAGTTGGGATTCTGCCTCGCTGGGGGGGAGGTGGAGGCTGGGGGGTGGGGAAGGGAGGGGTACCTGACAGTTCCCAGAAATGCTCAGATTCGAAATTCGAAACTTAATGGGCGGTACGAGAAAGATCCCAAAGATGTGCCAGTTATGCGTCCGGACCAAATCCGGTCACGGAAACTTTGTGGCGCATTTAGGAACCAAACAATTAGAGCCATTTGGTCGGAAACTGAATGGTACAATGTTCATACGCGCTATATGGGGGAGAGGTGGACATCATTCCTGGAAATGTCCAGAATCGAGTAAAACTTGATGGATGATATAATCAGATGCCATAGATATGCCATTTTTGTTTCGAACCGCTAAAGTTGTAGGGGCAGGCTTAGACACCAGACGTGTAAATGATTTGGATGATGGTACAAACTAACAAAGTTCAAATGCGGAGAGGCGGAGAATCCCCAGAAAAGGCCAGATTCGTGTAAGACTTGGTGGGTGGTCGAGCAAATGCCATAGATTATTTGTAGGTCTGAACCGAATCTGGTGACGGTGGGGGAGTTAGAAAGGGGTATTTTGTGACGTCGTCATTTACTTTCTTGTACCACTTACTCATAACATGTGCCGCAAGAGCTCTTGGCTCCTCTTTCATGGCAGGTAGGGACTGGGTTTGCACGGAATGGACTTCAAAGGAGGGTTTTCACTAGCTGGAAAGCAAAGTCGGAATGACTTTCCAATGGTTTTCGAGCTAAATTTTCCGAGCTTTCCAACCCGGTTTTCGCGCTCTGGAAACCGAAGCAGCTTTCCCGGGAAGTGATTCCACGAGGTTAGTGAAAAGCTCCGCGGGTAAGTTGAATGTTTTGGCGGGAATTTCAAAGTTGTGGAGAAAAAACAGTGCAAGTGTCACTAATAAATACAAAAAATGACAATCGTACTTTAGGTGACTTCAGCGGAATATATGCCCGATGAAAAATGTGTAGCCTGCATAGTAGTATGGTGTAGTACAAAAACGTTGCATGTAATTACCTTAAATCGCACTTCCAGCGAGATAAGGTGGTGTTAACCTCCTGTAGAGTCTCTCGCTGGTTGGCAGCTTGATTGTCAGATCGTTGTTGTAACATCGGCTCACTGGCACTCCAGTGTAGCTGGCATTGATTGATTGGTAAATCTTGTTGTCACATCGGCTCACTGGAATCCCAGTGCAGCCGACATTCAGCATTTCCCCAGTCCTCGTCCACGCCTTTCTTGAAGCCATCCAGGGTAGCAGCGTTGGTAGTTTTTTTCGGAAAGGCTGTTCCAGAGTGGAACACTCCGTACAGAGAAAAAACTGTGCCGCTCGTGTCGTTTACAGCTGGTCAGTTGGAGCTTCTTGGAATGGCCTCTCGTCAACTTTGATGGGAGCTCTCAAATACCCCAGGAATAATGTTGGAGTCTAACAGCTTTTTTACCATCAGGACGTCGGCGCGTTTACGTCGATAGGAGAGGCTGGGAAGCTTCAGTACCCTCAACCGTTTGTGGTATTCTAGGGCTTTTAATTGTTGTGACATCTTATTGGCTCTTCTGTGCACTCCCTCTAGGGCTTTGGCATCCATTTTGTGGTGGGGTGATGCAACAATCATGCCGTACTCAAGGTGGGGTTTCACAAGCGCAGTATAAAGCTTCTTAATGATCACAGGCTTCCTAGAGGTGATGGTCCTTTTGACAAGTCCAAGTGCTCTGTTTCCGAGTGTGGGGATGAAATTTAAACTGGTTGTCAATTGTGACACCCAGGTCCCTTTCCTCCTCCACACTTTCTACGTCAATGTGGTTTTTGGATCCATTCGACATGGTGTACGTATGTTGAGCGTTCTTAGGTCCAAGGTGAAGTACTTTACACTTCGCAGCATTGAACTCCAAAAGCCACAGAGATGACCAGTTGGAAAGAGCATCAAGGTCAGCTTGCAGTTCAGATGTTTGTTTGTTGTTGGCACAGGACCGAAGAGTTTTGAGTCATCAGCAAAAAGTGTAAGGGTGTTTTGTACAACAGAGGGACAATCATTTATATAGATGCTGAATAACGTTGGCCAAAGCTTGGTGCCTTGAGGAACGCCACTCAATACTGGGCTTGGGTCGGAGAAGGATTGTGAGCCATGACTATTGTAAATCATCACCCTCGGTGTACGTCCAGTCAAGAAAGACTCTATCCATTCTACAACATCAGGATGTAATTGATATCTGGACAGTTTATAAAGAAGGTAAGCATGAACAACCTTATCGAATGCCTTGGCCTGGTCAAGCAAAATAAGATCCACTGGAAGCCCCTCATCAATGAGTTTGGTTACTATGTCATAAGACTGAACAAGATTGGTCTCAACTGACCGACCTTTTCTGAAACCATGCTGTCCTCCATACAATAGTTTATTCTTGTCAAGGTGGTTAATGATTGCATCATTGATGATTCCTTCCATGACTTTTGAAGGCACATATGTAAGACATATAGGTCGGTAGTTCTGGGCCTGATTTGTTTGCCCTTTCTTGAAGACAGGCATAGTTGGCTGACTTCCAGTCCAATGGAACAGATTTGCTCGCCATGGAGGTCTGAAAAATCTTGGTTAGAGGGTAGGTTATACATGCTGCCCTTAAGGAGTCTTGGATGAATACCATCTGGGCCTTTGGCTTTTGATGTGTCAAGGGTAGTCAAACGTTTCAGTACGTCTTCCATTGAGATCAGGATGGGTGGCATTTCAAATTCAATTGGGAGGTTTTCTATGATGGGGGGTGGCAGTGGGGCAGAATTGTGGTTGAAATTAGTACTGAAGCAGTCAGTCAAACAATTCGCTATCTCTTTGGAATCTCGGGCAGTAGTGCCGTCAGATTTTTCTAGGGGAAGAATGGAACGTCTGTTAGGATTGATTGCTCGATGACACATAGTGCCAATACTTTTTGGGGTTTTGTTTAGCATCACAAGCAATTGAATCCTCAAAATCAGCCACTAACTTCCTGGTCTGGTTTCTTAGTTTGTTCCGACACTTTTTGAATTTATCATAGTGAGACTGGCATTTGCATTTGGTGTATCTTGACCAGGCCTTTTTTTTCTTTTTAACACCACTTTTTACTTGAGAAGGTAAATATTGCAAGTTTGTTTACTTTGCTTCTGTCTCTAGAAGAATATTTTTGAAATTCACCCAAGAAAGTTCTACATCATCACTTAAAATTTCATCCCAAGCACAATCAGCAAGGTCATTACGAATACTTCTGTAATCAATAAATGTCTTCTTAGTTTTATTGTTAGGTATCTGATTCAGGAGTACTGTATTTTCAATGCAGATGTGGTCACTAGCACCAATGGCAGGTAGAAGTGTGGTGGAGAGCACCCAGTCCAGGTTACTGGTTAGAACGAGATCAAGCAATGACGGAGACTGGTTTTCGCGATATCTGGTAGGTTCACTGATAATTTGGAAGAGCAGGTTACTGGCAAGGTTGCTTGTTGTGACATTTGAGGGGTTGTTAGCTGGTGCAATTCCTATGCCATCCACCCACTTAACATTAGGCAGATTAAAGTCACCAGTAATTAGGAGATTTTCGCACTTTAAACTAGAAATCTTATTTACAAGGTCTGCAGTTGACTTATGTGACTCAAGTTAGTCTGGGGCCGGAGGGTTACGATAAATCACAGCTATGTTGTACTTTTTTCCTAAGAGCAAAGAATACTATCATTTAATGTGCCTCAAGACTGGTCCAATCTTATGTCCAGTACAATCCAGTAGCATTCTGTCTTGCCATAGTAGCATCCAGTCTTGCTAATAGTAGCATATAGTAGTATGCACTAACACGGTAGCCTTGAAGTAGAAGCATGTAGTAGCATCGTTAGTACTGCATGCAACTTTTTCGTATTACTTCATAATGAGATAAATTTTTCATCGGGTGAGAATCAAAGAACCGCTAAATGAAACAAATGTATTCGAAAAAGTTTGTTGTTCAACATTTTGTCGGCGATATCAGCTTTCCATGCGTTTTCGCGATGAGTCCAGCGGGAAAAGTGGAAAGATATTCCAGGAATCACTTTCCCACAGTTTTCGCGATGTGCTTCGCTCGTCGGAAAGTGATTCCGAGACCTCGAAAGAACCCTCCTCAAGTCCATTGGTCCTGCTATCGTGTATGAAGTCCCTGATGTGGTTGTTTATATTGATCTTTTTTCCTTTTGTATTTGATTGTAGATTTAGTAGGCTAGTTTGTCTTTAGGCTTCATCTGATGTTCACATTTATGAAAGGGTCTGTGAGTTTTTCTGATATTATGTTGATTAAAGTTTTATACATCACACGTCAGGTCTGAAGGAATCAAATAAGTAAGAATGATAGAAATAATAAATTTGAAAAGTTAAACGTGAGGAAGATATTTTAGCGCAAGCCGTCTGGAATTCTAACTACCAGTAAAGGCGGGTTACTAAACAAAATCTCCTTCCATCCGAAATCTCCTTCCGTTTCCTTGTTCTGCCATACATTCACATAGCTGGGATTTTGGTTCTGGGGAGGAAAAGAATACAAATAAGATTGCTTGATATTTCAAACTATTATTTAGATTTTACAGATAATACTGTAGAAGTTCGGCCGGGAGGACTACCTCAACTGCTGATGCAATCATATTCATACTCCACCCTGTACCAAAGACGACCACTCACTAGTTGTGTTTTTGCAGATACCATGGTATCTGTTACCACGGTAACTGGATCTGCAATTAGTCGTTTTTGCAGTAACCTTGTTATCTGATATGCGGTTGCTCAGCAAAAACGACAATTGCCGAAATTGCGCTTTTCGAAGTCATCCTAAAAGAACAAGAGCTGTAAGCTCATATGGCACTTGTAAGAATACGTCGTAGGTAATGGTAAAAGCTAAGATTTGTCCCGGTCCCACCACTCTAGGCTTGTTCCGAGATTTCTGATCCTCATCCAATCCCCCCCCCCCCCCAGAGTTATCGGATCCGGTCCGGACATGAAATGGTAGATCCGCGACACGAGCTCTTTCCAACTGTCAAGTTTTGTTTGTGTCTGGTGTCACGTTCGAAAGTTACGCTTACCTCAAGATCCCAGATTTCCCCTCCCTCCCTCCGGCCCCCCCCCTCTCCCGATGGTCGGCTCGGGGAAATGACTTTTCTTAAGCCAACCTCGTCGGGTCCCTGATCAGTCTGCCAAGTTCCATCATCCTAGCACATCTGGAAGTACCTTAACCCGTGATAACCGGAAATTCGGGACCCAGCCTCCACCCCCCCCCCCCACAGTGCACGGATCCGATCCGGTTATGTAAACAATGTATCAAGGATATGTGCTTGTTCTCCCCGACAAGTTTCATCCCGATCCTTCCACTCTAAGCGTGTCACGATATTTCCGGTTCCCCACTCTAACTGATAGATAAGATAGATAGATAAGCTTTTATTTTCGCCAACATTTTCATGGCACTGCCAAATTTCTTTGGTACCCCCCACAGCTGCCGGATCCGGTCCGGAAGTACAACGTGACATGTGAGGCATGTGTTCTTCCCACATATCAAGTTTCATTCAGATCCGATCACCCGTTCGAAAGTTACGAATGCCTCTATATTCCGGATTCCCCTTCACTCCACTCCCCCCACGATGGTCAAATCCGTGAAATGACTATTTCCAAGTCAGTTTGGTCGGGTCCCTGGTAAGCCTGCCAAGTTTCATCATCCTAGGACATCTGGAAGTACCTTAACCCGTGAAAACCGGAATTCCGGGATCCAGCCTATACCCTTCCCCCACAGTGCCTGGATCGGATCCACTTATGTCAACGACGTATCAAGGATATGTGCTTTTTTTTCCACCAAGTTTCATCCCGATCCCTCCACTCTAAGCGTGTCATGATATTTCCGGTATCCCCCCCCTCCAACTCCCCCCACAGCTGTCAGATCCGGTTCGGACGTAAAACGGGACATGCGAGGCATGTTTCCTTCCCACATATCAAGTTTTGTTCAGATCCGATCACCCGTTCGAAAGTTACGCATGCCTCAATATTCCGGATTCCCCCTCCCTCCACGATGGTCAGATCGGGGACTATTTCCAAGTCAGTTTGGTCGGGTCCCTCATATGCCTGCCAAGTTCCATCATCCTAGCACATCTGGAAGTACCCTAACTCGCGATCACCGGACCAACCGACGGAAAAGTGATCGGTATGTGGCACTTGGCCGGAAGGCAAGTGCCATAAAAACTGATATTCAGTCACATCACTAAGTGCTAAACTTCTTTCTCACCAATTTGACAAAATTTGATGAAAGTGAGATGACCTTTATAATAATAATAATGTACTTTATTTCCTTAATAGCTTGTATTATACACGCTAGCACTGGATCGTCATTCACACAAATAACATATGACAATTACATAAGTATGACAATTACATAAGTAGACATTTCATCTACACGTACAACTTGAAAATATAATTTGACTTAACTTCATCTACACGTACAACTTGAAAATATAATTTGAATTAACTAGAATTAAAATATTGGGTAAAATAGGGTACAAAAGATTTCAGGTAACGATCTGTCGAGTTTATGGGTGGTCTTTCTAGTCTCTGGGAATCAGCGTCCCTCTGTCTCTGTAGCGTATTAGGCCTGCTATTTGCTGTAATATCAAAATCAGGTAGAATTGCACGATGAGCATGTGATGCCAGACACTTGCTCCCGAACGCTATTGTCAGTTGGTGCCGCCGTTCAGCAAGGGTTGGCAGTTCAAGCTTGACCAGGCCATCCTCATAAGAAAGATAACCCGGGCCGAGCATAATCTTAACAGCCCTTTTTTGGATGGCTTCTAGTCTATCTGTCTGTGCGTTGGTGAGTCCTGGGTGCCAAGCCGGACAGGCATAATCCAGGCAAGGTCGGATGTACGTGCAGTAAATACTGCGTAAATCTCGCGACGGAATTGCAAAACGTCTGAGAACCGCGAACGACTTGAGGAGAGGTGCTGCTTTTCGAGTAATATGCTGTACGTGAGAACTCCACTTAAGGTCATCATCAATTAACAAACCGAGGAGTTTAACTGTTGGTTTGGACTCGAGACCTATATCCTCAACCTCAGAAAGGTCCCGTTTTAAAAAAGACACTCTGAGTACAACACTCTTTGTACGGCTTACTGAAAGTTTAACTTCGGATAGGTCTCGCTGCAATATGTCAAAAACTGTTGAAAGGGGTGATTCGTCATCCGAAGGAGAAAGTGAACGGAGCGAAATGGTTGAAAGATCGTCAGCAAATTTAAAACGGTGATAAAAAGTAGTCAAAACTTCGTTAAAAACAATTAAAAAGCACAAAGGACCCAGCTTGGTACCCTGGGATACCACGATCAGTTACCAAGGTCGGACCGTGGTATCTGGATATCAGATACCACGATAACTGGCTAGATACCACGATAAAACACTTTTGACCGTGGTATAAGATACCACGTTAACTGCAAAAACGACTTTAGACCGTGTCAGATACCATCGCCTCTGCAAAAACGCAACTAATGTATCCTGAACCTGGAGTTATTGCTCAGATACGAGTAGTTGCTCTTTCTTACTATCCACAGCTTAAGCTTACTATTGTAGTAATGAAGCTGATCATTGCTTGCTTTGCTTGTCCCTCCAATGCCTGAGGCGCACCCGTAGGACAAGTCGCTGTTCGCGGGAACAGTTCTTCAGATCGGGCGAGCAAGCAGTGTGTGTGCTGGTGTTTGTGAAGAGCCATTTAAGCTCAAAGGGAAGGATTTTAGTCATGGGAGCACATTGACAAAATTACTTATACTGGTAAATATCGTACGTGAGAACCTGAATGTTTTATACCAGCGAAAACGAAGACAAGACCTCGGAGGAGACCAAGGTCCTTAAGAGCTTGGTCACACTTGGCTCATTTCGTGGCGTTTGGGGTTGCAAAGTAGAACAAAGAAAAAGAACAAGATACAACTAATTCTGAATGTTGTCGCTTTAGATTCAGGAGATCAATTAGAGCAAAACAGCGTGTATACTTGTGTTACAGGAACCCTAATTGCAGTCTGCTCATTATCCTCGAGCTGCAACAAAGCCTATCAAATCTCACGTCCCCTAGGGATTTTCAGTTGTTTGTCGAATAGGCGGCTTTTTCAGCCCAGTGTGACCAAGCTCTGAGATTTGTGTAGATGATCCTGCTGCTGCTTTCTCGCTCCAAGAAACAATCTGCCTTCTCTTCAAACATAGGTGTCGTCGTAGACCAAAACCATAGGGATAAGAGCCATGCGTTGTCGCACCTGTCCGTTCTCAGTATCGTAGGTACTGTCTCTCCGTTAGTAATACCGACTCTAGATCTCCTCGTAGATCAGCTAGGCTAAAGTATTCAGCCGAATGTTGTTTCTTGATTTTGATGTCCTCACAAAATTTGTATAATGTGTTGAGTATATCGCAGTCTCAGTCAGTTTTGTAGTTGTTGGCTAATTCCATTGAAATGTTTGCTCTCAGTTTCACTTTATCTATCATGTTCCTTAGGTTCCATCATGAACTGCAACTCCAAGCGACCGCATAAACACGCCACCTTCATTCTACTTCTTCTGTTTCATTTCACCGGTCCTGGATGGACATTTCAGCTCCAGTTAGACGTAGAAACTATCCCGGAGGCCTTGGACTTGAGCGTCGATTGGTGCACAAACGCACACGAGTGCTCTTACCACTTTGAACACGGAAGACCTCTTGGTTTGGGGATAGTGTATGATCCCTTAAAAATGGGTTTAACCAACAAAACCCCAGTAACAGTGAAAAAGGGGCGCAATACCTCGCATGAGTACCTCTGTTTCCCGGTACAGTTCGTCCGGAAGCCGGATTCGATTTTCTCGATAATTGTATCCAAGTCTTTCAGTCAAGGGTGCTACAAGAAGAGTGAAGTTGTAGAATCCTTGTTGGATTATTTCCCCAGCTTTGTGAGGAAAAACTGCATGATAAAGTTCTATAGTTTAAAGTCTGATGAGTTTGCCGTTGAAACGAACGGCGGTGACCTCGTGTCTGTAACCAGCCAGTGCATCAATGCGTCTCATAACCTGTATATAAAAGGCAGTTATGCATGCAACCTCAGTGATTCCTCCATTGCAGTCATCTCAAGTAATTTCAAGCTTGAATTGTTCATGGATCCAGTTAGTCGCCAGCAAACGAAGCGACGCAAAAGGGCTCTTAAACCAAAAAACTTGTTTTTTGACAACAGTCTTTACGTTGTAACCATAGCTGAAGATAAAGAACCGGGAAGTACTGTGACAACGCTGTCTGCCAAAGACGGAATTGGATCAGTCGTTCAATACACGATGGTTGCCGTGCTTGATGCTCGCTCGCAGAAATTATTCTCGATCGATCAGACTTCCGGAATCGTCACGACTGCCGCGAAACTAGACCGTGAATCCATGGAGACTCACTATTTCCGGATCACCGCCGTTGACGACTCCCAGATAGCTAGAACAGCAACGACAACGTTACAAATAAACGTAGACGACGTTAACGACCACACCCCGCAGTTTGAACAAAGCGTTTACGAAACTAATATCAGAGAGTCGGCAACGATTGGTACAAACGTTCTGACAATCAGAGCGACGGACCAGGACGCCGGACCCAATGCTGAAATCCACTATAGTATTCTGAACCCCTTTGGCTCCAACGAAGCCTTTAGGATTGATTGGAAAACGGGCGTAATAACGTCCCGGCAGACCCTAGACCGTGAGCAGATAGCAGTGTATAATATAACTATTCAGGCCATGGATCAAGGACCGGTAGCAGAGCGGAGGTCAGCGACGGCTCAAGTAATCGTCAACGTGGTTGATGAAAATGACAACTATCCGCAATTCACGGAGAGAACATACACAGTTGAGGTACCGGAGAATATTGGCTGGTCGACGAACCCCGTCATTGCAAAAATAAGGTTAGTTAGTAACCATCTTCCTACCTGTAATTAAAGGTTTAACAGATAGGGCTGAAATACGAAAACCTAGCAAAGAATCGCTTACAATCTTAAACGGGCCTGAAAATCTGATGTAAGTGTGCTAGCCTATTGTTCCGCTGTTTAACTTTTAACAAATTTTCAGGGTTCAGCCGGATTACGGGTGAACTATATGCCCGGGTAAAAAACGATTGTCATTTACCGATTCAGGGTCTCTTCTTACCGTAAATCGGACATCTAATCAGCTATAGGCTAATCATACTTTTGCTTTTAACAAAATTTCCGGTTTGGGCCGGATTCCGGGCAAACTACTTTTCCGACGAGAAAATGGTTTTCACATTCGTGTTCAGCATGTCTTCTTACCTCTTGAAGGACTATCTCATTAGCTGTTTATGAATATTTTGTTTGCCCCTTAATTTTAACCCCCACCCCTAAATGTAGGTCTACAGAGCCCATCTACGAATTCGACATTTCCCTTGACCCAAAGAATCCTCACACTAAGTATCATCAAAACATATCACTCCCTTCGAGAGTTTTCATGCTCACAGACGGACAACTTTTGCGATGTCATCAGTATCCCTCCACTTATGTTTTGGGATCCCAAAAATCGTGCTGACTCTGCCTTAAAACTATGTTGTATCAGAGGACGGAATTCCTAAAAGGCAGCGAGTTTAGTAAACCTTGTGCGTCTTTCAGTCTTGTCAGGCTTCCAGTAGGCTAACAAGTTCCCCTTGTAAGAATTACATTTTCTCCTTTTTATGTCCACGGTTCGAACTGATTAGCCGAGTTGATTGCTGTAATTACTTAGGATGCAGCTTAATCAAAGTTTGTCCGTCTGAGATTATGTAACTTATTTTTGCCTTTAAATGGCCAGGAGAAGCGACTCCTTAGTGTGAAACGCTTCGGGCTCGGTTTTACTACCTGTCAGAAGAAGCGACCGTTGAGATCTGAAATTATTCAGGCAAGGCTTCGATGAGCCTCGGAGGAATTTGGAAGACGGGTTGTTTTTCTTAGGCAGAATAGTCGGTCCTTTTGTAAACCCATACACTGTGTAATTCTAGCTGCCTTTTTGATCGAAGTTTTTTCGCGGTTCGCTGAGCTGGTTGCTGAATTTCCGTTTTCGAACGCCGTCGAAGTTCACTGTTTGCTTAATTAGTGTTTTTACTACTCCGGCGACACTAGTCAGGTCGACGTTTCTTTGACGATTCAAGCAAACTTCGAACTTGCTAGCTTCGAACTTGCAGAGAGTTCGAAGGACAAAGAAACTGTGACCGGCAACCAAAAATGGTATTTAAACGAAGACCTTTGAGTTTGAAGGTGACTTCAAACTTCAATAAAAAACGCAACTTCTGATTAGCGGAAACAGTTGACACTTCGGGAAACACTGTTCTCCAAGATCTGGGGCCTTCGTCCTCTACCGTTGATTTATTTCGTATTTCCCATAGTTGGCCTATTGGCCTACATTTAATTAGCTTAGAAATAATGTATACAACGGAAACGTCAGCTATGATTCTTCATCAGCGATATTTCGGCCCTTCTTGGCAAGGGTCAGCTGGGGCTCAAAGAATATTTAATTAGCTTAGCTGTGAAACATTCCCGAAGAAAGGTCTCATACTAACTTTCCCAGTTGAAACATGAGTAAATAAATAGGACACCCTCGAAACTTGACATGACAGGTTTTTTGGATTAAGCAAGGGACTAAGGGAACGGATGCAGTATCAGCTGTGAACCATCCCCCTGAAATAAATTCCCGCGACAAAACATCCCCACGAAAAAATTTCTCCCTACAAAAAAGTCGAAACATGGATTTAGTAGTTCGCCCTGGTTTTCAGGTGCATTATTTAAGAGCTTGGTCTCACTGGGCTCAAACAGCCGCCTATTCGACAAATAACTGAAAATACCCACGGGACATGAAATTTGTTGGGCTTTGTGGCAGTTTGGTAAAACTGAACAGACTGCATTAGGGGTCAATTAGGGTTCCTGTAACACGCTGTATACACGCTGTTTTGCTCTAATTGATCTCCTGAATTTAAACGACAACATTCAGGATTAGTTGTATCTTGTTCTTTTTCTTTTTTCTACTTTTGCAACCCCAAAAGCCACGAAATGAGCCAAGTGTGACCAAGCTCTAAGCAGAACACCTTCGAAGTTCTCTATTACAGATCTGAGGACAGAGTCTTATGGCAGAAAATATGGATATGGGGGCAATGGTTTAGGATATGGACCTTTCCCCCCAAATATAAACTAGTCTGCCCAAGAGGATCCGAGGCGATGCCGGAAATGCTCAGACTCGAGTGAAACTAGACATCCTATTTCTAGGTCCGAACCTAGAGGGGTTAAGAGGTATTTTGTGACGTTCTCATCTACTTTCTTGCAGCACCTACTCGTAAAAATGTCATATGAGCTGTTAGCTCTTGTTTTGCATTAGTGAATCCTGTTTCAGCGTTTATGAGTGGGAACGTTTTTCGTGAAGTTTAAAAACAAAAAAAGTAGGATGTTTTCAAGGGCCAGTTTTGCCTTGAGAACATTTTTATGGGGTCTTACGTTTCGGGAACGCTCTACTAGGGAGCGTTTTGGAAGTAGACATTATGCAGACAACCCTAGACGGATACGGCATCAGTGGTTTAGGTTCTGGACCGTTTTCTCATGTGCCGATAATGAAATAGTAAATCAGATTCCTTAAGTCATTTCCTGGGCAACCTTGATCACTCCTGATTAGATGAAAAATAACAACAAAATGCAAAACACGAAAGAACAAGGTTCCGGTAAACAACTTGAAATTCAAAAAGGGTCTAGGGTGCTATAGGCTACTTGTGTTTACTACTTAATTCCGATTCAGCCGGGGACATTTATGTTCGGAGACGTTTCTGGAAGAGGGTCTTTTTCGTGTCTAGGCGGTTTATTTATAGAAATAGAAATACGCGTTCTCGACACAGCCCTTTAAGTTTTGATCGATGAATATTTTGTAACCAGGCACATTGTCATTAAACATAGTCTGGGAAGTTGAGAACTTCACGAAAGCCTTCTTAATAGCATATTGAAGTGGAGGTGGAAGCGTAGTCACCTGGCCAAATCATCTTGGACAGGAAGAACGGAAAAGATGCTACGCGGCAAATAAATAAAAAAAAATAAAAAAAATAGCCTATTGACGTTCTCTCTTTGCATCCGTCCCCCCTAGAGGGATTAAACGCAGTTTAAAGAATAAAAACAAAGATTGATTTGGTGGACTGTCAGAAGTTTGACATAAAGTTCAACACAAATATCCGCATTCTTGGATTAAATCTTATGGACACGCAAGTCATGTAACATATAACACATAGATGCGTATCCCTGTGTGAAGTGTTAGGATGGCTGCCCAGAATTTGTATTTACGACCGTTTTTATTGTTATTATCCACGAAAAGATAACTTAAAAGCTTCAATAACATAAGTATTATCGTTTTTTTTACGGTACAAAACGTAGATATTTCGGACCCTCTTGGCAAGGGTCCTCTTCAGGCTCAAGCTGGAAAATGAGGTTCTGGAAAAACAATTCTAGATTCTTCCTTAAATATCTGATTTTATGAATTTCTTCTCTGAAAATTGGTTCATTCTGGTGATTTCAATCTGGATACGGCTGCTGTTTTTGCTGTTCGATTCTTCTGCATTTTGGTGTTGGACTCACCTGTCTCTTCTTGTTCCGTCAAATATGATTCGCAGTCATCTTGGGCTGAAGGACTATCTATTATCGGTGTTCGCCATAAGATCTAGCACAAGGATGATCATAAATTTTTTAGTGTTATCAAACTTCTGGCAATGCATGTTATGCATTGCCAGAAGTTTGAGAACCTTTTTAAGTTCTACTTTTCCCGTCAAAACTGATCTCGGCTGCCCCTGTTTAGGGTCCCCACTGAAACCCTCCATCTTGTCTTTTATCTTTACTGTGTTCTAGCATCTAATATAAATATTCTTTGAGCCCAAGCTGACTTTGAAACATTTATTCAAACAATGTTTACAACGGATACGTCAGCTAATATTCTTCGTCAGCGATATTTCGGCCCTTCTTGGCAAGGGTCCTCGTCAGGCCGTCAATCCTCTGGTTCAACTTCGGGGAAGGAAACAAACCTGTAATAAATAACTGAAGCTTCTACCGACTATAAATATCTTATTAAAGTAAATTATCTTCAAATAATGAAAAATTCACTATAATGAAAAAACTAGTCCTGAGATTTAATTTGGACACGGACCCTGTTTTTGCTGCACGATTTGGGCGATGACAGGAAAGGTTTTTTCTGCATTTTGGTCAACGTCGTTTTTTTTTTATTAATAAGGGGCTGAAAACTTAATATTATTTTATTAATAACCTCGTTCTACGTTTCTATTATGGAGTACTCGCCTGTATCTATTACCTGCAAATTACCTGCAAATTTGCAATTGCAGGCGAATAGGATTTCTCCTAATATACGCCTTCATGGGTGCTGTCTTGTTCAGGTTTCCAGTTGAATCTCCACTGTTTGCCTGACCACTCCTTGTCCAAATGTTGTTTGAAGCTATTTGTTGTTTGGCAGGTAACAGTGGAATCTGATCATTCCACAAGTTGATCGACCTACTTGTGAAGAAGTTCTGTGCATGCCGCTTCAGTACAGGCCTCTTCTTTAGCTGGTGGCCCCTGGTGGTTCCTCCTGTGTTTGGCACGAAAATGTTGGGTGTGATGTTGTTGCTCAAATTCTTGTACACAGCTATCATATCACCACGATTTCTCCTGTAAGTCATTGTGGGGATGTTCAGGGCTTTGAGTCGTTCTGGGTATGGGGTGCTTTGCAATCCTTTGACCATTTTCGTTGCACGTCGCTGGGCACCTTCGATAATGCGTTTGTCCATCTCTTGAATAATTACTACACGGAAAAACTAGTGCTCAGATTTAATTTTTGACACGGCTGCTGTTTTTGCTGCACGATTGGGGCGACGGCAGGAAACATTTTTTCTGCATTTTGATCGACTTCGGTTTTGTTGTTAATAAGGGACTGAGGCTTAAATTTGCTTCCCTTAATAACCCTCTAATAAACTGTGTTCTACCCTCTAATATTTCTCCAGTGCTTGTTCTTTTTATGTACTGCTCATTAGCGCATTACTGTGCTGAGCTTTCGGGTGCTTCCGTGGTTTTATATTTTTGCTACGGAAGCCATTTGGCATCTTTCTAACCGAAGTTGTGTTATAGGGCTTCTGACGCTGACACGGGACCCAACGCTGCTATAAGATACTCCCTGATTGGAGGAAATACCCAAGGACATTTCGCAATTGATAGTCTGAGTGGAGATGTGTCGGTCGTCCAGCCTCTGGATTTTGAATCCATACGAACATATCGTCTGGTCGTCAGAGCTCAAGGTTCGTGTATTTTCAAGTATTTTATTATTTATTTATGTGTTTATTCATAGTGGACCGAAGCTTCCCTATTCATACCTTTTAAAACACTTTAAAGGAGTTATATCATAAGCATTCTAGCACTTACAACGTCTAAAATCCCCCCACCCAAGACCCAAGATGAAGCCACGGCTCGATCCGACCGCTTGGTCATCTAACGGCGCGGGTCCGAAGCGCCCGATATGGGGAGGATAGAATCATAGTTGACTTTGGATCTAACAAAAGGTTTTTATTGTACCAGGCATATGGAAAATGTGTAGAAAAATTAAACTAATTATTTGCATCGATTTCTTTAAGTATTTTGTTTTCTGTTTTTTTCTTGTTAATTCTATTAAGTCCAAAGAATTAAGGATGTAAACTAGATCAGTAAACAAACGCCGTAAATTATACTAAATTCGTTATAATGAGATTCTCAAACTGACCTTAATAATATTCAGCTTCCGAGACAAAAAAATGTCAAACTGGCCGATGATTTCTTCTTCCGACTTATCTAAACATCCACATGGTCATATTTATGGTTGTTTTAATCCTCTTACACACCACTCGATGTTCTCGAAGGTTCTAGTAATCTTTTGACAAGCGGCAGGAGATCAATGAATAGTTAATTAGCAATGGCGGATTGTCGTTCAGCAGTGAATTTTGTTCAAGTAATTCCTGGATAACGTTGGCTGCCGCGAGGATTTGGGGGGAAACAAAGGTAACAGTGTGTTCGTAAAAATCCGACCCATCGAAAAATGATGGTGTCTCCCGCCTTCTCGGCCCACGTGAATCAAAGACTTTAACCTAAAAACACTGCAGAAGCGCAGAAAGGAGCTTAGCGCTGACTTCGGTTCAGCCATGGTATCTCATCCTCTCCACTCCCAAATCCTCCCTCCCCCTATCAAAATGTTAGAAGTGGACCAGAACGAGTGGTAAATTCTAAGGTTCCCAAGCTCTGTCCCGTACCTACAACACACGCTAGATATGCAAAAAGTTTTATTCCCGAGTTCGTGAAATATTTTAACGAAGCGTTAATTTTTAAGCGTACTGACATTAGATACATATTGTCATTTTTTCTGTTTGTTTGATAGTCCACACTGAACAACTTGGTCTATCGGCCTAGAAGAAGAAGAATCTTGTGTAGGCCTGCACATTGACTTAATGCACAAATGTATTACAGGCCTATATTTATTCCGTACTGTTGCATTAAGGGTGTGTCCCAGCATCCTTGGTGGCGACTTAATTGTATCGGAATTTCATACAGTCGTGACGTATTTAGTGACGTTGTGTGATTGAGGACCCAACATAGGATTTGATTGTCCCTAGGCCGTTTTATAAAATGTAAACGCTCTCGGCTCTATGTATATATATTAAAATGTATACACACCGATAGGAATAAACTACAGTTTTTCGTTTTCTGAGGTAAAATAGATTAAATGGTTGTGACGTAACGCTTGTATGGAATTACGACCGCATCCTTCCGGTAGCTACTGTAAGCTGACATCGTCGTTTCAACCTGCGACCTAGGTTCCAAGGAAGCCGTTTGAACCCTTCACCAATAGTGGCCACTGGTAACTTTGTAGGCTACCATGTTCCTTAGCACGGTAGGTATATAATGCTTACTGGTGTGAACTCGAGCTGGAAGTTCTAATTTCAGAAAATACGGATTCTAGGGACTTGGAATGAACTTCAAAATGGAGTTGTTATTGATTTGATTTTTAGCCTTGAAAAGTAATGTAGGCTAGGCCTATATATTGCACGGAAAGGCCAAGGGGCGATGGTACAAAAAAAGTGCTAGCTACATAATTAAAATACTTTAAACGAAAAGGGACCCATGTCGTACTCCCACGTGGACGAAGACTGACGGAATGTTGCCGCGTTTTTGGAAGATGGGCCGACGCGTGAGCTAAGTACTCGGAAACTATGTAGGTTTTTGGGATCCCAAAACGTAAGTGGAGGGATACCTATGACATCGCAAAAGTTGTCCGTCTGTCCGTCCGTCTGTAAGCACGATAACTCTCGAAGGGAACGAGATATTTTGATGAAACTTGGTGTGAGGGTTCTTTGGGTCGTCGGACCAGTCAAGTTCGTAGATGGGCTTTGTAGCTCTACATTTAGGGGTGGGGGAGGGGATTCAAATTAAGGGACAAACAAAATATGTGATAGTCGATTATGGGGTAAGAAGACATGCTGAACACGATGGTGAAAACTACTTTGTCATCGGACAAGTAGTTCGCCCGGAATCCGGCCAAAACCGGAAAGTTTGTTGAAAGTAAAAGTTTTATTTGAAGTTGATTAGATGTTCGATTTAGGGGTAGAAAGACATGCTGAAGACGATGGTGAAAATTATTTTCTCGACGGACAAGTATTTCGCCCGGAATCCGGTCCAAACCGGAAAGTTTGTTGAAAGTAGAAGTTTTATTTGAAATGGATTAGAGGTTCGATTTAGGGGTAGGAAGACATGCTGAAAACGATGGTGAAAACTATTTTCTCGACGGACAAGTATTTCGCCCGGAATCCGGCCCAAACCGGAAAGTTTGTCAAAATAAAAAGTTTTATTTGGAGTTGATTAGATGTTCGATTTAGGGCAAGAAGACATGCTGAACACTTATGTGAAAACAATTTTCTACCCGGACATGTAGTTCGTCCGGAATCCGGCCAAAACCGGAAATCTGTTGGAAGTCAAAGTTTTATTTCTAGTTGATTAGATACGCGATTTAGGGGTAAGAAGAGATGCTGAGTCCCTGTATGACAATCATATTTTACCCGGACATATAGTTCGACCGGAATCCGGCTGTAATCGGAAAATTTGTTATCAGCTAAATTTCTATTCGAAGTTGATTAGATGTTCATTACTGGGGAAAGAAGATACCCTGATTTCGTCTTTGAGCTTTCTTTTTTCGCCGGACAAGTAGTTCTGGAGTTCGGCCGGAACCAGGAAATTGGCAGAAGTGGCAGGAAGTTTTCGTCAAAACAGATATGACTTATAGGGGTAAACACGCATGCTGAATCCAAGTCTGAACTTGGTTTTCTCAGGTGATTAGCTATTTGGCCTTAATCTGTTTCTGAAATTTAATTGTAAAAATGTTCAAGGAGTCTGGCGAAGACTGGATCTGGCTAAGACAAGACCCAGTTGTCTGGATCAGATATTGAATTTTTGGGATCCCATCGAAACCTTTGGTCTTGTTTTTTTCTTCTCGACCTCTTAATGTGAGTATTCCGGGCCAGGAAGATTTCCAATTTAGGCTAACACGCTACCACTTCCTCGCCATGGACCCGTTCGTCCGAGAAAATACCACAAATACATATTTTCACTGTCTTAGAGTGCTTTCACGCTGAACCCGTAAGGTCTTACATTTTTTCTAAGCTAAATTTACTCTAGTTTCTATGCTACTTGAAACTTTCACACTTAAACAGAGGTACAATTGACTAGAGTGATGTATATTTCTCCTCAGTTACATGAGAATACGGAATTGTCTAATTATCTGTATGGTCAAGCATTTTTAATGAGGAAGTAAATAGTAGCCTATCAGGTGCAATAGACAATAGTGAACAAAAAAGTTCAGGAATGACTGTAATTGTCATATCTAAAGAATGACTCGTAAGCAAAATATTCTTTGAGCCCAAGCTGACTTTGAAACATTTATTCAAACAATGTTTACAACGGATACGTCAGCTATGATTCTTCATCAGCGATATTTCGGCCTTTCAATCAATCAATCAAGTTTAATCCGAATAGCTAAAAGCTAGAAAAGGAATACAAATTTACAAAATACACAGACACACAAGAAACAAATTAACTAATACACTTACAAGAAATTACCAGAAATAAATGATGGAATGAAACTACGTAAAAATTGGGTAGAAGAATTAGCGGGATATGGGGAAAACTTATTGCCAGTATTCCTCTCGGACCGACGCACGGAAGACGGGAGTGGAGGGGGGAATAGATGGGTCATCTGGGGACAACACGTTATCTTAGCTCCAAAATTGTTTGAAAGAGTATTTCTACGTACAGATAATTTAGGAATGTCAAGTTTAATGAGAGCCACTTCGTAAGTAATATTATGATCACCCAGAATGATTCTCATGCCTCTCTTTTGGACAAGGGTCCTCGTCTTGGCAAGGGTCCTCGTCAGGCTGTCAATCCTCTGGTTCAACTTCGGGGAAGGGAACTGACGTATCCGTTGTAAACATTGTTTGAATAAAAGACTCGTAAGCATTTATTTTCTCATCGTTTTATTTTTTTGTAGTTATTTTGTAGTCCTATGTTCCGGAAAAGAAACAGTCCCATTAGTTTGCAGGTGTGAAAGTGTCATGTAACCAACTGTGCTGGTGTGAAAGCACCCATAAGTATCAATATACGTTCAGTTCAATCCGGTCGTAATCTCCCTGCTTGTGTTCTAGACTGCACAAGTATCATGCTCTTTTAACTCGTTTGCAGTTCGTTCGTCACCCGAAGTTGCAGTAGTATTTTGAGTTGGTCCGTGGCTGCCGGCATTTTGGCTAGCTTTACTACTATATGCCCTCGGGTTTTTGTAGTAAAAAGTACCGAGATGTAGTTCTGTCTGACGAGCGCTGCTTGCGAACATCGCGTCTGTCCATCTCTGACTTTCAGCCAGTGTTGCCACGCCAAGTTTTCAGAATGTACAGATATCGCTCTAAAAAATGTACAGATTGCCCGAAAATGTACTTATACCCAAAAATTCGGCCCAGAGAGATTGTCTTTGCAATGCAGTAATCATATAGTTCGCAATATTTTCAACTTATTGTGAGGTTGAAGGGGCGCCAATCGAAAGTCTACTAACAGCTTCAGCGAGCCATAATTCTGGTACTGCCGTACTCTACAGATTTCGCCGCTCTCGTATTAGCACATCACTTCTGAAAATTCCTGTGTTAGGTTCTTCTTGAAGAGCTTCCACTCTGACATGATGGAATGGCAGCAAATCAACGGCAACGGTTACTATTGGGGTTTCGACAAACGTTAGACGTAGGAAAACAATAAAATGTACTTAATTTGTACAAAAAACGCGAAAATGTACTAGATTTGGCCATTTTAGAAAAAGTTGTACTTTCGTACAGACGTAACGAAAATGTACTGAAAAAGTACAATTGTACTTGACGTGGCAACACTGCTTTCACTACAGTTTGTTTGTACATGAGCTTGAAGATTAGGTTCGCCTTAGAGTGATCATATCTTGGTTTTGCGGGCATTCGTTTCAGTTGGGTCGTAGAGCGTGACATGAAGTATTGCTTCTATCTTGGGTGTAGTGAAGGGCGCCAATGAAATTGTACTAGTTGGCTGTTCCTGGGTGGGTTTCCTCTATACTCCAAAGTAGAAACTAATCTTGTAAATTGATCATATATGATATGATATGATATGATATTTATTACACTAAGAGCCCAAGGGCCATGGCAATACAAAAGAAAAATACATAACCTACAACATAACTATAACAAACACTTAAATCTACAAGAAAAATTCTCTGTGATTCATAGCCAACTTGAGGAATCTGCCCACTTTCCTTATAGTGACAAAACATTCACTCTTCAGCATTCGCTCCATCCATTCCTGATCACACTCATTTACTCCAAATATTTCTCTTCTTAAATCATTCAATTCCCTACATTCACACATAATATGTCGCACGCACTCATTCATATCTCCACACATGGGGCAGAAGTAAGGACCAATCCTCCCAATCGGCTTACCCGTGTACCTCCTCCTATCCCCCAGAGGTAAAATATCAGCTCGCATACTAATTATTAATTTCAGTTCCTCCCTATCTAAACCCGCTTTAAAATAAACACATTCACCCCATGTCTCTTTCGCCTCTGTATAAAACCTCAGAGATTTGGAACTATCTCTGTCAACCTGCCACCTCTGGATTTCCTGGTCCCTAAGTATATTTTTTACTTCTTTAGCTATTGTCCCTAACTCCAACTCATGACCCATACCCTCATTCCACTTATCACCAACACCACACTCATCTAAAATTTTCTTCACTTGGTAAGCCCATGACTCCTTACTTATATCTCTAAGGGACTCCAGATACTGAATAGATGGTCGTCATTACGCTAAAAATCCATTCCTCCTCGACTAGGTTTTACTAGATTTGCGAAATTCTGGATTGCGCAAAAAGATGTTCTCATTAAAGCCATAAATGTTTTTGACATTGCAGAGGCATTACAGGTTTAAAGGACCCCTCACACTATTTACTATTCAACCTACAGTATTTTAAAATATTTGAATACTAAAACTAGGCTGTGCTTTCAACAAATAACCCACGGATTTGGCTATTTTAAGGCTTTTCCGAGACCCGTTGACTTACAACGAAAACTTTGAAAAAATTCGTAAAAAAAAACATCGTTCGTACTGCATGCTACTTTTGTACTACTTCATAGTACTATTTTGAGATAAATTTTTCATCGGGATGGTACCGTACATAATTAGGATCTGCGGGTTTAGAAAAATATGGAGTGATTATGGAAGGAGGTTGCGTTAGTATTATAGGTAAGATAGGCCTTTAAGTATACACTAACAATGTCGACCAATAGGATGCAAGACTGTACCTTACTTTCGTACTAGCATTTCCTGAGTTGTGCTATAATCTTTTGCAGACGGTGGTAGCCCAAGTCGCTCAAACACCACTCAACTACTCATCAACGTGAAAGACGTTAACGACCACGCCCCTCGCTTCTACAGCCAGATGTTTCAAGAAAATGTAATTGAAAATGTCCCTATTGGCCACAGTATTGTTCGAGTTCAAGCCTATGATGCAGATGATGGTGTCAATGCTGCTGTTGGCTACCAACTTGATAAGACGGGACTGGAAGATATGCCCTTCTCGGTTGACTCCGAAACAGGATGGGTGGTGACATCTCGAGTGCTGGATAGAGAAGAAGGAGAACATTATGAATTCAAGGTAACTCTATTTGGCGGTTGTTGACAGCTTGTTAGTCAGCCTGTACTATTGTAGCCTGCTAGCACAGGCTTCCTCAAATCAATATGTACTAGCATACTTAGACGATACGAGCCCACATTTTCTGGTTCCAAAAAATCGCAGGATAGCCAATTGTATTTCTCGAATAAGGACCAAGCCAAACTCCAAATTGTCATTATCGAGTGTGTTTGGTATCGTCGAGAATGGAACATTTGCTGTCAGAATGGCCTAGGTTTGCGAGTCAGAGTGCGATATTGATGAGAAAGGTTTCTTCATTGTCTGTTCAGCTTAATACCAGGAATATTTGGGGTTTTGGACGGTCCAAAGAAGAAGTAGAACGGCGAAGCCAAGCTCGTTAGTCTAAAAAGTTTTAGCGAATTTCTCACAGAGACAAGCAATCAGCTTTAGGCTAAAAACCGCTGGGATTAATGAACAACATGATGTAATGTTCGACAAAGCTCTGCCACGTTCTCGCGGTGATGTCTTACAAAATAGTGTGCATGGACAGACAGTCAGTTTTTCTAGCGGGATTTCTGCACTTTTATCATGAAGTCTCAAATTTCCGTGTGGAATTGGTGCTGGTACCGACAATCCTGGCAAGAATCGACCCTTATCGTCGAAATATCAGTTCGAAAATGTAGAAAGGAAAACGTAAAAACACGTGTGTTTTGACGGCATGAAAAGTATCATTTTATTAGAGCTATATTTCGGACCTTCTTCACAAGGGTCTTCTTCAGGCTGTAGCTTGAAAATGAACTTGTAGAAAAATAGATATTTAAGGAAGAATCTTTAGTTGTTTCTTCACAAGTTCATTTCCAGCTTGAGCCTGAAGAGGACCCCTTTCCAAGAAACATAGCTCTAATAAAATGCAGCTGGCGTATCCGTTCTGCAGTGTAAACAGATTCGCAGTCAGCTTGGGCTGAAGGAATATTTACTATAAGTAACTCTGTAAGATGGAATTCTTTTCGTGGAGGGGAGCATTTAGTAGCCGTTGCAACAGCTCAGAATTAGTTCAGTAGTTCCTTTTTACGATATCTCCGGATTAAAGCTGAGATAACGGTTTTTGAGGACCACTTTAACGCGTCATCCTACCTACTTCGTCTCGACAGTCCAGTTGGTAATCGCCTTTTTATAGTTTTTTCATGCAGATTCGTTCAGGCTTTTGCTTCGAACCGGTTGGCTAATGCTTCTAGCGTTGTTAAATGAAGCAGCAAATCTTTCTTTGATTGTCACTTACGACTCTCTTGTAATTCTAAGCACGTCGAGACATAAAGCTTGTCATAGAACGGACATGGGGCAATTTCCATCATCATTCCGCTGAAAGACTTGACTCGTCAGAAATAAACTTGGTATCACTATTAGTGTTTTCTCCCAACACCATATACCTGGAAGGTTTCGGACTTCTGATTCCATGGTAGGACTGTTAACAGAAAGGGGGGAGGTGGGCAGCTTAGTATAACTTTAGTTCGGCAGCAGCAATAGGTGGTAAAATAGTTTCTCATGCATTCTGTCGAAGTTCTGCAAACTCGAACAATGCACAAATTTAGAATCTTCCATAGCTTAGGAGGTGGTAAGAACAGGGGATGGGAAGGGTTACTTTTTAGGAAATCTACTAAGATGACTTGCAAAGACGTTGGACCAAGACCCTCAAGGAGCCAGTACTCTTGATGGAATCGTTTCCGTCATTCTCCTCTTCTGACTCAGACCCAGAGGTATTACTAGCCAAAATGTTTTGGGGGGGGGGGGGGCAAGGTTTTTACCGACTGGCTGGTAATTTTTACTGACTTTTTTTTGGAAGATGAAACGACTATTATTGAGGGAAAACGACTGTGTTGACAAAAAATTTAAGAACAACTACTATCTTTCAGAAAAAATCGCCTTTTTTACGAGAAACCGACTGTTTAAAAAAAATTGACTGTTTCCAAGAAAAAAATCGACTGTTTTTACGAAAAAATCGCGGCGCTTCGTGCCGACTCGGCTATTTTTTTACCCACTGGCCGATAACATTGGGGAGGGGGGGGGGGGTGCGTCCCCCTCTCGCCTAGTCGTGACGCCCCTGCTCAGACCTAGTCTTAACCTTTCCTACCTATTCGGGAAATACATTCCTTTACCAGGTCGTCGCCGTTGCAATTCTAGGAGTTGGGCGTATCAGTCAAAAGCAATTCCTAAAAGTGCAATGGATCGTTGAGTCACTAATCGTGGGAGAATCTTGTTAGCAGGTTATGGGAAAAGCTGATGTGTTTGTTCTGATTAGCTTCACCTTTGATATTTATGGGTTTATTTCTGTTTTATTCATGTCTCGTTTCCAGTGAATGTTTCCGGCAATCGTGCTCGGTTCAAACCAAAATGTCTACCAAATTGATATACTCAGGGAATGCCGTGACATAGAAGCATTACCCCAAGGAAGGGCAAGATCTCAGGTCCCTGACACTGTCATATAATACGGTTGTGTTCCGTTTGGCGTTCGAAACGTTAACTAGTTTAGCTTCAGGCCCTGGGGTGTAGCACTTGGTTTAATTCCACGAGTTAGCTCCAAGTTTTGTGGTTGTTAGCATTTTATTTTCTCCCACCAAGGACTTTCTAGGGCTATAACCCCTTTTGGATCTCGTGTCACGGCTTAGTATTCAGTAAGTCAACGCTCAATATGGCTTTGAGTGGCATCTGTGTATGGTGGCTTTTTGGGGCGATAAATCGATTGCTGTAAGTAATTTATTTATAAACCGCCATTTGAAAAAGCGGAGTATATGAAAATAAAATAAAACACATAAACACACAGAAAAAGACACTTAATTTTCAGTCTTTGGTCAGGAAGCAGTGGATAACCTCGTGCGCTGGTTGGTCCCTGTTGTCCATGATTTCTTAAAGCGATGAGGAAACATCCAAAAGGGTAATACTTGCATCTTTAATTTTGAAATTCTCCGTCAATGTGTGGTTGTGAGATAATTTCGACAAGTGGAGCAGGTGGTTTGCATATTTAAAATAACATGATCTCATCTATTGAGCGTTTAGTTTACTTAAGTAAGTACTATTTATAGATGTCTATGTGCAAATGATTAAAAAAAAAGGCAGACGGGCAAAGCAAGGGCCTGGCTTGTTTTCCAACCTTGATTTAAATCGGAACTTTACGCGTTTGCGTATCCTTATATTCTTCATGACGTGTATATATACGGTCAAGGCAGCCTCGATGCCACCAAATGCAACCATAACGGTTCTCGTGGATGTCCAGGAAATTTGGCAGTGCGTCATAAAGTTAAAATTGACTCATTTCTTTCCAGGTTATTGCAATAGATGGCGGAGACCCGCCTAAAAGCGCCACAGCGACAGTTGCAGTCCACGTTCAAGACCTTAATGACAACGATCCAGTTTTCGAGCCACATGAGTACGAAGCCATTATAGCTGAAGACGCTCCACCAGGAACACCAGTGCTCACCGTCTCCGCCACGGACCGTGACGAAAACCCACGCATACATTACCAGCTGACTGGTGGGAACGTTCGAAGCCGGTTCAGTCTCACATCACAAAACGGCGCTGGTCTTTTGTCCATCGCCCAACCCCTTGACTATAAGCAAGAGAAGCGATTTGTCCTCACAATAACTGCCACCGACTCAGGGGGGCGCAGTGATACAGCGACTGTTTATGTGAATGTGTCAGATGCCAATACCTATGCCCCTACCTTTGAAACGACCCCTTATTCAGCTAACGTCTTTGAAGACACCCCCTTGGGCACAACGGTGCTTGTTGTCAGCGCGACTGATGGGGATGTGGGGGAGAATGCCCGCATTACGTATTCATTATCTGGAGAACCGGTGCCCGAATTCTCCGTGAATCCCAACACAGGTGCTATTGTGACCCTGAAGCCTCTTGATCGCGAAAAAACAAGTGTGTATTTGTTAACCGTCACTGCACGAGATAATGGCCACCCGCCGCTGTCAGATACAACCGATGTGGAGATTACAGTTACGGATGTGAATGACAATCCACCTGTTTTTGGCCAATCCCAGTATAAAGGAAGCATTGCTGAGGATGTTCCAGTTGGAGCAAGTGTATTACAGGTGACAGCAACTGATGCTGATCAAGGATTGAACGGTCGTGTCAAATTCAGCCTAGCTGAAGGACAGGCGGGTGGATCTAATGCATTCGTGATTGACCCCACATCAGGGGTGCTTCGCACTGCCCGGCCTCTCGACCGCGAAACAGTGGCGAGTTACGACTTAATTGCTTACGCAGTAGACAAAGGCTCCCCCGAACTCTCATCGACTGTGTTGATACAAGTGACAGTTGACGATATAAATGATTCCCCTCCTGTTTTCGAAGGGGATCGGATAAAGTTGTTTATAGAGGAGAATAGTCCCATTGGGTCCAAAGTTGGGGATATAGTCGCCCATGACCCGGACGAAGGGGCTAATGCTGTAATCCAGTATGCCATAATTGGTGGGGCGGACGCGGACAGCTTCACGTTGGTTCCCAGGAGCGATGAGGGAAAGGCTGAACTCCTAACGAGAATCGATCTGGACTATGAATCAGCGAAGAAAAAATACGAAATTGTGGTGCGAGCGTCCTCTCCGCCCCTGAGGACTGATGTGACGGTGGAAATCAACGTTGTTGATGTGAATGATAATGCACCAATATTGAAGAACTTCAGGATTGTCTTTAACAACTATAAGAATCAGTTTCCGTCCGGACCCATAGGAAGAGTACCAGTTTTCGATGCTGACGTTACGGACAAGGTGAGATCTCGTGAAAAAGCTAGTTAGGTGAAGGTCAGATGTTTTTCTGTCGGTCAATCTGAGTCAGCGTTTTCAAGTAGAGGAAAACTTGATCAGAATGGGTCTAGGCGAGAACCCCCCCCCCGGTACCAGAAACCCCCCCCGGTACCAGAAACCCCCCGACCCCCCCCCCCCCCCCCCCCCCAACCAAAACCCCCCCGGTACCCCCGCCCCCCCCCCCGAATCCTTTACATTTAATACGAATGCAAAACATTTAAATAGACTTCCCGTGATATTAGTCTGTCAAGGGGACTTCTGGTACAACAAGAACAAGACCAAAGGTTTCGATGGGATCCCAAAATATTTCATTTGCCCCTTAACTTAAACCCCCTCCCCCACCCCTAAATGTAGGGCTACAGAGCCCATCTACGAGCTCGACCATACTCTTGACCCAAAGAATCCTCACACCAAGTTTCATCAAAATATCTCATTCCTTTCGAGAGTTATAGTGCGCACAGATCCCAAAAACTAACGGCAACTAACTGTTGCTTCTTCGACAGGAAGGGGAAATAATTGGGAAAGGATTTGTTGAGGGGGGGGGGGGGGCGTTACACTGAGTGGCACGGGTTTTGATTTTTCACTTTTAACACCTCACTGACCACAGCTTCAGGTGAATGCGTATGTTAGTTCACTTGAGCAACTATTCTGTCACCATCATCCTTCACCTTCGCTTTACACTCACCTCCCTTTTATATATATATGTTCTGCCTAGGCTTAACGCATTCAAAACTAAGAACACATCCAGCCAGCACTTTTTGCTTCACATATATACATACCCTTTGTGCACGCACAAGCGTATTCTCATCCACTGAAATCCACTGTACTTCAGAAATTATTGTACAGTCAAGTCTGCGAATGAAGTTGCCCAGTTATTCTACTCTTACATATCCGTCAGTAGGTACATGAGCTAATCCGGGTACCTAGCTAACCCGTTGTACTATACGTAGCTTAGGGACTATTTGGGACTAGGAGATTCTTTGGGGATTGTCTTTTTTATTCGGATTCCACTTTTTTAAGGATTCGGGGGGGGGGGGGGGGAGTTGGTACCGGTTTTTTTTTTAGCCGGGGGGTTTTCGCCGAGGGGGGCTTGATACCGGGTTTTTTTTGGCGGGGGGGGGCGCGGGGGGGTTTTAGCCGGGGTTTTTTTTAGCCGGAAACCGATCAGAATACGGTCTTGGTGACAAGATTATGTTTACACGCAGCGGGAAAAAATAACTCTTTCAAACCAGAAAATCTGACAAAAATTAATTCACCAGCCAACAAAAAAATGCTTTAATAGCATTTATGACAGCAGTACTCATCACTGCTGCTCTCAAAAGCTAGCTAGACCTTTTTTAAGTCTTTTACCACCGCCGCTGACGCGATTCCTTTCAAGCTGGACGGAATTGCTCCATCATGAAAGGAATTCCTTTTCCGCTAGACTTTTTTCCTAGAAGTCTTCACGAACGGAATCCTTTCAAATCGTCCGGAATTCTCGACGGGATTTCTTGTCCGTGTAAACTCTGTATTCAGTCTTGCGCCGAATAGCAGTCTTCAATACCCTGGGTTTTACTTTTCCATGCTGCTCCCGTTTCACGCAGATCGCGCAATACACTCATAGGTGGTAGCCGACGCTGTTGGCTCCACCGCACTCTCGAAAGAGTGACCTATGCGATTTAAAATAATAATTGTTATGGCCGAAAACGGGTGAGAAAGTATTACTAGTCGATAAGAAAGATTATTGTGGTCAAAACTGTACCTTTTTTTCTGCAAAATCTTAACACCACCCAGCATTACTCACAAACCAGTTCCAACCGCTTCAGCAATTCATCCCTCTTTCCCGCCGGCTCTCTAATTATTCAATCAATCTGACAGTATTCACTGACCTTTCTTCTTAAAAAGTTTGCGGATTTCAAAACAATTAGTCGTAAGAAATACACTTTTTATTTACCTTTCAGCCAGACAATACTTGTGTTTCTTTTTCATATTTATATTGTGAGCAATCTTGAAAGCTCCCAGCCAAGCGTCTTCCAGTTGTGCCACTATCCCACTGTCGTACTCAGTCCTCGTTTGAACTATACGCGTCTATAGATTCAAGTATTTATTTACGTACTAAAATTATATAACACTGGACAACATGGTCTATTGGACTAGAAGGAAAAGAATCTTGTGTAGGCCTAACTAAACTACAACTTAAAGATTAGAGGAAATGAAACACAACCGAAAAAGACACATAAAGAGGAAAAAGAACAAAAAAAGGAAAAAAAAGGAAAAAAAGAGATTTATTGAGAGAAAACTAGTAAGTGTTTACGGGTGTTCTTGAAAAAAGTGTTGAAATCTGTTGATTGGTGTAGATGTGTGGGTATACTGTTCGATTGGGGATCTTTATATTATAAATGTGAGAAGGTTTCCGAATTAGCTCCTTCGATAAAGCCTATATAGAATAGTAGAAGACGATCGGAGCACCTGAGCCTTGTTTGTTGCCCGCTGCAGGTCCGCTTATCGACCACTTCCGGGTTGACCCTTTCTACATTCGTGTTTGCACTGCAGTGCTTCTGAGGAAGACGGCAGCGCCTCTCGAGAATCTCTGACTTGCTTACCGACCAAGTCCGTGCTTCCCTGCAAGGTGCTGCATCAACCAAGAAGAAATCGTGCAGGCAGTGAATCCAAAAACGCATCTTGTGCAGAACCAAAGAAGTGCTGGAGCAGCGAAACGGCAGCACTATTGCAAGAAAAACGAGGCTCTGTACGCGTAACAGTACTAGACGAGACGAGGTAGCTTTCCTTCGAAATTCTTCATGCTGCTGTGCACATCGAATTTACTGGGAATTCCCCGAGGACAGTTTACATATTTTTGACCAAGTTGTAAATTTGTGTTCTTCCTAGAAGCTTCACGAGGCTTCGTTGAAGCTTCTTTGCTTTCCGTGAGATGATAATATGCAACTCTTTAAGTTTGCTCTGGCGTGAAAGGTAAATTAGCGAGATAGTTTGCAATGAGTAACGAAACTTTCAGAGGCGTTGACCCTTTAGCGTGACTCCTAAATAGAGAATAGCCTGCTAATCATCTTCTGTTGTTCTGCTCAGAAGAGTCTGTTGTGATGTCCAAAGATGCAATTATCGACAATGCAAGCGAAGCGAGAATAGCACACCAAAATATCAGACGCCTGAGAATATATCAAGGCGAGTTTCTGCGTAATTACGACACCTTTGAGAAGAATCCGATGAAGAACCATTTTCCACTCAGTTCAGTTCAGGTTCTTTTTATTCACAAACTTACACACAACTAACATAATACTAAACATGGACAAAAACAAAATGTAGATATTAAACAAATTCCCAAGGGCTCTATGGCCCATTGGTTGGGAAACAGCTAATTTTATAATAAAATAAAACAAAATAGCTTACCAGGTGTTCTCGCGAATACAATCGACCTCCACATCACCATGCAAAAAAAAAAGAAAAAAAATCATCGAGAGCCAACACTAACATCTAACTTTTTAGTCTATTAAAATAAACAACCATATTTAAACCTTATTCATCTAATATATACAACAAAAGTCTATTATTACTTTTTTATTTCAATAAATTCAAATTTATTCTCCAAATTTCAAACAATTAGTTATTGTTTGCCAACAAAAAAAATTTAAGGTGTTTTTTTCTAATGAACCAAGACCACAATCGCTGTTGGTTCGGTCTAGGTCATATCTGTTGACGCTTCGATCGACATCATCAAGTATTTTTTTTTTCGGTTTTCTCGTCATTCCGGCCGAACTGTTCACCCGAGCTGAGACCTAATAGCGCATACTACTTCAACATTTTTATTTGCCAGTGTACTAATCGCCCAATAAGTTCTCGAACGAAGCATAGCCTACACCAAGCAAGAGCGAACAAACCCTCGAGTGCGAGGGTCGCTGAAAACCTTTCAAGTCTCGCGCTGCCGATAAGTGGTGGTTCGTGGCTATATTTACTCACGGATGACGCTCCAGTTCAGACAAGGCTCTCCTCGACCTTTCTTTATTGCTAGCATAGGCACGTTTGGACTACAAATCCACCCACTATTTCCTTATTATTCGTTGGTCGATCGGACCCTTTCTTTTCCTGACTTTTGCTGCTCGGTGACATATTAAGAAGGGATGTGCACTCCCTTCGGATTGCAAAATATGGTTGAACCAGACGGCTGGATCTCACGTTGTTTGACCTGTATGTCTGTCGAATCTTGCCGAAGTTCCCAGCAGCAGTCAACTAAGGCTGGCAATTGTCTTCCAATGGATTGTGTCTTCGGATGTTAGGTCACTTTGAATAAATGAATGAAAAAAATTATTTCCCATCAAATTGGCCCGAGAGGACCTAGACGGAGTAAACAAAACAGAAAAGAAGAGAAAAACAACAACAACACGCAATACAAAATTACAACATAACAACATTGTAAGAGAAACGAACATTAGCACGTAAATGAGTCGTACAAACCGTGGGATCTGTTTAATTAGCTTTCAAAATTCTTTATTTATTGCCTCAGTCGCAATCACAGGGTCGGGAAGATGGTCCTTGTACTGATTTTTGTATTCTTTGCCCATGGGGGGAGGCTCAGCAGATACTTGGCATACCGACAAATAATACGATCTAATATTTTGACGTTGGGACTGTAGCATAATATGCCAAAGTGGTGCCAAAGCTATAAAATGTGGCAGATCGAGCCGCAGCTTTGTAGAGACGTGCAAGAATACACACACTTACAAGAAACTACGGTACAGTAACACTTCCGTACTTTTGACTGGGACATTTTATTCCACTTACTGTGATTAAAGTTAACTGTTACTGAGTAATCATTTAAACATGTAAACTGTAATTACATTTTAATGACGTTTCATAATCTCTGTTTGATTTTCGTGTGTTATTCCTGCTGTCCGCAAGTATTTTTTTTTCCTTTTCTGCCCGTGTAAGCAATTTCTACTGGGGACCAAAACAGAATTGATTGATTGATTGAATGGGTCAAAGTAGTTCATTGAGGGTTTTCTGGGAGTTTGGGGCGATTTATTTTACCATTCAGCGAAAACCTGAAAAGTACAAAGAGCAGTAACCGTCTAAATAGCATACGTCTACTGTACATATAGTTAAAATAGGCGATCGGATCGTTTGAAGCAGCAGACCTCGGCTTAATTTTTGATGCATGACCACTCCAGATCTTAGAGAGAATAGAAATAAGGTCTGCCGTACGCTGGCAATCTAAATTCGCTGGAACTAAGAAACTGTATGATTTTTTACGGTTTATCATGGACCTCGTTTAATGGTACGGGAAACTTGCAAGAACTGTTGTATTACATTAATATGGACCAGCAGTAAACCATATTATTGGAATGGAGTTATAGTAAGTGGGGTTGTTGGTGATAAGTCTTATAATTTCCCGTCATAGCGTGGAAACTCGTGGTGGGGTGCGTGATAAACGTGAGAAGCTTTACCTTAACCCTTTTTTTTCTAAAATAAACAACAAAATACACATGAGCAAGAGCAGGTCCGCACCCAGGAATGCATTTTTTTTTTTTGGGTGGGGGGCGTTGGCCGGGCCTAAAAGTACAAAAAAATCCATAGATCAGAAGGTAAAGCCTATATAAAACTATTATTTTTGTATGTTTCGGGGGCGGGGGTCGACCCCCCCCCCCCCCCCCCCCCCCCCCCCCCCCCGGATACGGCCCTGAACTGGAGCATGCTATGCAGCCCTGTTGCAGTAGTCTCCAGCAGGGGCGTCACGACTAGGATGGACCGGGTCGTCGATTTAAAAAAAATTGTCGGTTTCTCGTAAAAATAGTCGATTTTTTCTTAAAAATAGTATTTTTTCCGATTTTCCGTCAACACAGTCGTTTTTTCTCAATAATAGTCGTTTTTATCTGCAAAACGGTCGGTAAAGACGACCAGCCAGTTGAAAATACCTTGCCCCCCCCCCCCCCAAACATTTTGGCTAGTAACGCCTATTGTCACCAGGACGGAGACTATGTTATCGCACACCTTGCCGTGCGGTAATATGTTTTAGGCATAATCTAGTGTCATATATAATAGACATACTAAGCCAACTTTATTTCATATTAAACAAAGTCAGGATATGAACTACTGATAAACAAGAGCTGTAAGCTCATATGGCACTTGCAAGCATATGTAGTAAGAAATACGCCAACAAGAAAAAAGGAAGGGGGCTGAAAATTCAACCTATGGTTTCACTTTAAATATAAAAATAGGAGACAGAAAGCAAAAGAAAACAAAAAGGAAAACAAAAAGGATGGAAGTGATGGTCAAAAGTTTTTTTTTCACTTTTTGGTTAAGATGCACACTTTAAGGATGCTAAAAATTAATTTCTAAGCAAAACCCTTGAGGCAAAAAGGTTCATGTACTCATAGCGATCTTGAGAAAGTAAATTTTGCTTAAAGTATTTCTTATATTTTGCGGTTAAGATGAGTTCTTTAAGGAATGGTCGGATCGGAGAAGGTGACGATGTCTAACCCAATTATGTCAAGTTTCTAATGCTCCAGCAAAGTTTTATCGTCCTACCACATCTGGGAGTACCTTAACTCACGATCACCGGAATTCCGGACACCCCCCTACATCCCACCCCTTGGTACCCGAATCCGGTCCGATTCTGTCACTGATGTACCTAGGACTTGTGCCTGTACTTCCCATCAAGTTTCATCCTGATCGCTCCACTCTGTGCGTATCACAAGATTTCCGGTTCTCCCCTCCACCCAGTTCATCGGATCCGGTCCGCACTTGAAACGGGACATCTGAGACATGAGTTCTTTCAAGATGTCAAGTTTCATTAAGATCCGATAACCCGATCGAAAGTTACGCATGCCACTAATTTCCGGATTCCGCTGTCTCCCCATCCCCCCACGACGGTAGGATCGGGCAAGTGACTGTTTCCAAGTTAATCTGGTCGGGTCTCTGATATGCCTGCCAAGTTTTATCTTCCTAGCCCACCTGGAAGTACATCAACTACGGGTCGCCCGAATCCCGGAACCCCCATCCAACTCCTCCCACAGTGTCCGAATCCGGTCAAGACCTGTCAGGTATTTATCTAGAGCTTGTGCTAGTTCTTCCCACCAAGTTTCATCCCGATCGCTCCACTCCAAGAGTTTCAGACGATTTCCGGCTCCCCCTCCGACTCCCCCTCAGATTCACCGGATCCTGTCCGGACTTAAGATGAGACATCTGAGACAGGAGGTCTTCCCAGGTATCAAGTTTCATTAAGATCCGATCACCCATTCGAAAGTTATGCATGCCCCTATTTTCTAGATTCTGCAACCTGCCCCTCCCCCCCCACGATGGTCAGATCGGGCAAGTGACTATTCCCAAGTTAGTTTTTTCGGGTCCCTAATCTGCCTGCCAAGTTTCATCGTCCTAGCATATCTGGAAGTACCCTAACTCGCAAACACCGGACTAACCGACCGAAAGACCGACGGAAAAGTTCCGGAAAGCAAGTGCCGTAAAAACAGTTCATATTGGAACACTATTCCAGTGTAATTAACGGAGGAACACTAATGTTAGCTCGATTTTCCGTCAAGTCAGCACTTTATAATCTAGATACACTATGTACAGACTATCTCCTGGTAAGCTCGCCATTTCTTTTAAGTCCTCGACTTGCAAGTTTTATATCTGGTCACTGTGAATCTGAATCCTAGGTACGCTATAAGAGATTACAAACTCCTTCAGGTAGACTTCTGGTCAAAGAGTGTGAGAATTCGCTACCGGTAGCCCGAACCTGGCTATCCTATTTGAAATACAAGCGCGAACTTTGCTTTGTTTGGAAATGGTAAATTAACTGTCATTAAGTTTTCACCTTTGTTGCTACAGCCAGAGGCTTGGCTTTGAAGACAATTTTCTTATAATTACAGAGGTGCTCGTAGGGATTCTTAAGTGTTGTTTCCATAATCCACATTATATGAAAAGAGAGCCCAAGGGTGATAAGCTGATAACTAAGGACCAAATGGATGGCGTTTCTGTAATTTGTTTCATCTACAGACGGCTGTTGTTTTTTTGTTTTAAGTTTGCGGCACTGAACCGATAAGTCCGCTGAGATTTGTTCTAGAGATATTTCAGCCAATGCCGCCATTAGTAAGCCTTAGGAGGTGACGGGGGGGGGGGAGGATCATATTTGTGCCCCAGGTCCAGGTTTATTAAACAGGATGAACGTTTAATTATTCTTTTTAGGGTAAATTTTAAGTATTTTCGAATATACAATAAGAGCTCTAATAAAATGTAGCTGACTTATCCGTTTTGCTCCGTCAAATATAAAAGTTAAGTCATTTGGTTATGTGTGATGTTTTGCCTTTAGAAACCGATTTAGCTGCCAAAATATCACCAAGTAGGAATATTAAAAAACCAGGGGTCCATGCTCCTCTGCCACCCCCCCCAAAAAAAAAAAAATCACGCACGTGATTTCAGTCCTTCTTGGAATGGGCCTTCGTCAGGCTGTACCTAGAATAAACCTGTAATCGATCCTTTCAGCGACATCAAATATGATTAGCAGTCAGCTTGGACTGAAGAGGGTACCATAGAGGCAATCCATTCGAGAGACAGAACACATATGCAAATGTAGGAAGAAAAAGGAAAGTGATTGACAGGTGTGACTGGGATGCGAAGGGGACACCTAGGAAATGTTGAAGAATAGCAAAATTAATTGTAATCATTATCATGAAAATCTGGAAGGATTATTGCGTTTTTTTCCTATCGCAGACTGTAGCCCAGGCTAATTTGCAGATGGAAACTTTGTCGTAACTTCATTTTTCTGGCTGTGATAAGGTATTAACTGCGGTTAGTTAGCGCTAATCTTTTGTTGGTCGAGACTTCCGTATTTCATCGCTCAAAGATACCGCCATCTGGACAGCGAACTAATTACCGTGATTCTTTACTTCCTGCGTTCTAGCAAACGTCTGAGCTATCATTTGTTTGGCTACACTAAATAAAAAGTTGAAGCGACACGATCCAGGAGAGAAAATTAAATGTCTAGTAGTTTGTGAATTCACAATCACTTGTAACAGTTGACGCTTACATTACAGTCATGAAGGACATCAACTTTTCAGTGCACTTTCTGAATTAGTTGCTCAGTAAGTAGCAGGTCCTAAAATAATATTCCCAGAATGATGAAGCATGTGGAGAAGAGGTTCATAGAAACAGTTTTCGAGGTCTATGAATTTTGATAGATCTGCATGATTTTCTATGAGAGATTTCTCACATTCTCTAGTCTCCAGCGAATCACAGAGGTCCACAGATGGTTTAGTCCCATTTCAGGTCCAGGTTCAGGTTTATATATTTACGTACAAATTTATAAAATAAATTACACTTCTTTCCCGGCAGAGAGGCATCTCGAATGCTCGGGAACAACATACAATGAAAAAAAACAGTTTAACTTAAATAAATAACGAGTAATCATCTGCAATACCATAAATACAAAATAAATAACAAAATACCACATTCACCCCCAACCTTTGCACCCCCAACCTTTCAATCCTGTGGACCTTTGCAAGGGAATGCAACCTTCCGGACCATTCAAGAGGGGAAACCACTCTTTATAATAAATAAATTTAATAATTCATAATCATTATTTCTTTAAATTTTTTCTTTATTAATCCTACAGAAGAACCAACTTGGATCTTACTATTATATTTATTATAACTGATTATCATACTATTCCTCAACGAAAATCGCGACCGCTCACATCTGATCAAAGGCTGCCTAACCAAATCTGTTTGCCGCAGTTGGACATTTACAGCAGTTGGACAAATTATACAGAAGTACAACAATAACATTAAGCATCACCGGGAGAGCATTCTTCTAATATAGGATAGTTTCGTAGATAGGATAATTTTGTCGTAGTCTCTGTGTTTGTCTGGTCTCCTCTTTTTATAGAGTGTCCCTCTTCTTTTCTTTCTTTATTCCTACTATCTATGCTACGTGCTTTTTCATGGGTGAAAAATAAAATTATTATTATTCTTAGAAGCAGGGAAAGAGGATTTTGTAGACTGCTCCGTTTTTTTTTTATCGCGTTGGCTTAAGGATCCTTGCACTATTTAATGTTTATCTTTGCCATATTCTGAAATTGTTGAATAGTGCTCTACTTTAAGAAAAAGTGCTTCACTGCTTTTGTTCGTTTAAGCCTTTATCCAGGCCCGCTGACTTCTAGCAGGAAAATTTAGATAACCAGTTTATCTGACGCGTCAGCGTCTCTCAAACAATTGTTGGGAGTATGATACGCATCGAAAATAGCGAAACAGTGAGAGAGGGAAAATCACTACCAGTGATGTATCTTTGGAGGGCTGTACTGTAGCCTACCCTGTTAAATTCGATTCTCTGACTTTAAGAAAGGATGGACCAGAAGTAGACTATATGGGGATTGTATGTAAGACGGATAATTTAACGAAAGTTTTATTTTTGCAGCTTCAGTTCCGGATCTTATCTGGCAACAAAGCCGAGCTAATTACGCTGAACAACACAGCCGGGCTCATTATGCTCTCCCCAAGTCTGCAGGACACCAATGTCCCCATTACAGCAACTATGGAAGTTGCTGTATCTGGTAAGCTTAATAGTCACATTTAAATAAACTCAGCTGGATCCCAGTGTCTTTCTGTGACCCCCGGTGAAGCCTGCATACCTTTATGGTTTGTCTGAGGGTGCAGCCAATGAGATTAAGTATTTAGATTGATGTCACGACAGTGATATTTTCGGGCTCACTGAGTGGCACAGGAGGCATGGGAAAGTTTGTTTAAACAGTATGGGTGCTGAAGTACGGATTGATTTTTGCATTTCGTATTCCAACCTGCCATTCACGCATGAACATACCTGCTTAAAGGAAGATATTTGGAACCATTGAGGCCAGGTTGAGACGAAGAATTTGACGGGACAGGATTTCGTTCCAGTTTGGTAAAGGCGGCTTCGACTGTTCCTATCCACCTTTAGATGGAAATTATGCGATGGACTTATGAACCGTGCAAAAAATTCAATAATTTTTGTCCGGCTGGAAATGCCGTTTTTCTGAAAAACCAAATGAAGTTTTAATTTTGTGATAACTTTCCACTTTTCCTTCCGCTAAAGTCTCATAGAAAGTTCACGTAGCTACAAATATATTCAACTCTCCCAAGAGTTGATCAGTTTCTAACCGTTGAGGCGAAAGTCTGTTGGCTGCAGTTGTCTTGTTATATATTATTGGGATCCCAAAACGTAAGTGGAGGGATACCTATGACATCGCAAAAGTTCCGTCTGTCCGCACGATAACTCTCGAAGGGACTGTAGACGAAACTTGGTGTGAGGTTTCTTTGGGTCAAAGGATAGGTCAAGTTCGAAGATGGGCTCTGTAGCCTTATATTTGAGGGTGAGGGAAGGGTTTCAAATTAAGGGGCAAAAAAAGGGTTTTAAGTTGAAGTCTTTATTCAAATTATCTTATACCTTATGCAAAACCACCCTCTGTTTTAGGCAACCCCGATGAAAAATTTATCTCAAAATAGTACTATGAAGTAGTACGAAAAAGTAGCATGCAGTACTAACGATGCTACTACATGCTTCTACTTCAAGGCTACCATGTTACTGCATACTACTATATGCTACTATTAGCAAGACCAGATGCTACAATGGCAAGATAGGATGCTACTGGATAGTACTACATAAGGTTGGACCAGTCTAAGGCACATTAAATGATAGTATTCTTTGCTATTACATAGTATTACATGCAACGTTTTCGTACTACTACCATACTACTGCAGGCTACAAATTTCTCATCGGGACCGGCGAGACAGGATTTGGGGCATCATTCATTGCTACCTTACATTGTAATATATCTCGAGCAAGAAAGAAAAAAACGAAGAAGACAGTTTAAATCGTAAATAAGTTGGCATGCACAACTCAGAAATATGCCAACTGCATACTGATGATGCATTATGCTCATAAGAAACCTAAGAATCCCAGTGTCGGGGAACAATACACTAGAGTTACAGGCTATGACCGAAGGGGTTAAAGACTCGACCCAGAAGAAGTGAACACGGGCGAAGTTTCTTCATCCTTTTAATCGAAGGAAAGTTTACAGGTATCACGAAATAGAGAGTAGATATGATTATAAGCAAACTCTACGACCGAAAATTTGCCGGGACTAAATATGGACATGTAAACGTAAAGTCTGAATAGTATAAAATATAGTAGAGTTTTATCTCTCAAAAGTAGCTGTCTGTCACAGCTTTACCGCCGAATTTGACCTTTTCGTCTCTATTTTGGATGCCGTATTTACTTACTTTTATTAACACTTTATTCTGCAGCTGCACAAAATGGTTACAGTTCGGTAAGCACTAAGCCCTTACATACGGTTTAGGATTTTACGTGAAGTAGTGTAACTCTTTTTTCGCATGATCTCGCGTATGACGGCATCCAAAGTATTTGCAGAACGATTTGGATAGTATGGTTTGGAAGTAGATAATTATATAATCCAATTCGTTTGCAGATGGACTAAATGAAGTGCGTGCAGAGATGCAATTAACCGTTTTGCTCGTAACTGACGCCATGCTGTTCAACTCTGTTACTGTACGTCTGGCGGAGATGAACAAGGAAGCTTTTTTGTCTCCCCTTCTAACATATTTCACCGAGGGGCTAGCGGCTATTATCCCCTGTGCTAAGGACGATATTCATATCTTCAGCATACAGGTAAGACAGTACTTTAGCCACATATGCGAACCAAAAGGATTCAGTTAAATTCAGTTCAGTTTATTTTCAGTTCCCTCACGGACGAAGCCGAACATTGAATTTTTTCGTCATATATATTCTCGTCACATGACTTACAATTGAAAACAATTATAAGTAATGTTCTTCAATTGGTCAATGTGCATGTCCTTCACAATAAAACTCTAAGTAAAACCTTTAAAACCTAAACTAATCGAGCATCTATAACTAAAAAAAATTTGGTCAAAATAACACCAAACTAAAAACTATAGTATCAACAAGTATAATACTTACAATTCAATAACAACACACACAAAAATACGGTTTATTTATGGAGGTGTTTCGGAATGCCCGTTAAAAAGATCACTGAACGAAGGAACAAATTTTTGTTTTCGTTTCCGGTACATGCACTAAACTCTGCGAGGTTTTACCGATCAGTGTAAGCACTGGCATCAGTTGTATGAGGTTCAAGCGGGCCGCAAAAAATGGTGTTTCTACCACACACACAGTGCTAACCATCCCTGCTGTCACTATGAATGTTCGAATCCACAAAAAAACACCGTCAAACAATGAGCAAATAAAATTCAAATTCGTTTATTTCCATGATATCTTCTAACAAAAATAGTGGCGGATCGTCATACAATGTCGACATAGTCATAAATAATCACATATATGTTACAATTTAAAAAAAAATTAAAACACATTTCCTAGGTTTTAAATATTTTCCATCTAATGCTCCAACTGTTTATTACAAATACAAATAAATTAAGAAACCAAGACCATCGTGGTACCTCTGAAGACATACAAAAAGTATCAGTTAGGTATTATAATTCTTTGCTAATAGATCCTGGAAAATTTCATCATCTAGAAAAGAAGGTCTGCGTGGGTTTTTTCTCAAGCCAAAACAGCAACTCAGCAATCTAGGTCAAATCTAAACAATCTGGTAGCATGCGATCACTAAGAGAAGGTAAACAGAATGTTTGGATTAGGTCTTTCAGTTCAGGTTCTCAACTTTCGGAGCTGGTGAAAGCACTTTAAAAGACCCTGTCCTACCTGAATTACTGCTCTGCCTCCCTAATGATCCCATCCATTCTGGTGTCCAAAATTTAGAACTTCCTATGTCATTTTTATCCACACTATCGGCACTGCGTTGCTTTTTACTTTCGCTATGTTTGGCTCTTCTTGCGAGGAAGTCAGGACTTATGCCCGGGCCACATTCAGTAACATATGTACGGAATTTGGTTATTACTCACTCTTACGTTTCATCCTGGTCACACCTGGAACGAAGAAATTTAAGATATATTACCACCATCGTCACCCATAGGTAATATAGCCAAAGTCAGCGACTGCCGTCTATGATTGGTCAAAAGTTACGTTTCAAAATGGCGGAGATGGATTTTTCCATTTCGCCTATTTTAAGTTTTCAGCGTCCTTTCTTCCCAATTTCGACCGTAAGACGGTCTTATTACCGGCAATATTACCAGGTGTGACTAAAGTGTGGCCCGGGCATGAAGCTTATTGCTTCCGAGGAACTCATTAGATGCATTTTTGCAGATACCATGGTATCTGATATCACTGTCTAGTGTCATTTTCCCAGTTACCGTGATAACTGATACCACGGTTAAAAGGCGTTTTTGCAGTACCGTAGTACCTGGCCAGTTACCGTGGTAACTGACATTCAGAAACCACGGCCCGACCGTGGTAACTAATCGTGGCATCCAAAAAATTCATCTCACTTTCATCATCACCAGCACAGCTGAGCCTGGGCTTTTGCCACTTCTGATTTTAGTGAATATTAGTCTTTCTTTTGGGATGACTTCTAAAAGCACGAATTTGGCGATTGTCGTGTTTGCAAAGCAACCGTAGTATCAGATACCACTATATGTACAAAAACGACAAAATGCAAATCCAGTTACCGTGGTATTAGATACTATGGTATCTGCAAAACGCAACTATTGATTAGAAATACCAGTTATGCAAATTTCTCCGTGTTTCGCATCAAAATCAAGCGGGGGGGGGGGGGAATAAATTTCGCGCCGCGCCATTCCAACTCCAAATCGAGTTTGTTCGCGTCGCTTCTCAATTCGCCTCGTGGATGTTATAATGGCCAAGCCAGAAAAGGTTCTGGTTTGCACTTTCCCGGCTAATTCGTTCAAGTATTCGCTTTCGGTGGAGACTGGGAAACAAATCAAAGGAGCGGCGCGAAAGAATAATCATAAGCGGAAAGGATTCGCGTTTAGGGTTTACCAAACTTAATACCTGGGCGTATTGACAAAGCACTCATGGCTGGCCAAATAGCGAGTTGCCCCGTCCCTCTGTTTATTCAGTCCAGTAAAAAATTCTCACAATCAGCATCAGAGTTCGGGACGTCTTGTCGTAGCCTATACAAGCAAATCGTGCAGATATAAAGGTCTGAGTGAATGCTATATATCTAAGTCCAAAACATGCCGGTGATCCTGACGAAGAACGAGAAAACGTCTAATACGCTGCTCGTTCGGGACAGCTGTGGTGCCGCTTCCGGCTCTTTCACTAGGTACATGGCGATTTTGCATCGGCAAGGAGAGTTAATCACCAAGAGTATTTGTAGATTGCTTGATTCGCTCCCTTCACACCACTACGTTACGTTAAAAGAAAGTTTCATGCTTATGATTGACCAAAAAATAATTACTAATACGACCAGCAATTACTGAAGGACAACAGGGCCTTTAAAATGGCCACTTGCTGCTGAAGTTAACGAAGCCGCTGGGAAATGTCGACCAATTATTTTGCCACCTAAAAGCTATAAAGAAGTAGTGTGAGAACCATATATGAATGGCAAACATGATTTTGAATATATGATGTCAATAAATCGCCATGTCTGATGGATATCAGACAAATCATCTCCCTCGGGGTCGATGATGAGCTCCATTTTCTACCAGGCGGCAGCGTTTGCTTGTCTTATCTTGATCTGAAGTGCGTTTGTAGCGGTGGGCTCCGACACCATGGAATCTTCTCTTTGATTGTGGCATATGTACAGAGGCTTCTCACTCCGTGACAGAAATGTACTCGTTCGCAATACGTTATCTGTTTATTCGCTCCGAAGATGCGGATCATATAAATAATAATTAACTTTGTTACCTATCTTTTTTACACAGCGGTGTGGTGGCTTTTCGGGACCGTAAATCTATACCTCACCGTTCGTTTCTTTTTTTTAATAGATACTTTTACGATACTAATTTAAAACAGTAAGACGAGCGGAACGAGTCTCTGCCATGCTTCCTAACCCTTGTTTAAAGCGGAAAGTTACGTGTTTACACTTCCTTGATTTGGTTAAATCGTGGGATTACGTCAAAAGCGGTATCGATTCATGGCCCCAAAAATCCACCATACAATAGAAGAATGGACAGGGTAAAAAAACAAAAAAAACAGGTCTTACTGCGACCGTAGAAACTAGATCTGTGATATGGCAGTCGGAAAAGACAATTGACGGAATTATAAAAAAAAAAAAACACTGAATGTATTCTCTTCTTGCATGTATCACAGAAACGCCTCCCAGAAAGCAAATTCGCCATATTTCATCAGCGCTTTAAGCGGACTAGTTTAGGAAAGTCCTCCAACGCCTCATTATCTGCACATATGACAGACCCAGGTATTGGTGGTTTTTGCACTGTTGGTGGATTAGAAAGTGAAAATTACACATATTCATACTTTACTGCCTCAGTCACCCGCTGCGATTATGAGACAGTGGGAGATTCTCAGAAACTAGTTCACTACAGGCGCTGAACTGGGATAAGGCGAATTCACTGTAGCTTTGGCAGGGTGTGGGATTATCGCGATTTTCGTTGTTTTCGCCGGGACGTTACAGTAAATTTGAAGAAAACCCGAGTCTAAGTTTTTTGGTCCAAGAGATTGCCCTCTGATTTTTGTGCAAAGGTATCTTCAATTGCCCAGGACCTTCACTTTTCTGCCCTTGGCCATTTCTCCGCATTATATCTAGGAAGAAGATTTTTTTTTTACCAGATTAGTCTCTTATCTTTTCTTTTCATGTTAATTTTTGTATCTTGTGCATTTACTACATTATTGATAACTTAGTGTATTTTTCCTTTTCTTTGTCTGTACTGCACTATTTCCCTCTTCTTAGGGACGTGAATAAAATTTCATCATCATCATCATGTGGCTTGCGTTATTTTTCTTTGATAAAATATCAACTTTTACGCGTAAAGCGTATGCAATCATACTAGAAAAGGAGTACACCAATTAAGGCAATTATCGACCCTCTGTTATTAACATCTTGGGCGTTCGAGCGGGATCGAGGGGTTGGTGGGGCTATTGTGCCAAGGCGGAATCGAATCATCCATCATTCGGCTATATCATATATTTTCGGCTGAATCGATGAAATTCGGGGATGGTGCCTCCGAGGTCATCCTTCGTAATTAGTAGAGCAGTAATAACTTTGTTTTTCCTTGGTAGATGTTTACGAAATGAACGGGTGGGTGGCAATAGAAAGAGGGAATGGTATTCCGAGGGTAGTCCTATTGGTGCGTTTGAGGGATAAATTTGGCCTAGTAAACTTACCTGCGGCTCGTCGGCACACGTCCACCATGAATCGGTATTGATTGCGTTCATCAACGGGTATTATCCAAGGGTCTGAATAGGCTATGCCCAACGCTGAGAAAAGGCTCTGAAAAAATCAACTACCAAAAGATCAGCGAGTAATATTTTTGTTTGTTTGGGCGGTGACAATGGTGTTGCAGCCTTTGGGCCCCTGATATATAGTTAGAAATTTTATTTTTCTAATCGACTTTCGTGGTTACATACCCAAATCTGCGATTATTTAACACACAAAAATTGCAATATCTGCTTCAATACATTTATAAATCAACCATGCTTCGTTAACGAGTTCTTACAAATTGTGGAACGTGGGTACTCTATCTAGTCTGGGCACTCTGCTCTCTGTCCCGTCATAAGGAGTTTTAGCCTATCCACAATATTGAATTCAAGGGTATCCGAATTCAGTTCCGAATCCATGGGTCTGAAATCTGAATACGCCATGACCAACGCAGAGATATACTTCCGTACAAGTTTAACCATTGAAACATAAGTGAGGAAAATATTTTTGTTTGTTTGTGTGATAGTGGTATCCCAGCTTTTGGGTCCTCATCCCCGCATAAGGTGTGTCCTATCTAGACCCTGGACTATACCTTCGCGTGGAAACTACGATCTGGATCTTGAGAGCTTGCGGAACGGTATGACTATTATCTACCGTCTCGTAGTGGTCGGTAACTTCCCTTTGTTGTGGCTGTGTAACCTTTCGCAAATTGACATGGTGGTTTGTGGTTCTGAATCTGCGAATTTTCTTTTGTTAAATCTCGTTTTCTCCCGTGGCCTTGGTACGAAATCATCCTAGTTGGTAAGTGTTGTAGCGCTGAGGCATTGAACAAGCGAAAGGTATTCGGATTAAGAAGTCCAGTCATTTGTCCACTTCAGACTGGCACTTGCTTTGGTAACGTAGAAGTGAACGGGATCGACTAAAAAGAGGCACGGCCTACACTCCATAGCATAGGAGGCACGAAAACTAAAAGTGCCCTTTCAGGATTCAGAGTGAGGGGAAGAAAGAATGTTCTAACGAGCCTTCTTTTAGGCTCTGGAATGAATGAATGAATACTTTTAATTCAGCAAATTGCCATAGACGAAAAAGAAAACAACAACAACAACAAAATCATGCAGTCTGTTCCTGCTGTTGCGTTGTGGCAAGGAGAGACTGCCATACAGGCAGGCAATGCAAAGTTGACACGGTGGCAAATTTAATAACCTCAATCTTTGAATCCAAAAGACGGCACAGAATTGCCGCTCTAGCCTTACGGCGAATTTCGTCAACAGTGAGGCATCTTCTCGAAACGAGCGCCGAAGAAACACTACAGATCAGAAGCGTTACTAGCCAAAATGTTTGGGGGGGGGAGGAAGAGGTGTTTACAGACTGGCTGGTAATTTTTACCGACTTTTTCTGCAGAAAAAACGAATGTTTTCAACAACAAAAATGACATTTTGAAAAAAAAATCGACTGATTTTCCAAAAAATCTACTGAATTTCAGAAAAAAAGACTATTTTGACGAAAAATCGACTGATTTTCAGAAAAACCGACTGTTTTCATTTTTTACCGACTGGCCGATGGCTTTGGAGGGGGGGGGGCGTCCCCCCTCCCCCCCCCCCGTCTTGACGCCTCTGCTACAGATACACGGTAGCTCAATCAAACGCCGGAACACACGGTTATAGCTTATTTTAGCGTTACTAAGACTCTTATTTTAGAGTTGCTGGAAACTACGAACTCATACTTACTTGTCTACTTCTTCTACTTGCTATTCTCTTTTTATTACTCGTGCCTCCTTCGCCGTGTAGTGCCGTGCCGTGCCTCTTTTTAGTCGATCCCTAGTTAAACACTTGAGACGATGATTTATTTTAAAACGAGCTTGAAATGAAGCTGAAATTCGCGTTTTTCGTCATGTTTATCAACACATTAACCCGACTGGGCTTGTTAACCAAACTTCCGAGGAAAACAGAAAGCAAAACACAACAAAAAGTACTAAAATAATAATTTCGGTCACGATGTCCACGATTGTGATAAAAACCTTTGTCCATACCCTTCGGTTTTGGCGAACATTAAAGAGTTGAGAGTTGGGACTTTTCTTCAGATGTATATGCACACGGCATATTGCTGACATACATGGTTACCTAGCAGTTATTTATTTCATACCAGTTTATGCTTTTGGGAAGTTTTACGAGCATGTTAAAAACAAGGTCAGAAGATACCAATTTTTTCTGTTCGAAATTTTTTGTAATTTAGGAAGAAATCTTACCTACTTTTAGGCTACTTGGTCTACTTTTACCCTAGGTTCACACTGAGCAAATCGCGGCGATGAACGAGATTTTTCAATCGCATCGACAGAAGATTTTTATCGCCTGGATGTTCAAACTGAATTTTCGTCGGCAACAGAATTTAACGTCAAATGTTGCTGTTGCTTGCATAAAATCGTACTGTCGCCCGATTAAAGTTGAATTTTCCCAACATTGAAAATCGCTTGACGAAGTAACAGAAATCACCGATTTTTTCCACGAAAATCTCGGCGATGGCCGATATCGGCTCAGTGTGAACGACTGTGTGAACCTAGGGTTAGACTACTTGAATCATGCGATTCAGATCTCCCTCGTGCGGAAAGTTGGTGGAAGACTTAAGCTAAGTTCCCTCTGTCCAGTTTGCTGTTCCCACTGCCGAGTTAATGGATAGTTTTTATGGCACTTGAGCTTACTCAAGTGCCATATAGCGATTGTAATTTCTGTCCGTCAGTCGGTCTGTCGGTCCCGGTTTTGCTAGTTCGGGCACTTCCAGATAAGCTAAGACGACGAAACTTGGCAGGCATATCAGGAACTGGACCAGATTAAATTAGAAATGGTCGCTTCCCCGATCCGACCATCTGGAGGGGAGTGGAGGGAGGGGGAATCCGGAAAAAATAGGAAAAATGAGATATTTTTAGCTTACGAACGGGTGATCGGATCTTAATGAAACTTGATATATGGAAGGACTTCGTGTTTCAGACCCTCCATTTTAAATCCAGACCGGATCCGGTGACATTGGGGGGAGTTGGAGGGGGAAACCGGAAATCTTGGAAAACACTTAGAGTGGAGGGATCCGGATGATACTTGGTGGAAAGTACAAGCAAAAGTCCTAGATACGCGACTGATATAACCGGAACAGATCCGCTCACTTTGGGGGAGTTGGGGGGGGGGTGAGAAGTCCGAATTTGTAGTGATCTCGCGAGTTCCGTGCTTCCTGATGTGCTGGGACGATGGAAATTGACAGGGATGTCTAGGACCCGAGCAGATTAAATAAGAAATCGTCAATTCCCCGATTCGACCATCTGGGGGGGGGGGGGGGGAGTGGAGGGAGGGTGAAGCCCAAATTTGAGGTATGTTTAGCTTGCGAACGGGTGATCGGATCTTGATGAAAGTTGATATTTAGGATGACCTCGTGTCTCAGACATCTCACTTTAAATCCGGGCAGGATCCGATGACACTGGCGGGAGTTGGAGGAGGGAACCGGAAATTTTGAGAAACGCTTAGAGTGGAGGGATCGGGATGAAACTTGGTGGGAAAAACAAGCACAAGTCCTAGACACGTCATTGACATAACCGGACCGGATCAGGGCACTGTGGGGGAGTTGGGGTGGGGGTCCGGATTTCTAGCGATCCCGCGAGTTCGGCATACTTCCTGATGTCCTAGGGTGATGAAACTTGGCAGGTATGTCAGAGATCCGAACAGATTGACTTGAGAACAGCCGTTTCCCCAACCCGACCATCGTGGGGGGAGTGGGTGGATGGGGAGTCCGGAATCTAGTGGCGTGCATAACTTTTGAACGGGTGATCGGATTTGAATGAAACTTGTCTGGTGAGCTATCGCCTTGGACGTTCAGTGTCACGTCCGGATCGGGTCCGATACCTGTGGGGATGGGGGGGGGGGGGTGGAAAACTCAAGAAACTCTAAAAGCAGAGGGAGTGGGACGAAACTTAATGGATGGAACAAGCATTAGGCCTAGATGAAATTGACGGAGCCAGATGGTTTCGGGGCTCTGTGGGGGGATTTGGAGGGGGTTTCCTGGAATTCCGGTAGTCGTGAGTTAGAATAGTTCCAGATGTAAAACGACAACGAAACTTTGCAGGCATATTAGCGACCCGAATTATCTTGACTTAAGAACCTGACACAACATACCCCCGGAAACTTCCGTTCCTAGATCCGAGCATTTTTTGGGGAGCAAGAGAAGAGAAATATGGAAATTGACTTTTATAAATTGCGAACGAGTGGTCTGATTCGAGTGAAACTTCATGGGTGATACGAATCGATGTCCTCGACATGTAAAACATGCGTTCGAACCATATGCGACCACGATTAGGGGAATTGGGGGTGGGGGGACTTTTGACATGCATAAAAACCAAACGGATGGACCGAATGAGATGCAAATTCGACAGTGCCGAGTTTATGCGGCCTAGATTTGTTATTTGGCGTCCGGGCCGGATTCGGCCAAGGTAGGGGGGGGGTACTGGAAACTTGCAGATAGGCTATGCTCCAATTTCAGTAAAACTTGATGGACAGGAACAGGGAATTAAGAGATTGGGCCGGAACCGGCTCCGACAACGTTGGTGGGAGGGGGGGGGGTACCGGAACTTTCCACAAATGCTCAGATTCGAGTGAAACTTGATAGATGGTATAAAAGAAGATGCTTTAGTTGGTCGATTTTTTTTTATTCCGAACCAGATTCGGCCACGGTAGGTGGAGATAGAGTGAGTACCGGAAATCGTGTAGTACGTCTAGGGATCAAACAAATGGATTTATTGGGATGAAAGTTTGAACAGTCATGTGCTTTTGCTACAGACAATCGAGACGATGCCGGAACTGCTCAGAAATGAGTGAAACTAAATATCCTATTTCTATTTCCGAACCGCATTTTTGGATGGCGGGTGTATTTTGTGACGTTCTCATCTACTTTCTTGTACAGCCTACTCGTACAAGTGCCATATGAGCTCGTAGCTCTTGTTTTTTGTTGCCAGCTTTTTTCTCCCGATTTTTCGTTTTACTGCCCAGTTTTTCTGATCAAACTGAGTTTGATATTTACTGGCCAGCAAAAAAACGCTGGACAGTTTTCTTCAAATCGCCGGCTTTTTTAGTAGGAAAAGATTTGTCAAAGATAAATAATCGTGGAAATATTCAAGATGACGGAAAAGATAAAGTGGAGCGATAGTGATGTTGAACTGCTAGTTAACAGTTGTATAGCTACCCTTGGCTCTGGGATTCATCCAGGGCGGACTACAAAGATCAGCGAAACAAAAACAAAAATATAAATACATGCAGCCCATGCAGGGCTCGGTATTTCAAGCGAAGAACTAGCAAGCGTTTTAAAAAGAAAATAAAAAGAAAAAAAGAAAACTCAATCGCTGCATTTTTACTCTTTCCTTTTTCTAAGTAAACACAGCAATAGTAATGCTTCAGTGTCATCCATGACCGACTTCAAGATTGTACACTATCTTGGCAGAATCTTCCGTTCTTAAACTCTGTCCTGGCAGAATCTGCAGTTCTTGTTGTTCACACCAGATTATGCAGTGAGAACAAAAAAAAACGACAGCTTTCAAAACTGGTTAGATTTTAAATCTGGCCAGCAAAAATAACTGGGCAGTGGGAACTTAGCTTTGACCGTGTTCCACCCTACTTACCGTAGTTACTACGCATGACGTCACGAATTCCGGCTTTTTGTGTCAAGGTTGGAATGCATATTTCTGTTTTCACCAAAATATCATGCCACGGGCGAATCCGGCCAATCACATCACGTAGAGTCGTAGTTACTACGTAAGCAAATAGTTACTATTTCGAGATGGTTAGAACGGTCAGCGTAATAGCTTTTGGCGAGTTTGGAACGGAAATACTAACTAATAGTTACTATTCTTAGAAGGGTGGAACACGCTCTTAGAGTTGATCCGTGGTAGCCGGGTCTTTGGTGAACGTCATCGAGATTGATCCGGTATGGCCGAAGAGATGTATTCAAAATGAATCCCATCTCCTACAGTGGCGATGGAAACCTCTTATGGGCTCGAGCTTCAGTCTCAGTGTTCTCAGCCATCTTTCTTGCCTCCGTTCCGTTTTTTTCCCCAAGCGAGGGAGGAGGGTTGGGGCAGGCTCCTTCTTCGTCAAGGCTGGCCAGCTTGGAAGTAAATCTCAGTGGTGCCCAGCTAGCATTCTAGTTTCAGCAAACAGTGACCATGTGAAACCCTCGACAAAGCCTTACTCTAGCTTGTCATTATAGCGTTAGGGGCACAATGGCAAGTATAGCACAATGAATTTTTCGGGGAAGGGGTATGAATGAATTGAACCACCCCACTCACTATAAATGCAATTAATCATTTGACCGTGAAGTTGTTTGTCAGTGCCGCTAGGTTGATAACTACTCGGAAAATTCCTAATTGACATGAATGCCTGATAGGATCCCTGATATTCAGAATCGGCTTTTAGCAAGTCTATAGGGATAAATGGAGTTGGATAATTTGCAAATTTTTGATATGATGATTGAAGGATTCTAGGACAATTCGTCACAGGACAATTCGTCACATGACAATTGGTCACACGGACTATTCGTCACAGGACAATTCGCCACTAGGACAGTTCGTCATATTTTAGAAAATTTGCTATTACAAGGGTAGTTTGGATACAAATAAAAAATGCCACCCCTTCACAAGAGGTTGTTTGAATCAATATTTGAATCATTATTTTTAATCCTTGATCTGATCTCCGATATTTAATCATCAGTCATAGTGTAATACATTCTCGAGGAGAGTCAATGATTTATTAGTTAAATTTGGAACTCGCAAAGACTGAGAGAGGTCATTAAAAACTCTATTATCCAGGATTCTCATATACAAAACACAAATTCAAGCAAACAGTGATGTTCTCGAGAAGTGTTCGTATTGCAGCGATTCTGCTCTCACCATGAGAATGCTGACAGCGTTGGCTTTTCTCCCAATGGTGGATATCCCATCAGCGCTCGACCGCTATGTTCAAATCAGTCCATCTGAAGCATATCCAATCCTCGACTACTCTGAAGACACTTATATAGAAAGAACATCACAGGCCATCAGGGCAAGCAGAAATGCTCTCTTTCCCCCTGTCCGGAACGTCTTTGAGCGCGTCGTAGAAGACCTTCCTAGGACTAACAAAAATTTGAAGGATGGCATTCAGCATTCAACAAACATGTTGGAGCAGCTCATCCAAACATTTGTAAATTCATTTCGTTTCTGCTGCCGGAGAATGGTAAAACAAAAATGAGTCCTGAGGGATTTGTTGCTGGGTGCCCGAATCCACCCAAGAAGTGGAAGTACGAAGACTAACCTGCGACTGAAAACCATAGTAGGGAGATATTAATAATAATAATATAATTGCAATAATAAGGCTTTTGCCTCTATCATATTGGTCCAGTCAAACTGACGTACTCGAATATATGCGGGAAATCGGGAAATTCTTTTGTCCTAACTACTACTGGAGCCTTCGATACTTATTGAAAAGCACGGATTTTGACATTGGCTTACCGATTTTTTGAACAGCAATTAAAAAGAGATTAGTATGTTTTATTATTGATTCGTGAAAGGGTAACTTCCGGGAATCTCTTAAAGTTTAACTGAAAAGACAACTTATTTTGTGTCAGTTAAAACTGAACCAAAAAATCATAAATTTTTCTTGCAAGTCACAGGCGCATAGAAGTACGACAAATCATACGGAAATTCCGCTATTTGAAAATCGATTATTTGTGAATAGCGGAACAACGAAGTAACGCAAGCCAATTTGGTGAAAAAGTGGCGGGTAACCAGACTCTCCTATCCCAGCCCTTTTCGGTTAAACTTTAAGCGTTACGCACAGTTACGCATTGTTTTCTTCTTAGTTTTTTGTACGTATTTATTTTTCTAGGACGACACTGACGTTGATGCCCGGGTGCTGAATGTTAGCTTCTCTGCCCGGAAACCCGACGGAGAATCCTTTTTCAGCCAGCAATACCTCCAAGAAAAAATCTATCTGAGTCGATCTACACTAGCAAAGCTAGCAACCGTGCAGGTTTGTCTCTCATACGCTTCTCATATTGCAAGCCGCCAGGGTCCAAACCTAATTAGTACGCTATTGTTCCCTTTCTATGTTTGGCTATTTCATTACCAGCTATATATTGTCTGGTGAAAGATGAGATAAATGGGATTATTCTGCTGAAAGGCTTTAGTTCTACTATCGCAGCATGGAGAGTAATGGCTCAGTGTTGCCAGATTTTACGCCAAACTGTCGGATTTTGTTGGAGACTGGCGTAAATGTTTTTGCAACTGGCCTTTGGCGTAAAACTTGGCTGTATTTCTTTTTAACTGACTTTTTTTTTGGCATGATGTGAAAAATTGCCTATCTTTACGAAAAACTGATTATTTTTCAGCAAAATTGACTATTTTCAGAAAAACCAACTGTATTACGTCGCTTAATCGTCGCGACCGAAGGCCTGAATTGTTGAGGGTTCTGCGTCGATAGTCACTGAGTTTTCGGGAGGTGTAGATTTTTCTGGCGTATTTTTCAAAGGCCACGGCTTACCTTTTCTGCCACGATCTGGAAACACTACTCAAGCTAATCATGGGATACGTTTGTGATTCGCATCAATATCTACTTCAGATGCCTGATCAGCAGATAGGTCTTATCGCAAGAATATGCCGAGTGCCAGTATAGGATGACCCAGTCCTCGGTGCTCCCCTACTTCAGATATTGAATTATCAGATAGACCTGTATCTCGTCGTTCTACTTGAGATGCCTGGTTAGAGCTGTATCGCGTCGTTCAGCTAATAATATGCCGACCGCCGTAACTTTTTATGAAGATTAAAGATATGTTTTGAATCGTTACTCGGTATAGCTTTTTTTCCCTTGAATCGTCTTTTTTGAACCTAAGGGCTGGGTACTGTATGTTAGCTTTTGACTTTCGCTATGATTGGGCGCTCCCTAGTGAGTTGCTTATGGAGAATGAGTAAAAAACATTTTATTTTCCTGTCTAAAGAAAAACGCTAATTCTTTAATGCAAAATTTAATTGGAGTTCAGTACCGTCTTATGACTGGCACCGGCACCACTATCATCAAAGTTGAATTCTTCGCGCGTTCTGTGCTTTCAAATGTAGACATTACTTAGAGCGTGTTCCATCCTACTTACCGTAGTTACTACGCATGACGTCACGAATTTTGGCTTTTTCCGTCAAGGCTGGAACGATTTTTCTATTTTCCCGCAGAATACCATGCCACGGGTGAATCCGACTAATCACGATTGAGAGATCCGTAGTTACTACGCTCCCGAGCGTGGTAAGCAAATAGTTACTATTAGTTACTATCTGGAGACGGTTGGAACGGTCAGCGTAGTAACTTTTGGTGAGGTTGGAACGGAAATAGTAACTAATAGTCACTATTGGTACGTGGTACGAGGGTGGAACACGCTCTTAGTGTATACTCAAGAATAGAAGTGACCAATAGTTTCGTTTTTCCAGATACCATGGTATCTGATACCACGGTCTAAAGTCGTTTTCACTGTTACCGTGGTGTCTGATACCACGGTCAAAAGGCGTTTTTGCAGCTATCGTGGTATCTGTCCAGTCATCTTGGTATCTGATATTCAGATACCACGGTCGGATACTGGATCGTGGTAACTGATCGTGGTATCTGAAAAGACCATCTCACTTTCATCATCACCAACAATAGCCGAGGATCTTGTCAAATTGGTGGGAAAGAAGTTTGGCACTTAGTGATGTAACTGGATATCAGTTTTTCTTTTGGGATGACTTTGAAAAGCGCAATTTCAGCAATTGTCGTTTTTGCGGAGCAACCGTGGTATCAGATACCACGGTAACTGCAAAAACGACTAATTGCAGATCCAGTTACCGTGGTCTGTGGTAACAGACGGTATCTGCAAAAACGCAACTAGTTTATTTTTCACCACCATTTTTGTTACCATCAATTACCCGTTTGTAATGATACCGTGAGCTAGTGATTGAAAATCTCAGCAGCCTAGTAATCTGTTTTCGGTAATGCTTGTGTTTCTTCTAGGTGCTCCCATTTGATGACACGCTTTGCGTGAGAGAACCGTGCTTAAACTATGAGCAATGTGTGTCCGTCTTGAAGTTTGGCAACGCCTCTGATTTTATCGCCAGTGACTCAGTCTTGTTCCGCCCAATTTATCCAGTGAACACATTCGCCTGTCGTTGCCCAGTTGGATTCACAGGTAAGCCCTCATCATCTTTGATTTTTGAGCAGTTCAGCTTCCACTCACCTTGCTTCGGCCGTTCTTGCCAAGAAGGGCCGAAATATAGCTCCAGTAAAATTCAGCTGACGGATCCGTTTTGCACTATCAGATATGACTCACTCACTTTACAAACAGAACCTTACTCATCCGTTCTACCTCCAGTGACTTACTAAATAAGAATATTTTTAACACACAAAATATTTTACAACATAAAAAAAAGTGCAGTAAAGACATGAGAGAAAAGAAAAGAAAAAGACAACAGAAAATAACTTACAAAGATACAATAGGACTATCAGTAGGACCTTCAGACTAGACCTTCAGTTGTCTCCAGCGGAGAGGCAAAACGTAACTTCTTTGTTCGCTCATTCCGAGGGGTTACCCAGTCTCAGTTTTGGTATGTAACAAGTGCCCACTGCTGGCTGGTGAACCTGCTGCTGCCGTGTCGGTAAAACACCAAGTGCCGGGAGCTGGTGACCCCTCGGCTCATGCACCTCTTGGCGGCGCTGAAACCTGTTTCCCTGAACTTGAGCTATTTGCCCGGTAAAAAGCTGACGCATTTGAACCCCGTTTGTCTGTAAATCAGCGGGGTATGTGCAGGTATCAGGGTTGAATGAAATGCCGTAAAATTGTCCCTTCGGAAATCCTTTGGACTTTCCTTTCAGGTAAACTTTATATCCTACCGTGACATTTGCCAAGTCAGAAGTGTATAAAAAGATATACCCGCTGCTCAGCATGGGGTTATCTGGAGTACTTGTGTTGTGGTGTGTCACAATCAGATAGAGCTAAAGCATTGCAATGTCCGTGTTACAAATAGTCATATCGATTAATAGATTGTGTTCGGAATGTGGTTACGTCGTAAAGATCATTTTCAAATAGCAGAGCACGACTTATTTTTAATGTGAATTTTACACATGGAGACGGAGACCCTTAAGGACGAAAGACGAGGTTTTTTTTTCATTTTATATGCACTGAAAAGGAGAAAATAGTTTGTGTTTTTATTTTGGTAGTCGAAATTTTGTATGGCCGTATTTGGCTTTTTCAATAAATTATTAGTATTGTTATTATGACTGATTTTTTTACACGAAAGAGGAGAAAATAGTTTGTATTTTTATTTTGGTGGTCGAAATTTTGGATGGTCGTACTTGGCTTTTCAGTAAATTATTAGTGTTGTTATTGTAACTGATTTTTTTAAACAATTTTTTTCGAATGTGATGTTTACAGACGAAAAGAGGAGCAGTAGTGATTTATTTTTCTTAGAAACGCAGTACAATACATCCGTCACAGAAAATGGGGGAGGGATTGGTTTATTTTCCCAATTCGAGACTTGATGCTTTGTACTGGGAATTACTCCTACAAGAAGTTTGACCTATGCCTTCAGTTGCTCTGTGGCAAGTAGGCCATTGGTATGAAGTTCCGCGACATTAGGAAATTGGGCCTGGGATTTTAGCCGGGAACATTTTTTTTTAGTTCTATAGAAGAACAATCCCGGTTCACATACCCTTATTCTGGGTACGTAAGACCAAGGACGGATATTTATCAACACTCTCAGCCACTGTGCCGGACAAAAGCTCTGAATAGTGGTCCGTAAATATTGAGCAGGTGCTTATACCTGGTAGCTTTAAGACCATCTTAATGGGGCTATGGGTGTGGTTTGTAGGCCAAGCGGGTGAGAAAGGTCGTATTGGACCGTTGCTTCCTCAATACAATCCTCTTGGTTTTACTTACTCCCATAGTAATTCTATGGGAGGATTTTACTTACACCCTTAGTAATTCTATGGGAGGATTTTACTTACTCCTATAGTAATTCTGTATTCTATTCTTACTACCATAGTAATCCTAGGATCATTAAATCTTACGGAGCTACCGACATTTTGTCACGGCTGCAAGAATTGCACACTGATTTCCGTCAGAAATCTAGTCTAAGTCTGTTGCCGCATCACCGACTGATTATACTTTCTTTTTTATTATAGTGTAGGCCTGTTGTATGTTTCGTAAGTTATTCTTCTGTTGCCTTTGTTCTTTTAATTTTTTTATTATCTTTACTCCACTTTCTTTTGTTTGAAAAAATTTTGTGGGTCATAAATATACTAACTTACTTAGGCTTATAGTACTTGTGCAAGTCTTGATTAACAAGATGATTGACATCATGGGCTTGTGTATTGAACGTTGCACCAGGTGAGAATGTAGAAGTTTCGGGTTCAATTTTAGCACTTGTTCGGGTCGCGAATCGCTTAAAGATAGGTGTCCACAGAACACGAATTCGCGTTCGCCTAGGCAAATTTGACGTCGCTAGCTGAATGCTCTAGGCAAAAATTTCGCGCCACGCCGTTTCAACTCCAAGTAGAATTATTTTCGCGTCGTCTCAAGGACGGCGTTCATAAAGTGCGTAAAGTCGTTCGCAAAGTTCGTAAAGTTGCGCCGCCAACCCACGTAAAGTACTTTACGGAGGCAGGCAAGAAGTTAACTTTTTTCGTAAAGTTCGGAAGGTTGACCAATAGGAGAAAAGATCGGAAATAAGATATGAAAATGTATTTGAAAATGGGGAATAAGAGAATGAAAATTATGAGATGATATAATATAGATGATATGTGATGATAATAATAATAAGGTTGAATAACTTGAAACTTTAATTTGCAAGGATAATTAATTATAAACAAATTTAGTTTTTTTTTTAGAGTTTTACTGTTTTAGTTGGTTTCTGTCAGGTGAGTTGGGAAAAAAGAACTACTTATTGGATTGAATTGTTTGAACTGATTTATTTAATTATATTAGTTTTGCTCTTGGATTATTTTTGAGTTGAGTTGAGTTGGGAAAAAAGAACTACTTATTGGATTAAATTGTTTGAACTGATTTATTTAATTATATTATTTTTGCTCTTGGATTATTTTTTTTTCTGGAGGTTCCTTTCCTGTATTTGGATATTAACCATGGCCAATTATGGCTTTTAGTGTTAATAAATATCTACCTATGGTTCATATATCATAATAATTATCTCTGACAATTATATTTTTTTTTTCTAGAACAAATTGCCACAAACACTTCTCGTAATGTTATCTAGGTGAAAGTCCCGTCTGAGTGGCAACAAACTTTACGGAGCATACTTTGCGGCAAACTTTATGAACGCCGTCTGAGGCGTCCCTCAGTTCGCGCTGAGGAAATCAACAATCAACCTGGCCAACGTATTGTCGTTCTAGTCCTATATATCGTATCCATGTGTACATGTCTAGTCCTGACGAACCCGTTCGCCTAGAACGCTGCCAGTGGGGTCTGCGAAACGAGTTCACTGAGCGGTGCGAAATAACAAAATTCGTTAGCGAAAAAAATCGCGTTCTGTGGTCACCTATCTTAATCCGAGTTGGGGAGCATTGCAAGGAGCTAGAAACCGGTGTTTCTACTTGTATAAATTCCTGATGAGACCCACCCAACTACCCAACTAGGCTACGAATGAATATAAAACGGAGGCCTTCTGCCCAGGGCTATCGTGAAGAGAAGCACGAAAACAGAAAGGCTGCAATTGCTTCCGAACTTTCATCCGTCACTGTCATACTTCCGGCTCCGCCCCGGAGCAAAAAGAATTGTTATTTTTTCCACAAAGCACTAGTCATCGGTGTTGACTAAACTTTAGCCGGTTATCTACGGGTCGGGACGTCACACAAAACGTCCATATTTTCCATTTACTAACGGAACTGATTGTCCCTAGAATGGTTTATAAGTGTAAACACGTCCGGCGCTTCACTGGCCGCTCGGCCCTATATGTATAGATATAAATATATATTCTACAACATTAATTTAATCGAATTTTCCTCGGAATTTTCCCTTTTCTTCCATGACGTCATGGAAACGTCACGGGCCGTAGATAATGGGTTAAAGTTTAGTCAATACCGAGTCATCAAGCACACGCAAGATGTAGGTTATGCTTGTTCGTAATGTTAATACAATGGGTTCGAGCTGTGTCATTAGGATGCAGACTAAACGGTAAATTGAATTCTCTCAGTTGTTCCAAATTCAATAGGTTTGAGTGACAGAAACGCGGATGGTATCCACGCAAACAATTAATCTTCCGTTACGTTTTGAATTTCATCATTAAACAGTGTCAGTGCCTGTGCTAACTAGTACGTCTGGTAGTTCTAGATTGGTTACGCCTTACGCCTAAAACGGCCTTTGGAATGATGGTTGTGTGGCGGTGGTATTTCATTTATCTATTTATTCTTTTCAGCTAATCAAGGGCCATACATATACCCTAACAATTAAGAATGAACTACGAACAACAATAACAACTAACCGGGGATTAACCCCTTGGTCGCACTTTTCGTGACCCTTGATTTGCCTTGCTCTCGTTTGAGCTTAAATGTACTTCAAGGACCCCTCGCACAATCTGCTCTTCAACTTGCAGTATTTTAAAATATTTGAATACTTTAAAAGTAGGCTGTGCTTTCAAAAACTAATCCACGGTTTTGGCTGTTTTAAGCCTTTTCCGAGATTGACTTAACGGAAATAGGGAAACTATTTACATAATCGTTTTTTCTCATGTAAAAACCTCTCGCAGACAACCTTCAACAGAGTGATACACATTGAAGGTAGGAAAACACGGCAAGTGAGAAAATCAGCGTGGTTTTGTTAAAGGGGATAGAATGTACCGTAGTCAATCGGGGTCTCCGGGTTTAAAATTATATGGAGTGATTATGGAAGTAGGTTGCGTTAGTATTATAGGTAAGACTGGTCCTTTAGCAAGCTGTAATATAATTTAAAGATTATTCAAGTATTTACTTATTTCTTATAAGGATTATAAGAGATTCTTATAATCCGGTATAAGAAAAAAAGTGGGATAATGAAGGAAAAAAAACATGAATAGATACAATAATGTGCTCTAGTACAAATTAACCGAGAGGGGTAGGACGTTTCGTGCTATAGATCATCGTTTGTATGAATAAGCTCCAAGTAATAATAATAATCTTTTGCTGCACCGTATCAAGCTAAGTAACCGTTCAGATAAGCGGAACTTTACTATACTAGTGCACCAGACTCCTCGTCTTCCGCCTTGCAAGCTGTAACAGTTGCATTATTTCTTCGTCCTGGGTTATTCTTCATGATTTCAAATTCCCGCTCCCCTTGTCTCTCACTTTATTCTAACCGTACTTCCCCGGTTATCGATCCAATTACAAGTTTAGGCTAACGCATTTTTAATCCTTGATGATATTGGCTTCCCAAACATTCCCGTTTCCGTCGCGCTCTCGAGTTCACCCAATTTTCTCCCCCACCCACCGTGCGGTGGCGACTTAGATCGATTTCCATGATCACCTAAAAAGGTCCTGGAGAAACTCTCGTACTTCACAGTAAATCAAGGATTCCATCCCCCGCGTCTCCATTGATTCAGTTTCGAAGGGGAATGTTTTGTTGAGCAATTCAATCATCTGAGACCATGTTTGGAGGAGTAGACGGTATGGAAATCTGGGTCACCAAGTGGCGGGAGGAAGATAAAGACTTCAGCTCGTTCTTCATTTCTTTTGGTCCTTCAGAGCCCTCTTTTCGGAATTTGACGGTAGAATCTGCGGAATTCCTTGACAAAGCTTTTGTTTTATGAATAATTCTGTATTCCGTTAAATAGCCGATAGCCAACATACAAACATCAAAACTCAGTAAAAACTGTGAACAATTGAAGTGACGAATAGACTAAGGCACATACGAGGATCACCACATTTCAGTTGAGTGTGTGTGTAGGGGGGGGGGGATAAGTCAAAGCTAATCAAGGGTTGTTTTTCTTTGTCTAGCGTTTTGATAGGATGTGGTCTGAATTCTTAATATCTTGTAAAACGGCTCTATGATGATAAGAAGTTAAACATTGATTTCCAAAGTTCATTTCGTATCTGCAAGGGTCGGCGGCATCTGAAGGTTAAAACATTCAGTAATACCTTAGCCATATTTGACGATGCAAGACGAATACGTCGGCTACATTTTATTAGAGCAATATTTTGGCCTTTCTTGGCAAGGGTTCTCTCGAGCTGGAAAATGAACTTTTGGTAAAACAATTAAAGATTCCTCTTTTAAATATATTATTTTGTAAACTTCTTCTCTGAAAATTGGTTGGAGTTAAAGCTGGTGGGGAGATTTCATTTTCGACACGGCTACTATTTTTGCTGTTCAATTGGGTCGTCGAAAGGGTGGAGATTCGTCTGCATGGTTTTTGATCCTCTGTCTCTTCTGTTTCTTTCCAGCTAAGATGAATAATTGTCGGAGGCATGTATGGGCGATTTGAAGTTCCGTACTTCACTTCGGTGATAGATATTCCTTCAGAAGAAGAAAAAAGGGCTGAAATAAATTAAGAAGAAGGACCGAAATTAGCTCTAATAAAATCTAGCTGAATTGTCCGTTTTGCATCGTCAAATACGATTCGTAGTCAGCTTGGGCCGAAGGAAGATCTAATGCCTTAACCTTTGGTAGGGTCCACGGTCTTTATTCGGACTATTTTGCCCTGTGCTATGAATAAAATCTCGGAAGAGTATTACCCTCCTTACCGATATAACTTATTACTGTACGTCCCTAAACGTTCCATCCGTTCTCATTTCCGAGAATTATAACTTCCTATGCATATTGTTTCCGGCCCAACATTAATTTACTGTCTTTGACTCTTTTTGAGGCGGATCAGGCATCTGCTTGTTGATTCTGAGGAACTCAGCTCAGTGGCCAGAAATACCGGTTATCCGCGTTTCTCGTTAAAACTGAAGTGGCCTAGTGAGGGTGAAAACAGCCGGGACGGGTTTGCAATCTTTTGGAAAAATAATCAGAGTCTTAAAGTATTTTAGTTGAAGTATTTTTAAACATTGAGTAGAAACTGCTGCGACTTGTGCTTTAAATATTTTACTAGCCCAATTTGACTGCGAATCACTCTTGGTTGCCTAGTGGATTAGTTAGTTGACATTGTTTTGGGGAACATTCCAGCCCTCTTGGGAAGGATCATGTTCAGGTCGTTGTTAAAAATCCATATTTGCGATAAAACCAAAAAAAAATCTAGAAAACAGCCTGCTCAGATTTCAGCTGATTATTCCATCTAGTTATAAGTATCTAGCTGCTAAACATGCGAGAGGTTAATAAACTAACTGGTACTTGGTGTGCACCCTTTCCTGGAATCTCTAATAAAAATTCAGTAGAATCCCTCTTTTGCTCTAACAAAATTCAGCTGACCTATCCATTTTGCACTGTCAAATATTTCCTCGAACCACCCGGTACCGGACAGTCCGGGCACTTGGTGTATAAATACAATTATGCTAAGTTGAGTCCTGCCACAAACAAATCTGTAGAGAAATAATACATAGATGGCACTTTACACAAGGGACTTGTACCGTGACCAATAAACCAGAAACAGTTTTTTCGAATATAATTTAGAAGTCTAGGACTCCATTGTCGGAGCCACGTAGACATACCCGGACCCACAAGGCGGGGTCTCATGGTGAAAACTAAATAGAGCCAAATCTCAGCCAGGATTTGAACACTTATCTTGTGTAAAGTGCCATCTATGTATTATTATTAATTTCCGTGACATGGGATGTGAACTGGTTAGATGAATTTGCCTTCAGGCTGGATCACTGTTCCTATGGCCGGCTTCTACCAGATTATTGTAGTGGTTTGCGAATTCTTTCTAAGCCCCTCGGTAGCTCAGTTGGTAGAGCGCCCGCCTTGTAAGCAGAGGGTCCTGGGTTCAAATCCCGGCTGAGGAGCATTTTTGTCTTTCAGTTCACTACTTATAGAAAATCTGTAGAGATTTTCAGGTGGAAGGTCTGTTATTATATTGAAATTTTCTTTTGTAAATTCCATTATATATTAAATTTTGTCCCTCTTAAAAAAAAAAAGAAGAAAAAAAAAGGAAAGAATCAAACCGTTAGCGGGCAGCCACTCGTAAACGTTTTAAGTTTTCGTACCGAGTCTAAGATCCATGATTTCATAAGTATAAGTGGAATATAAAGCCACAGTCTCGTCTATGCTGATAGGTTGGAAGCAGAGAGAAGCTTTTTGTCGGTAGGATTTACTGAGTTGTTGTTTATTTTTTATTTTTGTTTTGTCTTGTATTTTGATATGTAGTGCGATAGCCCCCGGGCTTGAAGAAATATATATTGTGGTCGTGTTCCACCCTTCGAACAATAGTAATTATTAGTTACTATTTTCGTTCCAACCTCGTGAAAAGTTTCTACGCTGACCGTTCCAGCCTTGTCGAAATAGTAACTAATAGTAACTATTTGCTTACCACAGTCGGTAGCGTCGTAAGCGTGGTAACTACGAATCTCTGTGATGCGATTGGCTGGATTACCCGTGGCACGATTTTTGCTTAAAGTAGAAAAATACATTCCAGCCTTGACGCCAAAAATCCAGAATTCGTGGCGTCATGCGTAGTAAGTAAGGTAAGTAGGGTGGAACACGCTCCATATATCATATATATAGACAATACCCGCAACTTTCTATTTAGGAATGAGAGAGCATTACGCCTGCGATGTTGAAGTGAATCTGTGTTACTCTTCGCCGTGTCTCAACGGAGGATCCTGTATGAGAAAGGAAGGGGGATATACCTGCGTATGCAAGTCCGGATTTAAAGGTAAGATCAACTTAAGACAACATATGTTCACTCCATGTTGATGATTCCGTTTAGTTTGGTTGCCTTTCCGTCTGTTACAGCAAAGATATGCATATTTGAACACCTTTAAATATTTCGTCTTGTTTTTTTTGCTTTGAAACTGTCAGATGGAAAGGAAAGATAGCAAACTTGAAATGGGCCAACGCCAACTGTCTCAGCTTTCTTCTGGCATAAGGATTGTCTTGAAACTGTTCTTCTTAGATTGTTTGCTGACTTTCAGATTTACTACTTCTTCTGTTGGGGGAGCTGTTTAGTTTGAACGTCATCTAATTTGGTGAAATTACTGCCACTTAAGGGGTACTCTCGCCGTTCCCCGCGGACTCCACTTGAGGAGTCCCCGCGTTTTGTTTGTCCCCGGGACTCACTCCCCGTATTCTCGCGAGTCCCCACAGACGGGGAATGCTCTGACTATCATCACCATCATCAAAAAGGACCCCCTTTCAGATTCGGAGGGGAATCAATTTTTGCTGGTGGCGGTGCAATGTAAAATGAATTAAAAATAATCAGAATAAACAAAACCAAAAATAAAGTGGCTCCAGACTAATATCGTCAACTGCATATCTATTTGTCGAACAAAAATCCATGCTGGAAGTATTCCCTGTGTTCTCGCTGTTTCTGTCCGCGGATTCCGCGTGGAGTGACTTCCTCTATTCTCGCCGTTCCTTTTGATTCCCCGAGGAGTCCTCGGGGAACGGCGAGAACACGCCTTTAGCCAAAGATCTGAATTTCAGAACAGAACCAGCTTTATTTGTATTAATTTTTTTTATTCTTGCACTACTAAATCCTAATCGAGTACTTCTGAATCTTGCCACTAGATCATCCCACTTTCGTACCGAGTATGAACTAGCGACATGAACGTGGATGATCTCGACACCGCGATTTCGAATTCTTCCCCAACTTTACGCTTGAATGTACTCTTGTATCATGTCAAGTTGCAGGGAGAGGAGTGGGAAGAGAAAATAAATGTAATTTCGTATCAGCCGAAAAGCATCAGTTAAGAGAAGAAAAACTGTGTCAGCCTAAGAGAAAAATTGTGAAAAATTTCAAACAATTTTGGAGCTAAGATAACGTGTTGTCCCCAGATGACCCATCTATTCCCCCCTCCACTCCCGTCTTCCGTGCGTCGGTCCGAGAGGAATACTGGCAATAAGTTTTCCCCATATCCCGCTAATTCTTCTACCCAATTTTTACGTAGTTTCATTCCATCATTTATTTCTGGTAATTTCTTGTAAGTGTATTAGTTAATTTGTTTCTTGTGTGTCTGTGTATTTTGTAAATTTGTATTCCGTTTCTAGCTTTTAGCTATTCGGATTAAACTTGATTGATTGGTTGATTGATTGATTGATTGAAGAGAAGAATAAGCTCATCAGTACAAATGATGAAAAATACCTAATGATAAGCATACAGAAGATTTAATTAACCGACATTAAGCAAGTTCTTCTGACACGTAATTGATGGAATAAAGAACAACTTGAGAAGAACAAGTCAAGCTTAACTTTCGTCTTTCCCTTCTAGAAAGACTTCCTGATCTACGTCCTGATCTCTCCCAGATTTTGGTTTGCATTTTAATTGTCATCCATCTCTCAACTTTTCATCCGTCTGATATATGCAAAGTTTCCTCTGAGGAACTTTAGAAAACATCAGCTAGTCAACTGGTAATTGATTTTCCAGGAAAAAGCTGCGAGATCGACATCAACAAGGATACCTGCAGGCCAGGTGTTTGCCACAGCGGCTCCGTATGCGCCCCTAGGGAGGGATCTGGCTCCCCCAAATGCAACTCTTCCATTAAAGGCCCTGAGTGCATTCCGAAGGGGATTCAGTGTAAGAACTGCTCTGCCCCCTCCGAATGGGCCACTGAGACTTGCAGCTTGCGTGCGAGGACTTTCACTAAAGGGTCTTTCCTGACGTTCCCGGCGCTAAGGCAGCGATATAGGCTTCATCTGAAATTAAGGTATGGCTTCATCCGTACCAACCGCTGATTTTTTAATAATAATAACTTATTTTTCATCCATCAAAAAGACGGAGTAGGAATAAAGAAAGAAAAGAAGAAGGAAACACTATAATAAGAGGAGACCAGACAAACATAGAGACTACGACAACATTATCTTATCTACAAAACCATCCGAATGCTCTCTCATTGATGCTTAATTTTATTTTTGTACTTCTGTATAAGTTGTCCAACTGCTGTAAGTGGGCATCGTAAGCTACATCAGTTTGTAAAATAAGTGTCTTCTCGTGCTTGACCCCAACCCCCCTCTGTCGCCAGACCCGGTATTAACTGCCATTTATTCAAACGAGGCACGGTACTCGTGCCCAAAAGCTAGACTGCTGATACTAATATCATCTCTCACCCTCCCCTCCCCACCGTTTCATTACTTTATCTTATAAAAGGGTCATTTCGCCTTATTGGTTTTGCTAATCATGGTATAAGAAAGGAGAACAAACAGACTTCCCAGTGAAGATGTAATCCCGTCGGAAAGAACCAAGTTTCCCTGTGACGAATGTTATTGGTTCTTGGGAGTAATAGGCTGAGCTCCATTGCAGTCCTCCATATGTGTTTCAGTTCGTCAATTCAGCTCAGAGCAAATAATCCATCTGCCACACTGATAGCGGAAACTCCCAGAAAGTAAATGGTACTCATTCGATTCTGTCCGGAATGAATTTCCCGTCTGAGTTTCCCCGGACAGTGCAGTAAATCAACTGCTCTTTCATATTAGCTTCGCCACCCGTCAGAAGAACGGCCTGCTCCTCTACAATGGTCGTTATAACGAAATGCACGACTTCATCGCCTTGGAAATAATCAACAGCTACCTCCGCTTCTCTTACTCCTTTGGTGGGAATACGAGCGAAGTCAAAGTCACCATTCCTGGAGGTCTGAGCGATGGAAATTGGCATACCGTCACCCTCGACTACGTAAATATGGTGAGTGTATATTTATTTAATGGAAGGGGGATGTAGTGTCGCTGTGGTGCAGAGCAAAATAACACGTGCCACGACTTTTCAAGCTCTCACCATTGTTATTGGGAGTGCCAAGACTTGACTGAATTGACACACGCTCGAATGCAGAGCAAAATAACACTAGAGAGTAACTCCAATACCTATGCTTTCCATGCTTTGCAAACGGGCCATACTCATAGCGCTGCCCAGTACGCTTGCGGCATTTAAAGCGAGACAGACTTTCGAGTTCAAAGATTTCTAGTAAAGCAAAGGCGCGGTCTGCAGACACCAAGGTAACAATGGAGGCTGTATCATTTTTTTGCTATGTTCAGAATATGAAGTTATCGGAGCCAGCGCTGGTGAAAGACTGATTGAGTTTCAGTACGGACGTTCTGTATCTCTATTGGTGCTAGTGTCCATTCTATTCGAGTGTGTGTCAGTTTTGTCAAGTCTTGGCGCTACTCACTAGTGTTATTTTGCTCTGCTCGAATGGTAGCGATAGTAGCACCAGCAGCTATAGAGAACTTCCCTATTGAAACTCATTCATTCGTTCATCAGCGCTGGCTCCGAAAACTTCATGTTCTGAACACAGCAAAAGAATTATATAGCCCCCATTATTTCTTTGGTATAAGCACCTTTGCTTTACTATAAATTTATAAACCTGCGAGTTTGTCTCGCTTTAAATGCCGCAAGCGTAGTGGGCGGCGCTATGAGTATGGCCCGTTTGCAAAGCATAGGTCTTGGCGCTACTCCCTATTGCTATTTTGTTCTGCTGTAGTGCTAGGGTATAATGGGGTACGGAAGATAGAATAATAGGTAACGATCAGTTGATTTTCAGACTGACCATAAGCAATTTACTATGAGATCCATATAAATAAGTTTCACACTGTCTTATTATTGTGTTTTCATGTACTAATATTTATGTTTCCTGTTTATTTCTGCTGGAAATAGTGACAGTAATGAAGGATTTGCTCGAAGATGGAGAAGTATACAAAGAATGTTGCTTCCAGTTTCGACGTTCCCAAAATTCAAAAATGCAAACCACATGCAGTAATTGAGGAATATTCAGATGCTTCTTGCAGAACACGCTGGCAAATCCAGGGTTAAGTTGAAGGATCAAAAGCTGCTGTTCGAAAGAATTTATGAAAGATTGTCATCGCTTGCTCGCTGTATGCAAGTGGTATCCTACCATACTCACAGTTAGTGTATGAGACCTTCTGACAGATGCTAATCCGTAGGTATTTTTTCAGCTAAACCAAAAATATGGAAAAATGCTAAAAGCTATCTCTTGCGTCAACGACCTAATTGTCTAGAAAAACAGCAATCGTTTCTGAAATAGAATCTCAGGGTTATCTATTACTTCCTACAGTTCCTAGAACGAAACTCAAAGGGTAAATTCAAGTTCCTAGAATTGTCTTTTATTTCGCCGCAAGCAGAGCAAAATAACAATAGGGAATAGCGCCGAGACTTGACAAAATTGACACACACTCCAATAACAGCGATACCAGCACCACTAGCGATAGAGAACGTCCCTACTGAAAATAATTCAGCCGTTCACCAGCGCTGGCTCTGGTAATATCATGTTCCGAACATAGCAACAAATTATGCAGCCTCCATTATTTCCTTGGTGTGTGCAGACCTCACCTTCGCTTTACTAGAAATTTCTAAACCCGCAAGTTTTTATCGCTTTAAATGCCGCAAGCGCAGTGGGCGGCGCGTATGTAAAGCATAGGTCTTGCCACTACTCCCTAGTGTTATTTTGCTCTGATGGCAAGTTGGGCTTGCGACACTAGCACCACTAGCGATGGAGAACCTCCCTACTGAGACTCAATCAGTCGTGCACTAGCGCTGGCTCCAATACTTCATATTCTAAACACAGCAGAAAAAAAAGGTACAACCTCCCCCCGTTACCACGGTGTGTGCAGACCACACAGCTACGCTAGCAAGTTTGTCTGGCCTTAAATGCCGCAAGCGTAATGGGCGGCGCTATGACTATCGCCCGTTTGAGAAGCACAGAAAGCATAGGTCTTGGTGCTACTCCCTAGTGTTATTTTGCTTTGGCTCTACTGCTATGGCCTGAGAAGAACCCTTGTCAAGAATTTGTTTCCCTGTTTTCGCTGTAAGTCAACGGGTCTGCGAAAAGGCTTGAAACAGCCAATGCCGTGGGTTACTTGTTGAAAGCACAGCCTAGTTTCAAAGTATTTAAATATTTTAAAATACTATAAGTTGAGTAGTAAATAGTGCGAGGGGTCCTTTAAGAATGGTCAAGACATGACCCACTGTTATCTTTTTGACGATCAGCTCCGAAAAAAAATGTGTTTTGCGGCGTGTTTTACTCGTTTTCTTTGGTTACAGTCGGATTATTCTTACCTCTTCGCAGATAAGATTAATGCCGAATATAGATAAGATTAATCCGAGTAGCAAATACTGCAGTTAACTTTAATTCTTGTACGAGAAAGTGTATTCTTACTTCCGAAAGTTTATACCATCTTGCAGTTTGCTGTCCACGTAACTTAATAGTGGAGGGATCGCTGTAGTGATAAGGATCATAAGTGCTCTGTCGTGACATGGGGGCCGTTGCGCTCAGGTTACATTAAGTCTCCATTTACATTTTCTTCGGTTTCTTTGTATTCAACCAAATTATCATTTATTCATGCCTTATCATCTCCACCTCATCAAAGCAAATTTGCCTACGTGTGTCCGCCATATGATTAGTTCCGAATCCATTTAGGGGCTCAGAAACACTGAAAATCCGATATCCGCCGCAGAAGTGAGATTTCCGAAGCAGATAACCAACAAATTGTCGGGGTTTCAGTTTGAATGATGCGGTATATCTGATGTGCATCAGAGTGACAAGTTACGTTTTGATCAGTTCAAAGTACAAAACATGGAGTCCATCCATCACTAACCTGTCATTGTTGTCTGTCATTGTGCTTCCATAAAAGGGAGAAGTTGATTCGCTAATAAATTCTTCACTTGCTTTCGAGGAATAATAGTCATTTGTCATGAAAGGAAATTAAAAGAAAGAAATGTAGTTTCGATTGATGGACCGTTGAATTTATTGTTCTTGGTTATTTTTGACGGGACATAGTAGAAGCCAAAATGGCGTAGTATGAATACGCAATAAATACATAAACTGGCACAACAATAAACTGAGATTTATTGTATACGAGGCTCGTCATAGGGCACTGAAGCTCGATTGAAAGCAATTCTTTTAGCTTTTATCTGCGCACTCTTTACGATTGAACAATACTTCGCATTGGGGTCGAAGGACTGGTAGGCTACCGATTCGCCAGAAACGTTTTTAGTGGTAAGGTAAGGTTCCTAAATAGCATGTTTGAGTTTTCTCGGTTCTGTTACACCCAGTGTATCCCTTGACTGAATACACTGCATTATTTGGATTGTATGAAGGGATTTTTGTGTCACTATTTACTCTAGTATGACCTTTAGAATATCTACGGCCGTCCTCACAACGGAAAATTCTACTATGACGTGGAAAATTTGAATTTAAATACAAACGCGGCTTTTCAGTGGCCAGTGGTGAGCTAGACGATGACTGCACTGCGTTAACACTTACTTTTCCTAAATCGCTTGCGTCAAGCATAAACACAGCTACAAGCGCACAGAACTGCCACAAATTCGAGAGGGAAATTTCACCATATCGGAATCGATAATTCATGAATAGCGGAACAACGAAGTAACGGATTTTCATCTGGTCTTCCAGCCTCTGTAAGTGAAAAAGTGATGAGTAACTAGCTTATTTCATCTCAGCCCTTTTCAGTTAAACTTTAAGTGAATAACTGATGGGTCACTAGATTGTCCTATCTCGGCCCTTTTCGCTTAAACTTTAAAGACGAAAAAGTTGTTCGCTTTGATGGGATTTGAGCTTTTTTTCTTCAGTTAAATTGGCCTGAATCCTCTTCCGACTTTTGGCAGCAGAGTTCTTTCATAAGGAAATCAGTCATTTCTTTCGCGTCATCCTTTGTAGTTGGCTTACATTTTCCGCCGCCTTGCAATCTCAGGGGATTCGGTTTTTTCTCGGAACATAAAAGGATTCCTAAATAACATTTTACAAAGGGAAGGTTTTTGTGATTCGGTGTGACAGCAGGAGTCTATGCGATTATTTGTTTGCCCAGACTGCAGCGCCACGGTTGGCCGCCGTAAAAATACTTGCATTCAGAAGGGTTAAATCAGAAGATCGAAAGTCACTGTACTTCATTGGATGCAGTTTTGCAAAAAAAAAAAAACATTAGCTAAAAGCAAGAAGTGGTTAGATATTTCTGTAAAATTCTGTAGGGGATTATCCTATATGCAGTGTACTGGTTTCAAAATATCAAAGGATGGTACAGAACAGATTAAGAAAGGAACAAAATGGTGAAGGAAATATGAATCGTAACAAGAGCTTATAATACTCTTATATTATTGGATGCAGTTTCGCAAAAAAAATAAAATATTAGCTAAAAGCAAGAAGTGGTTAAATATTTCGGTAAAGTTCTGTAGGGGATTATCGTACATGTAGTGTACTGGTTTCAGAACATCAAAAGGATGGTACAGAACAGATTAAGAAAGGAAAAAAAATGGTAAAGGAAATATGAGTCGTAACAAGAGCTTATAATACTCTTATATTATTGGATGCAGTTTCGCAAAAAAAAATAAAATATTAGCTAAAAGCAAGAAGTGGTTAAATATTTCTGTAAAGTTCTGTAGGGGATTATCGTACATGTAGTGTACTTGTTTCAGAACATCAAAAGGATGGTACAGAACAGATTAAGAAAGGAAAAAAAATGGTGAAGGAAATATGAGTCGTAACAGAGCTTATAATACTTTTATAGCTTATGAATACTCATCTGTCACTCCTTTAAAAATGCATCTTCCTCTAACTATGCAAATCCCAGCCCGAATGAGGTCTATCCCTGTACCCATACTTCTGCGATCTCCCGTCTCTGCAAATTCCCTACACTACACTGTAAAAAGTTTCTCCAAATAAGGATGCAGTATTTACTACTGGTATTAATCTTATCTCAATTGGGATAAAATTAATCCAAATAAGGGATAATCTTATCTCAATAAAGACAAGATTAATCCCAGTAGCAAATACTGCAAGTTTTTTTTTACAGTAGCCCTATGGTGCAATGCCAAACAGATTTGTGTACAAGGTCTTGTTATATGCCCCCACTCAGTATTTCCGTAGAACACGACGGTGGGTTTTTGCCCGGCGCGTTGATGGAAAAGCAAAGGTTCTGTCTGTCGTTATCCGTGCTTGCATTTACGCAACAGGCGATAATTCAGATACAAGACAATGGACCTGCAGACACCTGATTTCGTGTTGCAACTTTCCCGATTTGTCCCTACTCTCGATCCTTCGTAAAATTATTTTCAACTTATCTTAGCTTTCCCGCCCATCACATGGTCCCGTCTTCTTTAGTCAAATTTGTGTTTTTTGTGTCTTATTTAGATTTGTTTTTCTTTGTTTGTACTGCTGTTTTGTCTTGTTTAATAGATTATAAAAGAAATAAGTAACATTATGAGGCCGGTCGTCAGCAGTCTGGTACAAGTATCTTGGTAGTGACGTGTGCTTAAAGTTTAATTGAAAGGGGTTGGGATAGGACAATCTAGCTATCCCTCACTTATTCACTTAAATTGGCTTGAGAACCCGCTAAAATGCGTTACTTTGTTATTCCGCTATTCGCGAATATTCGATTTTCAAATAGTACAATTTCCCTGTCAGGTTTGTGGTACCCATGTGGGCTTGTACTTGTGTTGTCTGCTTGACGAAAAAGATTTACGAAATGTTTTTATTCAGGCACTAAGCAGTCTTCACCAAGCTCACCACTGCCCACTGAAAGCCGCGTTTGCGTTGAGATTAAAATTCCCCGCGTCTTATTAGAATTTAGGCTGTGGGGACGGCCACAGATATTCTGAACGTCATAACTAGAGCAGATAGTGGAAAATAAAAAAATCCCTTAGCAGAATCCAAACTATTCAGTGTAGGCTACTCAGTTAAATGACACACAAATAGGTTGGCTTTTCAGTTAAACTTTAAAGAAAGAGGCATCACTTGGGTATCAGCCTTTCTCAACGCATATCAATACAAAGACTTCAGACCCTATATTCTATCTCTACATCTTTTCACTGTTTCAACAATGTCTTCGGCCTTAGCTTACCTGTACCTTACCTTACCTTACCTTAAATCGCACTTCCAGCGAGATAAGGTGGTGTTAACCTCCTGTAGAGTCTCTCGCTGGTTGGCGCCGTGATTGTCAGATCGTTGTTATAAAACCTTGTTCATTTCAGACTGCCACCTTGAGCGTGGACGACTGCAACAGTGACATCGCCGTCAAATTTGGCTCCAAGCTAGGAAGTAGTTGGCAATGTGCCAACCAGTCTCGACAGATACTCGAAGCGAGGTAACTCCCCCTCTCGAGCTCCTTTAGACAAATATTGTCTGGAAAAAGTGTTCCTTCGTGGGAGATTGATTATGTGTAACAGCTGTGGACTCGTATTCATGCTTGTTGAAAAGAAATATTTCCGCTTGGTTGGCTGGTGTTTGGTTTTGAGGCGTACCTCAAGCAATGAAGTAGACGACATTCCATAATTAATTCTTTTTTACTTCTTCTCTGTGTGCTGTCGTATTTTTGCCTACCGTCCCACGCCCATCTGTCATCGAGTAGTTGGCTGAAAATAATTGTTTTCAAAAGATTTCAAGTCCTACGGTACGGAACATAGCCCACCCGCAATCAGGAAAGGGGCTTTTTTATTCACATGATGTGTTTGCACAGGCTTATAATTTACAACTAGCTTGTCCTGGATGAATTTAAAGGACCTGTCTTACCTATGATACTAAAGCGACCTACTTCCATAATCCCTTCATATGTATCTAAACCCGGAGACCCAAATTTCATAAGGTACATTCTAACCCCTCTAACAAAACCACGCTGATTTTCTCAATTGCCGTGTTTTGCTACCTTTGATGTGGATCACGCTGTCGACGGTTGTCTGCGAGAAGTTTTTCCATCAGATAAAAACTGGTTTTTTTTCCTGTTTTCGCTGTAAGTCAACGGTTTCGGAAAAGGCTTTAAACAGCCAAAACCGTGGGTTATTTGTTGAAAGCACAGCCTAGTTTTAAAGTATTCAAATATTTTAAAATACTGTAAGTTGAAGAGTAAATAGTGCGAGGGGTCCTTTAAGGATGATCATGACATGATCCACTGTTGTCTTATTGATGATTAGCTCTGAAAAAAAAGTGGGTTTTATGGCACTTTCCGGAAAAGTTGGCTTAAAAAGAAATTATGTACTTGAAGAACTCTGAGCATGCAAGTAAGCAGGCGTACTAGAGGCAAATAGACCATTAGATAAGTTATGTGAACCGTCCAAAGCGACTCTGGAGCTGCAGGAGGACCATGCGAATGTCCCTTAGGAGGTCCAAGATGCACTAGAACTTAACTAGAATCATGTTTGACCCATGGAAGTATGTGAGCACAGTGAGAGGGAATTGATACAGGAGAATTTAATTTCTTTCTCCTGACAATAAAGTCCGGTGACTTAACGTTCTACAACAAGGTACGAGAAGCTGCTTCTATTGCCATGACATACGCGTCGATTAGCTTGTCCTTCAGCCGCCTTGCTGCCTGAAAAATCCATCTATTTCGAAGTCTAGCCAACTAGCGAAATATGGGGGCTACTCCTTTTGCCCGATGTTTACTTAAACTTCTAATAGAAAACTTTTCTTTTGGTGGACTTCTCCTAGGGCAGACTGCTTAATTTTGTAGACCACGAAAAATGTCATGATGAAAACTAATGATGTTAGCCCTTATTTCGCCTTCACCGAACTTTGATGCTGTATGTTCGAGCTTTTGAACAGATTAAAATAGTTCGTCCCGCTGCTGATTGATAAAGCTACCGGTAATATGAGTAACCAGCGTGTTACGGTTAAACACCAGCAAAGGCGTCGCTAGCCAAAATGTTTGGGGGGGGGGGGGCGAGGCATTTACCGACTGGCTGGTAATTTTTACCGACTGTTTCTGCAGAAAAAGACGACGGTTTTCAACAACAAAAAATGACAGTTTTGAAAAAAAATCGACTGATTTTCAGAAAAATTCAATGATTTTCAGAAAAACCGACTATTTTGACGAAAAGTCGACCAATTTTCCGAAAAACCGACCGTTTTCGTGAAAAAAATAAATTGTTTTGACGAAAAATCGCGACGCTTCGGTTACTTTTTACCGACTGGCCGACAGCATTGGAGGGGGAGGGCGTCCCCCCCCCCCCCCCCAGTGGTGACGCCCCTGATCACCAGTACATTAGGATTTAACATTTCATTCATTCCGACTGCAGAGTAAGTCTCCGTGGTGTATGTATCTCTTATTTACACATTGATCGCTTTACCATTGAACTAGGGAAACTTTACACACACGTTATTCGGCTGTGTATTCAAACAACTTGGTTTTGAGTTTTAGTGGAATTTCATGAGATTTGCTTTGCTTTCAGAGAATGAAAGGTAAAATCGAAACCCCATGCTCGTGGTTCTTTCGAGTCCCCATATGAGACTGACGTTGCCTGTGTGGTTAGTCTGGAACCGCGAACTTTACACGTGTTGCGTAGAAGGCTCGCAATCCTAAATGTATTTTGTTGTTGTTTTTATGTGTTGTATGTGTAATGGCTCTAGAAGCCGTAGTCGAAGTTAAATAAATAAATAAATAAAATGCTGATGAATGGGTCGGTGAACGTCATGCGCTGATCAGGTCTACTCAGTTACACTAACCAGGACTTTTCTGTTTTTTCTTTATTTATGTCTCATTTTTTCAGATGCGTTTTTCTAACGGAAGTATGTCACCGCTTCTTCGATCTTACTGCTCCATTACAAATCGGAGGTCTGCCTGCAGTTGGCGGGACTTTCCCAGTCTCAACCTCCAATTTTGAAGGCTGCATGAAGGATCTCTACATTGACCACGAACTGACCGACTTGAATAGGTGGGTTATTTACAATTCCCAGATTTCACAGAAATGTTTCCTTTGACTCTTGTCAGCCGGTCGGTAAGTATATCCCACCTCCTAGGGCAGTGCCAGGTGTCTCCTCTACCGGATCAGTTTGGGGGAGGGTTGGTCTTCCCTGGTATATTGACATAGACCAAAGACAACGTAATAAAAACGGTGGTAGAATATGTGAGGTGGGATTTAAATAGGAGATCATTATGTTTTCAATGTTTTAATATATTTTGTTAAATTAGGTTACATTAGGAGTATCTCTCTAATCGTTTATGCTTTAACTGTTGTACGAAACCGAGCATCTAATATACGTGTAGCATGTACCCGAGCGGCTGGTACATATTAGACCATACCGGTACTCTGATCTTAATCCTCGAAGGGTTGGTTCGTAACTGTGGAGGGGGAAGTTCGGACGGTGGGTCCTAGGTCCTACATTCAATACACAGTGGTTAGAAAACACACTTACTCTTAATATTGAAGTTCTGCATACATCAAACACATCTGTTAATCCAACGATCACTACTGTCTTAGCACTTACCTAAGACTGCCTCCCTTCATACGATTACATTCGTCTTATATAGTGCTTCATCTTAAATTGTTTCGACTCTTGGCTGGCTCTCCAAGATTTAAGCATTTTGGCCAGTTCTCAAACATAAAGTATCTTGAACACGGTGTGTCGAGAAAAAGGCACTTTGCAAGAATTGTTATAAACATTTGGAATTAAATATTTCGTGTCGTTACAATTTGTATGTCGTGTCTATACAAATCTGTGTATTCGAGGCTAAGTAAATACTATTATATTCTCTCCTATTCTATTATATGATGTTATTCTCAGTAACTTCATTTGGTGGCAAGACATTCGGGATCATGAGCCTTCTAAGACTTCCTATTCTTGTAACCGCACGGGGAGGCGGTCTTTTTTTTTTTTTTTTTTTTTTTCTAAATTTATGAACGCATATAAATATTTTTTTTTTTTAATCCCACCTCCACTCCACTCAGTGACGCAACTTTCTTTATCACCACAACTCAAATTTCTTATCTTTATACGTCACCTACACTTTACTCTTACACTAAATTCTAATTCTAATTTATTTCCTACTTTAAATTATTATCAATCTTTTAATTTTATTTGAGCAGTTAAAACAATTACACTCAAAATAGCCGTATCCTACAATCAAAACTATATCATTCACATTAAAGTAATGGCTCAGCCGGTATCACAGGGTGCCCTTCCAGCATAGGGCACCTTTGATGAAAGGGCGGTCTTTGATGAAAGTTGCGCGGCTCGAAAGCTGTTGAGATTTTGGGTGGTTGTTATGCACTGTCAGAAATTTCATAACAGATCACACGAGTATGAGCGGTTTCAACAGATAATGCGTAACAGATAACACGAGGATGTTGTCTTTGCTGTTTGAAAACGTTATGTATGAAATGTCATGCATAACAAGCTTTGTTAGGAAGAGCCAAAAAAGCATCTACTGACTTTATTCCTTCCTTATCGTCACGATGTCGGAAAACTCAGCAGATATTTTTTGGCGGTTTTTTCGGTTCTTCCTGATGGTAAAGCTTATTATGCGTAACATTTTGAAACACAACAGATAACATCCACAGTGTTATCTGTTACACATTATCTGTGGAAACCCCGCATCTTCGTGTTATCTTCGGTAGTGCTATTTCTGTTCGAGATTATTTAACCAGGAGATCGTCTGTGTGCGTCTTCAATAAGGTTGCTCTGCCTCAAGTCCTTTTATTTTCTAGTTGGCATCCTTATTTTTCTAATTCTAATATTGCGCATATTAAAACTACTTTTTTTAATTTTCGTAAATTTTTGTGTAGACTTTCAAAATTCCATTCTACTTCGTCTGCTATAAATTTGTATTATTTGAAAGATCCACTTCAAATTATGCGAAAAAAGCAACAAAAATTTCTGTCGAAAATGTCTTCTCTTACTCATAACCTATATTTAGCGGTTAAAGAGTTACTATAGTTTTACGCGTGTGTATAATGTTATTTTCTTGTATTTTTAGTATGCTTTGGCCAGATTGTTTTTTAGTAGTATTACATGTTGGGCCAATTTGTATGTATTTACTTCACGTTATACTCTCCAATCTTGGAGGTCAGTAAAATATTTGAATTTGAATTTGAATCTGTTGTGAAACTCCTGACAGGGGGGGTACCAAGCGTTTGGTTTGGGAATTTCGTGCTTCAGTTATGGAATGCGAGTGAATAGGGGGACAGAGCTTTGCATCCCGTTTAGCGCTTGGTCGCTCTTGAACTGCAAGACTTCAATGGCTTACCACCAAGCCATCGTTAGCAGAATGCAGTACCTTGTGAATTTACTTCCAGTTCTCAGTTATTGCTCAGTATCCTGAAACTCATTATGATATTCCGCTGAGTTAATAAGGAGGTCTCGTCCTTCGTCTCCAGTGCAAATTGTAGCGTAGTCTGAAGACTTTAATTGAAATGGGACTTTCAGCTTCGTCTCGGATAATGGAACGTCTCCCGGATGCCCAGATAAAAGAGGTCTCTGCTCGTCGAATCCCTGCCAACATGGAGGACGTTGTAAGGAGGGCTGGAGCACCTACGTCTGCGAGTGCCCGGACGGGTGGGGCGCGAAGGATTGCAGCGAAGGTAACTATTTTCTTAAAGGACCTGTCTTACCCAGAATACTAGCGCAACCTACTTCCATAATCACTCCATATCTTTCTAAACCCGGAGACTCCAATTTCGTACGGTACATTCTAACCCTCTAACAGAACCAGGCTGATTTTCTCACTTGCCGTGTTTTACCTTCGATTTGTATCACGCTGTCGACGGATGTCTGCGAGAAGTTTTTCTATCAGAAAAAGTGGTTATGTAAATGTTTCCCCTGTTTTTGCTGCAAGTCAACGGGTCTCGGTAAAGCCTTACAACAACCAAAACCGTGGGTTATTTGTTGAAAACACAGCCTAGTTTTAAAGGATTCAAAAATTTTTAAAATACTGTAAGTTGAGTAGCAAATAGTGCGAGGGGTCCTTTAAGTCTTTTAACGGTTCTGAATTCCGAATTTAAATTGATATATTTTGTAGTTATGTTTGTTATCGTGTTACAAATTTTCTCGAACAGGTATGTAATGGATATCTTCCTATGACCCACAGGTAGTTATAATATGAAAATGAGTTTTGTGGAGGTGGGCACGATATCGTATCAGACTCCAGGGAGATATATTCAAATAATGTATACAATGGATACGTCAGCTACGATGCTGCGTCAGCGATATTTCGGCCTTTCTTGGCAAGGGTCCTCGTCAGGATGTCAATCTTCCGGGTCAACGTCAGGGAAGGAAACAAACCTGTAATGAATAACTGAAGCTTCTACCGACTATAATATCTTATTCGGGCAAATTACTTCCAAATACCACTGTAGGGAAAAGAAACTAGCCCTGAGATTTAATTTTTGACACGGCCGCTGTTTTTGCTGTTTTTGATGACAGGAAAGGTTTTTTTTTTCTGTATTTTGACCAACTGCGGTATTAAAATTTTATTCAATTAATAACCTCATTCTACGTTTCTATTAGGGAGTACTCGCCTGTATCTATTACTTTTCATAATCACACTGCACGGAAAAACTAGTGCTGAGATTTTTCACACGGCTGCTGTTTTTGCTGCACGATTGAGGCGACGACAGGAGAGGTTTTTTCTGCATTTTGATCGACTTCGGTTTTGTTGTTAATAAGGGACTGAGGCTAAAATTTCCTTCCATTAATAACCCCGTTCCACGTTTCTGGTAGCGAGTACTCGCCTGTATCTCGGTTAATGCCTGCTCGGTTTTTGGGATCCCAGAACGTACGTGGAGGGATACCTATGACATTGCAAAAGTTGTCCGTCCGTCTGTCCGTCCGCCCGTCTGTAAGCAAGATAACTCTCAAAGGGAATATAATATTTTGATGAAACTTGGTGTGAGGACTCTTTGGTTCATCGGACAAGTCAAGTTCGTAGATGGGCTTTGTAACCCTATTTTTAGGGGTGGAAGAGGGGTTAAAATTAAGGGGCAAAGAAAATATTTTGAAACAGCTATTGTGATAGTCGATTATAGGGTAAGAAGGCATGCTGAACACGATGAGGAAAACCATTTTCTTGCCCAAAAAATAGTTCGTCCGGAATCCGGCGAAAACCGGAAAGTTTGTTTAAAGTAAAATTTGTATTTGATGTCGATTAGATGTTCGATTTAGGGTTAAGAAGACTTGCTGAACACTTGTGTGAAAATCATTTTCTACCCGGACGAGTAGTTCGTCGGGAATCCGGCCAAAACCGGAAAAATATTCTTTGAGCCCAAGCTGACTTTGAAACATTTATTCAAACAATGTTTACAACGGATTCGTCAGCTATGATTTTTCATCAGCGATATTTCGGCCCTTCTTGGCAAGGGTCCTCGTCAGGCTGTCAATCTTCTGGTTCAACTTCGGGGAAGGAAATTATTATTACAGGTTTGTTTCCTTCCCCGAAGTTGAACCAGAAGATTGACAGCCTGACGAGGACCCTTGCCAAGAAGGGCCGAAATATCGCTGATGAAAAATCATAGCTGACGAATCCGTTGTAAACATTGTTTGAACAAAACCGGAAAATTAGTTAAAAGTAAAAGTTTTATTTGTAGCTGTTCAGAAATCCAATTTCGGGGTAAGAAGTGATGCTGAATCCATATATGACAATCATTTTTTACCCGGACATATAGTTCGTCCGGAATCCGGATGGAACCTTAAATTTTGTTATAAGTTAAATTTTTATTTGAAGTTGATTAGATGTTGGGGAAAGAAGATACGCTGATCTTAGCTTTTTTTTTTCACCGGATAAGTAGTTCCGTAGTTCAGTCGAAACCGGAAAATTGGCAGAAACAAGGCAGGAGGTTTGAGTCAAAATAGATATGACTTTCAGGGGTAAACACACATGCTGAATCCATATCTGAACTTTGTTTTCACAGATGATTAACTATTTGGCCTTAATCTGTTTCTGAATTTTGATATTACAGGTGTTCAAGGAGTCTGTCGAAGACCGGACCTAGCGAAGACAAGACCTAATTCTCTAGATCAAATATTGGATTTTTGGGATCCCATGGAAACCTTTGGTCTTGTTCTTTACCTCAACTGCTTCTCGAATAGTTTGATGGAGTCCGGTGTACGTTGCAAGAATTTGTTTTTTTTTCAAAATATACTGAATGGGATGGGTTTTCGAAATAATCGTCTGCAAGTGCAGATTTGAAAGTATAGCTATGACGGTGTCCGTTGGAAGATTGCTTAAGATTGACTGGCTAATGAAGCATCGTAGCTGACATATCCGTTCTGTACATTATTTGATATGTTTCAAAGTCAGCTTGTGCTCAAGGAATTTGTATATACCAGGGAGGACGATACGAAGGCATATCGACCTCTTCGAGCACTTTTCCTCAAATACTGAAGAAAGAAAAACAATAAAAAATAATTCAGACAAATCTAAAAGATTTTTTTTTTTAAACTGAAAGAAAATCTGCTTTCCTGTCCAACCAACCTGGGTCATACCTTGTTACAATCACAGGTCCACTGAAACACGACTTGTCAACTGAAACAACAATTATCACTGTCTTTTTGTTGAATTTGCTCTAAATTTCGACAATCGACAACCTGTGAGTTACGGCTTCTGAAACCAGTGACATTCTGTCGACTATGAAACTAGGTTCTTTTTACAAACTATTACCTAGAAATCTCGCTTTATCATCTTCATAATACTCCTCAAATTTTAGGCTCAATTTTTATATTTACTTTACTGGTAAGAAGCGGGTCTCAGAGTTCGTTTCGCTTTATCGAAGAAACAAAAATGAATGTCAAATCTCAGAATTTTGCGACTAATGGCAACACTGATTTGAGCTGATTAATTCTGTCTCTCTAAAATCTCGCCGCTAGATCGCATCTGCTTTGCCGAAAATAGAAAAGCTGGGTGTTGGCTACAGATTGTGTTGTTACAAACAGAAGTGCCCGGGTCACAACAGTAGTCATTTCCCATGTGAGCATTAGGCTAGGGTTGTCATTTCACCAAGCAAAATTTCCTACAAAAGTAGCAAACAAGTACTACCAAAGAAGATTGTGTTGCCCACTGCACAAGATTTGTGTTCGAAAAAGTTACAATAGTTAACATGCCTCCATCTCAGAGCATGTTCCACCCTTCGAACAATAGTTACTATTAGTTACTATTTCCGTTCCATCCTCACGAAAAGTTACTACGCTGACCGTTCCAACCTTCTCGAAATAGTAACTAATAGTTACTATTTACTTACCATGCTCGGGAGCGTAGTAAGCGTAGTAACTACGCATCTCTGTAACGTGATTGGTCGGAATCGCCCGTGGCAGGATATCCTGCTGGAAAATAGAAAAGTCGTTCCAGCCTTGACGGCAAAAAGCCATAATTCGTGACGTCATGCGTAGTAACTACGGTAAGCAGGGTGGAACACGCTCTCAGTTGATATCGGAATACCCAGCTCGAAGGCCATTTAAAAATATCAACCTCACTGCGCTCAGCCGATACTGATCATAACCTGCCTCGGATACGTTATTTTCAGTGGCCGTCTCGTTGTTATAATCCGGTATCGATCTCAATGTCGGAAATTAACCTTTAATATTTTAAAATTGTAGCATATGTTTGACTATGTGACCATGTTTGACTATCCACCACTATTTTTGTAACATGATAACATGGAATTAAACGGATTATTAACTATTACTGTATAACAGTTTTGTCCCCTAAAGGCTGCTCTTTTCGAGGGTGCCGATCCTCCAAGTTTCATTACGACAAGCCCCCCCCCCCCCCTCCGAATATGGTGATAGTGCTTGGTGGTACAAAATGGGTTAGTCTGCTTTTTTTGACAATGCAAAACGGATACGTCAGCATCATGCAAAACGGATACGTCAGCATCATTTTAATAGAGCTATATTTCGGCCTTTCTTGGCATGGATGCTCTTCAGGCTCAAGCTGAATGTAGCTGACGTGTCCGTTTTGCATTGTCAAATATGATTCACAGTCAGCTTGGGCTGAAGGAATATGTTTTGTTTTTTGTCGGGAATATCCCATTGGCATTGATTGAACTACAATATTGTTCTGTCCTCTCGCTCCACTGTGCTTGCCCTACAATTGGAGCCGTGTGAATTCCCTGGTGCCTTCTGGAATTATTCCCAGCACCTGCTTGGAAAGTTCTTTGCTAGGAATTCCCTTTGTTTGGCCCCCTTTTTGTCGCACTCGTACTTAGGCGAGGTATTTCTCCAGACTTATTTCCGGGAGTATATGTTTTACCACTTCCTTCCGTCTAAGTTTGATCTCTTTACAGCCATTGATCCAGCCAAATCACTGCAGGGGGAAGGATATATAACCTATGTCCCTGGTTTACGCCCGGTTCAGTTTCCGTATATCGCTAGTGTTTCCTTCAGAACTCGCCAGCCGTCTGGGATTCTGATGAGAGTGGATGCTGGGCAATCCACCTCCTTTACCATGCAGGTTAGTTAAAGTATAGATTTAGATTTTAGATTTAGGTTCATTGATTGCTGAGCAGCCCGCGGGTCATGGTAACATTTAATTACAAACATTATAACAAAAATCTAGTCCGTAATATTTTTCTGCTCTAATAATATAATTTCTACAATTTCTGAGATACTTTGTAATTTCTATATCATTCGCATTTTCTTATTCCCAAAATCTATGTTCCGTCACTAACCTCAGAAAGCGTCCTAGTCTCTCTCAAAACACCATCATTAATTCATATTTTAACTAATCTTCGTCAAATTGACAAACACCATTAGTTGCGTTTTTTGCCTTTTTTCCATAGGTCGGTTAATCTACCTATTTGCCACTATTGACCCCCCCCCCCCCCGCCGCATGGGCCCAGATTTCCCTTGATTCTTGTATACTTGAGGAGAAATATCTATGGATGAGGATTTGGTGATTTGGTGTAACAGCAACAAATAAGACGACGCGACGTACTTTAATCTTTAATTACCAGTTGGAAACGGGACTGTTTTGTAATATGATCGATGATATGCAGTTCTTAATGAGCTGTGACAAAGGGGGCATTAGGCTGCTACGATTTGGTTTATTGCGCTTGTTATTACCTTGCTAATGAAAGAGGTTCAAAGGGTGGGACTGGCTGACAGACACTCAGTGTTCGAAGTCAAGCTATTCGTGCAAGATCTTCAAAATTTCTATTGATTTACTGGCAGTTTGTTTACTTTTAAAGCTTTTAAAGTGGGATGATTACAAATTAGGTTATTTCAATACTTGTTTGGTTATTGGGGATGAGAAATGTCTTGGTTCTAAAGCTATCTGTATATAAAGTGAGATAAACATTTTACTTTTACACTCCACGTCTGAGCGCTTGCGCACTTGTTTCGTCTCTCTGATCGGTTCGACTGAGTTCTAAAAAACGGCTTATAAGAAAAAATGGCGCCCTCATTATGAACGTCGCCGGCGCCCATCTCTCCCATTAGAATTTTGAATTTCGCGCCCTGCCAAGAGCGTAGGTCGGTTGGACGGAGCTCCCGCCTCAGTCCACAGGTCGGTTAACCAAAAAAACAGCTTATAAAAACTTAGGTCGGTTAACCGAAGGAAGAAAACGACTTATATTGGGAATCTTGTAGGTCGGCTAACTGGATAACGGCGAAAAACGTAGCTATTGTTCTTTACCCCATTCAGTTAGTTCCATACGCTCGCAAAGCATATGCACACTCTCATCCCAACAACCAAGACAGAAGCAAGGAGCAGATTTATGTCAGCAGTTACCATTATAACGTCTTACAATTGACAGACCATCCGCCAACATTTCAATAGTTTCCTTCGTTTGGGCGTTTGGCTGGGAAAATGAAACCGTAGCCTGCAATCGTAACTCCAGTGCCATGTTTACGGAACTTGCCCTTACGCCAAATGCCATATAGTGATCGCAATTTCTGTCCGTCGGTCGGTCTGTCGTCGGTCCGGGTTTTGCTAGTTTGGGCACTTCCACATAAGCTAAGACGATGAAACTTGGTCTGTATATCAGGGACCGACCCGATTACTGAAAACAGTAATTTCCCCGATCCTACCATCTGGGGGGGGGGGATGGGTATCCGGAAAATTGAGGGTTTTTTTAACTTACGAACGGGTGATCGGATCTTAATGAAACTTGATATTTAGGAAAATCTTGCGTCTCAAACGACCCACTTCAAATCCGGACCGGATCCGGTGAGTTGGGGTGGGGGGTGCGGAAATCTTCGGAAACGCTTAGAGTGGAGAGGTCGGGATGAAACTTGGTTGGAAGTAAATAAGTAAGGTTTATTAGACAAAGACTTGCTAGCGAGCTAATGTGGTTGCTTTACAAAACATCATTATTTTTAACACTCACAAGTCATATAACGGGACATACGCCGGCACTAGTACTAACCTTACACTGACATTTCATTGACATAATCGGACCAGATTAGGGCACTGTGGGGGAAGTGGGGGGGGGGGGGGCTGTATTTCCGGTGCTTACTGATGTTTTAGGAGGATGAAACTTGGCAGGCCCGATGAAAATTTGTAGCCTGCGTAGTAGTACGAAAAAGGTGTATGTAAATACTATGTAATAGCAAAGAATACTATCATTTAATTTGCCTCTGACTGGTCCAATCTTAAGTAGTAGTATCTAGTAGCATCCTGTCTTGCCATTTAGCATCCAGTCTTGCTAATAGTAGCATATAAGTAGTATGCCGGTAGCCTTGAAGTAGAAGCATGTAGTAGCATCAGTTAGTAATGCATGCTGCTTTTTCGTACTTCATAGTACTATTTTGAGACAAATTTTTCATCGGGGGCGTGTCAAGGAATGATTTGAGAATAGTCGTTTCGCCGACCCGACCACCGTGGGGGAGTGGATGGATGGGGAGCCTGGAATCTAGTGGCATGCATAACTTTTGAACGGGTGATCGGATTTATATGAATGTCACAAGCAGCGTTCATAGCGGATTAAAGCAACTCTTAGAGCGTGTTCCATCCTACTTACCGTAGTTACTACGCGTGACGTCACGAATTCTGGCTTTTTGCCGTCAGTGCTGGAACGCTTTTTTTATTTTCCAGCAGAATATCATGTCACGTGCGAATCCGACCAATAACATTACAGAGATCCGTGGTTACTACGCTTACTACGCTCCCGAGCGTGGTAAGCAAATACTTTCTGTTAGTTACTATTTCGAGAAGGTTAGAACGGTCAGCGTAGTAACTTTTGGTGAGGTTGGAACGGAACTAGTAAGTAATAGTTACTATTTGTTGAAGGGTGGAACACGCTCTTAGTGGATTAAAGAACGACTGGAAACGATACTCCGAGATGGCGCGTTAAACCAAAAACAACAGTGGAAACTCCAACAAAAAAAAGTTCAGCGTAGATGATTCGTAAAAGCAAAATGCTAATAGTATGTCAAGTTAATAGTAGTAAGCAATTAATAAATAACAATAACTGTATCATCAGAATCATTATCTTTGGCGAAGAGTTTCTGACGTCAGTTTGAAGTAGCGTTTCCAATCGTATTAGCCTAATCCTCGATAAGAGTGCTAAATTGAGAAATCGCAAATTCAAGCATGCTGTAAAATACATAAGCTACTCTTATTTATCAATTTATGTGGTCAGTCGCAGAGAAAGGTTAAAATTAGCTACATCTTTTGGTGGAGGAATCATCCGACCACCGTCACAGCAAAACTAAAGAGACCCATTCAAATTTCTGAAAGTTTCAGGCTCATACAGAACTCCGTCCGTCTTCGAGAACGACACAAAGACAGAGCAGTCTTTATTCGTGCCTGTTAAGTGTATATTCTATCCGTTAAGCCCCGTTCACACACATGCCTAGCCAAGCACAGATGACTAGGTACGTGCCTAGTATCACCATCCACACCTATGCCTAGGTATGGTTTTTGGGCCAGGCACGGAGTTCCAGGCTCTAGAACTCGGTGCCGGGCAAAGCTTGGGCATGTGCCTAGGCATGCTTGTGAACGCGGCTTTAATGGTCACAATTGAGGTACTTGGAAACTTCTACCCTTTCATCTCTAATCTTTTCATTGCCCCTACTGCTTGGTGAAGTTGGGACTGTAAAATAATCGTGCTGCCTTTATTCAAAGCTCATTTCAGGTCCTTGATGGTCGAATCGAGTATAGGATCAATGAAAACGCTACTCGAATCGAGTCTCCTCATGTCAACGACGGGAAATGGCATAATATCGAAGCCAAGTGGATGCCTGGGGAAGTCTGGATGTCGCTGGATTATGGAAATCACGAAATTACGGTACATTCCAGTCTGTTTCTTTCGTAAGGAAGGGGAAGCAACCAAATAAGGGAAGATATTAGAGGTCGTCTGCATTCCAAGTCCTTGTCTCTTAGACTTAGTGGTGTTGTAGTGGAGAGGAATGTTATCATAAGTTGACGGTCTCGATAGCGGAGCGTGCGCGGGGGGGGGGGGGGCTCGTGAACTATAACAAAAAAGTTTGCAGTATATTTGATTGTTTGAAAGGCTCTTCATGATTTAAGAGTCTCCAGGGGATATGTTGAAAGAGATAAGCCAGAAATAGTGGAGAAAATAGAAAGTTGCGGAATAAAAAACGGATGTGTAGGCTACTGTCATGGGGGAATTGGTTAGGTTCATCAGGGTAGCCCTCGCCCATAGGGATACGTGCCTGTTGGATGCTAGATTTTTTTCTACTTTTGTTTATTTCTTAAATATCTTCGTTCTTATGTCATGGGGTAATGTAGCTTAACCAGCATATAAAAAGTTCAACAGGTAAGTTCTAAAACTGAGAGGTCGTCAGAATTCAACCGGGTGGTATGTGCCTAAAAATAACAAAGTGTAACGAAACAATATTTTCTTTTTCTATATCCAGACGCTGATTCCGTCCGAATTCAAACTTCAGGGATCTTACGTTTCAAAAATATCTGTTGGAGGTCTGGAGCCGGTGCATCCAGAAGCATCGAACTACATCGGCTTTCATGGATGTTTGAAGGTGAGTTGGTCTGTCTTGAATTAAAGATGTTTCTTTGTGACTAAGTGTAGGATCTTATTTGATTTCTTCAGTGAGATAATATTCTTATACGATTTTCTTTCGCCTTGTTTTTCAACTGTAATATATGTTCCTTTGTACTTTTTTATTGGTTCCTAGTTTTCTTTCAACGATAATAACCACCCTTCTAAGAGACTAATCTACCCTACTTTGTTGTTGCTAGGTAGATCCTTAACCTTGTTTGTTATATGGCGATATTTCGATTCTTGTTGGACATGGTCCCCCTGATCAAATGACATGTTTACTTACGTAATGATCCATTCTTTTTCTCCAAACCTAAAGGACCTTTCTTACCTATAATACTAACGCAACCTACTTCCATAATTACTCCATATAAACCCCCTATAAATATAAATCCCCTAAACCTGAAGACCCCAATTTTGTCCGGTACATTCTAACCCCTCTAACGAAACGACGCTGATTTTCTCACTAGCGTGTTTTGCTACCTTCGATGTGTATCAGGCTGTCGACGGTTGTGGGCGAGAAGTTTTTTCCCTGAAAACCGGTTATGTAAATTGTTTCCCTGTTTTCGCTACGACTCCGAAAAGGCCTAAAACAGCAAAAACCGTGGGTTATTTGTTGAAAGCAAAGCCTAGTTTTAAAGTATTCAAATATTTGAAGAGTAAGTAGTGCGAGGGGTTCTTTAATGCTTTGTACGATATCCTTCGTCCTCCCTAATGACGGTTCGTGTATTTTCTGTTTTATTCGCGATTTTAGAGACCGTCTGGTGCCGTTTCTGGCAGATATTGTAGGAGGTTGAGGTGGGACAAAAAGACCGGCACACATAGCGTATCGTAGTTAAGCAGTTCAGTGGAGGATAGGGGCAGCGGCAGTGTTGCCATATTGGTGGATTTTACGACCGACTGCCGGATTTGTTTTTTGCTGGCGTATTAAAGTTATTTGGGTTTTATTGACAATCGTTGTGGACAGTGGCGTATTCACGATGTGGCAACACTAGGCAGAGGTCACTTGTTAAGTATGTTAAGCATCGTACGACATTTGGAAATAAAACATGTGCCGTTGAATGTCCTTTAATGCATGGTATCTTACCAGGACATGCGATCTGGAAACAACAAAAACGCCTTCTTGAAAGGAGGACAGGAGGTTAAAGCGAAGGATGGCTGCCCTTCATTTGACGGCTGTACGAAGCAGTCGTGTCCCAGAACGGCTACATGCGTGGACACGTGGCAGGGTTACTCCTGCAGCTGCCAACCAGGTAAGATTGAAGCTTGTACAACGTCCCCGCTTTCTACGAATACTAAGCTAATCTGTTGCCCTGTATTCAGTCCTCATATTGTCTAGAATAGACCTTAGATCCTTCTGTGCCAACAAAAGCACCCAGGGCACCCACGAAGAGGTGCCAGTCTTCTCTCTGGTGGGAAGCTGCCGACACATCTTCCCACCAGAGCAAAATACAATAGGGAGTAGCGCCAAGACCTGAAAAAAGTGACCGGCACTCGAATAGTAGCGACACCAGCCCCACAAGCGATAGTAAACGTCCCTGTTGAAACTCAATCGGTCGTGCACCAGCTCTGGCTCCAATTACTTCATATTCTAAACACAGCAAACTAAATATACAACCTCCCCTGCTTCTTCGATGCGCATAGACCGCATCGTAGGCTTACCAGAATTTCTAAACCCAAAAGTAGTTCTTCTCACTTTAAATGCCGCAAGCGTAGTGGGCGGCGCTATGGGTATGGACCGTTTGCGAAGCTAAGAAAGCATAGGTCTTGACGCTACTATATAGTGTTATTTTGCTCTGCGTCCCACGCAAGGTCCCTCTAGTACGTGCAACGAATCGTGTTTCGCGGTCTTCCTTTTGATTGCCAATTTAGGATGTTGCTTGGCAGCCTGGATTCATCCATGCGTAGGACGTGACTCAAGTGTCGCCATCATCTTGTTCGGATAACGTCTGTTATCATCGGCTGACCAGTAAGACGTCGTACCTCCTGGTTTGATACTCGCCAGAGGCGCAGATTTCTGCAGAGGGGCAGAGCTTAAAGTTTAACTGAAAAGCCAACTTATTTGTGTGTCATTTAATTGAATACACTGAATTATTTGGATTCTGCAAGGGGATTTTTTTTTTTTTTCACTATCTTCTCTAGTTATGACGTTCAGAATACCTGCGGCCGTCCCAACAGCGTAAGTTCTACTATGACGCGGGAAATTTTAATTTCAACACAAACGCGACTTTTCAGTGGGCAGTGGTGAAATTGGTGAATATTTGCGTAATGCCTGAACAAGAAAGAAATCTCAAATCTTTCTCGTAAGGCATACAACAAAAATACAAGGGCATAGAGGTACCACGGAAATTCCACTATTGGAAAATCTATTATTCGTGAGTAGCGGAACAACGAAGTAACGCATTTTTAGCGAGTCGGCAAGCCAATATAAGTGAATAAGTGATGGGTAACTAGATTGTCCTATCCCAGCCCTTTACGTTTTTTTTTTGTTTTTTTCGTGTGCGCTCGAGCTCTGCTCTCAGCAGCGGAAAGCGGTAATGATAGATTTTTTCGGTAAATAAAGATAACCTTGAACCGGTTAAACTTTAAGCAGTGTAAAATATTACTTAGTTTATTTAGTATCAAAGAAAAAAATAAGCCATCATTTTAAAACATTATTGTGATTGTTGTCGCGAAGGCCTTCAAGCCGCTCTGTTGGCACAGTTTTCGATTGGCGGGCTTATAGTTTAATTTGTCATCACTTGTTCATCTTAAATTCTCCATAATTTCTTTCAGGCTACGTCGGAGTCGATTGTATCAGTATCTGTGAGCTCAACCCGTGCGAAAACGGTGCCTCCTGTCTTTTGGATCGATCAACCGCTAACGGCTATCGATGTGTGTGTCCTTCAGATGCATATTCGGGGACACACTGTGAGGAGCTTGTTCAGCAGACGTGCCCAGCGAGTTGGTGGGGGCATCCTGTCTGTGGTCCATGTGACTGTGACGTGGACAAAGGGTATAATCCTAGCTGCAACAAAACGAATGGATTGTGTTCTTGTCATGTAAGGCTTTACTTTACCCTTCAGTTTCAGTCTCATTGGACTATATTTAAAGGACCTTTCTTACCTATAATACTAATGCGACCTACTTCCATAATCACTCCATATATTTCTAAACCCGGAGACACCAACTTCGTACGATACATTCTAACCCCTCTAATAAAACCACGCTAATTTCTCACTTGCCGTGTTTTGCTGCCTTCGATGTGTATCACGCTGTCGACGTTTGTCTGAGTCCCTGTTTTCGTTAAAAGTCAACGGGTCTCGGAAAAGACTTAAAACCGCCAAACCGTGGATTGTTTGTTGAAAGCACAGCCTAGTTTTAAAGTATTCAAATATTTTAAAATACTGTAAGCTGAAGAGTAAATACTGCAAGGGGTCCTTTAAAGACAAAAGAAAATACACAATTAACATTCCTGCCAGGAAAGCACACAAGGGGTGCTTGGCGAGGGTAAGGAAATAACCGATATTGATTAAACAACAAACAGAATCAACTAACTGAATACTCTATATAAAGAAAAAGGGAGAGGAAAAACATAAGCTATGGTTTCAACTTGAACTGAAAAAGAGATAAAAATAAGGGGCGAGCGAGAAAGAAAGAAAACAAAAGAAAAACGGGGGACGGGGCTAAAGGAAGATAACACTAAACAGTTTTCATATAATGACCTTTCGCTGGTCGCTTGAATGGTTTGAGGTTTAAGGAGATTGAACTTGTTTCCTTGAGTGGAACTAAAAAGAGGCACGGCATGGCGGAGGAGGCACCAGTAATAAAAGAGATTGGCAGGTAGTAGAAGTAGACAAGTAAGTGAGAGTTTGTAACTCCAGATCCTAAAAGAAGGCACGTTTGAACATTGTTCCTGTTCCTTACTCTGAAGCCTGAAAGGCCCCTTTTAGTTTGTGTGCCTGTTTTTAGCACTCGTGCCTCCTACACTATGTCGTGTCGTGCCGTGCCTCTTTTTAGTCGATCCCGGCTTAATTTGAGGTTGAGGAGATTGATTCCTTGAGTGGTTTTCCTTGGAGTTTACTGTCGTGGGATTGTAAGCCGATCATGTCACAGTGACCATTTGTCTGCAATCGTCACAGTGGCAAACCTAGGCAAATTAGGCAGCTGCTCTGCGGCCGAGTGTTAATTATAATGCGTAAAGCAAAAATGCATTTTACGTATTATAGTATAATATAAATATTGTGTGGAGTTGGAAATGTTTTATAGTTGTTTATATTTGGAAAGATATATTTGTCCCTTTCTGTCGTTTTTTCCCCTTCTATGTGGTATGGTAAAATCTTTCTGGTTTTATTTTTTTATTTTTCGTAATTTACAATAGTTTGGTTGGGAGTAAAATTTCAATTTATGGTTGAGGTTTGTAGGACAGACAAAAATAAAAATAAAATGTCTTAGGGGGGAAGAATAGTAAATACAATACGGGCTTATTTTTAAAAGTTAAGTGACGTAAATAGTTAAAAATGGGTAAAAATAGATTAAAATTAACGTCACTGAGGGAAGGAGGAGTAGCCACAAAAAGTACGAAATAAGATTTTGTTTTATTTTTTTTACGTAATATAAAAATAAGTTAAATTATGGCTACGGGTTAAAAAAAAAAAAAAAAAAAAAAATGCGTAAAGTATAATTGGTACTTGTCTATTTCATTTCCAAGTCAAAAAATACGGTACGTTAAATAAATAGAAGTAAAATTCTGTTTTGCTAAATTACCGAATGTGGCACCGACAGCTTAGGGGCACTAGATCTCTCTCTGGGTCTGCGCTTCCCCAGTCCTTTCAGTATACTTTCAGTATACAGTATACTGAAAGGAGTATAGTATTATAAAGGGCCTTCAGACGGCCAGAGGATACTGAAACAAAGAATTTAGGAACGGCGACTAAGCATAGCTATTTCCAGGACCACCGCTTCAGACCGGAAGGAATCGACCACTGTCTCGATTGCGAATGTTACTCGGTAGGATCTTTTGGAAGCCGTTGTGACTCGGTCACTGGTCAGTGCAAGTGTCGACCCGGAGTCATCGGCCGCACGTGTGACTCATGCCCAAACCCGAATGCAGAAGTCACGCTCACTGGATGCGAAGGTATTAGTAACCCAATTAGTAACCCATTAACATGAACTTTGATTGGCATGAATTCTGTACTCTCCCAAAATTGTTAAAAATTTGATTATAATGAATCCAATCAATAGTTTTATTAGCACAGAAATGGCACAAGATGGGCCCATTGGAGTATATAAAAACAGTAAAGAAAAAAAGAAAACAAAAAGATCCGATTAAACTAAGTGACTATACAAACCCACTATAATAGGGATGGCACCGGTCTAGAGAAAGTCAAACTCGGGTCGGCGTTCCGATCACTGCAATGCGTACAGCAGCTAACTCTTTATAAGCTCTCTATAGTGTTCCTCTCTATATGCCTAGCCAACTATTTAGTAAGTAAGTAAGTAATTTATTTATAACCCGCTGTTTTCAGAAAGCGGAGTAAATGAAGAAAATAAATAAATTATTAGTGATTAATTCGGAGAGGGGTTTAAAGTCTCCTTAAGATAACAGCGCTTTCTCTGTTTTTTTGTTGTTTTTCTTTACTTTTTTATTCTTAGATAATACACCTTGGGATAGTAGGATTCGCCTGTCTTTCGGTTGCCTCCATGCGTAAAAGTACGGGAGGGGTACCTGACCTCGTTTTACACTACGTACCTCGATTGTTGCCGCGAAAATGTTAAATTAAATGTAGCCTACATGTTGTCCTGACAGTCAATAGGCAAAATATGAATTTTTTCACCAGTCGTGTGTACAAAAATATTCATATCCGGTGCCTTTTCTTTGTTTTGAAGCTGCTCTGAAAAGCGATTTTTTGGCTATTGACTTTGATAACTCTACCTTTTTCGTCATTTTGTAAGTAAATCAAGGTAAGGTTAGAATGAAGTGATCTTGTTTTAAAGAAAAATATATTTAACTAGAAATATTGAAGGAATATTTATTTATCCAACATGTAAACCATTAGCTTCATTCTCGTATCTTTGTTATATTTATTGGTTCCTTTATAAGTCAGATAGATTATTCTGAGGGAAAGCCTTCTCTGGAAATTTGAAATCTTGTCTGAGGTTCGATACCCCTCCTGTACCTTAAGGATAGTTGCTTTTGAAACGGGTGAATATTCTCTCAAAACCGATTTCTTTCGTGCGGTAAATCTTAAACGGCTTTTGTTTTTCCAGTCATTTATGACGGTTGCCCGAAAAGCTTTGACGCTGGAGTGTGGTGGCCGAGAACGCCTTTTGGGAACGAAGTTCAGACAGAATGCCCTAGCGGATCAAAGGGGAAAGCGATTAGGACCTGCCTCGGCGAAGGCCTTGGTTGGGGCCAGCCAGACTTGTTCAACTGTACTTCGAGCCCTCTGTTGAAGTCGAGAGACATGGTAAGATTGGATTTGTTTCTTGTCATCTTCATTTTGTGATTTTCGTTATGTTGGATCTTTCGCTTGTTGGGAAAACCTTTCTGGCACGCAAATTCCTCCAGTCCAACGTTAAATAACGTTTATTGTAACAACGAGTATTTACAGGTGTACAATGTCAGCAATAATTGTAGTCGGGAAAGATCTGGAAAGTCAGGAACCCTATAAATAATTAATCTTTTACTTTATGATTTTACTTTCAGAATGAATACTTCAATTCAAAATTAATAAATTATATCTCAATTATATACTATATAATAATCCGAAAAAGGTTTACCTTAAAATTGCAGCAAATCCATTGTATCCACTTTATTCCCAACATCGCCTAGCTTGGAGCTTCACTGTTCTGTACTGAACTCGAATGCGTAATCAACTTAATATTTCAGCTTTTCTCGGACATCTTGCATTTTTTTGTGCACTGTGAATTTCTGGCCGGAATACGTTGGACCAACAGGGTTTGAACGTAAATTTGCATGACCCTTTTCTCTCTGGATATCTGTCTGTCCGATAAACTCCGTTACGTTGCAGTACCCTCCCTCCAAGCCTCCTTAATTTCAGAATCAGAATCATTTATTTTTCCCAATATTTGTTAAAATAGCCTGGGATGTCAAAACGTTAAATAAAAACTCGAAATAAAAACATTATAAGCACTATTGGTTTCTTTCCAATGTTGTGTCATGATCTTCTTTGCTTTCTTTAAAGTTTAACTGAAAAGGGCAGAGATGGGACATTCTTGTTACCCCTCACCTATTCACTTAAGGAGGCTTGAAGACCCAATGAAAATGCGTTACTTCCTGGCTCCGCTATTCAGGAAAAATCATTTTTCAAATAGTGGAATTTCCCTGTCAGATTCGTGCTACTACCTGCGTCGTATGCTTGACGAAAAAGATTTATGACATTTTTTTTGTTCAGGCACTAAGCAGTCTTCACCAAGCTCTTCACCGCCCACTGAAAAGCCGCGTTTGTGTTCACATTCAAATATTCCGCGTCATAGTAGAATTTGCGATGTGAGGACAGCAGTGGATGTTCTGAACCTCACTACTAGAGCAGATAGTGGAAAATAAAAAATCTCTTAGCAGAATCTAAATTACTCAGTGTATTCACCTAAATGATACAAAAATAAGTTTGCTTTTCAGTTAAACTTTAAGCCAAATCATTTGTTACAGGTTCTTCTTCTAGCTTGTGGATGCCAAAGTCTTTCTGCATTTATATTATTATAGACCCTTGCCAACATTGGCCGAAATACCACTGGAATAAATCTCAGCTGACGTATCCATTAAGCGCCATAGCCAGATTCCTTACTGCGATTTTGTGCCATTGTGCACTGGCTGCTGAAATACGGCCCCGTCTCTCCCTTTTGACGTTTTCTCTGATTTTCATCTTTACTGTTTTATCTCCAGTAATAACTAGCGTATTCCTCCCCAGATCTCGAAGCTGAACAATGGCTTACTTAGTATGAGCGCCGGGACGGCTCAGAGACTGGCTGGACTACTTTTCACCGGCTTGAATTCAACGGGCGAGCTCTTTGGAGCGGATGTTTTGATTGCCTTTGAAACCCTTTTGAAAGTTTTGGACCATGAAAACAAGCAGCAGGGACTTGGGCTGTCCCACCGGCAGGATCGGAACTTTATAAAGGTGAGTTTGGCTGTTGACTCGAACTTCTTGTTTAACTCCGGAATACCGTGAGCGAAACTTTTCGACAGGAAATGTGAAACAACTTTGAATGGAGCTTGTAGTCAGTAATACACCCATATTATATCTTTTAATTTATGACCCACCAAATGCACAAGGTGAGAGTGGATTAAAAGGAAAAAAAAGAAAAACAACACAAAACAATAAAGCAGGACAATTAAGACTGACTTTCAGCTTTCACTTCAGTCAGTTGGTAACCTCTTCGGCAGAGGGCGAGCTTGGGGTACTGTTAGGTTTGTGTCCCACAATTGGCCAAGAGTGGTTTCAAAATCATTCCGACACATTCGCGAATACAAAATATTTACGGCGACCCCGGGGCTAGCGATCGGCATTTTGCCAGATCGCTTGCCGATCCGCGACTAAACCAAACCGGAATGAATTACTCTGACTAGCCAATCGACAACAATGAGTCATGACGGCGAGCGCGAGGGGTTAGTGCCTTCTATAAATCTCAAGAAAGACAAAAGTTGTGCTGGGTAGGACAGGTACACCTAGTTCGTGTCGAGAAGTGATCGGGTCGAAGGGATTAGAGCGCTGGCCAAAGAGTGGTAGTGACAGGTCCAAAGTGCAACTGTTAGTGGTTTAACTAGGGACAGCACTCACTGTCAGCAGAAACGAAGTGAGTTTTGGGTATGGGGATGGCGATAAGGTAAGGTAGGAAGGTTTTGGATGCCGGAAGGACGGTGTTTAGTAGTGGGAGAGAGTGGAAGGAAGGGGCTCTCACGGGCTTCCTTCTCCCCATATACTAAACCACCTCGGCCGAGTTGGTCTCGGGTCGGAATATATTACTATTCTGGCCTGAGAACTACCCGGACGAGGTCCATTCGATTCTTGAGAAGCATGGAAGAAGTGGAAGTAGGAAGATTGGCCAAGAAAGCTCGCCAGGTTAAAAAAAAAAAAAAAAAAAAAAAATCGTTGGTGCTGATCGTTTATGATCTTTTGTTTTAGGGTGCTTTCACATTTGCGCACAGAGCCTGTCACACTAAGCTACGCAACCTCTGCGTCACGGTTGCAGCGACGCAACGTAGAGCTTACGTAGACGAATAAAACGCAACGCAAGAACAAAACCAAGTCAACGCGTTACGCGTCATGTTTTTCGACGAAAAATGGAAGTTTTTGAAGAGAAACTGCAGAATCATCTACTAAAGGGATGAAAATCCTACTAACAATGATTATAAACTTACTAATTGATGAAAGAAACGAAAATTTGGCAGAAGAGACCGTAAAAGGAAAACGTCAATACGCATCCACCGTGACATGCTCTCGCGCAGGTGGGAAAGATACGCTACGCAACCTGTACGCAACACAAGATAAACGCATACGCGATGCATTGCAACGACGCATCAATGTGAAAGCGGCTTAGTGTATCATTCACACCTGCGCGATGCTGGATGCGATTTACGTTTTCCTGTCTCGGTTTCTTCTGCTGAATTTTTGTTTCTTTCATCATAGTATGTTTTATAAATCGTTCGAAGGTTTTTCTCTAGTTTATCTTCAAAAACTTCAATTTTTGACTGAAAAATCTGATACGTACGCGCTTTTCATTTGTCTGCGTAAGCTGTCACCGCAAACGCGACGCAGAGGTTACGTAGCTCAGTGAGTAACGCGTCAATGTGAAAGCGCCTTTATTTCATTTTTGGGATCCCAAAACGTAAGTGGAGGGATACCTATGACATCGCAAAAGTTGTCCGTCTGTCCGTCTGTCCTGTCCGAGATATTTTGATGAAACTTGGTGTGAGGGTTCGTTGGGTCGTCGGACCAGTCAAGTTCGTAGATGGGATTTGTAGCTCTACATTTAGGGGTGGGGGAGGGGATTCAAATTAAGGGACAAACAAAATGTTTTGAAACAGCTAATGTGGTAGTCGATTATGGAGTAAGAAGACATGCTGAACACGATGGTGAAAACCATTTTGTCATCGGACAAGTAGTTCGCCCGGAATCCGGCCAAAACCGGAAAGTTTGTTGAAAGTAAATGTTTTATTTGAAGTTGATTAGATGTTCGATTTAGGGGTAGGAAGACATGCTGAAGACGATGGTGAAAATTATTTTCTCGACGGACAAGTATTTCGCCCGGAATCCGGCCCAAACCGGAAAGTTTGTCAAAATTAAAAGTTTTATTTGGAGTTGATTAGATGTTCGATTTAGGGCAAGAAGACATGCTGAACACTTATGTGAAAACAAGTTTCTACCCGGACATGTATAGTTCGTCCGGAATCCGGCCAAAACCGGAAAACTGTTGGAAGTCAAAGTTTTATTTCTAGTTGATTAGATAAGCGATTTAGGGGTAAGAAGAGATGCTGAGTCCCTGTATGACAATCATATTTTACCCGGACATATAGTTCGACCGGAATCCGGCTGGAATCGGAAAATTTGTTATAAATATTCTTTGAGCCCAAGCTGACTTTGAAACATTTATTCTAACAATGTTTACAACGGATACGTCAGCTATGATTTTTCATCAGCGATATTTCGGCCCTTCTTGGCAAGGGTCCTCGTCAGGCTGTCAATCCTCCGGTTCAACTACGGGGAAGGAAACAAACCTGTAATCACAGATTACAGGTTTACAGGTGATTACAGGTTTGTTTCCTTCCCCGTAGTTGAACCAGAGGATTGACAGCCTGACGAGGACCCTTGCCAAGAAGGACCGAAATATCGCTGATGAAAAATCATAGCTGACGTATCCGTTGTAAACATTGTTAGAATAATTTGTTATAAGCTAAATTTCTATTTGAAGTTGATCAGATGTTCATTGCTGGGGAAAGAAGATACCCTGATTTCGTGTTTGAGCTTTTTTTTTTCGCCGGACAAGTAGTTCTGGAGTTCGGCCGGAACCGGGAAATTAGCAGAAGTGGCAGGAAGTTTTCGTCAAAACAGATATGATAGGGGTAAACACACATGCTGAATCCAAATCTGAACTTGGTTTTCTCAGGTGATTAGCTATTTTGCCTTAATCTGTTTCTGAATTTTAATTGTAAAAATGTTCAAGGAGTCTGGCGAAGACTGGATCTGGCTAAGACAAGACCCTGTTGTCTGGATCAGATATTGAATTTTTGGGATCCCATCGAAACCTTTGGTCTTGTTGTTCCATGTACGTGGCAAATCAGAGTCACTTTCCTCCTGTGTTCCGACAGATCATTTATACATGCCGACAGTGAACTCGTATAGCGATATGTAACTGCATGTCGTATTAACGGTATGATGCCCACTCTTGCCGTCTAGCGGTTTAATATTTTGTTTAAAGATAGGCATGCCCCCCAAAAGCAGCTGGGAAAAATGCGTATCGTTATTATTTAATTTGAATGAGACGGAGGCGGTTTGTTCTGTCGATATTTTATATCTAAAATGGAGATCAAGGTTCAAGGTTTAATTGTAAAACTTCTTTAAAACACTTCCGTCCGAGCAATGTAATCCCTTCCCAACCCTTCAAACCTTAAGCCCCTGGTAACTGTTAGTTCATTCTCAAAAGAGTTCACTTTTAGCTACCATACGTGTTTGTTTCTCCGACTTCCACCCGCGTTAGCCTAGTGTTATTACGTTAAATTAAAATTTATTGATTGACTTTCATGACAAGCCTTAAACTTTATGGCACCACCGCTTATCATTTCATCTTATCAAGGGTTTGAACCATTCGATGTTTCTTCAAACAATGTTTACAACGGATACGTCAGCTATGATTCTTCATCAGCGATATTTCGACCCTTCTTGGCAAGGGTCCTCGTCAGGCTGTCAATCCTCTGGTTCAACTTCGGGGAAGGAAACAAAACTGTAATCTGAAAAACAAACCTGATTACAGGTTTGTTTCCTTCCCCGAAGTTGAACCAGAGGATTGACAGCCTGACGAGGACCCTTGCCAAGAAGGGCCGAAATATCGCTGATGAAGAATCATAGCTGACGTATCCGTTGTAAACATTGTTTTGAATAAATGTTTCAAAGTCAGCTTCGGCTCAAAGAATATTTATTCGATGTTTTTCTTCTCTCCGGTTCAAACCCTGAAATAGTTGTTAGTGCACAGTATCATATTATTAATGTTTATGTATGAGCTATAGTAAGAATAAAAAAAACTTGAACCTTGAACCTTGAAAAACTGAACCTCTTTCTCAAGCGGCATGTATAACTTCAAGTTGGGAAGCTTATTTGGATTGCTCTTTTAGAATATAATTGAATCAGCAAGTTTCATCTTGAATCCCGACCTACAAAAAGACTGGGAACGGATTCGTGAACTAACTTCAGAGGGTCCAGAACTTCTCCTACGTGAGATGCACAAGTATTCAGGCTTGTTGGCGAGGACTCAAGCTGATACGTTCACCAGACCATTCCTGATCGTATCACCGAGAATAGGTAAGCTACAAGTTGAAATAGAATTTACAATCCTGGTTCTTTCAAGGATCCGTCGTACCTAAAATCCCAACCCGATGAAAAATGTATCTCAAAATAGTACTATGAAGTAGTACGAAAAAGTTGCATGCAGTACTAACGATGCTACTACATGCTTCTACTTCAAGGCTACCGTGTTACTGCTTACTACTATTTGCTACTATTAGCAAGACTGGATGCTACTATGACAAGACAGGATGCTACTCGATACTACGACATAAGATTGGACCAGTCTGAGGCACATTAAATGATAGTATTCTTTGCTATTACATAGTATTACATGCAACGTTCTCGTACTACTACCATACTACTACGCAGGCTACAAATTTTTCATCGGGAATGCAACCTACTTCCGAATTGCAGTCATTAATTCTTAAACCTAAAGAACCAAACTTCATATGGTTCATTCTAAACCTGCGAACGAGTTTTAAGTTTTAAGCGAAAAGGCTTAAAACAGCCAAAGTCATGGTTGTATTGGTAATGTACAGGTAATGTATTGGCAATGTAATTGGCAATATGTGAATATAAACAGAAAATAGTGCGAGGTCTGCTTTAAGTTCAATCGGCAGGCTAGAAAGAAACCTAGTTTGTTGGTCGCTATGAGAAAACATGTGTTTTATTGTCTGTAAGCCAATAGTTCTCTGGGGAAAAAAAAATGCTGTGATGGATTTTCTGTGTCCTTACCTCAGATTATCTTATCTAGCAGATGCTCTGTACACATCCAACAGAAAATAACGCTACTAGGTGTAGTGATCTCTTCTGACCTTTCATGGCATGAAAATACAAAGACGTTTGTAAAGAAAGCTAACAGCGCAATTCAAATGCTAAAAACACTGAAAAAGTTTCGGGTTCCTAAGGACAAGCTAAAGCTAATGTTTTGCTCTTTCATCCGACCCGTAGTCGAATATGCTTGTCCGGTTTGGCACTAGGGGTCGGCACCGTTTCTGTTTTTGGCTAAAACAGAAACGGTAAAAAACGGCAAATAAAAAACGGAACAGAAACAGAAACGGTGAAAAAAAAACGGAAAACCGTTTCTGTTTTTCCGTTTTTTTCCGGAAAAACAGAAACGGACCGTTTTTACAAAAAAAAAAACGGCCGTTTTAACGGGTATTTCTGTTTTTTTTCCTACTTCTTTAGGTTTACAAGATAACATTAAGGTGACCAATTGGAACATTAAGGCGGCTGTTGGAAAGTGAATAGTGTGATAGGTGAATGGGCAAATGCTGGGGTATGCTGGCAGGGGTGAGTAAGGACGTCACACGTATGTGTACCCCTTATTCCCCAGAAGGGTACCAGTTCCCTTTTAAATCAAAAAATGTCAAGGTAAAAATTAAATACCAATGTTTTAATTCCCAAAGTACTGTATACTGATACCCCTATGCGGAAGAAGGGCTACAGCTACCTGTGAGAATCATGGTCACCCCTGTCAGCATGTCCCAGCGTTTGAGCATTGAGGGCCATATACCGATCACTTTTCGGTCGGTCCACTGTTCTCGAGTTTGGGTAGCCTACTTCCAGATGTGCTAGGATGATGAAACTTGGCAGGCATATCAGGGATATGACCAAACTAGCTCGGAAATAGTCACTTCGACGATCCGACCACCTTGGGTTGAGTAGAGTGAGGGGGGATCCGAAATATTGACGTATGTATATGTATAAGTTTGGAACGGGTGATCAGATCTGTATGAAGCTTGATATTTCGAACGACCTTGTGTCTCAGACGTTTCATTTCAAGTCCAATTTGGATCCGATGAATGTGGGGCGGGGGGGGGGGGGACCGGAAATCTTCTGACACGCTTAAACTTGAGCGATCAGGATTAAAGTTGATCGGGAGAACAACCACAAGCCCTTGGTCCATCATAGACAGAACTCGACCAAATTTTGGCACTGTGGGGGAAGTTGGAGGAGGTTCCGGAATTCCGGTGATCCGGAGTTAAGGTATACTCCAAGGGGGGGGGGGGGGGCTAGGACGATCAAACTTGGCAGGCATGTCAGAGAAATTAAAATTAACAAATTAGCTTGGAAATAGTCAGTTCCCCGGTCCTACCATCGTGGGGGTGTGGAGGGAGGAGGAATCCGGAATCTTGAGGTATTTACAACTTTTGAACGGATGATCGGATCTTAGTGAACCTTGACATTTGGATAGACCTCGTTTCTCGGATGTCCCATTTCAAGTACGGACCGGATCCGATGAATGTGGGGGGGGGGGGGAGGCGGAGGGGAGTCCCACTGGAAATGTTGTGTCACGCTTAGAGTGGACTGATCGGGAAGAAACTTGGTGCGAAGAACAAGCACAAGAACTAGGTACACCCGTGGCAGAACGGACCGGATTCGTGCACTGTGGGGGGAGTTGGAGGGGTCCGGAATTCCGGTGACCGCGAGTTAAGGTACTTCCAGATGTGCTAGAACGATGAAACTTGGCTGGAACATTCGAGACTCGACAAGATTGGCTCACAAATTGTCACTGTCCAGTCTGACCATCCCTTAAAGAACAGAAATGAACTGCCAGCTCCCTTGAAGTGTGCACCTTAACCGCAAAGTGAAAAATTACTTTTGACCAAACTATACATTGCGCCACATTTTGGTACCTTGTTGGTACCCAAGGCCATACAAAAATTATGATTTTTGTAGGCTTTTCCCTCTGATCTGTGTGGTTTTTTACTTTTTTGTCCGACCAGCAGGCAATAACCCCCCCCCCCCCCCCGAAATAAATCCCTGGATACGGGCCTGTTGGTACCACAAGGGTACCAACAAGAAATAGCCAGATTAACGTTTCCAGCAATTCACTGGCTCAGAATGGTTATCAAAGGCCGATAATTAGTCTGTAAGTCGAAAGTCCTATACCTCCTAGTGTTAATTTTGTTGTTATGCTTCCTATAATAATGGTGTAAAAATATCCGTTTCGTCGGGTAGGGGGCAATCTCTATATCCTGACTCACAAATCATTTCCGGAAAAGCGGAAAATATCGGTAGATGGCATAATCCGCCGGGAGAATAAAAACCGCTAGATTACGCCCTGACGCCACGCGTGTCGTAACAAAAAACGGAAATTTGGAAAAAACAGGTAAAATAAAAACAGAAACGGCTAAAACGGTCATATAAAAAACGAAACAGAAACAGAAACGGCATTAAAAAAACGGCTACCTGTTTTCTGTTTTTCTGTTATTTAAAAAAAAAACAGAACAGAAAACGGTAGTAAAAAAACAGAAACAGAAACAGAAACGGTGCCGACCCCTATTTGGCACTTTGCTCTTACCCAAGACGAAACTGATAAAATAGAGCGAGTTCAGAAGAGATCGCTGCAAATTATCTATGGCGGTTCCCCCCTACCATACTCTTTTTACCTCAAAGAATTTAAAATTGAATCCCTTTCTTCCCGCCGCGAAAAACTATGCCGCAACTTTGGCTCATCCCTTCTCCAGCATCCCATGTACCGTTCATTCCTTCCCCCACCCTTTGTTCCTGTAAGATCTCGTCCCCCCCGAGAAGTGGCTGAAAAGGTTCCCAAACTGATCCCAATCTACTGTAACACTATGCGCTACAGTAGAAGCTTTGTGCCGAGCTTCGTAAAGCAGTACAATGCTCTTTAGCATTGTTCTGCCTTGTTACCTTTTTTTTTTACTTTTAAATTATATGTTGACAATTTATTTTATCTTATTTATGACTTTATTTATGACTACAAAAACATCGTATTTGGGCCCTGCCCACGAGAGATATGTTTTGCTTTATTATTAAATAAATTGAAATTGAATTGAGCCTCCCAGCCCATAGCCTATATGTATAGTAAACCTCATCTACCGGCCAGTTTTGGGCCTGCTGATGGTTGTCCCTGGTGTTGAGTCTTAATAGGGAAGAAAGACTGGTTTCCTCATCAAGGGTATCAGCTGCTTGCTGCATATGACATTGGAAAGGTAATTCACTTCATACGCCGCCTATAACTTTGAATTACGCCGGAATGGCAAAATGAATCGTAAACAAACTTTAAAGGCCTCCGAAGTATCACAACGGAAGAAGATGAATAATGAATAGCACTTAAAAATTATAGAAGGATAATCGAACTTCATTATTTTATGTCAAAAGAAAGATGAAAAACACGGCTTCTAGCTGGTCGTTTTCATTTCCACAAAACAAAACCAAGGCGTAGAAAGTTTGTGTTTTAAATATGTTGCAGTGTTACTTTTTTTTTATAGGGGACAAATCTTTTTCAGACGCATTCCTTCAGACAAAGATAAAAAGATAACTCAGCTTTAACTTTGTTTCGACGATCGCTAGTTTTGAATTTGGTTACCACGAGAGGATCCTTGCCAAGGAGCGGTGCAGTATTGCGGAACTAAAATTTCAGATGACTGATCAAACATATCCTTGTAAAATGCGTGTTATTCAGGAAATAGGAATCATTGCTAGTATACCTTGCACTTCAGGACCAGATCCTACACATACTTGAGTTTCGCTTAAATATTCCAGTCTTTGGGCTCGACACGATCTCATCCGAGCTCGTCTACGGCACAGAGCTACGTCCTACGTTTGACATTGAAGTAGATGACCTTAAATCCGAGCCAATGGTCCTCCTGGCAGATGACAGCAACACAGAGCTGTCACTTCGAGACAAACCAAGCATAAGTCTTCCGAAATTCGACAATATCGTCCGCAATAACCTTCTTTGGGACCAGCAGAGCAACATCCAGATTCCCTACGAAACTCTGGGTATCAAAAAGCTCAAGCAAGGTAAGTCGGAATTTTCCTCCATGGTTTGTTCAGTTAAAGCAGCTTTCACATTGACGCGTCGTTGCGTATACGTTTATCTTCAGTTGCGTAGCGTATCTTCACACCTACGCGAATAGCTTTCACGTGCTGGATGCGATTTCCATTTCCCTTCTCGGTTTCTTCTGCTGAATTTTCGTTTCTTTCATCATTACTACGTTTTTCTTCATCATTAGTAAGTTTTTCTCCAGTTTTTCTTCAAAACTTCGATTCTTCACTGAAAACTCTAATGCGCAGGCGTCGACGGGACGCACGAATAGAACTTGGGTCTAATTCTTGCACTGCGTCTGAAAAGCTCAACGCGTCAATGTGAAAACGGCTTTATTTAAAAGGGCAACTCGCTATTATAGCTGGATTTTCGGCTAATTTAGACATCCTATTTTTAAATTTTTGTTTAACTAGAGAACATAGTTTTCCTAGCCCCTAGTTTTCAGAGCAGACAAAGTAGTGGGAAACAGCTGCCGGCCACTTCGACTTCAATATCTTGTAGTAAGAAAAAAGTATTGACAGTGTGGCAACGGCAAATTAGCGCGTCCTGGGATTTTGGTCACTGTGTTCCATTCGGCCGTCGTGCGTCTTGGTAACTTTTGAACACCGAAAATATGTTTGACAATGCAAAATGGATACGTCAGCTATATGTTATTAGAGCTATATTTCGGCCGCATCTTTCTTCAGGTTCAAGCCTCTCAAGCTGGAAAATGAAGTTGTGGAAAAACAACTAAAGGTTATTTCTTAAATATCTGACTTCGTGAATTTCTTCCAAGTCAGATATTTAGTTATTTTTCCACAAGTTCATTTTCCAGCATGAGTGGCTTGAGCCTGAAGAGGACACTTGCCAAGAAGTGCTGAAATATAGCTCTAATAAAATATAGCTGACGTATCCGTTTAGTATTGTCAAACATATGATTCGCAGTCAGCTTGGGCTGAAGTAATATCTACCAAAAATATGCTTACAAATTCTCTTGAGCCGCGTCCTTCTTCCCCTTCCCCTCTCACATTTTTCCTCGGTAAGATAAATCCCCCACGCTTTTTTGCGCGCTACATAGAAGCCTATAGGCTTCCATGAAGGAATCGGTCTTTAACAACATACCGGGCAGTGGAAAAAAGTGACCCCAAGGAAGGGGGAGGAATTACTATAAAAATGATAGGTAAAAGAAGGCCCCTGTGAATAACCAAGTTATGGCCAATTTAGTCATGGCCCTTGATCTTATCAAGATCATCACTTACTGGTGACTGGTTTATTTGAAGATGTATCGTTTAGTTCTTATGTTTTTTGTTACAAGTTCTTTACTGTGATTTTGTGTGAAAATAAAGAATAACCTAACCGACAAAGGCTAAAAATTTGTAAACGCGGGTAGGCCTACTACTCCCTTTAATAGAAACATTTCAGACCCCTTCACAAGGAAAACCCCTTCCGCCAGTCATTAGTGGCGTGTCATGTATATGTACCCCTGTCCTCTGGCCGCTGAGTTCGTTTATGTAGTTGAATTCGTAGCTTTAAAATCCACGTTTTCAGGTGAAACAGCGACATCTAAAACCTACCCTACCGTCAAAGCAGTTGTTGGATATGCCATCCTGCGCGAACTTGGTTTGCTCCTCCCACCAGCCTACGAGCTGAACTTGCGACAACGGTGGGGAGTGGACATGGTTGCTGAAAAGAATGTATTCTTCTCCCAAGTTCATCATGTAGAGGGTAGCAGGGGAAGTGTTAGTGAGGAGCCTTTAATGTACAAGCTTTGGATTGGAGAAACGGATGTACGTTCGAACCCTCAGTGCGTTCACTGGAAATCAGAAGAACAGTAAGTTTGGCGTTGGATTTTCCTAGCTCACACTCGCTTGGTCCTCAATTTTCTTCCGGAATCCTGTTTTTCTTTCTTAAAGGAAGGAAAAATTCTTTCTTTAAAACTGTTTTTCCTTATCGAAAAACTTCTCGCAGACAACCTCCGGCAGCGGGATAGGCATCGAAGGTAGCAAAACACGGCAAGTGAGAAAATCAGCGAGGTTTTGTTAGACGTGCTAGAATGCACCGTACGAAATTCGGGTCTCCGGGCTTAGAAATGGACGGAGTGATTACGGAAGTAGGTTGTGTTAGAATTATAGGTAAGACAGGTCCTTTAAGTGTTTCCTTTTTTCAGGCGTTGGAGTCGCGAGAAATGCGTCACAGACTTCTTGGATTTCAGAAAGCCAGTCGTTGACTTTGTGAACTGTACTTGCACCACCTCGGATCCCATCACGGTCGTGATGAACCGAGTTGAACCTCTGGTAAGCTCTTTCGTCGTCTGGTTTGCCCAGAGCAAAGTAGAAAAGCAGCGCCAAAACTTAAAAAAAGTGACACACACTCGGATAGCAACGACACTAGCTCCGCTAGCGATAGAGAACGTCCCTACTGAAACTCAATCAGGCCTTCACGAGCGCTGGCTCCAATAGCTTCACATTCTAACACAGCAACAAAAAAAAAACCTCCCCTGTTTCCACGATGTGTGCAGAACGCATCTTAGCTTGACGAGAAATTTCTAAACCCGCAAGTTTGTCTCGCTTTAAATGCCGCAAGCGCAATCGACGGCACCACGACTATTGCCCGTTAGCAAAGCATGGAGAGCATAAGTCTGGGCGTTACTCCCTAGTGTTATTTTGCTCTGGATTTGCCAAACTTTTGGGGTCGAAAATTGTTGGTGGTACTCTTACGGGTCAGGCCTGAAATCTGATATCCTCGACTTTTCACGCTAAATACATCGTATGTTTTCGCTCTGCATTAATTCCTAGAGGCGAAACTATTTACTTATTTTTCTCTCTTGTGTGTTTATTCAGCAGCGCCTCTCCTCCTAGGTATTGTTACACCGACTGCTCTGAATAATATAGGATGGACTAAACAGGATAATTAGGCTGAGTAAATAGGAGATATATGGTTCAATATATATAATCATGAAGGAATTGCAGGGAATGCTGTGAATAAAGAATAAAAAGTAGAAAGAAAAATATTAGTTGCGTTTTTGCTGATACCATGGTAACTGGATCCTGACTGGATCTGCAATTAGTCGTTTTTGCAGTTATCGTGGTATCTGATATACGGTGCTCTGCAAAAACGACTATTGCCAAAATTGCACTTTTCGAAGTCATCCCAAAAGAAAAACAGATATCCAGTTACATCACAAAGTCCTAAACTTCTTTCTCACCAATCTGACAAAATTTGATGAAAGTGAGATGACTTCTCAGATACCACGACCAGTTACTACGGTCGGACCGTAGTATCTGAATATCTGATACCACGATAACTGGCCAGATACCACGATAACTGCAAAACGCCTTTTGACCGTGGTATCAGATACCACGATAACTGCAAAAATTACTTTAGACCGTGGTATCAGATACCATGGTATCAGCAAAAAAGCAACTATTTTGTTTAGAGATGTTTAAAATGTACATCACTAAAGGCACGTGAATCCACAGTGGATTGACTAAAAAGAGGTATGGCATGCCGCAGGAGGCACGAGTAATAAAAAGAGATCAGCAAGTAGTAGAAGTAGACAGAGGTGAGTGAGAGTTCGTAAAGAGAGCCTAAAGAAAGCACGTTAGAACATTGTCCTTGCCCCTCAGTCTAAAGCCTGAAAGGGTCCTTTTACTGTTCGTGCTTCTTTTTAGTACTGCCGTTCCGTGCCTCTTTTTAATAGATCCCGATACACAGTCAGATGAGAACTCGCATGCGAAACTACATGCGGGAAATTCACGTCACTCTGGGGTTCAAAATTTGGGAGCGAAGGAGGGAATTCGCAGGCGACTGCGAGAATCGGACCATGTGTACACGTATTTTAAGTTGAGGAAGAGCCAGAAGCCCGACGTGTAAGAACGTAAGGAGTAAATCCGAAAAGATGCTTTGCGGGTGTAAAGGAAAAATATGGTATGTAGGTTCCTTTTTTTCCCTAAAGTATTCCTTTTTTAGGCGCTCGTTGAGCCGTCTACTGCCGAAAATATTGTTACCTACGTTGGCATGGTCGTCTCGTTGACGCTTCTAGCTGTGGCGTTTCTTATTCTAAGCTGTTTGCTTGGAAAAGGAGCAAATACAAATTCCATTAACAAGAACATCATCGCTTCTTTGTTCATGACTCAACTATTGTATCTGCTAGCCCTGAAGCTGAGAGCTGAGTTCATCAGTGAAGAGGTAAATTTGTTGTTTCCATTGTCTATTGAATGAATGAATGAGTCTTGTTATTTACCCACTTCTGTAAAATAGAAATAGTGGAGTACATAGAGAAAAGAAAGAAACATAACTTAAATTATAAGATAAATTTACACTTCGAACAGATTACACGTCAAACAAATGGACAAGACCGAGACGCGGAGAAAACGCGGTGACCAACAAATTTGTCCGACAGACTATTTCTTGTTCTTATTGTTTAATTCCGCCTTTTTTCTCCCGTCGCTGGAGATTGCCACTGTTAGTGTTTTCAGGGGTCCATGATGATGGACCTGATGGTCCATGATTCACAGTTAGTTCCGATAGTATGATTTCTCGAGTCTTCTTCTGTCCTGAAGTTGTTGCCAGATGCCTCGCATCTGCGCCACAAAGTGTTATGTGCGTGCTGCACTTCGGCTAAGCAGACGAAATTGCGGATCGTTTTATAAGGCTGGATTGGCACAGACACTATCCAATGTTTTGCTGCCCCCCCCCCCCTCCCCCCCCCAGCTTGCCCTTCTATTGGCTTTACGAAATGCTCAAGGTAACTTGGTAGACGCGGCAGCGACGGTCTATGCCAGTCACATAAGAAGCTGGGCCGGCAGTACCATAAGACAATGTTCGTCTGTTGCAGTTACGTTTGTATAGGATCTCGAAATGTAAGAGAGTGGTAATACGCTCTTCAAAGTACAAAAGAGATGAAATTTTATTCTTTCTTGCAAAGAAGGGTCTTCGGAAACGAGGAAATTGCAACATCGCACTCATTCCAAGACCAACAGTAAGTCCTCTATCAGTTCTCAATAGGGTTTCGTAGATTGGCGTGTAGCCTTCTTCCAGTTCCATCTCGCGTCGACACGCCATACAAGTAGCGCTAAGTCAGTTGAACCTGTGTGGTCTTAGTTGAGTTGAAACCTGTAAGTCAGTTGAACCTGTGAGTCTTAGTTGAACCTGTGTGGCAGTGAAGTAAGCTTGTTTTGAATGAACGTGCAATAATGCGACTGAGTAAAAGATGGGTAAAAAAGGCTGCGTCTGTGTGAATAACACTATCAGGAAGCCACAAGTAGAGTCATAGATGCTTTAATGCAGCTGACTGTCAAAACATTACAAATCTTGTTGATGTGGGCGCAACCAGAAAATGTTCCCGTCAGAACCATCACGTATTCTAACTGCTGCAGTGCGAAACGTCCGACGTAAAGCAGCCTCTGCCTCAAATTCATGAGAATGCTCTGTCTAGAGAGTAGGGTAAAGGAGCCTCTGCCTCAAATTCATGAGAATGCTCTGTCTCGAGAGTAGGAGCCGGGTACCTTGACTGTAATCAGAACAGGGATCCTGACTCAGAACAGGGATCCTGACTTCAGGAAGAAAGATGTCAGAATTTGAAAGTTGTGCATCGTTATTTCTTTAATCGTTCTGTCCTGGGAAATACTTTTGACTCAGAACGGCTCCAGGTTCGCCCAAAGTAAAAACGAACTGTACACTTGATCACATCTTCCTTCGAACTGTACACTTGATCACATCTTCCTTATGGATATTCTTGCTTTATCATTCACGTTTAACCTGTTTACTTTATCATTCCGTTTTGTTTCTTTTATTCTCCGTCTTTTTCGCCTCGGCCATTGGGTTTCACAAAAATAGTTATAAGAATTGTCTAATTACGAACACCGGGGTTCTCTGTCCACCCTCCTCCCAATCCCAACCATAGCGCATGCTCAGTTGCTCTCCTTTTGTTCCAGTTCATGTGCAAAATGATGGCAATCGGTCTTCAGTACACTTGGCTCCTTGTGTTCACTTGGATCGCCGTGTCGGCGCTCCACCTATATCGGATGCTGACGGAAATCCGAGATGTAAACGCAGGACCCATGAGATGCTACTACGCCTTCGCCTACGCTGTGCCAGCGATTGTAACAGCCCTGACTGTGGGAGTCAGAGCAGATCAGTACGGAACTGTTGCTTTGTAAGTAAGAGCAAGAACAAATAATCCGACAGAACCTCCGTCTCCCTATCTCAGTAATGTGACTATGCGGAGTCGAATATTTTCCCATACTCTGTCCGCTACGAACGAGCGGAGGTTAGTAGCTTCGCGACACATCACGTTCGGTTACCTCTACAAATAAGTAAATCGCTGTGAACCGGCATGTGAGGAAAAATAGAAGTCAAAGCTAGGACGCGCTCCAGAGCGGGTCAGCGCGCCGAGTACGCCTCCTGCACTTTTTTTTCTGCGATAAGCAACGGCGAAGACGGAAGATGAGTAAACGGGTATCAACATCAGGTCAAAGCTGGAGTAACTAACTCTAGGTACGTTCAGTTTTGTCTGGGTATTCATAGTCGCTGCATGGGACTAAAGACAGAAGTTCTGTCAGATTATTTGTTCTTGGTAAGAGGCTGTTCTTAGTCAAGAAAAAGGTTATTGACAAAAAGACCCTGTGTGACGAAAATATTTTCCCATCGGGTTGATTGGATTTGAGGTAAAGGGAAATGAGCAATCAGCGAAAGCAATTAGTCCTTGCCTCGATATGTTCTCCCCCCCCCCCCATCTAGCATGGACTTAGACCTTACCCTCCCCCCCCCCTCAGCGCAACCAATGACCTAGGACCTCCTGGTTATCCAGGATTCCAGAGGGAATAAGGACATCCAGTGTGGGCCGCTGACCGGATATCTTTCCGTTCCGGTTTGATGATATCCTGATGTTTTTTGTTTTTTAACGAGACTTTCTCCGATCGAATTTGTTGGATTTGAGGGTTAACGAATAACGACATGAAGGTAAAAAGATATGCTGGTTCTGGAAATGTTATTAGTTATTTCATTGGTATGTGTCGTCGCCCTTTTCCTGTACCCTCCCCCCTTCATCTACATCTAGCATACCTTAGACGTTAATGCACCCGCAGCTTAGGCCTCAGGTCCTCCACTGCCCCCAGAAACTTAAGACATCCAGAGTGTACAGCTGCCGGATTTCTTACCGTTCTAGTTTAATCGTATCACTTTGCAGTTGCTGGCTATCTGTTTACGAGTCGGCCGCTTGGGGTCTGGTCGGACCCTCGTGTGCACTTATGCTGATATCCCTTGCACTTTTCGGTATGGGCCTGCGAGCCGCCTCCACTGTCAAAGACCATATCGAAGACTATGGATTCTTGCGGTAAGTTTTTTTATTTTCAAATAGCACACGGTTCGTGGTTAATGTTTCTGTCACAGACTCTCCAAATTTTATTCTAAATTTGAGATGTTCTTTATGTCACTCATGATTGTCAGCTGACGTTGCAGTTTGACAATGAGTATTTAATGACGTGTGAATACAAACAAATTATATAAGATTAGCCTGACGTCAAGCGGTCACCAATACGTTTTCTTAAACCATGATGACCTTTTTGAAAAATTAAAGAAAAATGAGATATATTGACTGACTCGTTTCTAGCTAAGACTGGAAAGCTGTTATTGAATATAATTTTGTTAATTTAATTTTATAAATAAAGATAGGATGGAAGTGTAAGGATTAGAAAGAATTGAAGGGAAAAAAATTAAGAAATTAAAAAATAAACGTAGAGATAGATGAAAGTGTAGGTGACGCTAAATAGATAGGCCGGTCATGTGTTTAAGTTAAGAAAATAAGATAAGTTAAGAAAATAAGAAAAACAAAAAAAAAGTTGATAAGACCGTTGGCGTCACCGAGGGTAAGTGGAAGAGCTAAGACTGGAAAGCTGTTATTGAATATAATTTTGTTAATTTAATTTTATAAATAAAGATAGGATGGAAGTGTAAGGATTAGAAAGAATTGAAGGAAAAAAAAAATTAAGAAATTAAAAAATAAACGTAGAGATAGATGAAAGTGTAGGTGACGCTAAATAGATAGGCCGGTCATGTGTTTAAGTTAAGAAAATAAGATAAGTTAAGAAAATAAGAAAAACAAAAAAAAGTTGATAAGACCGTTGGCGTCATCGAGGGTAAGTGGAAGCGTAGGACAATTCATATTGGACTGGAAGAACAGAAAAGATACTACGAGGCTGTAAAAAAAAAAAAAAAAAAAAGACTGGAAAGCTTTTGCTCTTCACCCCTTGAACATATTTCTATTCCGTTTCTTTTTTTTTAGGTCTTATTTGTGGCTCGGGTTGATCCTCCTCCCCCTCTCTGGATGCCTGTGGTCTCTCGCGTTACTGAACGCTAGCGAAAGTCACCCGGCGTTGGCCTACGCTTTGTCCATGATGGCAGCATCAATGGGCGTATATATTTTGTTCGGGTACTGCCTGGGCAACAGCCGCGTGAGAATGAGCTTCAGAAGAACCGTGGCAGTGGTGACGGGGAAGAAAGTCCCAGTTGAGGAAACAACGTCACCCTGGGCAGGGAATTCAGCACCGGTGAGTTTTTGTCATTCTTTGCTTGTAGTGTCCCTGATCCAGTCAGCTCTGCAAGACGTTGTGTTGTTAGAACCCTAAGGCGTTTTTCCGTGCTCCCACAAACAGTTAGTGGGTCGATTGTGAATCAAAAAGAATATTTCCGCGGTCTTTTGTGTGGCCCACAAGTGGGTTTTTACGACCAAAATGATTTGTGTGGCTCGCTTTGTGGCTCGAATTCGACAAATAACTGCCGAGGTGGTTGTCGATTTTGTGGCTCGATTCTTGCGGGAAATTCAAAGTGAGCAGCAAAATGATGTCAAAACAGTAACTACTTTCACAAGCTTGTAGACGTAAAACTGGGGATACTTTTTCACAAGATGGTAAGGACGAAAACCTGAAAATCTATTTATTCAGGTTTTATCTCAGTTTTATTCTTGTTTTCAGACAATTGAAATAACCGCCAAAAAATTAGAGAAAACGGCGTTTCCGCGAGTCTCAACTTGAGGCTTGACTGTGGCACGCGATCGTTTTTCCGCGACAAACACTCGGAAGTGTGTGACACACATTGTGTCGCAGAAAAACGCCTCTAATCATGTTGAGGTAATTTGTCTTACAGATCAGTATCCATACTTGTGGACCGGTAACAGGTGTTCACGCAGTTAGCTACCTTCTGCGAGCTGATCACTGCGGCCACTCAAAAGCCGCGTTTATACTGAGATTTAAATTTTCTGTGTCATAGTAGAATTTGTGTTGTAGAGACGGCCCTAGATATTCTAAACGTCACTACTAGAGCAGATAGTGGAAAACCAAAAAATCCCTTAGCAGAATCCAAATAATTCAGTGTATTCAGTTTAGATGATACAAAAATTAGTTGGCTTTTCAGTTAAACTTTAAGTGAGCAGGGCAGTTTCTTTCCCGTGCCGTCGATAGGCTGATTGAAAAGAACCGCTTTTCTTTACAGAGATCGGCTCTGGCGTACCGGAATGGGGATCACTTCCGTTCATCCCGCCGGCATGTTGGGATCTCCACCACGAGCACAACTTCAAGGTCCACCGTTCGCACTGGAAGCAGTCCATACAGGTAGCTATGCTAAATTGTCTACTTATGGGTTAAGTAGATGCGAAGATACCTGTAGATTCTAAAATCTCTCGTACTGAAACTTTGATTCAACTAGTTTTATTCCCCGCTCTGAGAATCTCAAAATAAAGAAAGAGGAAGCGTCGATATGCTAGTAAATAATGTTCATGATATTATCGAAGTGTAAGCCGACAGTTGGTCGAAATAACTGCCTTTGGCAGTTGTAGAGATGTCGTAAGGTAGAATTCTTTTCCGCGAACCGCGCGGCATTGGAAGAGATCCCAATCTCACAAGCTATCACCTGCAGTATATGAAGCAATAAGTAAGTATACATAGGAAACCATTTAAAGTTTGCTGATGACCTCACACTTCCTCTTCTACGTGATATTCGAAGCAATGAAGATCGGATGCTCCGTAACTTGATCGCCAATCTCCATCAGCAATGCTCGGATGTCAAATTAGAAGTCAGCAACTCCAAAAGTCACGTCATGAGGATTAACTTCACTAAACAAGTACTACAAACAGTCGAGTCAGAATCGTCGATGAAAACTGAAACTTCTGTAAAAATGCTTGGCATCATTCTGGATAATAACCTCCAATTGAAAAGTGAAGTGGGAAAAATAGTGAAAAATAGCTGTGCCACCCTTCGTTCATTTTCTTACCTGAAGCGGTTTGGGGTTCCACGACATGAACTAGTGACACTTTATAAAAATTATATAAGGCAGAGTACGGCTGCCAAATTTGGCATCCTGGCTTAAGTAAAGCTCAGGATGCCGAAATCGAATGACTGCAGAAGAGAGCCTGCAGAATAATACTTGGTCACAATTACAAATCTTAAAACGAAAGCCTTCAAATCCTCGATATCGAAAAACTGTCTGAAAGAAGACATAATCTTCTCATGCGTTTTGGCCACCAAATTTTGAATTCTCAACACCACAGGACCCTCCTTCCGGACTTCGTTACACCCTCTCATGGACCGAATACGCGAAGCAAGGACGACCCAAAACCCAAGATTGTTCCCCCACCTACGAAATCTTCCGAAAGATACCTAAATTGTATTTTACTAAACATTTTAACTGTTCATGATCTATGTTCCTTTCTTATTTACTGTTTGTTAGTTTGCGTCTTACTTGTATTGTAGTGAGTGTTTATTTTGCCGGCCCATGTAAGCCTAGTGCTATTAGGGTTATAAATAAAATTGATTGATTGATTGATTGAAGTAAGTAAATTATTTCTGACTCGCCATTTCAAATGATAGGTAGTGGGCCACGTAAGGTTTCGGATCGAGGCATCAATATTATAGCAGAATAAGGGGTATGGGACAGCGTACGCATTTCGCGACAAAAAAGTCTTTGATCTTCTATAGTTACAACATTAAGGAGCATAAATAGTAAAGAGGAGCAAGCAAAAATGACTGTGTATACTTATAAAGGATACCGTATAGAATGTGTTATCTGCCAGTACAAATAATAACAGAAAAATTTTTCAGAAGTGAGCTTGGGGGTCTGTCTGAGAGCACGGTCAGCAACTCTCTGAGCGACAGCACATACAAGAGAAAATCGAGAAGGAGAAGGAAGCCGGACACATCACGGTCACAGACTGAGCCGGGCTCTGAAACTGACACCAAGCAGTTCTATGACACAGAAACAAACTCTGACGAAGATCGAACCCTCGACCTAGCTTCCAGCCATAGCAGTGATGAAGATGATACCACGGCAAGTCTCAGAAGGAACTCAAACGGAAAGCATCTAAAAAAGCCAGGTATTGCCCTTGTTTATACCGTAACTCCCTGTCAAGACTTTCTATCCATTGTGCTGTTTCCGAAGCTGGGCATTATCTGAGCCGTTAATTTATTCGCGTGTCGTAGCTTCTGTACGCGAGTGTAGCTGAAAGTTGGCACAATCAAATCAAATAGTGTCTTGACGAACCAACTTCATAGCCTTCTTCGACAGAACATGCTAAATTGCGCAGGTCAAACAGTAAAAAAATAAATATATTACACTAATTATTCACTTTGTTAAAAATCTCTGTAAAAAAGGGCACTTGTAAATGCATCGTGCAGTGATAACCAGAGAAGCCCAAAGTCACTTGATCTGTCCTATCCTAAAGAAGCTCAATTCGTATTCGTCGGATATCAAATTTAGGTCATCTGAAGTCCTGAAGAAAGGCTTAAAGAGCTCATCAAGTCATGCCCCACCGTCGGGTACTTGATTGTCTCAGACCATCTTTCCAACCTTTGGTCAAAACACTAACCAACTTTTATAACTAAACTTTTCTAAAAACTGACCAGTACCGGGATAGTTTCATCTGAAGAATGTGTCTTCTACGTAGAGCTTTATTTTTTTTATAAAATTTTAGTAGAGTCAGCGTCATGATCATTGTGGGATCCTAATGAGCTTAACTGATTCGCAAGGCTGTAGGGGAAACATAATGGACGAAATCGCCAAGACTGGCCGGATATACAGAAGGAAACCGAGAGTTTAGGCATTCAGCACTTTAATCGTCATCTGATTTCAGACGTTGCTAAATTCGTCCCGAATATTGGTGGCCCCCTAACCGTCAGACCCGGAATGCCTGAAAACCAGCTATACGCTTCCCCGGTTTCGCCTATGTACGCATCTCACGATGTCACTGGCGGAACTCTGTACTCTGCGAAAGATACGGTAAGTGTCTGTCGACGTTTACGCCACCCTACTTATCGTTCAAAAATAGATCAGCAGAATCGTGAAATCGTGAATGCTACAATGACCTGAAATATAATTTTTTTGATTCAGCGGAAGTAAGGGGAGAGGCTTTCGGCTATTTTTATTTTTCGTACTCGCTCGTTACCCTTTATTAACTTACTCGTTCTTTAACCCTTTATGAACTAATCTAACGCCCTCCATCTTTGTGAGGGAGAACCCCAGGCCAAGAATAGGACTCCTATAAACCCGATGAAAAAATTCGAGAATTAGTCGTATGTAGTTGTACGAAAAAGTAGCATGCAGTAGTAATTGTTGCTACTGCATGGTGCTACTAGTAAGGTAAACTGCGTGCTACTCAGCAAGATCGGATGCCATCGGATACTACTATACTTAAGATTAACCCGGTCGGAGGCATGTTAAATAAAAGTATTTCATACTACTACATATCAATATATGCGAATTTTTTGTACAACTACCATACAACTACACAGTTTAAGAATATTTCATCCGCAAGATCGACGCAATCTGGGATAAGTTACGAGACTGGGTGTGCTACTCTTATTAAAATAGGGAACAAACTACGTCACAGTCAGTTCACATGAGATCTTAAAACTTAAATTTAAATTTGGGTTCAGTTTTCTGGTTCATTTAAAGTAAGCAATATGTTAGTTTTGACTGTTGGGTCACTTTCACCCAGCCGCGCAGCAATTTGAAGGCTTCGTGAGCCTTCAAAAGTACAGTTTCCTTCCTTTTAGTTTAATTTAGTTTCAGTTTATTCATAAAAATAAAAAACACCATTAACTCTTTTTCCCCCCACCATAAGGTCTGGCAATGGGCGGGGCTTATTATTTATTCATATAGTCTTAAGGGAAACAAACCAAAGAATTAACCAAACCTTTACTCATGTTATCTTTCTTTTTGTTCTTGCTTTTCGGGTTGACAAGTATAGCATCCTTACCTTTCCAGGAAACCTTGAATTCACCCATGTACTCTACCCCTGGCATGTTAACCGTTCGACAACACATCAAGCCCTACCCAGGACCTTGGCAACCATCTCATTCACCCTCACTAACAACCCTGCCCCAAGGGTCCCCGAAGTGGCTATCGGAGCGACTTTCTACCACTACTCAGTCAGACAACGAACATAACATGTCTCATGATTCTCGACATGGGGGGTACCAGGCGAGACCCCAGGTGCTTGATTCCAGCATGGCTAGAGCCTCGCCGCTCCATGGGGGTTCAATAAGGGGGTCGAATGTGAACCTGGATGGGTCTAACTTGGAGATGAATTTGGAAACGTGGAGGAATCGGCTGCACTCGGCGATTGAAAATAGGATGGCGGAAAGGGAATCGGCAAGCAATGTATTGCGGTCAGGTAAGAGACGAGCTTGATTTCTTTCTTTTTTTCACTTTTTGAGTAATAGATATTTCGCATGCCTTTTTCATAAGCCTTCTGTGGTTTCCCTTCTCAGTTAATATCCTCCTGTATGTACGTTAAAGCCTTAAAGGACCCCTCTTGTTTATTCTGCGTTTTAGGTTATCTCCAGCTCCCTTATTAGGGAATTATGAGCTTCTGAAATCCTCGCATTTCGACACTGCTTCCTTTTTTACCTACGACTTTCTAGCGCTTTCGGTCGAGCCGAGTTTTCAGCCACGAGCTACCTCAAAGTGTTGTTTTTCTTTTTGAAAGAGATGGTAGGCCACCAGGTCGTTCTTCTGTTTTTAACTTCTTTTGTTTTGCTTCGTTTTCCCACTTTTGACCACGGCACATTCAGTTTTCAAATACATAGTTCAAATGTATTCAGCCGCCGCGTATAGAGAGCAGGAAGGCTGGAAAGAGTCGACAGGCGCTAACAAGAAAATCGCTAATCTGATGTGGAAAGTAATGGTGTTGTCGAAAAAGATATTGCTGGGTTATTTTGTCATGAAAAGATCATTTCTAGTAAGAGGTGCGCTTTAAGACTGTTTTTTTTTTTTTTTGCTCGAATGCGTCTTCAGTCAAATAAATGGGAATTTGTCATTTATGATCAATCGGTGAATTTGTATATGCCAAATGGTCTTTTGAACTGTATACAATTGTCACTTCCGGATTGGACAGTTATAAATTAATCCAGACAATGTATAGATAACATCCCGAAATTGAAGCTGTATAACATACTATATATCTAAAATTTTACTAGAAAAGATATGACAGAAACTGTTACCAGTATTCTCAGACGGAAACATGGGAGACGAATTGGTAAGAGGGAGTAAGCTACTCTTCTCAGAATTTTTAGAACGTGTATTTCGTTCGCAGCTCAAGCGTGTTCCACCATTCTAATAATAGTAACTATTAGTTACTATTTTCGTTCCAACCTCGTCAAAAGTTACTACCCTGACCGTTCCGACCTTCTCGAAATACTAACTAATAGTGACTATTTTCTTACCATGCTCGGGAATGTATTAAGCGCGGTAACTACGCATCTCTGTATTGTGATTAGTCGGATTGGCCCGTGTTCAGTTTCAGCGTTCAGTTTCATTGGACTTTATTTAAAGACATAAAAAATACAGAATTTACATTCCTGCCAGGAAAGCACAAATGTAGAGCTTGGCTAGGGCAGGGAAATAAGCGATATTAATTTAAATACCAAACATAAACAACTAACTGTCAATCATCAACTTAAAAAAAAGGAGAGAAAAAATAAGGGAAAGAAGGAATGAGAAAGAAAGAAAACAAAACATAAGAAAAACAGGTGTGGGGGTCTAAAGGAGGATAACACTAATCAATTTTCCTGTAATGACCTTTCACTGCTCGCTTGAACGAAATGAGGTTTTTCGAACAGTAGCAGATTCCAAATTGACGGTGCAAAAAAAATGAATTAAAAAAGAAGCCCTTCTTGATGAGGGCGCTTCTTGGACGATGTCACAAGAGTTTCGGGTGTCATAAGAATGCAGGTCTTGATTTAGTGTAAACATATTTTGGAATGAAGACGGAAGGAGGTTATTGAAATACTTGTAGCAAAAAGCTGGGCTGGAATGTTCTGCTGGAAAGTAGAAAAATTGTTCCAGTCTTGACGGCAAAAAGCCAGAATTCGTGTCGTCATGCGTAGTAACTATGGTAAGTAGGATGGAACACGCTCTCAGTTTCAGAAGCTTCAGTTTATTGAAAGCCCCTTGCGCGCTTCTCTCTTCTGAACACTTTCATGAACGTTAAACTCCCCGTCCCTGGTGCGATAATTTAACTGTCACTTTTTCATTGGCGGCTCTCCTGGTGTGTGGAAAGACATTCGAGGCTGGATAATTTGTGCAATTTAAATCAGCTTGGGCGTGAGTTATGAGGTTACGGTGATGATGAGGTATTTTAATACGCACTGAAGCTAAAAAAAAGAAATAGTACGGTAAGAAAAAAGCTAAAAAAGTAAAAAATAAAAAAATACATTAAACTGACAATAACGAGGAAACGCGCAAGACCTGAAAAACAAAGTAGGAAAATAAATCAGCTTCGTGAGTCATAAAAATGGAAGATGACTTTCTAAAGGTTGCAGTCCCTGTTAAAATAAAGTAATTTACTTTATCCTTGCTGCTTTCGCATCGCTTCACGCGGATCGCACTTCCAGTGAAATAGCAACCTTCCAGTTTTCAATTCAAATTCGTTTATTTCCATGATATCTTTTAACAAAAATAGTGGTGGATCGTCATACATGGTCGACATAGTCATAAAACTCACATATATATTACAATTTTAAAATTTTAAAACACAATCCAATAACAAACGTATTTACAAAACATGTCAATTTAAAATTCATAATTCCGATCCGTTAAAAAACTTCACAAAATAGGGAACAAATGACTTGAGATACCGCTCCGTAGATTTTACGTGCGGTTTCTTGAGTTGTGTCTTTGGTTTTCATGCCGCCAATGATAACGGCGTGGAAGTTGACACTGGATCCCAGTAGATCCAAGGCTGGATCCCAAGTACTCAATTGTCCCTCCTTGGGCCCGAAATAGTAAAGTCGTCGCTACTTACAACATCACTGACACACTTACAGCAGTTGGACAACTTATACAGAAGTACAACAAAATATTAAAGCACAATTGACACTTCTAATGCTTTACTTTGTATTAAATGATTCACAAATAAACATTTCCGACTTCCTTTAGAAGGCGCTACGAAAATCGACCGTTTTCTTGTTATCCCTTGTCTTTACCTCTCTGACATTTCGGCGGTCCAAATCTTAGGAGCTAGGATATCGTGGCAGGAAATCCAAAAACTCTCAGCAATGCTTGATAGAAAAGGATATATTTGAGATGTCACCAATAAGTCAAGCCGCAGATGCAGTTTACCTGATTGTTCTAGTTTTTCATCAGAAGTTCCATGTTTCAAGTGCCTATTACAAGTTTTTCTTTGTAGAAAAGTGTTGTGAAGCTTGATTAACTTGCTTTATAAAATATATCAGAATATGCAATAAGTTTATAAAAAATAATATAGCTATAAAAATCATTCAAAAACAAATAGCCTATTCAAATCTGAATTAGACAAGGTGATTTATGGATAAATTAAAGATCTACTAATTTTTATAAGAAACATCACTTTTATCTTTGTCCAAGCTAGTAAATTGAGCATGTACTGGCCCAAAAAATTACGTTTTTAAATATCACAGAGCGGAAACTGTTGAAAAAGCTGCTGAGCTAGGGGGTAAGCATTGTTCCTAGGTTATTACAGAGTGGGGCTGGGGTAGTTTGATGTGCCCATGGAACTTTAAGCATGATGGGAGAGCATTCTTCTACAATAGAATAGTTTTGTAGATAGATAGGATAATGTTGTCGTAATCTCTATGGTTTGTCTGGTCTCCTCTTATTATAGTGTTTCTTTCTTCTTTTCTTTCTTTATTCCGACTCCGTCTATGCCATGTGCTTTTTGATGGGGGAAAAACAAAACTATTATCATTAATTTTACGCATGAATTTACTTGCAGACGTGAGCCGAAGTGGCGGAAGCAGCAACGAGATGACAGTTAGTAGTCGATCAAGCTTCCAGGAAGATGAGACGTCGCCGTCTTCAGGTGAACTGAACAATCTCGACGAGCCACAAGATCTCGAGTAAGTTCAGTCAATGGTTATTTAGGTGTATAGTCAGGAAGTAGATCGACGCAGATCGTAGGAAGCTTAAAGTTTAACTGAAAAGCCAACATATTTTTGTATCATTTTGTAAATGGATTTTTTTTTTTTTCACTATTGGCTCTAAGATGACGTTCAGAATATCTACAGTCATTCTTCCAACGCAAATTTTTACTCTGACGCAGAAATAATGAATCTCAATACATAGCCGGCGTTTCAGTGGGTCACTGTGTGAACACTTATTTTTCGTAAATCGTTTTCGTCGAGCATACAACACAGATACAAGTGCATAGAGCTACAAATAAGACAAGGAAGTTCCACTATTTGCAAATCGATTATTCGTGAATAGCGGAGCAACAAAGTAACGCATTTTCGCCGGGTTTTCAAGCTTCTTTAAGTGAATAAGTGATGGGTAACTACATTGTTATATCTAATACCTTTTCAGTTAAATTTTAAGGAGGTGGTAGGCTTTTGCTAGTTTGAGAAACCATCTAATGAATGAGGGGAAGCACCTGGAGGAAATGAACGCTTCCCTTCATGTTTGGTGACGTACGCGTCACGCTTCCAGCGTTCAGTCTAATTTCAGTTGTATAACACACATTCAGTAGACAGGGTTTCGCCGACCCATGTGTTTAGTTGTTCACTGGCAAAGTAGGTCCAGTTCGAACTTCAAGTTCCATGCATTGTCGGCCTAAAGCTACGTGCGGACAGTCTGATAAGATTTCGCTTGTGAAAATATGCCTGCAGATTCGCGTCACTATGAGGAAACCTGCACGCGAGGCGTTACAACTTCCGAACGAAGCAGGAAATTCGCATTTTACTGCGAAAGCCGGACTTTGTGTGCCCGTAACCTTAAAGTTTAACTGAAAAGGGCGCAACTTATATAACGCTTGTTTATTGAGCCAAAAGACCATACAAGATTTTATACACTTTTCACTATACAAATAAACAATTACACCTCTAGAATACTATTCTACGTAATCAAAGCTAAACTTTCATTTCTGAGACTGAATCCGTTAGCCACATATTTACAAACCTCTACGATACGTTTGGGGTTTGTAGATTTCAGGATACGGGGAAGCGATACCAACCCACCCCCGACAAATGTTACTCTCGAATGCGAAAGCTCTTGGCACTCTAAGAGGAAGTGGTTCAAATCCTCCTCCTGCAACTTGCAAAGAGGGCAAATGTAAGTCTCTCCCGTGCCAGCTTTCCTCCTACTGAAAAGTTTTTTTTTTACTAAGGATCGGTAGACTGTTAGATCGAACATGGAACCAAGTTTTTAATATAGCAGGATCTAGTCCTAGCTTAAAATAATATTCAAAACCAAACACCTCTTTTATTTCAGCATACAACTTGAGAGTTTCTGAAGTTTGGAGTTATTTTTACTATGATATTTCAATAGACTGAAACATTTTGACCCGTCAAAGGGATTTTGCATTTTTTTTTTCATCCGTGCCTCTAGTAACAACTTTCAGAACTTGCTCTCCTTGCCCGACAACCCAAAATTCATCAAAACTCGGAGATTTTGAATTTGAGAACCAAGCCTGCAGTTGCCCATTAGCGCCGACTAAAGCCGATTAGCGCGGGCTTATTTTTCGGCAATCGCTTACCTTTGTAGCTGGTAGATATTTCAAGTATAGAGGGACAGACGCATACAGGTACCAAAAAATTCGGAAGATTATGTTCATGCGATGATATACATTATCTGTGGACAGTGGATAAACGGAGAAACGCATTTTTATTGGGTTTTCAGGGCTATTTAAGTGAATGCATGATGTACAGAGCAAAATAATACAAAGGAGTAGCGCCAAGACCTATGCTTTCTATGCTTTGCAAACGGAGCATATTCTTAGCGCCGCAACCACACTTGCGGCAGTTAAAGCGAGACAGACCTGCAGGTTCAGAAATTTCTAGTAAAGCCAGGGTAAAGCTAAGATGCGGTCCACGCACATCGAAGAAACAGGGGAGCTTGTATCTTCTGTTTTTGCAGTGTTCAGAATTTTAAGCTGTTGGAGCCAGCGCTGGTGCACACGACTGATTGAGTTGAAGTAGGGATGTTCTCTGTCATTAGTAGTGCTAGTGTCGCTGCTCTTCGAGTGTGTGTCACGTCTTGGCGGTACTCCCTAGTGGTATTTTGCTCTGATCTAGAGGATTTTCTCTCTATATTCAAATAATGTAGACAACGGATACGTCAGCTACGATGCTTCACCAGCGATATTTGGTCTGGATTTGGCCCTTCTTGGCAAGGGTCCTCGTCAGGCTGTCGATCTTCAGGGTCAACTTCGGTAGGAAACAAACTCAATCGTGCAGCAAAATCAGCGGCTATGTAAACAATTAAATCTCAGGACTAGTTTTTTCCCTACAGCGGTATTTGAAAGTAATTTGTCCGAATAAGATGTTTATAGTTGGTAGAAGCTTTAGTTATTTATTACATGTTCGTTTCCTTCCCCGAAGTTGACCCTGAAGATCGACAGCCTGACGAGGACCCTTGCCAAGAAGGGCCAAATATCGCTGATGAGGCATCGTAGCTGATGTATCCGTTGTATACATTATTTGAAATGTATTTCAAAGTCAGCTTGGGACTTACTCTAGTTCGGTTGAGTCACGTAGACCAACTGATATTTCATACCAAGTAAAGTGCAGCAATCCCGTTGGGATCTAAACAACAAGTTCGTGTATTTATCAGTTGCAATGAGCAATAAACATATTTTTCTTTCAGAGTCACGGAGCACCAGTACGTGTAGCATGTGTTTCAACTCAAGTTATCATCAATGAAATCACTGATCTCAGTATTTAACTGTAAATAGTTATCGTTGCGATTTTATCTGTGCAATATTTTAAATTTGTGCCACAGTTTTGTATTTTTACTGCTTACAAGTTCTTTTTGACAGCGAAAGCTCAAATTATCCCATATCGTACTCACATACTTTCTGGACTTTTGTACTGTTTTTTTTTTCTTCTACAAACACATTCCCCCCCCCCCCCCCCCCCACACACACACACACCTGTAAGTTCACAATGCTTAATATACGAATATCCATGGTCATTGTCTTGCGAATTTCATAATCTCGTGTTGCCTTGGTTTCCCGATAGCTGACGCATACTTATGAACTTTAATTGTTGAAACCGGTTTCTCTTATAATCAAAGAAAGATTACGTTATTTGTATCTTCTGTCGCTATGACTACGAGTAGTACAGTAGCCTTAGGCATCAATTATCCAACGGGTCGCGACGTGAAGCCAGTGTTGCCACACCATACAAAAATAAATCGCTTTCCCAAAATGAATCTCCTAAAGAAAACAAATCTTCAAAGCTGCGTCATCCGATCTGAGGCGGAATTTTTTCTTACATTTGGAGGGAATTTTGCGAGTGTTACGCCATTTGTGAGGAGAAAGTAAATTTATACATGATGTAATTTTACGCATGAATGGAGTGAGACAATGGGCCATTTGTTGCCTGAGTTTCGGCCAGACTTCCTAGCCTACCCCACAGAATAGTAGTGATAATCTTTGGGACATTTGGAACAGAATGATTCAGTATATTGACGCTGACTTCTTCTTGAACACAAAAACAATATAAGCTAAGACTTCACTTCGATTGTATAAAAACAGATACTTGGATTGACTGCTGAGCCTTCCACATTTCTTGTTTTAGAGTAAGTATAGCAAAATCAACAATTCAAAAAAATCGCTAGTTTCTTACGTAATTTTCAAATTTGGTGATAAATCGTGGCTCGTGGCAATCCTGCTTGAAGTGTCTCCGCAAAACTCCCGACAGTTTTCGGTGCGATAAGCGTGACTGGCAATTTATCCGAGGACCGAGACTAGCGCTATATAGGAGTAACGACTCTCCTGCTAGACATCAATTTGTTCGAAGACGCTAGGGCCGAGTGAATATGAAGATTTTAGTGTTTCTCGGATCAAGTCGCGACGGAAGACACGGAATCAAAGTTGCAAATCATGTAGTGAAGGCGATAGAGTCGGCAGAACACACTGCCAAATTGATCGGTAAGAATTCATTTTTTTTGGGGGGGGGAGACGATGGCCCATTGTTTTGACTGACGCTGGTCGGTTTGGGATGACACTCGGAGCTTGCTTGCTAAGCTTCTGTTCTTTTTTATTCCTTTCATAACGCTCTGTCCCGTGTTCCATGCACCCGCTAGGCTGCCTGCTCGAGTTATTGCGTGAGCCCCGTCGGTTTTCTGTTGGTGCCCTGTCCAAGTGTACACCTAACGCTTGAACTGATCGTCTCTCATTCTTCCTATGTTGTGTCACTTCTGAAACTTATGAAAGAGAATCCGGCAGATTTAGGGAAGAAAAGCACGACCATTCTCGCCGTTCTCCGAGGACTCCCTGCGTTTTTGTATGTCCCGGGGACTCACTCTCCGTATTCTCGCGAGTCCCACGAACGGGAATGCTTCGATTATCGTCAGCATCATCAAAAAGGACTCCCTTTCAGATTTGGAGGGGAATCAATTTTTGCTGGTGTTGGTGCAATGTAAAATTAACAAAAAAGAGTCGGAATAAGCAAGACAAAAAATAAAGTGGATCCAGACGCAATCCATTTTAGAAGCATTCCCCGTGTTCTGTTGTTTTCCGTAGGAGGAGTCCGCGTGGAGTGACTCCCTCTATTCTCGCCGTTCCCTTCGATTCCCCAAGGAGTCCTGGGGGGACGGCGAGAATACGCCTTTAGGAACTGAAATATCGACATCCGCCAAAATAGGGGTCAATGAGCTAAACAAAACAAAAAATCTAGCACAACCCTGAGGCGCACCCTTTTCGACGGCATGCAAGCCCTAATAGAATCTTCGTATACCGTAATGAGAAGTACTGTCAGATCCCCTTCCCACCGAAGCACGGAGCGGGCCCTTGAATGCTTTTCCACAAGTTCGTTTTCCAACTTGAGCGGCATTGAGCCTGAAGCGGACCCTTGCTGAGAAGGGCCGAAATATAGCTCTAATAAAATTAAGCTGACGTATCCGTTTTGCACTATCAAACAACGTCCAGTTCTATTAAGCTCTCTTCCTCTTACCCTAATATCGGTGCGTAAGGCATTTGACCTTGCCAACTAACAGGAAGAAAAGAATATCATGGAAGCATCAGCCACCGCAACTTGCGCGGAGGCTATTTGTTTAGTGGCTCGAACTGTAGTAGCCTGACAGTAGAGTTCGAGATCTGTTTCACCCCATTTTTACAGATCCTCTGGAGCTAGATCTTCCTGTGCTTCGACAAGCTCTTCATTTCATGCCTGACCAGTCTTTGGCCCCACAGTCGGTACTGAGCCTCAACAAACAAGTCCAGGAAGCTGATGGTTTTATTCTGGTGACCCCGGAATATAACTGTAGCCTTCCACCAGCACTGACCAATATGATGGATCATATACCCCCAGCCTCCTTCCGTCACAAACCGTGTTCAGTCGTCGTATATTCCCTGGGTAAGCCTTAGTACTGGTATTCCTTACAAAGTGAATCCGTAAAATTCTGGAAGTATCCGATTACAAATCCGCTTCCGCTCTGAAAAGAAAGAATATGAGAATACCGAAAATGAGATGGACAGACTCATCGATGACAGTGTCGAACATAAAGCCGCTTTCACACTGACGCGTTGAGGCTTTCACACTGAGCTGCGCAACCTCTGCGTCGAGGTTGCGGTGACGCAGACGAAGTGCAGAGCTTACGCAGACAAATAAAACGCAACGCAAGAATAGAACCAAGTTCTATGCTTGTGTGGCGTTGACTCGTACGCATCAGATTTTTCAGTGAAAAATCGAAGTTTCTGAAGACCAACTGGAGAAAACTTATTAACGATGGAGAAAAACTTAGCAATGATGAAAGAAACGAGAATTCAGCATAAAGAAACGAGAAAGGAAAACGTAAATACACATCCAGCGTGAAAGCTTGTCGCGCAGGTGTGAAAGATACGCTACGCAACCTGTATGCAGCGCAAGATAAACGCATACGCAGTGCATCGCAACGCCGCGTCAATGTGAAAGCGGCATAATGGTCTGGAGACTATTGATCTTCCCTACCCAGTCGTTAATACTGTCGTCAGTCCGCTCATTGTTTAAAAAGATGCCCCACCGACCGGTAACATAGTTGGGTTAAGTGAGCCAATCCCAAGGTCAATCTATCATATACTTTTATTTCTGACACACTTTTAAGATTTCCGAGAAGTATTTAAAGGTAGCGAGTTTTATATTGACAAATTTAAATACGGCGTTCTCGCTGTGGCAGTTACGAATAAAATATTTTTCTTATGAACAAATTCTACTCTACTATTACTACAACGATGGCCTTGGCCTTGGGAGAGAGCCATAGAGATAAGGATCAGTAAGTGCGAAACACGGCAGTGAACCTCGGGAAGAAGAAGAAACGCCACTCAAAGGATCCCTCAAAACTGATTCAGATCCTCTGTAAACCAATCATCAACATTTGTAGTCGTGACGTTTCTGGCTCTTCGCGGGGCACCAGGCGATTCTTCATCGGCGCGCAGAGTTAGTCATCAAGAGTATTTGCCATCGATGATCCAACCGACACGCAGTCTGAAAACAGTAGTTTGTTCTTCTTGTTTGGTTTTCCATAGGTCTTCTTCAATTCAGTTTATTTTATGACGTCCGGTTCTGCTTATTTGTGACTTGGTAAACATGTAGGTTCTTAGCTTTCAGCAAGAAGCTATATGTTATAGGACAAATATTTCCAAATCTTTACCTGGTATGACGAGCAGCGTTTCAAAACAGCAGGCAAATTCCAAGGCAACTCTTTTCGGGAAATGGGATTTGTATTTTTATTTATGTATCACCTTTCATCAGGGGCGTCACTAGCCTTTTACCTTTGGGGGGGGGACGTCCGGTTTGTTCCGACGGACTAAACTATTTGCCGACAAAACACGCCGTTGCCGCTTCGCGGCAACGGCGTACATTTCCCGCCAGCACAGAACAGAATCGGGGTAAAACTAACTGTAATGCATCAGTTGAGATTATTCCTTTGATGTAATTTCATATTTTAAGTTCACATATTTGGCTTTTCATTTTAGCCCTTGCTAAAAAGCGAAGCTTCCAACGACTGTACCAAGAACAAGTTAAATTGAGCGCCGCAGGCGAAATTTTTTGAATCTGCCTTTTTTTCCGGAAAAATTTAACTATACCTACCATACAAGTTCTAGCTTTTAACGTGTTTCAGCGAATTTCAATCCTAAAACGACAAGGTAAAGGGAACATTGTTCTTCTCAATAAAGAATACTACAAAATGCGCCGCAGGCGAAATTTTGTGTGAATTAACTGTAACAACGCATCAATTGAGGTTATTCCTTTGGTATAATCTGGAATTTGAAGTTCACATATTCGTCTTTTCATTTGAACTTTCGCTGGAAAGCAAAGCTTCCAACGATTGTACCAAGGCAAGTTAAACCAAGCGCCGCCGGCGAAATTTTTTTAATCTGTTTTTTTTGCGGAAAATTCAGCTATAGTACCATACAATTTCCGGCTTTTAACGTGTTCCAAACCCCAAGAATTTCTATCCTAAAAGGAAAACTAAATGATACACCATTCTTCCAAATAGGGAATACTACAAAATGCGCCAGGCGAAATTTTGTGTAAAACTTACTGTAATGCATCAGTTGACATTGTTCCTTTGATGTAAATACATATATTTAATTTCACATATTCGGCTTTTCGTTTCAACTTTTGCTAAGAAGCGAAGCTTCCAACGACTGTACCCAGAACAAGTTGAACTAAGCAACGCCGGCGAATTTTTTTTAATCTGTATTTTTCCGGAAAAGTTTGCGACCGGCAAATGTTTGCAGAATTTGATTTCTTACGTATAGAACACTCGGTGTGCGGACAAGAACACCGACGCCCGACAAAAGCATTCAGAATTCGATTTCTTCTGGGTTTTGCCCGACAAGATTGTAAAGAACGTGTAAATAGAAGCCGATGTACCGACGAGACTTGAACTTTCGGCACGGGCCCGATAAAAAGTTACAGAATTTGATTTTTTTTTAAAAGAACCCGATGTGCCGACGAGAATACCGACGCCCGACAAAACCATCGAGCATTTGATTTGTTCTGTGTTTTGCTCGACTAGACTGTACAGAACTTGATTCATACGTGTAAAAATAACCCCTTGTGCCAATGAAACTTAAACTTCCTGGGTGCGCCCGACAAAGTTTGCAAAATTTAATTTCTTACGTATAAGTAGAACCCGATATGCCGACGAGTCGACCGACGCCCGACAAAAGCATAAAAAAATATTTCTTCTGGATTTCTTTTCTATAAAAAGAACCCGATGTGCCGACGAACCGAGGCACGACAAAAGCTTGCAGAATTCGATTTCTCCAGTGCTTTGCCTGACAAATGTTTGCAGGATTTCATTTCTTGCGTATAAAAAGAACCCGATGTGCCGACGAGTCGACCGATGCCCGACAAAAACTTAATTTGTTTTTATTTCTTCTGGATTCCTTCTGTATAAAAAGAACCCGATGTGCCGACGAGAATACCGAGGCACGACAAAAGCATGCAGAATTCGATTTCTTCAATGTTTTGCCCGACAAACGTTTGCAGGATTTCATTTCTTGCATATAAAAACACCCGATGTGCCGACGGATCGACCGATGCCTGATAAAAAGCATACAAAATATTATTTTTTCTATGTTGGCCGGCGCTTCGCGCCAACAAACAAGTGAACTTTCGCCGGGCTTCGCCCCACGAAAGTACTTTCTCAGGACCTTTAGGGGGGGGGAGTCCCCCCCCTCCCCCCCCCCCCCCATAGTGACGCCCCTGCCTTTCATTTCAAAAAGAAAAGGACGGAGTACAAAAACGAAAAGAAACGCAAACAAAACACTTTCATAGGAAAAAAAAAATCAACAAAAACAACTAAAAAACTCTCCGTTTGACTACTGAACACGATTACATGCATGTACAGTTCCCTGCAGGGGCGGGACCGGATTTTTTACTTGTACTTGTTAATCAGGTTCTTTACGAGCATTACTGTTACCAAAACCAAACCGGAAGTTTGTTTTCGAAACCAGCCGATTTTTTGTTTGTTATGACGTGGCGTGTTTCGTTTTGTTTCTCGGATTTTCACTCGCTCCGATGTCAAAGTGAATAATTTTTTTTTTTTTTTGATATCTTCGTCACGGAAATGATGAAATCTGCCAGCCGTTTAGCTGTAGCAACCTGTGGTTTAAAATTCGCACCTCTGGTCAAGAGTTTTCGTTGAAACTAGAAAAAGGACAAAACTTCGCAAGCGCCATAACGTCACATTGTTCTACCATTCTACTACTTTTTTTTAGGCGATTTTGGCGGCATCAGAGCTGCGGCGTTAGCTCTTCCCTTTATTTCTGAGCTGGGAATGCTGCCTCTGCCTTCACGGACAGTGATCCCGACAGTTCACAAGAAGTTCGATGATGCTGGAGAAGCGGTTGATGAACGCGTTATTGCGAGTGTCAAGAAAGTAGTAAATGAGATGATTTGGTTCGGAGACGCCATCTGCCAGAAGAAGACGAAAGATGGTCTTCCGGCTTAGAAGACCTACCGGACATCAGGGCATTGCGGATCCTTTATCACAGTCTGTTTCTTCATTGCCTTTTGATCGACGTATATGTCAGTGAATCATTTAGTGGTGACCATTTCGTTTTTCCTCCGCTGAGAACTAGTCGTCATCCAAGAACTCTCACCTCAGCCACAGGAAAACACGACTTGGAAGGAACAAGAAGGGATAGAACTACCGACTGATTGCGTCACGCGTGAACAAAAGTTTAGCATTCGTGTATTTAAACCAGCTCTCACTGCCTATTTTCTTTTTCTGCCAGCAATAAAATCTTGTCAAAAAATTATTCTTTGGTGCTATCACGTGGTAGATATTGATAAGAGAAGAAACTTCGCGATAAAAAGATAAGGTCAATGAAACCAAGGGATCACGTCTTTTACCCAGAGAGCCATGTGTTTGAACTTTGCAATACATTATTCTTGTTAGGTAACCCGGTATGGGGTCCATCTGCAATCCGCACAGCGTACCTTTCCCCGAACATCGAGTCCGTCCGGAAAAGAACAACAAACAGAAGGTTTGAAGCCAAGCTGACCATTCATTACGAAAGAAATAGAAAACCGTTTTTTCGGGATTTTTATCCCTCGCACATCATCTTAGAGGGATAACTAGCTGATCAAGAAAAAAAAATCCGAAAATCATGGTTTTCTATTTATTTCGTAAAGCGCAACAAGGATCAGGCTAAGAAGCAGCGACATCCCTACGACCAAGCCCTTGCGAAACTGAAAATATCACCGTTTAAAATCAGACTAGAACACTTGGTTTTGGAGTTTGGCAAATCTGTCCTATGAACCACCGGCAGGGGCGTCGCAAGGGGGGGGGGGGATGCAGTATAGCATTAAGTATAATTTCCAGGATTCGGAAGTTAACCACGAATCCTGACTTTGTTCCAGTTTCGACGAAAGTATACCGAATATGAATATTGTTCGGTAGTCTTTCGAACACGCTATCGGTCTGAACTTATTCGGTATAATAACTGGGATTCGGTAACTTATTCGTTGTAATTGCCAGGATCCGGAAGTTACCACGAAACTCAGAAGAGGTCGAGTGAAGCACTGGTCGCAGACAAAAGGGATGATCTGTGATATCATCGGTAGTCCTTACTTTTATTTTGGATCCCAAAAAGAATATCTAATCATAAATATTTCGAAAATTCTGCCTGCAGCACTTTTCGTAATGTTCTCTATTTTGTGGAAGGGCGCGTCATTTGACGGGGGTTTTAAGCCAGTTTAGGATTGAAATAGGATCAGTCGCGGGATTTTAAGATCAAATATGCTCTTCTTTCTTTTTTTATTTCCCGTAGCATTTTTGAAACTTAATTTGTTATTATATTATTTAAAAAAAAAAAAACAATAAATCGGATTTCGTACTTCTTGTGGCTACTCCTCCACCCCTCAGTGACGTTAATTTTAATCTATTTATCACCACTTTTAAATATTCACGTCACCTAACTTTTTGAGGAACTTCTGAGGCGGGACCGGATGTTTTCTGACAACTAATATGCTGTTTGTTTATTGAAAACCACCTATATATAAACACGTCTACATATGATTACGTTTGAAAAACAGAAACTATTCGACAAAATCATCACAACTAATAAATGATAAAACAAATCAGAGAATCACATTAGAGTTGCGCTCTATTCCAGGCCTCTCGGCATATCTTCCACTTCCCTCTGTCCCTGCTTTTGAACCATGCAGGATCTAGCAACGGACTCGAAGAGCTTCTCGATCTCCGGCGCACAGTGGACGAACTCATGGGTCCAGAATTTGAAAATGGGGTTCTTGATCAACTCAATAAACGTAATCAACAGGCCCCAGGGGTGTGGCCGGTTAACAATCAAACGCTCGAGCAACACGCGGGTTATTTGTTCCTGGATAGCTTCACTGTTCGCCTCCGCAAAGAGACAGAGTAGCGCGCAGCTGAAGTAGTAAGTGTGGCTGTTCGGGAACCGAAGCTGATTGGCAATCGCGTTTAAGAACAAGTACCGCCCCTCCGTGTCGAGATTAACGGCCAGACTCTGGAAAATGTCCATGTGTGCAGAGTGACCAATGGTCGCCATGGTTGGGGTCATACTCTTGGACTGAATAGCACTGATCGCCTGCGTTCCCACGTACAACACAAGCGCATTTATCATTGAGATATTGTAGCGCAATCCCTGATCAGGGTTCACTTGAAGCACGCTCCGTAATTCTGAGAGGAACGTGACCGGTCCGCGCGTCTTCAAATACGCATCCAAGTCATTCTTGAACGCTAACGGCTGGATCGACGTCGTGAAGTTGGAGACGATGCGCGGCGCCTGATGGATCTCCGGAAGTCGGTCGACTTTCAAATTCGGTGTAAACGGGTCCGGAAGACGCATGCTTCTCGGAAACGCGGACAAAATCAAATTCCGCATCTGAATACAGTTGGGCGGAATCACGTCGCAGAATCCGTAATGATAGTCACAAAGGAATTCAGGGAAATCGTGCAACAGGACCAGCAACAAACGAAGGGTTCCTTTGTACAGGGTTAACATGTGCTTGGCAAGCTCCGTATTCCTGAGGAACGGCACCATGAATCTGAAGAGGTCGATTATCAGTTGAGCGTACATGCTCCAACCTCTCTGTTGAATAAGAGCCAGGAATCGTCCAAGGAATACGCGATGGGCAATGATTTCGAGCCAGGCGAACGCGAATCCCGGGGCCTTTACTGGGCGAAGTATGTGCAGGGTGTTGTAAAACGCCTGGATAACCTAAAAAAAAGGATCAGGGTTCAAGACGGGTACGAAAGGGGAGCCTATGAGTCAACTCAATTTGACGTTGTCAGTTTTGGGGAGCAAATTAAGTCTCCTTCTGATCAAGGGCCATAAAGGACCATGTAAAGAGATAGGCTGAACTTGGTTCCCCTACGACGTTTTTGCACTGTCCAATTCAGGCAGTTTCATTAGTATTCACTTGATTTCGCTCGTTGTGCTTGCTTAACTTACGCTGTAATGAACACAACATCACTTTTCCAAATCGGGAATTCAAGAAATTCTGAAACTCAAGCCTTATTTCCACAGATCGTTTAGTAAAACTAATAAAATCAAGATTTCAAGAATCTTCTTTGGAAACTTGTTCAACCCGATTCATCCTTAAGGCGCCTTATCCCTTCCATAGGGCCAAGAGTAGTCGCTTCGATGAATCCAGGCAGCTGAACACTGCAGTATTAATCTGCTTGCTTGTGCTTATATTATGCCTTTGTTATTTGCTTGTTTGTGCTATACAATTTTTTTATATTTACACTAAGAGCCAAAGACCATGGCAAATACATAAAAAGTAAACAAAAATAAACAAAATAATAAAAATAATACCTTCTATAAGCACCTATCCCTATGTGCTACGGCTACCCTGAGGTACCTCGCCAACTATTTAATACTTATCAAACAAATATTCCCCACGACCCTGCATATCCATTCTTTCCTGCATATCCCCCTTTCATTTACTCAAAATTTCTAAACTAAGTTCACTCAAATTTTCGCATTAATACAACAAATCTATACTACCACAAATCGGACTCGGGTAAGGACCGGACCGACCCTTTGCCCTCCCAATATACCGCCTTCTCTACCCAGAGGCAGAGTGTCTGACGAGGTCCTTATTTCTTCCCTTTTCTATTCATCTATCCTCTTCATCTATTATGCTTTTGTTGTAGATGCTTGGGTTTTAAATAAACTACAAATCAAAGAATTCAAGAAAAGAATTCTACATCCTAAGTTGCAAGAAAGACCTCAAAAGGGCGTCCGAACAGCACGAACCTACCAGAGGGTCACAGGGTTGCCACATATAAAACGTTTAGAAAGTGACTTCTGGCCCAACGACTGAATCGGGAGTGAAATTTTCTTTCCACGAAAAAAAATGATCATTTTTGATCAGAGTCACCGTTGCAAAAACGATATTTATTTCATGAAAACACGTGAAACAGTCACTTCTGGTCGTAATCCCTGCTTTAAAAACGACACATTTTTGACGTTTTCTGCAATAAGAGTCATTTCTATGTCCTACCTAGGAAAAGAGTGGCAAAAACAGAACAGAGTGACAGTTAAAACTATCGTACGACATGTGGCAACCCTGGAGAGACCCAAGGCCGTATCCGGGGGGGGAGGGGTTTAGGGGGTTGACCCCCCTGCACCCGCCCGAAACATACAAAAATAATCATTTTTATAGGCTTTTCCCTCTGATCTATGTCTTTTTTGTCCGACCCACAGGCAACCCCCCCCCCCCCCCCAAATAAATTCCTGGATAAGGGCCTGAAGAGACCTCACCAACATCAATGTATGTTTGAACCTGAACAGGAGGACGTCCTGGCGCCACCTGGCCGTGCCTCATCAGACATAAGATTGTCGCCTATTCATGACCTCTGGACCTCACTGGGGACACAGGTGGATACAAAAAATCAGGTAGACCTACCAGCCGCCATCCAAAAATTGAGAAAATTAATACCTGGAAGCTGATGCTCTCCAGAACGTGCTCGGGTGCATTCAGCTCTAAGAAGAGCATGATGAAGAGTCGATGGTATGGGAGCTGCTGGAACTCAGTACCGCGGCTTTCCTGATCGAGCAGCAGCACACCAGCGATGATGCCGAGAACCTTGTTCAACAAGTTCACTTTCGTCGTGGTGCTGGCATTGTCGCCCGAGTGTTTAACCTAAAAAACAGGTCACTGTTAGCAAACGGAGAGAATAAAGCGGTGGCCTGAAGTGTGAAAATTTCTAAGAAACAATCACTATCATGGATATATAACAAAAATCTTGTTTGGAAAGCGTACCGTAGCAAAATAATAGCTGCGTTTTGCAGATACTATGGTTTCTGTTACCGCAGTAACTGGATTTGCAATTAGCCGTTTTCGTAGTTACCGTGGTATCTGAATATCCGATACTACGGTATCTGGCCAGATACTATGTTAATAGCAAAAACACCTTCTGACCCTGGTATCTGATACCACAGTAACTGAGTAAACGACTTTAGACCGTGGTATCAAGATACCGTGATATCTGCGAAAACACGTTAAATATAATGCTTCCCACTTTCTGACATTTCGTCAAAACGAAAATTCTACATTTTGACATCAACAAAAAGAGAACAAAAACAAAAGAAATTGCTCAACTACGCGTCGTAAAATTTTTTTTCAGTAATTTTAGAAACTGTCGCTTATTGCTACATTCTCGCACTGATACTGGAATTGAGTTCCAGATTTTTGGCCCAGTGTGACGGATGCTGAAACTCGCTCTTGACGTAGGGCGAAATTCGCACGAAAAATCTGAACGATGAGTGGTTGGATAATTATGAAATTGGGAATTAGTTGGAAAAATACCAGAGAAATTTGAAGGTAAACTATTGTATAGATAATCATGGCAAATATTAGAAATAGAAATTGTATGAAGTTGATCCAATGAATATATTCCTGAAGTCCCATACATGTGTCTAACTGAAGATCTGTATTCAACATTAAAAAGAATCCTCATTGCTTTATTCTGGAGTATTTGGAGAGGTTTAAATACAGATGAAAAGGTAGAAGCCCAAACAGAAATACAATAAAGAAAATATGGGTGGACAAAAGAATAATAAATTGATTTTAGAATATTTTTAGGAAAAAAATAACGAAGACGTGATAGCATACCAATATTTCAGGAAATTTTTAACGATAGTGTTTTCACATGTTTATGAAACGACAAATTTTCATCTAAAATTACACCAAGGTATTTAAACTGATCAACCCTTTTTAATTCAAGACCATTTAACAAAAGAGAGAAGCTATCTGAACTGACTGATCCAGTACGCGAAAATAACATATATTGGCATTTTTTCTCGTTAAGAGCTAGTAAATTCCTTGAGTACCAATCAGATACAGCTAGTAACGTGCTTTCAAGGTTCTGGAAAAGAACTGTTAGGTCCCGGTGAGAAGAGAAAATTACTACATCATCAGCAAACATTATAATTTTACAAAGAGGCAAAACTTCCGGTAAATCATTTATAAAAAGAAGTAATAGAATAGGCCCAAGGACAGAGCCCTGAGGTACTCCGTAGTTAATCTGGAAAGTATCTGAACGAAGATCACGGGATTTATCAACACATTCTAGTCGTCTCCCAGAAAGATAAGATGCAAAAAAATTAACAGCTTGTGTTGAAAATCCGTAAGACTTAAGTTTTGCAAGAAGCAAAGAATGATTTACGGTGTCAAACGCCTTGGCAACATCAAGAAAAATCGCCAAAGCATGTTGACCACCATCTAATGAATCATTTATATTCAATAAAAGCTCATGAATTGCCAGTTCAGTTGACTTTCCCTTTATAAAACCATATTGAGAAGTGTGTAAAATCTTATTATCAAATAAGTATTTTTGTAATTGATTGTTTGCAATTTTTTCCAAAATTTTACTAAAAACCGAAAGCAGAGAAATACCTCTATAATCTGAAGGATCAATTGAACTACCTGCTTTAGGTAATGCTATAACATTTGCTTTTTTTAGTAGCTCAGGAAAAATCCCATGTGTAAGTGACAGATTGAAAATATGTGCCAATAAAGGTGAAATGCTCGACGCTATGTGTTTAACAATTTGTGCTGAAAAACCAAATTCATCCGCAGAAAAACTCTGTTTAAGCTTCACAATAGTTTTTTTATCTCCTGAGGCGCAATCTCAGAAAAAGTAAACGAACTTTCCGCATGTTGCCCATTAACTGGAATAAAAGGGGAATTCAGCTGCGTACTCATAGTCGATGCAAGTCTAGAACCAATATTACTAAAATAATCTCCAAAAGCGTTTAAAATATCTTTAGGCTCAGTAATTTTTTTTCCATTTATTTCCAGGCAATCAACACTAGTACTCTTACGACTATGAGGACGTATTTTTTCATTTATCATTTGCCACGTCTTTCTCATATCAGAATTATATTCCAAGAATTTATCTTTATAAAATTTTCTCTTCCCATGTCTTATAATTGAATTTAGCTTATTCCTGTAAACTCTATATTCTTCAAAAGACTCAGGTGTCTGCAGTTTTAAATAATTCTTAAACTTTTTATTTTTATGTTTTAGTGATACCAAAATACCTTCTGAAATCCACGGGTCAAATCTCTGCGCAAATTTTCCATGCAAAACTCGTGTCGAGGAAGCCTTATCCCGCAGTCGAATCATTTGATCAATAAAATTCGAAAATGCAGCATTAGCGTCATCTGAATCATAAACCGAACTCCAATCATGATCCTCAGTCAACTGCCGAAGGATTTTATAATCAATCCATTCATATCGTTTTTTAGAATTATTCATTGTTGAATCACGAAGTTGTTTATTACTATTTTTCAAATCCAGAAGAACACTCACCGGAAAATGATCTGACATGTCAGACAAAATTACTGACGATTCTGTTGCATGAACATAAATCAGGAGAATAAAATATGTTATCCAATAGTGTAGCTGTATTAGCTGTAACTCGAGTTGGCAGAGATATACTTGGAAGAAGACTAGAACACAACATCATACTTAGAAAATCCTTATTATTGCCAACATCGAGATTCAACAGATCAAAGTTGAAATCACCAGATATTATGACCGGTTTCCTAGATGCTTCCAGGTTTTTCAACAGCGGTTCAAAAACTTCAAAAAATTTTTTAGGATTGCCAGACGGAGGTCTATATACAGACCCAAAAATAAATGGGTTACAGCCCAAGGGACTAACTTCAACAAAAATAGTTTCACATAACCCTTCATCAAAAACAGAAAAATCACTAAGAACTCTAAAAGACCAGTCATCACGAATATACAATATCTGCCCTCCTCTCATATTCTGACACCTTGTACGTGAAATACACTTCATCCGAGGCAGATCTAACATTGTAAGAGGTGTATTAGTAGACAAAAAAGTTTCGCAAACTCCGACAATGTCCTTAGGACTAGATGTAAGCAAGAACTTAAGTTCATTGAATGCACTTTGCAACCCTTGCGCATTCACATGTAGCGATCGGATCGGAAATTTACACTTGTTAGAATTATCGGTTAGAATGCCATCCGAAGAAAATTCACACTCGGGTAGATTTTTCACATAAGGCACAAATGTTACTTTTTTAATCACCATTTCCTGTTATTATAAAGTCTAATTTACATTGGTGTTCAGGCTCGCGAGTCAACCCGTGTTCGTCACAAGGCGTATTTACGGAGCGCATCCAGTGCGCATCCTAACACGGGTTCCGTGTTCTGTGGCTTCAAGCGTTTTTAGCTTCCGTGTTTCTTTCGAGTTCAACACCGAATTCAAACACAAACGGACTTGGTAGAGTATCAAATACTGTGCCGGGTTCTCTTATGCAAAGCACGGGCGCTGGAAACGGGTGACGACGCACACGTGTTAGGATCCGAGTTCAACACACTAATTGCTGAAAACGCAACTTTTAATAGCCTTATTTTGCTTTCTTTTTGTTGGAGTAAATGAACTTTAATACTGACCGAGATGCTGCTCTGTCCTGTCGTCGTCAACCCTCCATACCCCGCCCTTCCTAATGACCTGCCTTACCTATAATACTAGTGCTAAAGTTCTTCCATAAGCACTTCATTCATTCTTGAACTCGGAGACGCGTTTTCTTCCGGTACATTCCGAACCCCCTAACGACACCACGCTGTTTGTACGCTTTCCTCGTTTCGCTACTTTCGAAACGTATAATGCTTGCTTTGCTAGAAGTTATTCATCTATTTCGTCTGAGAAACCGGCTATGTACCTACATTTTTCCGTATTTTTGCTAGAAGTCAACGGGCCTCGAGAAAGGCTTAAAACAGCCAAATCCCTGGGCAATCTGTTAAACAGAGCCTAGTTTTAACTATTTCAAAATATTGATACAAAATGAAAAAACTCAGCGGAGAGCTACGAAGTTCGTACCAGATCTACGCGATCTTCCCTACCAAGTGAGATTAGCCAAGTTGCGCCTTCCCCCTGTTGCATACAGATTTTTTAGAGGAGACCTGATTGAAACATTCAAATTAATCAATGGAAGTTGTGACAATTTTGAAGCGATGGACTTAGTAAGATTCAGCATTAACCGTCATCATCGGGGGCACGCGTACAAGCTTGCAAAATCGAGATTCCACAAGGACGTTTTTAAGTGGGGTTTTGGCAACAGAATTGTTGATCGTTGGAACAGCCTTACCGAAGATGCGGTTAATGCTGAATCGAGTAACAGTTTCAGGAGCATTGTTGATGGTAGAGGCGAAAGCCTTTCCTCTTGCTTTGTATTAAGATTAGTAATAGTGCGAGGGGTCCTATAAGTGGCTTACCAGCAAAGCGATCAATCTGGCAAACGCGTCCAGATGGTGGAAGCATTTGGCTCCGGCAATCGACGACGAAATCCCAGGCTCTGAGAGTACACGGTAGCACAAATTCACGCACATCTGGGTGCTGAGTCGGAAAAATCGGGTGACGATGTCGTCAGACTTCAGAATTCCGTGGACGTTCATCTGACTAATATAGATGCCAAATGCTTTTGCTGAATCTCGACCACCTGCAAACACAGATCAACTAAAAAATGTACATGCAGAAACTTCATCACGCTACCTGAAACAAGACGAAAGGTTTCGATAGATACCAAACAGGGATACACACAAGGACGCCTTCTCCGAAGTTAAAACATGGAGTTATCAGCAACATATAAAATAACAAACCCCACCGAAAAAATACATAAAATTAAAACGAGTGCTCGACCAAGAGCTTTAATTACTTGCGCAAACCATATACTAACTCGATTCAGTTCATTTTATTCATAAAAATAAAAAACACCATTAACTGTTTATGGCCCCACCATAAGGCCTAACATATATTAGACTTGTAGTCTAGGAATGAACGAACTGTTAACAGTATCTGGCAAAGACCAGCAAAGTTGTGCTTACATTAGACGTACACAAGTTTAGGCCTATCCGATTCCCAATTCCCACCGAATTCCGTCGGGCCTGTTGGCCAAGCATGAAATCGCGTTCTCCACTCTCGATGACGAAAATATTAATATTTTCGAATTTTCAATTTCCTCTGATTCCTGCCTAAATAACAGTTCGACAGGAAAGCGAAGTAACTACATCGAAGTCAAAATCGACAAATCGAAATTCGTCTGCAAATCACAAAAAATCAACGAATTTCTTTCAACAGACACTCGGTAGCTGTACCAACCGAGAACATTCCTAATTGTTATTCGCAGGTATTGGTGAGTAGCTCGCTGTCTTTATTTTAGGCTTTCAATTGTTCCAATTTTGGTTTTAATTTTCGGTTTATTGTTAGTTTTCTGCTTTGTTTCGTTTTTCTTGTTGATCTTCATCCTCGTTTTGGCACTTTTCCTCGAAATTTTTCTGTCCGCGCTGAAGAAGAGAGGAGGTTGTCCTCCCGAAATATTCGCCTTTTATTTCAGTATATTCGTTGGCCTTTACAAAGCCCATTTTCGTTGGTTTCTTTGTTGATTTTTTGTGACATGTCAGGCCGATGTGGTTTACGAAATTATCTCGTCTATCAAAGATTGCAGACTGAAATATCTCACCAGCAGGAGAATGGTACATCGTTATCCACTCTTGCAACAGTAGTTCAGTCTTCTCCTCCAATCCTGGAGGGTCGTCGAACTCCCTCGCTTGCGAAATGCCCGACTGAATCATCGCCGTTGACGACCCTGGAACGCCGCCGGTCTTGTCAATATCCTGACCTCCCTTCAAATGCTCAACGAGGGCAACCACGCCTTCATTTGGCTGACGAGATTGAGTTGCAACGCGAACCAGCATTTCGACGGTATTCGGCAGATCTGCCTCTGTGATTAAATTACCGCCGCCGGGCAGTTTCCCGCCACCTTCGACCAGGTAGAATGTTACCAGGTTGGTAGCAAAGAGTGAGCCGGTATGAAGGACAGGCATAGGATTCAACCATCCTTCGATCAGCGAGGCAAGGAAATTATCAAACTGCTGGAAGTTGACTAGGTGCGCGGATAGGAGACAGTGGATGGCATCGAGGTTGTACCGGAGCCCTTCACGAAGTTCCATGTAACAACGGGTTACCTGGAAAAAAAAAGACAGAACGTTTCGATTAGATCTCGAAGGGAACTACTTATATTCTTATATTATACTCTATGGTGTTTATCCTTTTTTCACGCTCCTTGGCAAAGAAATTCTAAAATTATTAGAAAGAACTCGCTACCGAAATTGTCTGTTCTCCACAGAAAACTGTCCGAAACGGCGTACGCGCGTCTGTCGCACTCTCATAAGGCGCATTCTCGCCGTTCCCCGAGGACTCCTCGGGGAATCAAAGGGAACGGCGAGAACAGAGGGAGTCACTCCACGCGGACAGAAACAGCGAGAACGCTGGGAATGCTTCCAGCATGGATTTTGTTCGAAAAATAGATATGCAGTAGACGAAATTAGTCTGGAGCCACTTTATTTTTGCTTTTCTTTATTCTGATTATTTTTACTTAATTTTTACATTGCACCAACACCAGCAAAAACTGATTCCCCTCCGAGTCCGAAAAGGAGTCCTTTTTGATGATGGTGATGATAATCAGAGCATTCCCCGTCCGTGGGGACTCGCGAGAGTACGGGAAGTGAGTCCCCGGGACAAACAAAAACGCGGGGACTCCTCAAGTGGAGTCCGCGGGGAACGGCGAGAGTACACCTATAGGCTTACTCTAGGGCTTACTTGTCTGTTTGACTCCTGAGTAGATATTGTTTGTACGTGTTGCGTTTTCCCTAATTATGTCTTCATATTTTCTTTTGTACCCACTGTTTTCGTCTTGTACGATTTGTGGGTTAGAAATGATTTTTTATTATTATTACTGTATTTGTTTACAGTAGAGGTATCCTTATTTGAATACTTCTTTTTACTGTTCCACTACCTTGGCTTTGTTACTTGTATAAGGGTGTGTCGCATTGCTTAATAGTGTTTTAACTGGACCCCGCAAGTGAGAACCCCCCTAGGCACCTCTGATTGTTCACGGTTTGTACTGCAACTATTTTTGTGCTTTACCAGAATTGTGGTTAAACACAATAGTGGTCAGCAGTATTTGTATCTCCCCACATTTGGTGAACAAATGTGGTTCCGAATTACAATTCGTGAGCAACTCTAAGATTAAGATATAAGCCAGTGTGTTCGCAGTCTTAGTCCTGAATGCAGTAGTTCATATCGGATTAAACCAAGTACCGCCGATGGTGATTCTGCCGATCGCGTGTTACATAGAAGGTCTGTCATTGTACAGTGCGGTGAGTGAATAAAGCATATATTACACTCTCTACTACTGCGTTATCGCCTCTATACTAGAGAGAACCTGACTCGCCTCCTCGCTACCCATAGAGCGAGGGAAATACCATATACTTGCATAAAAGTAAAATGGAAAAGAAAAATAATATACTTAATATCAGCTAACAGCCAACTATTTTGGGGTTATCCTGGCATAAACCTGGAGTAGAAATTCAATTAACTTTCTTACGATTTTGGATTTACTATAAAAAGATCCTTTTTTTTAAGGCATCTGCAGGTTTGGACTGCCATCTTCTCCGCTGAAGGTGCGTTCCTCGTGGCAAACTTTTACAATTATAAAAAGGCAACCAGGTGTCAGTTGACTGACTTTCAGCCGTGAATTAGCAAAATATTCAAAAAGTGACAAAAGCGTGGGTGGTTATACAAGTATTCGTAGTAAAAAATGACTGGTTTCGGTTTTAGTTTTTTATACGGCGTGCATACCACTACTGTACTTCCTGACGCAGACACCCGGGCCTTGCAGATCTCCTGTCTTCGCCAGATCCCATATACATATAATATCATTTTAATAAACACATTACTAAATCTGGTGGTAATACTTTCCACCAAAAGACCTTAATTCAACTTTGAGTTTTGACAGGATCCCGATCCGAGGCAATAACGAGCAGTATTTTCTGATTCCCTTTCCGGTATGCCAATCTTCCAACCAGTTTGATAGGAGAACTTTTTATTTCCTCGTGTAAGATTTTGTCAGCTGATTTCGTAAATAAAACAGATAGGTGTAAGGTCAAATAGCTCCGTGTTGACGTCCGTGACCCAGGAACAGGTTGGTCTGGAGATGGATTGTCATTGGATTAACTACCCCCGAATATTATACAAAAAGATTACTCTCCAACTTCTAAGCTCTCTACTTCTATGAAATGTCTAAGTAAATCCAATCTTGCAACTCGACGTCACCTTGTCACTATTTTTATGATATCTTCAAAAAAAAAATTATACAAAAAATGTCTTACCAAAATCTGCATAAACGACCTTTTCTATAACCGAGTCAACCTACGCGGCTAACCAATTACCCTGTATTCTTTCTATATAGCGAAGCTATCCTTCCAAATCTTCGGCTTTTACCGGATTCCGGGCGAATTACTTGTCCGGCGAGAAAATGATGTTCAGATATGAATTCAGCATGTCTCCCTGCCCTTAAGTTGATGAAAGATGTTACGGTTTGTCGTCTAGAAATCCGAACGGAGATTACAGCCAAGGATAACCTGTTCCGGCTGCCAGTCTTGACGTCGGTTACAATACTCGCTCGGACAGATTTTTCCGGTCAACTTGCCGACTTCAGCCGGAAATCAAATACGAGACGATGACGGAGTGGAGATTCCGAGGCTTTTAGAGTGCTCCTCTTCAGGCCTGTCCATATCATGTCAAGAATTCAGGTTATCTATGCTAAGAATCTGGGCCGCGTGCGCAAGGCTTGTGACCTTAAAGTTTAACTGAAAAGCCAACTTCTTTTTGTGTCATTTAACTGGATACACTGAATTATTAGGATTCTGCGAAGGGATTTTGTTATTTTCCACTATCTACTCTAGTTACGACATCAGAATATCTGCGGCCGTCCTCACAACGAAAATTCTACTATGACGCGGGAAATTTTAATCTCAACACATACGCGGCTTTTCAGTGGGTAGAGGTGAGATTGGTGAAGATTGCTTAGTGCCTGAACGAAAAAAAAATCATAAATCTTTCTCGTACGGCATACAACAAAAATACAAGCGCATAGAGGTACCACAAATCACACGGAAATTCCACTATTTAAAAATCGATTATCCGTGAACAGAGGAACAACGAAGTAACGCATTTTCAGCGGGTCTTTAAGCCAATTTTAGTGGATAAGTGATGGGTAATTAGATTTTCATATCCCAACTTTTAAAGAAGGACGGGTTCTGTCAAAAGTGTCATGACTGCGAATTGTTTTGTCTATTTAAACCAAGAAGTTGCACAACGTTCTTCAAGTCCACCACAGGTAGTGTGGTTCCTGATGGGCGGTATACTTGCCCACTTTGTGAGGAGGAAGAAATTTGGACCATTTCTCCATAGATGCCCGAAGCTCTCTGGTTTAAGAAACATTTATCTAGATGGTGTAATTTTGTCACTTCCCGAACTTCGGAGTAATATTACCCTACCGTTATTACACCAGCGCGCGCATATAGATAAATGTTTAGAAAGAAGAAGGCGTCTGATTGTTTAAAGCGGACCACAAGAAATGGTCTTTCTACCACACACACAATGCTAACCATCCCTACTGTCACAATTAATGTTCAAAACCACATAAAACACCGTCAAACAATGAGCAAAATAAAAATTAAAATTCCCTAGGTTTGAAATAATTCGGTCTGGACAAAATCTCAGCCGATTATCCGGGGCAGCCTTTATGGCACGTAAGGAGCCAAGGATCAGAATAATAATTTCCATCTGATGCTCCAACTGTTCATTACAAGTACAAATAAATTAAAAACCCAAGACCAGTGTGGTACTCCTGAAGACATATAAAAAAAGAATCGACAAAGTCTTATAATTCTTTGCTAAAAAAAACATGGAAAATTTCGTCATCTGGAAAAGAAGACGTTCTGCGTGGGTTCTTTCTGGAGCCAGAACAGTAACCCGGCAATCAAGTTCAAATCTAAAAAAAGCTTGCCATCAGTAAGAGAAGGTAAACAGAATGTTTGGATTACGTCTTTAAGTTATAATTTGTGGGGGGGGGGGGGGTTGAACATGGCCCTCGTGCGTTTGAAATACACTGATCTATCTACCTATCTATTGCAAATATGAAAATATTTTGTCTCAGACATGAAAAAAAATCCTTTTCTCGACCTTACCTGTCGGGTAGTCCACTGCGCCCCATACGCCTGGGGGTCTTGCAACGCCTTCAACACGAAGAAGAACGCATCCCTTACTCGAACAACGATATCAGTATCAGAAACTGAAGCAGTCGTCAACACCTCACAAAGACCTTCGATTGCCTTCTGGATAATGTTGACTGCAGCATTGGTGTCTTTAGCAACCCGTCCGTAGTAAAGCGCCTCCACAAGATTGCCGATGGCCTGAGTCTGCGGCGCGCCAGGGTTGACGTTCTGAATCGCCTGAATGAGGGACTCGAGCTCATGCGCCATGCGAAAGTATAAGCCAGCAAGCTGGTTCAACTCTTCGCTGGACGATGGTAAGTGGCCGAGGGTAGCGGGCGTAGGTGTTCCGCCAAAACTGGCTGAAAAGTAAAATGTGCGTTCAAATACAGGTAGTCTGACACGAAAGAAGGATACTCACTTGCATGTTCCCTAACATCTGGAATAATAAATATTCCTTCAGCCCAAGCTGACATATTTCGCAGTTTCGCAAAGGAAATTCAGACCCCAAGCCCCTTCTACAACAAAACGAAAGTCAACAAAAAAGGCAGAGAAATCTCTCCCCGATCAACGACCCAATCGAGCAGCAAAAAACGGCAGCCGTGTCCAAAATGAAATCAAAGCAACCATTTTTAACTCCAAGCAACTCTCACAAAGGAATTTACGAAGTTAAATATTTAACGCTAAGCTAGAATATTTGGTTCGTTTTCCCACAAGTTCGTTTTTTCAACTTGAGCGGTTTTGAGCCTGAAGAGGACCCTTGCCAAGAAGGGCCGAAATATAGCTCTAATATGATTCAGCTGCCGTATCCCTTTTGCACTATCAAATATCTGGAATAATCTTATGACCTTCAAACAAAAAGCAGGACCACTTCAGAGCGGGTTGCTTAAAGTGGTCTTTTAGTTGACGGTAGTGGGGCTTCATGTATGGGATATCCTACGCCCACGGCTTTGAACCACTCCTTACTACACTGTAAAAAGTATCTCCGAGTAAGGATTAAACTTAACTGCAGTATTTTCTATTTGTTTTAATCTTATTTCTATTGAGACAAGACTAATCCGAATTAGAGATAAGATATCTTTTTAGAGACAAGATTAATCCCAGTAGCAACTAGTACAAGATTTTTTTGTACGGTGTATACACATTAATGCATTTCTTCTATTAATACCAATTAACTTCGTTACCGATCTTCTGACACAACGTTGTTATTACCTTTTTTCTCGGTAAACTAAAGCGTAATACAGAATAAATATTACTTTATTTGTTCACAACTTTCATGATAACAAAACCAAGATGGGTGACTAATGTCTTGCACGAACTGTCAATATTACAGTCACATTTAAAAGTAGGTACAACTGGTCCACGGCTATTTAACATTTTAACAATCGTTAATGTAAAACTATTTTGGTAACGGCTGTGCTTAACAGCTACTGGCTGTATTTCTAGGACCTTCGTAGAGACTGGTGGCTCTTGCCTTTCCTTACATTGTTATTCGGGAGAGGAAATTCTACCGATCTCGAGGCACGTCTCCGTTTCTTCAAGGTATCCGACATTTGGGCATTTATGGGTAATATCCTTGTGTCGGTCTCTATGTCAAGCGCTTAGCTAACTCAGTACACTCAGTAACTCTGTACACAGTAAAGTTAGCACGAACCTTCGGTCAGGGGTGGCCCGAAGCACTCAGGCCAGGGGGGGTGAGACCTCTCATTTCAACGACTCCTGGATCGCAATATACGACTCACACGTACCGGCAAAAACGAACTGTTGCCACTTCGCGTCAACAAATAATAGAGCCGGTGCAAAAATAGCTGCAATGCATCAGCTGAAATTATTCTTGTATTCAAAATTTGTTTCTACATACATTCATGTCCTCAGCTTTACATTTCAACTTTCGCTAAAGAGGAAAGCTTCCAACGCCTGTATCGTTGACAAATTAAAGTAAGCGCCGCAGGCGATTTTTTTTTTTAATCTGCCTTTGTCTGGCGACATTTAACAACTTACCACCAGTTCTAGTCTTTAATATGTTTCAAGTCTCAAAAATTCTAAGCCTAATCACCAAGTAAGTGACACACCGTTCTTTTAAATAAATAATACTACGAAATGCTCCACAGGCGAAATTTTGTATGACGCCGAGGAGCAGAGCGTCTTCTTGCGATCCCGTTAAAAAGGAAAGAATAGCTCTAAAATCACAAATAGAAAACAAAGCAGACACAAAATAGATTTGTTCTGAATTAATAGCAAAAAAGGTAATTTTCACGTTAAAGACACGCTTCTTCAGAAAGAAAACGAGGAAAAAGAGTTTTGCATGTGCATGAAAAAAAAAATCCGGATTTACGGACGTCAACGCCAAGGAGCAGAGCGTCTTTTTGCGATCCCAATGAAAAGTAAAGAACAGCTATGAAATCACAAATCTATCCGTCTAAAAAAATGACAAATAGTCGCCATCGAAAACAAAGAAGATTTGTTCCGAAAAAAGGTGAGCAAATAAGTTGATTTTCATGTTAAAAACACACTTACTCAGAAACAAAACGAGTAAAACAAACAGTCAGTTCATTTAAAAAAAATATTCGGATTTACGAACGTAACAAACTTTTGGTCTTCGCCCGAATGAGTGTACAGATTCGGACTTGACTTTTTATGTTTAAAAAGACGCCGGTTCGCCGACGAGACTGAAGTTGGGTTTTTTTTTCAGGTGTAGTTTCACTATAGATTTGATGTAATTTTATTTCATTATGAAAGTACCGTGTGCCGTTTTATTTCTCCATTTGACACACTGTACTTTAATGTCGAAAACAAAAGTACGTAAAACTACAGTGAGCTACATCTGGAAAACTGCAACTTTAAACTGGTTTAGAGAATTTGATTCCTTCCGTGTAACAAGACCAAAGGTTTCGATGGGATCCAAATTTAATATTTGATCCAGACAATTTGGTCTGTAGACATCCGGTCTTCACCAGACTCCTTGAACATTTTTACTATTAAGATTAGAAACAGAAGAAGGTCAATGGCTAATCGTCTGAGAAAACCAAGTTCAGATATGGATTCATAATGTGCGTATTTACCCCTAGGCTATAGCCTACGTCATATCTACTTTGACGAAACTGATCAAATCTTCCTGCTTTACTTCTGCCAAATTTCCGGGATTTGCACTTGTCGGGTAAAAACTTAAGCTTAAAAACGAATTCAGCGGATCACCTTACCCCTATATCGAACATCTGATCAACTTCACATAAAACTTTAATTTTTAACACACTTTGTGGTTTCAGCTGGATTCCGAGCGAACTATCCCGGGTAGAAAATGATTGTAAAAGCGGAATCAGCGTGTCTTCTTACGCCTAAATCGGACATCTATTCAACTTCAGATACAAATTTTAACAAATTTTCCTTTTTCGGACGGATTCCGGGCGAACTACTTGTCCGACAAGAAAATAATTTTCATATTCGTGTTCAGCATATTTCCTTACACTTAAATTGACTATCTTGACTATCAAATTAACTGTTTAAAAAAAACGTGTTCGCCCCTTAATTTAAAGCCCCTCCCCACCCTTAAATGTTCAGCTACAGAGCCCATCCACGAACTCGACCCCGCCCTTGAGATATTTTGATGAAAATTGGTGGGGGGATTTTTTGTGTCAATTCATTTTCTTCATTTCTCAGCTTTATTTTCTTGCCGGACAAGTAGTTTTCCCGGAATCCGGCCCAAACTGGAAAGTTTGTTAAAAGTAAAAGTCTTATTGGATCCCGAAACATAAGTGGAGGGATACCTATGACTTCATAAGAGTTGTCCGTCTGTCAGCGCGATAACTCTCATAGAGGTTGTGATATTTTGTTGAAGCGTGATTTGTGGATCCACTGGGCCGAAGTACAGACCAAGTTGGTAGATGGGCCTCATAGCCCAAAATTTAGGGTCGGTCAGGAATTTTAAAATATCAGATGAAGAAAATAAGTTTTATTTGAAGTTGTTTCGATGTTCGAAGACATGCCGAAAGTGTATATGACGATCATTTTCTACCCGGACCTAGGTTTCGCCAGGACTCCAGCTGAAACCGGAAAATTTGTTAGAAGAAAATTTTTTATCTGAGGCTGATTCGAGGTTCATTATATTGGTCTTGTAAGGAAGCATGCTGTATCCGTGTATGACAATTATTTTCTCGCCGGACAAATAGGTCGCCCAGAATCCGGCCAAAACCGGGAAATTTGCAAAAATCTTAAGTTTTATCTGAAGTTGATTTGCAGTTTAGTAAAAGTAGTTATGACATGTCAAGGTAAACTCACAAGCTGAAACCGTATTCGATCTTGGTTCTCCCAGATAATCAGCCATTGGCCTTAATCTGTTTCAAAGTTTTGAGGAGTCTGTTTAAGACCGGACTCGACAAGACCCAGTTGTCTGCAACAGATATTAAATTTTCGGGATCCCATTGAAACCTTTAGTTTTGTTGTAGGAGTCTCATGATATTTTCTTATGATAGGCTGTGGAATTTTACGAGGGCTTTTCAGATGTGTTTTAACACTAGCATAGATGCCAAAAATTTACCTCCCGACTAGAATGAGCTATTCCAGCGTCTGCACAACCCCTCCTGTCCTGGGAAACGACAACCTTCATCCTTGCTTTGTAATCGACATTTTTCCATCAGTTCTGGGCACACCTGTTTCACGGGTCTCCTGTCATTTGAATTCTGATAGCTTTTCAGTTATGTTTAAAAATTCCATACCTTTCACTTGTAGTCAAAGTTTGACCAACAATCCATGCACATAACCTTGTCTCCTCGCTTTTGGTCTATAACGTATATTTATGTTATTCAGTCGTATCCAGTCGGGCTTCACTTTAACAACTAACCCATTGTAATTTTGACAGGCTAAAATCTGAATGACCCAAGTAAGGCAGATACAAATCGCATGGGAATAGAACAGGTAGCCGAATAGCTGCCACCATGAATCATGTCTCCGACCTGTCGGGGTTATGCAACCTGGTTTAAACGACTCGGCTGGTCTTTAGGGACGAGTTTTTACGACTGAAGTTGGGCAGAGCCAAAAATTAACAAATTTTTTTAAACGACTCAGATTATTTTTAGTTTAAAATGAATGCCTGGGACCTCGGCAAGGCCAAAATAAACGACTGATATGACTTCTCAAAAGGCAGGGGGGGTGAATCACCCCCCCTCACCCCCCCTTCGGGCCACCCCTGCCTTCGGTACTTCCTACAATGTAATCGCACAAGTGAAGATACAGAACTAAATCACTTCCCGCTAACCTTTAGTCGGACGCCAGACTGCTTCGGCTAATCGACGTCAGTTGGAAATTCACTTGTGCAGTTAGGAGTATATAAGCTCGTCACTCTATTCGTCTTTCATCTTAAGTCAGTCGTTGTACTGTGTGCATATTTACCCGGATTTGGATTTACATTATACAGAGCAAGTTTGTGAATAAAGCTATTTATATGTTAACGTAAAGCCTAGTCTACTACCATCCTGTTTTACCCTAAGCCTACGGTGTCCGCCCCATCTTCAGGTATAACAATATGGAGAGCACGTTCTAAATTCTTTTGATTAGTTACTTTTATCTGCAGTTAGAACAAAACCGCACACTGCGCAGGCGTACTCCTTTATTGGTCTTACCAGTGTCTACCTTGCTTCTGCATTCATACACCCATGGCAGACAAGTGGCGTGCGCTACACCAGTACGAAGAAATTCTGATTCTGCGGTACAAATTGCTGAAAGTGAAGACAAACCTCAGGAAGTTTTCTTCGGTCAAGGTTAGGTTACTGAACTGAGGACCAACTGGCAGAAAAGCCTAACTTGTGGTTACCTATTTCCATAGTCACTCCATATATTTCTAAACCCTGAGACCCCAAGTTCATACGGTACATTTCAAACCCTCACACAAAACCACGCTGATTCTCTCACTTGCCGTGTTTTGCTACCTTCGATGTTTATCACGCTGTCGACGGTTGTCTGCGAGAAATTTTTCCATCAGAAAAAACGATTATGTAAATTGTTTCCCTGTTTCCGCTACAAGTCAACGGGTCTCGGAAAAGGCTTAAAGCAGCCAAAACCGTGGGTTATTTGCTGAAAGCACAGCCTACTTTTACAGCATTCAAATATTTTAAAATACTGTAAGCTGAAGAGTAAATACTGCGAGGGGTACCTTAGGTATAATACGAAATAACTAACTTACCGGCAGCAGTGTAAGCAGGAACAGTCTTGGGAACTAGGACAGCCGTTTCTCTCTCCGCTACTGGAATAAATCCGGGAATACAGCGTGCGAACTCGTCATACACTGCTGTCAGATTTGGTGCTGGCGAGCCTACCTTCAGCCTGACCTGTTCCGGCATCCTCTCGGCATGGTAGGAAAGGGAAACCGGGTCACAATAGCGCCTGCCTTCAACTTTCGCCTGTCGGCGAAGATCATAGTCACTGGACAAGCGTTTGTCGATTTCCAGGAGCGCTTTCTCGATCGCCGTCTTCTGAATGAAAGCACAGGCAAGCTCGACGTTGTCCTGTGCAATAATGGCTGCGGCTTGCTCACATGCCTCCTTCTGCTGGACGCTCGTCGTCCTGATGGAGGCGACGAAAGCATTCTTTAAGCTCGCTGTTATTGAAGCGAGGAGCTGTTCGCGGCAGGAAATCATAGCAGTTCCTGCAACCAGGTGACGGGTCATTGAATGCGCGCAGACGCGCATTCGCTGCTCTTCAGGGTCCAAAGAGAAATCCTTTCTAATGATCTGCTCGCAGGTGGTCAGAGCAATCTTCAAAGATCGCTCGATGACGGGCTGAATCCACTCCTGTACGGCGCGCTCTACTGCCGGTTTCACAAATCCCTTCAACTGCTGATGAGTTTGCAATAGTGCGATGGCCTCATTTATGACGATAAACTGCGCAATGTTGGACATATTGCTGACGTTGATGTCACCATAACCAAAACGAGGCTCCGGTGGAGCAACTGGGACACCAGGGACGGGTGACGTGACAGTACCACCTGTGCTGGGCTGTGCCACCTGACTTTGCGCTGTTAGCGGCGAGGGTCCTGTCGCGACTGCGGAAACAGCCGCGTTAACACTCTCCTCCTCGGCTTGTTGTTGCAGCAGCGGGGTCTCGCGCGGTTTTACAGCGGCGGTCGGTGTCGCCATATTCATTCTCTGAACAGAAGAAGCCAGTTGCGGTTCAAGGCGTACAAGTCTCTCTGGATCTTTTAGCGAGTTCCCTGGCTTCAGATCCTTGACATCAATGCCAAGCGCTTTGCTGAGAACTTCGATCTCAAACTTAAGGTTCAACTTCATTTCAGGCTCTTCATGAAGCTCACCCAAGACATTCATAATCGCCATCGTCCAGGGGCAGGGAATTCTGAAAACTCTCCCTTTGGCACAGGATTCAATAACTTTGGCGACGAATGGAATAACGTATAGGAGCTCCTGCTGCCCTCTATGGTAAGCCTCGATAATCAAAGATTTCAGATCAATGTCATAAAGCAAGATTGGCTTATTCTTTGCTAAAGTCAGAAGTCCCAGCCAGTGGCCCAAGTTCTTGAGTAGAGTCCTGTCAGAGAAGTTTGCAATGCTTTTGTCACTCTTTAAGAGGACCTTGATGTTTCGGAAGGTCTCCCTCACAACATTGTGGTACAGCTCCGAGATCTTCAGCGTGTCCAAGAAATTCGAGTAGAGATTATGGAAGTTAATCTCAATAGAGACGCGTTTCATCACGAGATAGTGAGCAATCCACATGTAAAGCTCTTCGCATATGATTTCTCTGAATTCTTCACACTTCTGATTCAAGTTGACTATTGACAAGTTGTTGAAGATAAATCCAATCTTGTCTTGAACTGTCTCGCTCGGTAGAGTCATGTCTCGTTCGTCGCGCTCAGACGCAGAAAGTAGCGTGTCAATGTTCGTCGCATTCGCAATCGACGGACGCCCACCAACAACGGCACTTACAGTCGACTTCGCTGCCGCGGCAGTAGAGGTGGTAGTAGTTACACTTGTCAGAAGCCGGCTGGCTCCAGCTAGAGCGGAGGCTTGAGTCGCGGGGGGTAATCCTCCTGTTTGTGAGTTTGACGGAGGCTCCAGCGAGCGAGAGCCGTATTCAATATAGTCCACTAGATGGCTAGGGAACTCGTGGAAGTGGGCTATTCCTGTCAAATGCTGGCAATATTGAGGATATTCTTTTAGCCTGGACTTGAATCTCTCTAGGGCGGTTATGCCAAAGAAATGCATTTTCGAGCCGGGTGGCTTTCTCAGTGCATCAAGAACATATCGCAGAGCAATCCCGAGTGCCATGTAAGTAACCAAACCATGCTCAATAATACCGCCGAATAGCTGGGCGGTGACGTTCAACTCCTTCTCTGGATACTGGGGAAAGAATCTATACTCCTCAAACAGATTCTTCAGCATGCAGCTAAAAACTTCCCGCTCCCGTTTTACCGGTGACTCCTGAAAGCGCTTCAACATGTCAAGGGCCTCTTCAATGGCTAAGGGGGCGAGATTAGCATGAGATGCTTGACTATAGATGCGCTGGAAATAGCCGGTAGCTTCGGCGTCAATGTCTTTGGAAACTGACTGGGGTGCCTCAGGAAACAACGTCCCTGGTGCTACATCTCCCCGCGGTCTATCAGCGACACTATTCTGAGGGGCAAGACTGAAACGGAAACCAGACATTGAAGATCCTGAGAGCGAGGAACTGGCGGAGAGCGCACTATTAGATGCGCTGGAACCAAGAGTCGGCATGCCCAAGCTAAGCCCCATGTGAGAGCTGGTAGCGGGTGTTAACTGATTCAGATTGGATCCAAAGTGTCCACCACCAAACATCTTGGCTGGTGAGTTCTGTGAAGTAGAGCCCCCTAGACCGCCAAGACCGAGAGACGAAGATAAAGAGCTCGTACTCAGGGACAGGCTTCCAACTCCAGAGGACAAGCTCCCAACTGGGTCCATCATACCACTTTGCATGAACTGGTTCCCAAAACCAGAGTTACTGAAAGAGCTATCCATGCCTCTGAACGGTTTGCCAACGCCTGGAGGAGCCTGTTGCTGTTGCGCTCTGGCTCTCTGAAGAAGCGCGTTGCAGCTTGTGATCAAGGATAGGATGGTCTCCGACAATTCCTGACTGACCTGGCCTGCACATGACTGCAGGCAGTTCAAGATGGTGACAAGAGTTTCAACTGGGAAGAAGGCTGACTTAGCCCCCATTTCGTCCTTGTTCAGGGTGAGGTGAGGAATCCTTCTCTGCAGACACTTGACAAGAGCAACAATAAAAGGCTCACCATGTTCACGAATCTTATCCGTGATCCACTTATCCAGCTTTAGATACTCACGGCGAGCTGCTAAGCAAGCAAGGTCAATGATGAATGGATATATCTGGGCATTAAGTAGGACAGACAGTCCCTTGAGGTCCTGTGCCACATCCAAAATACGAGAAAGACGTGACTGGTCATAATCACTGCGAATGTACCATTCAGCCATCGCTGAAATTACTATTGGCTTAATACTGGTTGTCTGAGCATGCCAAGCATGATGCAAGATGACTCCACCATTGGGATGGTTTCCAAGGAATATGGGAATCAGATTTGCAGTGAGATCCTGCCTCATCTGGGTCATGGGGGAGTTTAGCTGGATTAAACCAAGGATCAGAACATCTGGACAATGCTGTACTGGAACCTTCATCAAATCTTGCACTGCAGTATACTGTCCATTCTCTGCCAGGAAAAGAAGACATTCCAGGAGCTCAGCAGATTTCCACTGATTCAGTTCTCTATTATCACCATCATTCAAAGTCTTGAGAATCTCAGTTGAAATAGGTGTGTGTGGAAGATCCACAAGGGAAACAATGTCTGGATTTTTCACAACCTGAGACAGTAGTGACATCTGGCTGTCTGAATGCTTCCACCGACGGTACAGAAACTGCATAAAGATCTGCTCAACAGCTTGACCTTTGGCTTTCAGACCAACTGTCAAAGCTGTTGCTATGAACATTAAAGCATCACGGCTCTGGACTAGAAAACCAAAATGGTCTAGTTCAAGTGCAACTTCACTCCACTGGAGTTTTGGCTGCATCTCCACTACCGCTTGGACGAAAACTTCAGGATTCCAGGTCTGATGTCCATCTGATCCTAGCTTTTCCTTCAGGTCATTTCCCCACAGACTCTTTGTATCCAGTCCAATCAAAGACTTCAGCATAGCAGATAGGGTACGGGCAACCTGGGCTGCTGTAAGCTCTTGTCCCAAGCTTCTGATGTGAGCCTTACATTCTTCCACGCTGGCAGTGAAGGCATAGCCGATCTCAAGTACTAGCTCACTTAGGGACCCCTCAAGAGGGTTTTTGAAGACACTTCCCTCCGTTGCCATTTTTAGAGCTGATTTCGGCAGCAAGTCTTTAACAGGCACCTGGACGGGACTAAAATCTGGCGGCCAATAAAAGCTGATTGATTTAGCAGCACTTGGGGCTTTTTCCTGCAACTTCTTTAATAACTGTTTGGCCTTTTCACTTGGTTCTTTCTCAACACCTCCTCTCTTGAAATGAACTTTCAATAATCCGGCTGGTGTTGCTAGTTTCACAAGCAAGTCTTTCTGAAGTTCTCCAACATCGGGTTGTTCATCATTCACATAATCCACATATGGTAGAAAAAGCGAAGCAGTGTCTGACACTAGGGGCATAGTTTATCTGGAGGCTCATTGAAGATAATACTCCAACACTTGAACCCCATGTAAATTTTTCAGTATCATTCAAACACAGAATTCGGGAAACAGTATCACTCCAGGGAGTTGGTCAATCGCTTGTTGGGTCTCAGACCATGCGCCCTGAAAAAGGGAAAGCAATGAATTTTCCTGCCCTTGGAACAAGCCACTGATACTTTTACTACCACAATTCTTACTACTGCTACAGAGTTAAAAGCTGAGACTGTTCCCATTAGAGAACAAGACCAAAGGTTTCGATGGGATCCCAAAAATTCAATATCTGATCCAGACAACTGGGTCTTGTCTTAGCCAGATCCAGTCTTCGCCAGACTCCTTGAACATTTTTACAATTAAAATTCAGAAACAGATTAAGGCCAAATAGCTAATCACCTGAGAAAACCAAGTTCAGATTTGGATTCAGCATGTGTGTTTACCCCTATAAGTCATATCTGTTTTGACAAAAATTTCCTGCCACTTCTGCCAATTTCCCGGTTCCGGCCGAACTCCAGAACTACTTGTCTGGCGAAAAAAGAAAGCTCAAAGACGAAATCAGGGTATCTTCTTTCCCCAGTAATGAACATCTAATCAACTTCAAATAGAAATTTAGCTTATAACAAATTTTCCGATTACAGCCGGATTCCGGTCGAACTATATGTCCGGGTAAAATACGATTGTCACACAGGGACTCAGCATCTCTTCTTACCCCTAAATCGCTTATCTAATCAACTAGAAATAAAACTATGACTTCCAACAGTTTTCCGGTTTTGGCCGGATTCCGGACGAACTACATGTCCGGGTAGAAACTTGTTTTCACATAAGTGTTCAGCATGTCTTCTTGCCCTAAATCGAAAATCCAATCAACTCCAAATTAAACTTTTAATTTTGACAAACTTTCCGGTTTGGGCCGGATTCCGGTCGAAATACTTGTCCGTCGAGGAAATAGTTTTCACCATCGTCTTCAGCATGTCTTCCTACCCCTAAATCGAACATCTAATCAACTTCAAATAAAACTTTTACTTTCAACAAACTTTCCGGTTTTGGCCGGATTCCGGGCGAACTACTTGTTCGATGACAAAATGGTTTACACCAACGTGTTCAGCATGTCTTCTTACCCCATAATCGACTATCACATTAGCTGTTTCAAAATATTTTGTTTGTCCCTTAATTTCAATCCCCTCCCCCACCCCTAAATGTAGAGCTACAAAGCCCATCTACGAACTTGACTGGTCCGACGACCCAACGAACCTTCTCACCAAGTTTCATCAAAATATCTCATTCCCTTCGAGAGTTATCGTGCTTACAGACGGACGGACGGACGGACAGACGGACAACTTTTGCGATGTCATAGGTATCCCTCCACTTACGTTTTGGGATCCCAAAAAGGTAAAAAGCAAGGCTAAGCACCTTAGAAATCCTTAAGCACCTAGAAATTGAGAACACGTATGCTGAAATCTTACTGAGTGACATAACTAAAGCATCCGATAGTTTGGATCATCAGGTTATTATTAATGAATCGACCACAATGGGAGCTCGGAAATTCTTGGTTAGGTTACTAGCTAGTTTTTTAACAGGTCGAACGCAATAAGTTAAGTTGACTAACGAGGACGTTTCTCCTTCGGATGACCAATCACCTCTTTCAACAGTTTTTGACATATTGCAGCGAGACCTATCCGAAGTTAAACTTTCAGTAAGCCGTACAAAGAGTGTTGTACTCAGAGTGTCTTTTTTAAAACGGGACCTTCCTCAGATCGAAGATATAGGTGTAGAGTCCAAAACAACAGTTAAACTCCTCGGTTTGTTAATTGATGATGACCTTAAGTAGAGTTCTCACGTACAGTATATTACTCGAAAAGCGGCACCTCTCCTCAAGTCGTTCGCGGTTCTCAGACATTTTGCAACTCCGTCGCGAGATTTACGCAGTATTATTGCACGTACATCCGGCCTTGCCTGGAGTATGCCTGTACGGCTCGGCACCCAGGACTCACCAACGCACAGACGGATAAGACTAGAAGCCATTCAAACAAGTGCGCAAGCGCTCAGACGTGGAGTGTAAAAGTAAAATATTTATCACATTTATAGACAAACAACTTTAGAACCAAGACATTTCTCTTCCCCAATAACCAAACAAGTATTGAAATAACGTTGTAATCACCCCCCTTTAAAAGCTTTAAATGTAAACAAACCGCCAGTATAAATCCAAAGAAATGTTGAAGATCTTGCACGAAGAGCATTTGTTCGAACACTGAAGGTCTGCCTGCCAGTCCCACCCTTCAAACCTTTTCCATTAGCAAGGTAATAACAAGTGCAATAAACCAAATCGTAACAGACTAATGCCCCCTTTGTCACAATTCATTCATATGACAAAACAGTCCAGTTTCCAACTGTTCATTAAAGATTAAAGTACGTCACGTCGTCTTATTTGTTGATGTTACACCAAATCCTCATCCATAAACATATCTCCCCAAATATACAAGAGTTGGACTTGAGACCTGTCATAGACGAACTTAACTCATGGGAAATCTGGGCCCAGCTGCCCATGAAGGGGGGGGGGGGGCGGGTCGGGACCCATCAAAATGCGTATTTACACCTTTTTTTCTCAAGTATCCCAGCTTAGAGTTTGATTCCAGTCAAGGGTCAAAAACTTTTTTCATGGGCAATTTTGGGCCCACTTGCCCACGAACGGGGAGGGTGGGGGTGGTTCAGCTCTCCCCGGTCCGATCCAAAAGCACAAAGGAATTTCATCGCCTTATATTCAGTTATTGTCTAATTAAAAACATTAAAAAATGGGCTATCTGGGCCCAATTGCCCCTGAACCAAGTGGGGGGGGGGGGGGGGACCCGCAATAAGCAAAAAGAGACCCTAATACTCACAATCCTACCGAGTTTCAACTTGATATCTGTTGATTCCTGGCAAGGGTAACGAACTTTACTCCTGGGCAATCCGGGCCCAGTTGCCCATGAACAGGGTGGGTGGGGGAGGTGCAACTTTAAAAGCAATTTCCCAGCCATAGGGTCTACACGTCTAAGGAACTTCATAGTCCTATGTCCAGTTCTGGTCAAGTTACGAACTTTATTCACTGGGCAATCTGGGCCCATTTGCCCCTGAACCGGGTTGGGGTGGGACCCCCAAAAGGCAAAACTAGACCCCAATACCCACAAGTGTACCAAGTTTGAACTTGATACTTGCACTGGTTCACGAGCTATGAGCTCCACAAAATACGGTGAAAACCGAAAGCTGCTACAGCGCTCGCAATAGTGGATTGTTCCAAGGAACACTCCACTGAAAACGGCTGTTAAGATTATGCTCGGCCCGGGTTATATTTCTTATGAGGATGTCCTGGTCAAGCTTGACCTGCCAACTCTTGCCGAAAGGCGGCATCAACTGACGATAGCGTTCGGGAGCAAGTGTCTGGAATCACATGCTCATCCTGCCATTCAACCTGACTTTGAGACTACAGCAAATAGCAGGCCTAATACGCGACAGAGACAGAGGGACCCTGATTCCCAGAGACTAGAAAACCACCGATAAACTCGACAGATCGTTACCTGAAATCTTTTGTACCTTATTTTACCCAATTTTTTAATTGTAGTTAGGTCAAATTATATTTCAAGTTGTACGTGTAGATGGAATGTCTACTTATGTAATTGTCATATGTTATTTGCGTGAATGACGATCCAGTGCTAGCGTGTATAATACAAGCTATTAAGGAAATAAAGTAGATTAATACAAGCTATTAAGGAAATAAAGTACATTATTATAAGGTTCAGTACTGAAATACGACGACATTCACCAACAGGAAAAAAGACACTAGGACTCTTTCAAAAGTCAATGATGGGACACATATAATACAATACTCTATGCTCACTGTTATACATACCCGTCTGGAAGTACAAGTTTACATCAGATCACAAGCATAGTTTATGTTCGCGGACCTGTAACCCTTTTGAGGTTGGGGAGGGGTTTTCAAAAAGTATGATACTACATATATTTAAGCTAGTGAAATCTGGCCAGAAAAAAAATTATATTCCAAAGTTGATTAGACATTTAGATTGATTAGGTTGATAAGACTGTTTCTGGGGGGGGGGGAGAAGGTGTTTTGAATCCAAGTCGAAAACACTGATTTAGCCATCCGTTGGTGCCTTTTTATGTTTTATCATCCGCCCTTTACTGACCAATCAGGAAGGAGTACGGAGAAAGAGAAGTGACTATCGAAGCAACTTCTTGATTCTCCAGAATTGCAAAGCTTTCCCGTTCTCGATTCTGAAAAAAACGCACGACAAGGAAAACTGGCTTCATCGCAATTGTCAAAAAAACGCGAAACAGCAGAATTGTGAGGAGAATTGCGAGAGAGTAAGATTAGAAACGTAACTAATTTCTTCTAAACAGAGGTATTACTAGCCAAAATGTTTTTTTTGGGGGGGCAAGGTATTTACCGACTGGCTGGTCAACTTTACCGACTGTTTTTGCAGACAAAAACGACTATTACTGAGGAAAAACGACTGTGTTGACGAAAAATCGAAAACTACTATTTTTACGAGAAAACCAACTGGCCGACAACATTAGGGGGGGCGTCCCCCCCCCCACCCCAGTTGTGATGACCCTGCTTCTAAAGCTTTTCAGTCCTTCAATCTTTTTTTTCCATCACTTGAGTTAGTTTTTTGCCACCAATTTGCCGAGAAAGACAACCACTACCTCTAGACGTTCACCCAACCAGTGAAAATATGTAAAGAGGGTGAGGATACTTTTACGTGAAAAAAACGTGGCTGAACAAAATAAGACAAATAAAAAGCAGCAAAATAACAAAAATCACCAACAAACGAAACAGTCCATTCGAAACAGCAGGAACTGTAAAATACTTTCCTATTAGATTTAGTATTTCCTAACCGATATTATGAGAATCTATACATCCAGTCTTCCAGCATGGTAGCAAGTTGCAATCTGATACACGGTAGAATCAGAGTAGAGTAGAGTAGAGTAGATTTTTAATTCTAAAAAGTAACTTTCACAGCGTGAACGCCGAATTTGACTTCTACGTCCAAACACAACTAAACACTCGAATCAATTTGTCAATTCAATAATAATTGCAACACAATTCGTAAACAAATTCATCAATCTATACAAAACTTATCTACCACAATTTACACGAAAGACTCACTCGGCGAACATTTTGCCAAAAACTTCTAAAACAAATAAAAATCGCATTAATGAAATGATTTAATTTTTTCTTCCAAATTCAATCAAAGTAAATTTTTAATCATTACGTCAAAAGTAATTTCACTAAAATACATATATAAAACAAAATAAAACATACTAAAAGGGTCAGAAACTAAAACTAACAATTCAACGAAAATAATGACTATGTTTACTGGCTGTTGTACAATTCAACAAAACTTGGAACAAAACTCCTTCGGTACCTTTCATGTTTTGTGGGGACTGGATTTAACTTGGGTACTTTCTGAGCCTTGTCGCGATGTGGTCTGTTGCGGATGGGTGTGTAGAGTTCGGGGAGAATGAGACGCAGTCTGGGAACAGACAGGGTCTTGGTGCCGAAGTTAAGTTAATCGTCAGTTGGTTTTGAAAATGGTTTTAATAATCATGTTCAGCATGTCTTCTTACCCCCTAATCGACTGTTCCATTAGCTGTTTAAAAATATTTTGCTTGTCCCTTAATTTAAACCCTCTCCCCCACCCCTAAATATAGGGCTACAAAGCCCATCTATGAACTCGACTTACTCATGACCCGAACAATCCTCACACCAAGTTTCATCAAAATATCTCATTCCCTTCGAGAGTTATCGTGCTTACAGACGGACGGACGGACAACTTTCGCGATGTCATAGGTATCCCTCCACTTACGCTTTGGGATCCCAAAAAGAAGAGAAATTTAAGGCACAGCACAGATACAGACACTTCACATTTTACATAACGGTTATGCTATCAAGAACTATAAAAGTGTTTAGGCCAGGGGTGTTCCATTTACCCTGGAAATTTGGGATTACCCTATTCACTGCGATACAAGGGTCTACAATCTGGTGTTTTTCAATCATGTAGGTTTGTAGGTGTTTGTCGCAGCAGAAACTTTGCAAACCTGAAGTTAAGGGACAGGAGCTTACGTTTTTTGGGTCTCGGTTAACAAATAATCCTAAACCGCGCGATATACAGGACATACTGTTTTGACAAAATTCGGACAAGACTATCCATCCGAGGAGAGAGCATATAGTATTTCCCGATTCACCGTCACTAACTTTACAGGAGGACTTAAATACCCCTAAATTTCTAAGCCCCTTCCCCTCCTGAACCTTTGAAGTGAAAATTCTTCCCGCCTTATCCATGCATACTTCCATTTCAAAGCACTACTCAACTTATGCTTCTACAGAATTGTCGATTTTGCCGGATTCCGGGAGAAACTCTTGTCTGGAGAGAAAATAAAGTTTATATATGGATGCTTCGGTCGACGATACTTCTTCCAGATTCTGAATTTCCGACTTACAGATTCCCGTCAAACAACTTTCCGGCAAGAAATTTAAGTTTAGATTTGCATTTAGGATGTATTCTTACCCGTATGTCAATGCTTCAGTCGACTTACGAAACAGATTTTACTTCTATCAAATTTCACGTTCCGCCGAACTGTTCTCCAAGTTTTCGTGCCCAAAATCACACGTTCTCCGACTTTACATTGCTTTCATCCTTCCGCTATTTGAATATGCTTGTCCGGTTCTGCACTTTGGCCGGACGGTAGATCAGTGCCTTATATCCTTCTCCTCAATGAAGGAGGAGACCTCCCAACCTTAGCAGCCCGACGTGTTACTCTTTGTACTAGTTTCGTGAACAATCTGCGTTCCCCATCAAGTTTTGAGCACTTATTTTCAGCCCCATTTTGCCCGCCAAAGCCTCAATTACCTCGAGCTAAAGCACAAAAAGTTCCGGTTCTGAACTCCGTTAGTACAAGAACCAAGCGTTACAGAAAGAGATATGTACCATCGTTCGTCGAAGTTCTGAACAATTGACAAATGGTTCCTCACAATATTTATTTAATGTTTTGTTTTGATTGGTCATTATTTTACCATTACTTTATTATGTATAACCCATGGTTGTGCATGAACAATCGTTATTCATTGAATGATGGTTCAGTTCAGGATTTTTAGGAATCCAATCGTTATCATCATTTGTTTTCCCCGCTGAAGCTGTGTTTACCCTATAGCCTACGTCATATCTCCTTTTAACGAAACTGACCAAAACTTCCTTCCTTACTTCTACCAAATCGCCGGTTTCAGCCGGATTCCGGACGAACTACTTGTCTGGCAAAAAACTAAAGCTCAACAAGAGCTACGAGCTCATATGGCACTTGTTACGAGTAGGCACGGCTCGGTTATGTCAATGATATATCTAGTGTTTGCTAGGTGTCTTCCCACCAAGTTTCATCTCGATCCCTCCACTCATAGCGTTTTCCAATATTTCCGGTTCTCCCCTCCAGCTCCCCCCAAAAGTCACCGGATCCGGTCCGGATTTTAAGTGGGTCGTCTGAGGCATGAGGTCTTTCCAAATATCAAGTTTCATCGAGATCCGGTCACCCGTTCAAAAGTTATAAATACCTCAAGATTCCGGATTCCCCCTCACTCCATTCCCCCGACAGTGCCCGAATCGGCTCGGTCATGTCAATGATGTATCTAGTGTTTGCTAGGTGTCATCCCACCAAGTTTCATCTCGATCCCTCCACTCATAGCGTTTCCCAAGATTTCCGGTTGCCCCCTCCAGCTCCCCCCAAAAGTCACCGGATCCGGTCCGGATTTTAAGTGGGTCGTCTGAGGCATGAGGTATTTCCAAATATCAAGTTCCATCGAGATCCAATCACCCGTTCAAAAGTTATAAATACCTCAAGATTCCGGAATCCCCCTCCCTCCACTCCCCCCACAGTACCCGAATCGGCTCGGTTATGTCAATGATGTATCTAGTGTTTGCTAGGTCTCTTCCCACCAAGTTTCACCTCGATCCCTCCACTCATAGCGTTTCCCAAGGTTTCCGGTTGCCCCCTGGAGCTCCCCCCAAAATTCACCGGATCCGGTCCAGATTTTCAGTGGGTCGTCTGAGGTACGAGGTCTTTCGAAATATCAAGTTCAATCGAGATCCGATCACCCGTTCAAAAGTTATAAATACATCAAGATTCCGGATTCCCCCTCCCTCCACTCCCCCCACAGTGCCGAATCGGCTCGGTTATGTCAATGATGTATCTAGTGTTTGCTAGGTGTCTTCTCACCAAGTTTCATCTCGATCCCTCCACTCATAGCGTTTCCCAAGATTTCCGGTTGCCCCCTCCAGCTCCCCCCAAAAGTCACCGGATCCGGTCCGGATTTTAAGTGGGTCGTCTGAGGCCTGAGGTCGTTCCAAATATCAAGTTTCATCGAGATCCGATCACCCGTTCAAAAGTTAAAAATACCTCAAGATTCCGGATTCCCACTCCCTCCACTCCCCCCACGGTGCTCGGATCGGCTCGGTCATGTCAATGATGTATCTAGTGTTTGCTAGGTGTCTTCCCACCAAGTTTCATCTCGATCCCTCCACTCATAGCGTTTCCCAAGATTTCCGGTTGCCCCCTCCAGCTCCCCCCAAAAGTCACCGGATCCGGTCCGGATTTTAAGTGGGTCGTCTGAGGCATGAGGTCGTTCCAAATATCAAGTTTCATCGAGATCCGATCACCCGTTCAAAAGTTAAAAATACCTCAAGATTCCGGATTCCCACTCCCTCCACTCCCCCCACGGTGCTCGGATCGGGGAAGTGACTATTTCCAACTTAATCATTTGGGGTCCCTCATACGCCTGCCAAGTTTTATCGTCCTAGCTTATGTGGAAGTGCCCGAACTAGCAAAACCTGGACAGACCGACAGACCGACAGACCGACGGACGGACAGAAATTGCGATCGCTATATGGCACTTGGCCGAAGGGCAAGTGCCATAAAAACGAATCCAAAATGTCTCCTTACCCCTACATCGAACCTCTAATCAAGTTACGATACGATACGAATTTATTAGGTCAAACAACATAATAGTTAAATAAGACCCTATCAATAATTTACAATACATACTGTCACTTACTCATTAAAATGCTTTACAAAATATTGAAGAAAAGAAGATCTATACCGGTTAGAAGCTGATGGTTTGCAGGGCTTTAGTTTATTTTGATGCCTCGTGTTATATCCGGTTCGTGCTGGTTGAGGTAGCAAATCACGATGCTTAGTTGATTCTAACATTTTATTCCCGCATGTCAAAGTAAGCTGGTTACGCCGGGCAACAAGGCTTTCTATACCAAGGAGCTTTATCCCTTCTTCATAATCCGTGACTCCTGGCCCGATATCACACGAACAGCTCGCTTCTGCACATTCTAGAGGTCATTGCTTTGTTCCTTACTCAACCCTGGATGCCACACAGGACAAGCATATTCTAAAATACTTAATATATACAATTTGTAAAAATTTAAAAGTGATGGATGACTAAAACCAAAACGCTTTATAGTTACTAGATTTCTTAGTGCTATATTCGCCTTCTTAATAATATTATGTACATGATCCGACCATGACATCTTTGAGTTAAAGGTCACACCTAAAATCTTCATATTATTTACAATCTGCACATTTAGATCTCCTTGACTAGGAATCTCATTTTTTTTTAAATGAAACTCTCATAACTGCTGACTTATTCCTGTTGATTCTGAGTCGTTTTTCTTCGCAGTCTGACTCCAGACGACGAATTATCCCATCCGTACTGATCAGGGATTCAAGCTTTTGAAGTATCAGCAACGTCAAACCGTCTGCAAACTTGGCTCGGTTTTATGCTTATGTTGCAATCATATTACACAGTATTACAAATAACACAGTCCCTGTTTTAGTTCCTTGAGGTATTCCGATAGTACCCAGTCAGCACTAACGCATTGCTGGCGACCGTGTAAAAACTGTAAACCGAACTAGAAAGGCTCTGAAATCTGTCATTGACTCGAGAATGTCCGGGTGGCTTGACTTATCAAAAGCCTTTTCCAGATCTGCTTGCAGGAGTTCAGATAAAACTTTCACACAACATCTGGTTTCAGCCGGATTCCGCCCGGTGAGAAGATGACCGTCATATACGTATTCAGCATCAGCATGTCTTCTTACCCGCAAATCGAACATCTTATTATATACAAATAAAACTTTTATTTTAAACAAATTTTCCGGTTTTAGCCGGATTTCGGTCGAACTAATTGTCCGGCGAGAAATATTTTCATATTCGGGCTCAGCACGTCTCCTTACCCCTAAATCGAACCTCTAATCAACTTCAGATTCAACTTCAGGGTGGGGAATGTGGTCCACCAGTCTCACGGCCGTTTTGAAAATCGAACACACCAGTCTCACTGTTTCGGACCACCAGTCTCATAAAAATGGCGCCGGGAACCAGCAGTCTCGGAAAAGAGACCAACAGTCTCAAATTCAGACCAACAGTCTCATCTAATTCCCAATTTTTTTAAAGTAAAAAAGTGTTTTCTTTGTATTTCTCTGTCAGTCCCTTGAATTACGCGCTTGTGTCAGCACTACAGGTAGAGTGAAGCTTGGGCTTTCAACACATGTATTCATGTCTGCTATTGGCTTAGTACTTCTCAGTGAGTAGGGCTCTCAAAAAGCAAACAAATTTATTTGTTTGTTTTCTGTGTTGTTTAATAGAATTCTGCTACTCTGCCAACTACAACAGGTAAAGTGAAGCCTGGGCTTTCAAACGATATATGATTCACTGTTACTGGATTACCAAGTGTCACATTGGGTGGCTTTGAAAAAACTGTTTTGGTAAACAAATGTAATTTCTAGTCTGTCTATGCGATTTCTTGGAATTTTCCAACTTTGCGACCAGTTTTGGTAGATTTAAGCATGAGTTTTCAACAGATCCATGTCTCTCTGATACTGGCTTAGTCAGTTTGTTGCTGGGTTCCTATGGTAAACTCATTAGCTATTTTTTTTTAACTGCCCTGCTTGATACTGTTGAATGTTTTGTCGCCTCACTGTTCAGTTCACCTGACTGACTGGTCAGGTATTAGTTTGTTCCATTCTTTTTCCATGCATTTTCCATGCTTAAAATACTATTCTGAGGCTGTCTCTACACAACTACAGCAAGCGGTCAAGTATCGCTCAATGGAACCTATTATCGCTCACCAGAGCTGCGTTTGATTTGCATTGACTGATAGCGTTCGATTTATCCAGTCGACTGAGATTTTGGACTAAAATTTGACTTTTGACGACCGAGAATAAATGGTCATTCGTTCCATGGTTAAGCGGTTAAGCTACAGTAAGCGGTCAAGTAACGCTCAATGTACCTATCATTGCTCACCAGAGCTGGGTTCGGTCCGCATTTCCTGTCGGCTGAAATCATCATTTCGCTGTTTCATTTGCTATTCTCAGTTGACTGATAGCGTTCAATTTATCCAGTCGACTGACAAGGTGACTTTTGACTTTTGACACTGACGAGTAAAGGTGACTTTTGACAACAGTGAACAAACGGTCATTTGTTCCATGGTTAACCGGTTAAACTAAGCGGTCAAGTATCGCTCAATGGAACATTTTATCTCTCACTAGAGCTGCATTTGATTCTCGTTTCCAGTTAACTTAAATCGTCATTTTGCAGTTTTATTTCCTATTCTCAGTTGACTGATAGGTTCTATTTATCCAGTCGACTGACATTGTCCACTAAAAGTTGACTTTGGACGACCGACAACAAATGGTCATTCATTCCATGGATAACCGGTTAACCAACAGTAAGTGGTCAAGTATCGCTCAATGGAACATTTTATCGCTCACCAGAGCTGCGTTTGATTTGCATTTCCAGTTGACTGAAATAACCTTTTTGCTGTTTTATTTGCTATTCTCAGTTAACATTCAATTTTTCAGTCAACTCAGATTGTCTTTCTTGGGATTTTCTAACTTTACAACCAGTTTTGGTAGATTTAAGCATGGACTTTCCACAGATACGTGTATCTCTGATATTGGCTTAGTCAGTTTCTTGCTGGTGTCCTTTGATAAACTCATTAGCTGTGTTTTTTTTAACTGACCTGCTAGACCCTGTTGAATCTTTTGTTGTCTCGCCATTCAGTTCACCTGACTGCCTGGTCCGGTACTAGTTCGTTCCATGCATTTTCCATGCTTAAAATACTATTTTGGGGCTGTCTCTACACAACTACAGTAAGCGGTCAGTAACACTCAATGGAACCTATTATCGCCCACCAGAGCTGCGTTTAATTCGCATTTCCAGTTGACTTAAGTTATCATTTTGCCGTTTTGTTTGCTATTCTCAGTTGACTAATAGCGTTCAATTTATCCAATCTATTGAGATTGTCCACTAAAAGTTGACTTTGGATGACTGACAACAAACGGTCATTGGTTCCACCGATAACCGGTTAACCAACAGTAAGCGGTCAAGTATTGCTCAATGGAACATTTTATCGCTCACCAGAGCTGCGTTGGATGTGCATTTCCAGTTGACTGAAATAATCTTTTTGCTGTTTTATTTGCTATTCTCAGTTAGCATTCAATTTATCCAGTCGACTCAGATTGTCAACAAAAAGTTAACTTTTGCCGATCGAGATAAAATGGTAATTCATTCCATGGTTAACCGGTTAGCCTACAGTAAGCAGTCAAGTATCGCTCAATGGAACCTATTAGCACTCACCAGAGCTGCATTCTAATCGCATGTCCAGCTAACTTTAATCATCATTTTACTCTGTTATTTGGTGTTCTCAGTTGATTCATATTGTTCGATTTAGCTCTTGGCAAGGGTGTGGAAACTCAAGAAGGTAAGGGAACATCACTAAAACAATATGACAAAGCGACCTAATCATGTTCTATAACATTTAGACAATTACTAAAATTACCCTTTGCTTGTCTCCTTGATGATGCTGTACGTAGCAGCTTCAATTTGAGGGTCTCATGAAGAGACCTCTTACGTGGACCAATCTATAGTACTTCAACCTACAAACAATAGTATATGTTCCTATAACAAGAGCAACATCTGTAGAGGAGATAGTACTTCAACAATTAGAAAAAGAGTGAGAGGAATATTCATGGAGGACTAGTAAAACATATGGTATGTGAAAAAAGTATCACCAAAAAGTTGACTTTTGACGTTCGAGATAAAATGGTAACTCCTTCCATGGTTAACCGGTTAACCTACAGTAAGCAGTTAAGTATCGCTCAATGGAACCTATTATCACTCACCAGAGCTGCATTCTATTCGGATTTCCAGCTAACTTAAATCATCATTTTACTGTTTTCTTTGCTGTTCTCAGTTGATTCATATTGTTCGATTTAGCTCTTGGCAAGGGTGTGGAAACTCAAGAAGGTAAGGGAATATCACTAAATTAATATGACAAAGCGACCTAATCATGTTCTATAACATTTAGACAATTACTAAAATTACCCTTTGCTTGTCTCCTTGATGATGCTGTACCTAGCCGCTTCAATTTGAGGGTCTCATGAAGAGACCTCTTACGTGCACCCATCTATAGTACTTCAACAAACAAAACAATAGTATGTTTGTAACATACAATAGTACGTTCCTGTATCAAGAGCAACATCTGTAGAGGAGATCAACAATTAGGAAAAGAATGAGAGGAATATTCATGGAGGACTAGTAAAGAACATATGGTATGTGAAAAAGAATCACCAAAAGTTAAAATTTGACGATCGAGATAAAATGGTAAATCATTGCATGGTTAACCGGTTAACCTACAGTAAGCCAGTCTAGTACACTAGCCCCATTTCAGGTACGGTGCTCAAACGTCTAGCACCATGCTTGGGTGCTAGACGTTCAAGCACTGCACCTTGGATTTCATGTATGGTGCATGGATTTCAGTATACAGTGCATACATCAAAAACACAGTTTCTGTCATCACAACTGAGCACCGGCTCGGACAGGGCTGAAATTACTACTATGAATTAGAGAAATCAAAGACAATCCTTTATATATTTTTCACAACCAAAACAAAGGGCTCTAATCATAATGGAGATGAAAAACCTAACAGCACCCTATCTATTTTCCATGTATTTTCCCTATTTATTCCGCAAGAGCCAATATTCTGGTTGGCTGCTAGGTAGAAAAGGCTGAGGCACAGGACACTTTGCATGCAAAACCCTTGACTATGTAGAAAAGGAAATGAGGTTTTTCACATCTGTCATCAGCTGAGCCCTTTTGTTTTTGTTGTGAAAAACATATAAAGGGTTGTCTTTGATTTCTCTAATTCATGGTAGTAATTTCAGCCCTGTCCGAGCTGGTGCTCATTTGTTATGACAGAAACTGTGTTTTTGATGTATGCACTGTATACTGAAATCCATGCACCATACATGAAATCCAAGGTACAGTGCTTGAACGTCTAGCACCCAGGCATGGTGCTAGACGTTTGAGCACCGTGCCTAAAAAGGGGCTAGTGTACTAGACTGCAGTAAGCAGTCAAGTATAGCTCAATGGAACCTATTATCACTCCCCAGAGCTGCATTCTATTCGCATTTCCAACTAACTTAAATCATCATTTTACTGTTTTATTTGCTGTTCTCAGTTGATCCATATTGTTCGATTTAGCTCTTGGCAAGGGTGTGGAAACTGGAGAAGGTAAGGGAACATCACTAAAACAATATGACAAAGCGACCTAATCATGTTCTATAACATTTAGACAATTACTAAAATTACCCTTTGCTTGTCTCCTTGATGATGCTGTACGTAGCAGCTTCAATTTGAAGGTCTCATGAAGAGACCTCTTACGTGCACCCATCTATAGTACTTCAACATACAAACAACAGTATGTTTGTAACATACACAGTATGTTCCTATAACAAGAGCAACATCTGTAGAGGAGATAGTACTTCAACAATTAGAAAAAGAGTGAGAGGAATATTCATGGAGGACTAGTAAAGAACATATGGTATGTGAAAAAAGAATCACCAAAACCAACAAAACAAAAATTACCAGAGTGGGTGACTTTACGTTAGTTCACGTAGGTTAACTTGAACACTTTTAGCTAGGACTTCTATAGCCAGTGTAAAACATTAAGAATAAGCTTATTTTTTTTTACCCTCATTGGGTAGGTAGCGTACTCTGTAGCACCAGATTTGTTAGAACATGAAAAAATGTTGGCCTCATGGCCGCAATTTAAGATGACCAGTAAAAGGTGCCCGGTGGGTTGGAATCCGCAATCTTTTTCTCAACCTACGCTTAACCTTGGAATGAATGACCAATTGTTCTCAGTTGTCAAAAGTCAACTTTTACTCGACAATCTCAGTCAACTGGATATATAGAATGCTGTCAGTCAACTGAGAATAGCAAATAAAACTGCAAAATGATGATTTAAGTTAACTGGAAATGCGAATTGAACACGGCTCTGGTGAGCGATAATAAGTTCCATTGAGCGTTACTTGACCGCTTACTGTACCTTAACCGGTTAACCATGGAATGAATGACCATTTGTTCTCGGCTGTCAAAAGTAAACTTTTAATCAACAATTTCAGTCGACTGGATATATCGAACGCTGTCAGTCAACTGAGAATAGCAAATAAAACAGGAAAAAGATGATTTAAGTCAACTGGAAAGGAAAATCGAACCCATCTCTGTTGGGCGATAACAAGTTCCATTGAGCGTTACTTGACCGCTTACTGTGGCTTAACCGGTTAACCATGGAACGAATGACCATTTCTTCTTGGTTGTCAAAAGTCAACTTTTCATCGACAACTTCAGTCGACTGGATAAATCAAACGCTGTCAGTCAACTGAGAATACCAAATAAAACTGCAAAGTGATGATTTGAGTCAACTGGAAATGCGAATCGAACGCATTTCTGGTGAGCGATAATAGGTTTCATTGAGTGTTACTTGACCGCTTACTGTAGTTTAACCGGTTAACCATGGAAGACCATTTCTTCTCGTTTGTCAAAAGTCAACTTTCAGTCGACAATCTCAATAGATTGGACAAATTGACCGCTATCAGTCAACTGGAAATGCGAATCAAACGTAGCTCTGGTGAGTGATAATAGGTTCCATTGAGTGTTACTTGACCGCTTACTGTAGTTGTGTAGAGACAGCCCCAGAATAGTATTTTAAGCATGGAAAATGCATGGAAAGAACTAGTACCGGACCAGGCAGTCAGGTGAACTGAATAGTGAGACAACAAAACATTCAACAGGGTCAAGCAGGTCAGTTAAAAAAACACAACTAATGAGTTTATCAGAGGACACCAGCAAGAAACTGACTAAGCCAATATCAGAGATACGCGTATCTGTGGAAAGTCCATGCTTAAATCTACCAAAACTGGTTGTAAAGTTAGAAAATCCCAAGAAATCGCAGAGGCAAACCAGAAATTACATTTGCTCACCAAAACAATTTTTCAGAGCAACACAATATGACACTTGGTAATCCAGTAACAGTGAATAATATATCGTTTGAAAGCCCAGAGCTTCACTTTATCTGCAGTAGTTGGCAGAGTAGCAGAATTCTATTAAACAACACAGAAAACAAAAAAATAAATTTGTTTGCTTTTTCAGAGCCCTACTCACTGAGAAGTACCAAGCCAATAGCAAAGATAAATACATGTATGGAAAGCTCAAGCTTCACTCTACCTGTCATGCTGACACAAGCGCGTAATTCAAGGGACTGACAGAGAAAAACAAAGAAAACACTTTTTTACTCTAAAAAAATTGGAAATTAGATGAGACTGTTGGTCTGAATTTGAGACTGTTGGTCTCGTTTCCGAGACTGGTGGTTCCCGGCGCCATTTTTCTGAGACTGATGGTTCAAAACAGTGAGACTGGTGTGTTCCGCGAAAGAGACTGGTGGACCACATTCCCCACCCTGAACTTTTACTTTTCACAAACTTTCCGTTTTTGCCGGATTTCGGGTGAACTACTTGTCCGACGAGAAAATAATTTTTATATTCGGATTCAGCATGTCTCCCTTACTCCTACACCGACTACTCCAATAGCTTATACCATAGGCTGTCACGACGAGGACCCCTGACGAGGACCCTCGCCAAGAAGGGCCGAAATATCGCTGATTAGATTTTAGATTTATTGTATAATTCAGGTACAAAATTTCGTATTTGTCCAACCAAATTGTTTGACCTTTGTCAGGTAATATATACAACAATTGTTAAACTCAAATTCATAATCAAAATAAAAAGTAAACCATTGAAGTCAACAACCGAAATAAAATTCATAACAAAATAACTAAGACAAAATAACATTATTGTAAAAATCTACAAATTTCGGAATGAAACTATTACATATCTTTCCCGGTTACATGCGATCGGCATGAGCTTCGGGACTTTGGTGGATACTTGCCTTGGTGGCCTTGGGCGTTCAACCTCAAAATCAGGGGGTAAAAGGGATCGGAGAGTTGGGTGTTCAAGGAATTTTAGTCCAAAATTTGACACAACTTCTGCCTCCTATTAGACAGCGCATCCAGTCCAAATAAAGAAAGAAGGCCAGAGTACGGGATTTTAGGACCCCTGTTCACAATTCTTAGGGCACGTTTCTGAATATTCTCTATACGATCAGATTCATCCTTGAAGAATCATAGCTGACGTATCCGTTTAACATTGTTTGAATAAAAGCTTATACCATTTCGGACCCCTACCCCACCCCTATACAAATCCATCTTCGAACTTGACCTGTGTTTTGACACGAGTCCTCATGTCAAGTTTGATCAAAATGTCTCAACCCCCTCGAGAAATATCGTGCTAACAGACAGACAACTTTTCCGAAGTAATGGGTATCCCAACGTTTTGGGATCCCAAAAATGGCAAGTTCAGCATTCCAGTGCTGTGAAAGTTTGTTTTACAATAAAGTATCAGCAGTCAGGAGAGAGAATAATCTCACGTCTATCCCGACACTCCCATCGACTTAAGAATAAACTTAAGCTTCATTCATTTTTGGGATCCCAAAACGTAAGTGGAAACGCAAAAGTTGTCCGTCCGTCCGTCTGTCTGTCCGTCCGTCCGTAAGCACGATAACTCTCGAAGGGAACGAGATATTTTGATGAAACTTGGTGTGAGGATTCTTTGGGTCATGAGTAAGGTCGAGTTCGTAGATGAGCTTTGTAGCCCTATATATTTAGGGGTGGGGTGGGGGTTTAAATTAAGGGGCAAGCAAAAATATTTTTAAATTAAGGGACAAGCAAAATGTTTTTAAACACCTAATGTGATAGTCGATTATGGGGTAAGAAGACATGTTGAACACGATGGTGAAAACCATTTTTTCGCCGGACAAGTAGTTCGCCCGGAATCCGGCCAAAACCGGAAAGTTTGTTAAAAGTAAAAGTTGTATGTATTTGAACTTGATTAGACGTTTGACTTAAGAGGTAAAACGACATGCTGAACACGATTGTGAAAATATTTTTTTCGCCCGACAAGTAGTTCACCCGGAATCCGGCCAAAACCGGAAAATTTGTTAAAGGCAAAAGTTTTATTTGAAGTTGATTAGATGTTGGATTTAGTGGTAGAAAGACATTCTGAATATGATTATTAAAACCATTTTCTCGCCGGACAAGTAGTTCGCCTGGAATCCGGCCAAATCCGGAAAATTTGTCATGAGTTAAAGCGTTATTTGAAGTTGATTAGATGTTCTATAGGTAAGGAGATACGGTGAATTCGTTTATTTTGTCGTAGAATTTCGTAGTAAAAATGCTTAAGGAGTCTGAAGAAGACAGGACCCAATTGTCTGGAGGAGATATTACATTTTTGGGATCCCATCGAAACCATTGATCTTGTTTCCACTGCTCCCCTATACTGATGCTCTGATCTACTTCCAAAACAAATTTTTAATATACAAAATTTCCGATTTTGGCCGGATTCCCGGCAAACTGCTTATCCGGTGAGAAGAAGTCAAGATCTCTTTATCCATAGATCAACTTAAAAAAAAAAATTCATCCCTTAATCTGAAAGCCCTCCTCTACACCTAAATCCACGACTACGGGGCCCGTCTACGAATCTAACCTGTACCTTTGAATCGAAGGGTCCCAACACCAAGTTTGAACAAATATTTCAACCTATTCGAGAGTTATCGTGCTAAACAAAGTCATAGGTATCCCATCCTTAACATTTTAGGATCCCAGAAAAAAACAGCAAGGGAATGGTCTTTCATACAAATTCCCAATTCTGGAGTACACATATTTTAAATTTGGGGTATAATATACCTGAATGGGGTATACCCACAGTGCCTGAGCGCTCGCAGAGACACTGTATCCCCACACCATGAGAAAGTTTAGGGGAAACTTTGGACTACCACGTTTCAGGCTAGTATAGATTAGATAGACTTATTGATTGATCACCGGAGGGCCATGGCAACAAAAATCCCAAACACTTTCACACAAACAAAGAATGCACAAAACCAAAACCAAAAAATTCTCCTCCTTTTTTCTTTTCTCTAATGACTTATTCTGTACTGTTCTTTCCTCCATTCACTTAACTCCATACACTCGCAAATCACGCAGACCAAACTTCCATTCAGATACCTGCACATCAGACAGAAGTAAGGACCAGATTTCTGCCTGAAATGACCAATATATCGTCTTCTAGCCCCAATTGGCAGGGCATCAACGAACATTTCGATAATTATCTTTCATTCCTCCCATTTAAGACCGGTTTAAACATTATGCTCTCACCCCATGTCACCCTTAGTGCAACAATATAAGCAGATACAGAGAGGTTGAGGGGAGAACATAAAGAAGTTCCAGACTCAGTGCGTCTTTTTCCAGTATACAACCTTAGTAGTCCAGTATACCCTCTTACCACCCTCCTCTTCCCCTAAACATCAAGGTTAAAATACCATCTAACAACTCTACCTCACTCTTGACCTGAGTTGATCCAAAATTCTGTTGAAGTTTTTTGTCTATGGCTATCTTCTACAAAACAACAACACACTTATTTCCATTAATCAATCAATCAATATAAACTAATAAATATTTTCCATAACTAAAAATCAATTATGGGCTGACAAAAACCCAGCAGCAAACGTCTGTGAAATTTTTATAGAGTAAAAGTAGAGATTCTAGTGCTCTACTTCATAGCCCACACAAAATTAGGAAAACACACAAAGGGAGGTTTTGGTGGATTACGGGCAGATGACTGACCTGCTGAGAAAACTACCAACACAAATGGATTTAATATGCAATCTTATCCCACAAATGAAAGCTCTAATCAACTTCAGAACTACCTTTCGTTCCTAGCAACTTTCTGGTCTACCCAGTTTGTGAACAAAATTCCTGGTCCGGCCATAAAACAAAGTTGAGATATGGAGGCAGCAAGTATTTTTAGCCCTTTATTAAATCTCTACCTGACTTCAAAATAAAAAAAAATCTAATGCTACTTAATTTCCTTTTTGGGCCAGATTCTGGAGAAATTACATATCCCACAAGAAAACACAGTTCAAAAAAAGATTCAGCGTGTGCCTTTACCCCAAAGTCACATCTCTAATTGGCTCCAGAAAAACCTGTTACTTCTACAAACTTTCTATTTTTTCCAAGCTTCCAGGGGAATTACTTGACTGGCAAGAAAATGACGTTCAGATATGCCTTCAGAATGTCTCCTCATCATATATCAACAAATTTACCAGTTATTTCTACTGTTTCTTCTTTTAGGTTTTCTTCCTTTCATATAATAACTTTTAACAGAATTTTATCTTTCATCGATTGATGGCATTCAAACCACCAGATGATTCTGTCCAATTTTCTTTGCCTGGCTGCTAAATTATTCAAACCAATGGCTGGAAAGAATCCTTGTAATCTACATTTTGAATTTACTTTTGTGCCAAAGAGACTGCTGAAAGAGCTAGCTGTGCACTAATTTCAAGTTAATTATCTTTCTTTTCCATTTGTACTGTTAAATGTCACGCAAGCTAATTTATTCAAACCAATGGCAGGAAAGAATCTTTATTATCTACATTTTCAATTTACTTTTGTGCCAAAAAGACTGCTGAAACAGCTAGCTGTGCACTAATTTCAAGTTTACTATCTTTCTTTTCATTTGTACTGTTAAATACTGTTAAATGTCACAAAAACATACAGTTAGCCTACTGAAAAATTCATAATAGCTGCACAACACCTACTTGTCTCTGTCTACCCTTAAGAGATATAGTGCCATTTTGGCTTACTTGAATTATTTGCCTTTTTTTTAGCTGAACCAAAGCCTCCTATTTCAACCTGACTACACTTTTAAAGCTGCTACAAACTGAGAACACTAATGTGTATTCTACTTGGAGAGCTAGTCCTGATCCAGCTGGATAACATCTTCCTAAATGGGGCTCATGCCAATATTGCACCCATGTGGCTTCCTCACTCTGATTAACATCCCATACGGGCACTCTGATTGAAAATGCAATAAACCTTGACAACACAATAAGCTCTTTTTCTTAGTGGTTGAACATAGGAAATTATTATTGCAAGTGTGATGCAATGAATGAGAAGACTCAAGATGGAAGCAGTTGTAAGAGGAGAGCTGTTGGATAAGAAGCAAAATTTTATTTTCATATGCCGTACATTATAAAGGCAATCTTGTTGACACCAGCGGTCAGCCATAAATTTGACTGAACAAGAAATTAAACTTTTCTTTACAGAACATGATGGGAAGACACTTGCAATAATAATTTCCAGCAACCTGGGCAAACCAGTAAGAAAAAGATGTTACTAACCCATGTCAAGGTTTATTGCATTTTGGACTGGAGTTCCTAGATGTTCATCAGTATCAGGATGACACATGAGTGCAATACTAGAAACCCTTTAAGAAGATTATGCTTCCTAATATAACAAGACCAAAGGTTTCGATGGGACTGGGTCTTGTCTTAGCCAGATCCAGTCATCGCCAGACTCCTTGAACATTTTTACAATTAAAATTAAGAAACAGATTAAGGCCAAATAGCTAATAATCTGAGAAAACCAAGTTCAGATATGGATTCAGCATGTATGTTCACCCCTATAAGTCACATCTGTTTTGACGAAAACTTCCTGCCACTACTGCCAATATCCCGGTTTCGGCCGAACTCCATAACTACTGGTCCGGCGAAAAAGAAAGCTGATAAACGAACTCAGGGTATCTTCTTTCCCCAATACTGGACATCTAATCAACTTCAAATAAAAATTTAACTTAAAACAAATTTTCCAACTCCAGCCGGATTTCGGTCGAACAATATGTCCGGGTAAAATATGATTTTCACACAGGGATTCAGCATCTCTTCTTAACCCCTAAATCGGTTATCTAATCAACTAGAAATAAAACTTTAACTTCTACCAATTTTCCGGTTTTGGTCGGATTCCGGGTGAACTACATGTCCGGGTAGAAAACTGTTTTCACATAAGTGTTCAGCATGTCTTCTTGTCCTAAATTGAACATCTAATCAACTCGAAATAAAATTTTAATTTTAACAAACTTTCCGGTTTCGGCCGGATTCCGCGAGAACTACTTGTCCTTCGAGAAAATGGTTTTCACCTTTGTCTTTAGCATGTTGTCCTACCACTAAATCGTACATCTAATCAACTTCAAATTTTGCTTTTAACAAACTTTCCGGTTTTGGCCTGATTACGGGCGAACTACTTGTCCGATGACAAAGTGGCTTTCACCATCATGCTCAGCATGTCTTCTTACCCCATAATCGACTATCACATTAGCTGTTTCAAAATATTTTGTTTGCCCCTTAATTTGAACCACCTCCCCCACCCCTAAAAGTAGGGCTACAAAGCCCATCTACGAACTCAACTGGTCCAATGACCCAACGAATCCTCACACCAAGTTTCATCAAAATATCTCACTCCCTTCGAGAGTTATCGTGCTTACAGACGGACGGACAGACAACTTTTGCGATGCCATAGGTATCCCTCCACTTACGTTTTGGGATTCCAATAATCCCTTCTTAATATATAATATAAGTAATAAGTAGGTGAATAATTCATTTGTAATTCATCTTGAAAAAGTTGATCACAATATATAACCCTTCAAGAAGATTATGCTTCCTAATATATGTCTCAACTGTTTTTGGTAAACCAGAATGGCTACAAAAGTATTGCACCTGAACCAGCCAAAATCTTTGAAGGTTTACTGGCCAAAATCTTTGGAGGGAGGCAAGGTACTTACCAATTGTCTGGTAATTTTTACTGACTGTTTTCACAGAAAAATCAACTATTTTTTCAGAAAATATGGACTGTTTTTGTAGAAAAAAACATCAGTTCATTAAGAAAAATTGACTATTTTATGAAAAACTGATTATTTAAAAAAAAAAAAAAAAATGTTTCCAAGAAAAATCTCAAATGTTTTTAACCAAAGCTTCGCACTTACTTCGTTATTTTACAGATACTGGCTGAACAACATAGAGGGGAGGGTTAAGGTAACTCACAAGATAAGGCTTACGAGTCAATGAGGCAACTTACTAAAACAACCATAAAAAGACTACAATTTTTTCCTACGATAAAACCAAAGGGCTTCAACCTGACTTTATTTTACTTAAACTATTGTCTAAGCTCTAAAATATTTTGTATGAATATTCTTTTGGTACAAATCTGGTACTAATTCCGTCTCATTCTTCCTTCAGCAATCCAAAAGTGGGGGATGTCAAAAATAGGCATATCTGAATGAACTGTATCAAAATCTTACTATCTACAGTATCTTGAAGAAAACAAATACTCAAGACATAAATTAAAGTCCAGTTTGACAAAGCTGAAATGCTTGAAATCCCAAATGACTTTTCACAGCCTGACACAGGTCCAGGGCAGGAGCAAAAACAACACCTTGGTGGGACAAACTTCAGAGAGGATAAGAAAGAAGTGCACTTTAGCTGTTTTACTTTTATCCTTGTATGAATGTGGATATGACACAAAACAAAGCAACTAGACTTCACTTACAAGGTTAAAAGTAGCGAAATTCACTAACAAAATGATGGTACATTGTCTACTGATGAATGTGCTGGATATTTCTTCTTGTGGGTGGCGCCGACTGCTGAAGTCGAAGATCTTCATCATAGATGGCAATCAAGATGCGTCTGCCCTAGCATAACACGAAAGAGTTCCAGTTCGTTGCTGATTTGATGGCTATTAATTCCACTTCTGTACTCTTCCATAGTGTCCCAGTTCACTAATTCTCAAAAGTTCGGAAAGACACAAAATTCGTTCAAACCACTACTTATATGTTAGATCTAGAAGAAAAATTCTAGTTCGGCAAACTAAGCAGCTTCCTAGTTGCCCAAACCTCGGGAGTTGGAAAGGGGCCCAGCGCCCCGGTCAGGGACCAAAGTGGCAATACAAGTGTAAGAAATTATAGTTGGTCCTGCTTTATTTCATATCTAAGTCTTGTTTTGCTGAGTTTTTAAACAGTGGCCTCTACCCATTATACCTATGGGCCCTGTATCTCTATGTCTGTCTGTTGCTGCATCCCGAGGAAGTCATGGCTTGTTCAGAGCGTCATTTCGCGGAAAACCGGGGGGGGGGATCATCCCGGGGCCCTTCGCATTCTGAAATGTTGCACTGTAAAGCAAATCAACGAAAATAAAATAGCAGATTCAAGAAGAGTTTTTTCCAAAAAATATTTAACACCACGAATATATTCATATAGTTTTGCATCTCGTCAACTATGCTGTGTAGTGTAGGTAGCAGAACAGGCATATCACTAATGGAAAACTGTGGTAACACTGTGGGTTAACGGTGATGTGAATATTCGCAAAATACCCCGTTTTTGGGATCCCAAAACCCAAGTGACGGGATACCTATGATTTCGTAAAAGTTATCTGTCTGCTAGCAATGTAACTCTCGAAGGGCTTCAGATATTTTGTTCAATATCGGCACGAAGATACTTGGGGTCAAAGTACAGGTCAAGTTCGAAGATGGGCTCTGTAGCGCTATATTTAGGAGTGTTGGGAGAGAAAAACCTCCAACCGAAACAACAAAAAAATTGTTTCTCATAGACTTTAAGCCCTGATTTTATGTATTATTTTTTAGTTTTTGGTCCGACCCGCGGGCACCCTCCCCTCCACCCCCCGAGATAAATTCCTGGATACGGACCTGGTTGGGAGGGGTTTCAAATCAAGGGACAAACACATTTTTTTTTTGCGGCTGATGAGATTTAGGCGCAAGGAGACATGTTGAATCTGAATGTAGGTAGGTTTTATTTTTTTTATTTTTAACCAAAACATTGAAAATACAATAAAATAACATTACTAATTTTCCTCAGCAAAAAGAAAGTCCTAAGGACTTTCTTAAATAAATAACTAAACACAACATCTTACAATTATCCACCTAGCCTATGACTTAAATCGTGCACCTCAGCTTACCTTACCAGTTACAGCCCCACCCGAACAATATGGAAACTATATTGTCACCGGACAAGTAGTTCACCCGGAATCTGGCAAAAGCTCGAAAATTTGTGAAAAGTAAAAAGTTTAATCTGAAGTCGATTAGAGGTTTGACCAGGGGTAATGAGAGATGCTGAATCCCCCCTTGAACTTCATTTTCTTGCCGGACAAGTGGTTTGCCAGGAATCCAGTCAAAACCGGATTTGAAAAACACCAACAATGATATAGTCGATATTGGTCGAGGAGACATGCTGTTGCAGCTTTCGAACATACTAAAGTGTATGCGATCAGTTTGGTTATCTCCAAAGTCCCAACCGGCATTTACTTGGTCAAAAAAGGCAAAATGCACTCGACAACTGTCCGGTGAGCAGTTCGATACAATTTGTCGACCAATTTTCGGAACAAGAGCTAGAAGCTCTTATGGCACTTGCAAGGCTGGGTCAGAGGATGAAAGTAGGAATTGGCCATATTCCTGTTCAGCGCTTCCAAGCGGAGTAGTTTCTGTTAACGCCTATGCTTCATTGTCAGCACCTGGGTCAGTATGGTAAAATAGATCCACAGGTTAGTGGACAGTTACCCCCTTAGTCCCAGGTAACGGAGGTTTTGCATATACTTCAGCAGCAGATAGTGAAAGTGACCCACTACCCAATGTGTTCAACTTTTTACTATGTCTACAAAGGTGTTGGGTATGAGGCAATAGGGGACTAAAGGCCCATTCACAATAGGTTTTAACTAATGCTCGGTACAAGCCAGTTCCGGAAATCGCTCTGAGACCGAGAATTAGCTGGGTTCTGCCGTTCGCAATCGATACTGGTGCCAGTTTTCCGGTACCAGCTAGTCTTGCACCCAAGTTGACATCAGTTGAACTTTTCAGGGTACTAGCCAATCACATTACTTAGGGGAATTCTCAGGTATGTTCTGATTGGCTAACGCTGAACCACGTCAGAGCGAAGAACAATTGCCTAAATTCAATTTCGGTTTTCAAGACAGCAAGGAGTGGATGTGATTTTATCTACTGGGCTTGGTTCGAAACTAGCCAATCAGAATATTCCCCAAAATAATCTGATTGGCTAGTACCCTCGAAAGTTGAACTGATTTCAACTTGGGTGCGAGACTAGCTGCTATCCGAGACTGGCACCAAGATCAATTGCGAACGGCAGAAACCCAGCTAATTCTCGGTCTGAGAGCGATTTCCAGAACTGACTGATATCGAGTATTAGCTAAAACCCGTTGTGAATGGGCCTTAACAGAAACTAGTCCACTTGGAGCGCTCAACTGTAATCAGGCCATTTTGTGGATTTGTTGTGATCATTTTTAAGCAAATACTTGAGATAAGAATGATCACAGGTCCTTAGAAATCACGAGAATGTATTGTTCTTAAAAACTTTTTTATATTCGCTTGGCCGTGATGATGCGCACTTTAAGGGCGCTAGATATTCATCTGTAATGAACACTCTTGAAGCACAAATGATAATAAGCTCATTGGAATCACGAAAATGTGTATTTTGCAGAAAATTATTGTTTGTACTTAGAAATTCACTTGTAAACAAAATCCTTGAGGCAAAAATGATCATCGCCCCTTGGGAATAATGAAAATATATCGTTTGATTATAGTATTTGTTTTGACTTTTCGGCTAAGTACTTTAAAGGTGCTAAAAATTAATTTCTGAGCAAAGCGCTTGAGTTAAAATGAATACTTTGCTTAAAGGTATTTTTTGTACTTTGGGGTTAGGATCAGAACTTTAAGGTTAAGATTAGTACTTTAAGGGATGGTCGGATCTGAGAAGTGACAATTTTCTAAGCCAACCATGTCAAGTTTCAAGCTAAGTCTTATCTTACAGGTTTGTTTCCTTTCCCAAAGTTGAAACAGAGGATGGACAGCCTGACGAGGACGCTTGCTAAGAAGGGGCGAAATATCGCTAATATTGCTGATGAAAAATCATAGCTGCCGTATCCGTTGTAAACATTGTTTGAATTAAGTCTTATCGCCCTAGCACATCTGGAAGTACCTTAGTTCGCGATCACCAGAATTCCGGACCGCCCCCCCCCACCACCACCACCAACTCCCCTCACAGAGCCCGAACCCGGTCCGCTTTTGTCACTGATGTATCTAGTTTTTGTCCTTGTTCTTCCCACCAAGTTTCATCCAAATCGCTCCAGTCTAAGCTTGTCACAAGATCCTCCCCCCCCCCAGACTCATCGGATCCGGTCCGGACTTAAAACGGGACATCCGAGAAACGAGGTCTTTCCAAATATCCAGTTTCGTTAAGATCCGAAGACTCGTTCAAAAGTTATACATACCTCAAGATTCCGGATTCCCCCTCCCTGAGGTTGATCTGGTCGGATTCCTGACTTTCCTGCAAAGTTTCATTGTCCTAGCCCACGTGGAAGTAACTTAACTCCGTATCACAGGAATTCCGGAACCCCCCTCCAACTCCCCCACAGTGTACGAATCTAGTCCGGTTCTATCAATGATGTACCTAGGGCTTGTGCTTGTTCCTCCCACCAAGTTTCATCCCGACCGTTCCACCATAAGCGTATCACATGATTTCCGGTCCCCTCCCCCTCCGACTCCCCCTCACATTCATCGGATTCAGTCTGGACGTGAGGGGGGACATCTGAGACAGGAAGTCTTTCCAAATATCAAGTTTCATTAATCCGATGACCCGTTTGAAAGTTATAAATGTCACTAAATTCCGGATTCCGGCTCCCCTCCCCCCCCCCCAACGATGGTCGGATCGGGCAAGTGACTATTTCCAACTTAGTTTGGTCGGGTCCCTAACGACTGCCAAGTTTCATCGTCGTAGCACTTCTGGAAGTAAACTAACTCTCAAACACCGGACTGATGGACCGACCGACAGACCGACGGAAAAGTGATCGGTATATGGCACTTGGCCGGAAGGCAAGGGCCATAATAAAAAACAGAAGGAAGTTCACATTACTCTTTGTTTAGTCTTCGCATGCTGGAGGGAGATTGTGGGCCGGGGCGTCTGCCACGTGTAGGTACTGATAAGGTCTCTTAGGTCCTAGTCTTGGCAGTCGTGGGATCGAAGGGGTTGAGAAATGTGTCCAAACTTGGTATGAGAATCCAGTGGATCGAAGTACTGGCAAGTTCGTAGATGGATCCTGTAGCCTTACACTTAGAGGTGGGGGAGGGGGTTCGGTAAGTTATGTTTTTTAAACTAATAAGATAGTCGTTTCAGTGGTAAGGGTGTACGCTGCATCCATATCTGAACTTCATTTTCTTGCCGGACAAATGGTTCACTCGGAATCCGGCCGAAACCGCAAATTCGATTGAAGCTCAAAGTTGTTTCTGAAGTCGATCAGAAATTCGGTATCGGGGTAAAAAGGTACGCTTAATCCAGTTTTGAACTTTATGTCTTTGACGGATAAGCTGGCAATATTTGCCAAAACACGGAAATTTGCATCGAAAATTTCGCCTCTCAATGTCACCAGCTCTTTTGCTCTGCCTGCTCGCCGAGAGTACTGCAAAAAACGAGGAATTTGATTTAAGTAAAATACTTTTCTGAAGTCGATTAGAGATATGGGTAAACTTGCGAGCTGAATCCGTATCTTGTCAAAAAAACACAAGAACAGTAGGCTATCATTTTCTTGTACATATTCAAGCGACTGATTACGGTTAGGCTTAAAAGGGTTCTGGCGAAGACGGAAAATCTACAAGATTCGATTGTCTGGATGTCCAATAGTCCAATAAATATTCAATTTCTGGGATCCCATCGAAACCCTTAGTCTTCTTTCATTCGCGACAAAAGCAGTACCACAAAGCAAACGATACAACTGTAGTTGAAAATTTTCACATAGAGCTACAAAATCTAAATCCAAAAACACACAAAAAAAAAATGGATACAGTTAGGATGCTGGAAGAAAAAAAAAGTTATTAACTGACAGATAGGCCGAAACTGACATAAGAACACAATACCCATTTGTTCTCGTCTTCACCTCAAGAGATATAGTGCCATTGCTACCTTTTATAGGTGAACCCAAGCTTCCTTATTTTAACCTTGCTGCAATTTTATAGCTGATACGAAACTACAACAGAAATGAAGTTTCCAACCTGACTGGAGGGGGGAGGGGTACAGTCTCGCGGCACGTCTAAGCACCACATGGGGGAAAGTGTCGAAGGATTCAGGGCGAAACCCACAGATTTACCATGTACAGACCCTCCAAAACCGGGGATCTGAGTCGGATAGAACTTTCAAGATTTAAAGCTGAAGGCCAAGAGCGTATTCCACCGTTCTAACAATAGTAACTATTAGTTACTATTTTCATTCCAACCTCGTAAAAAGTTACTAAGCTGACCGTTCCAACCTTCTCGAAATAGTAACTATTTGCTTACCACGCTCGGGAGCGTGGTAACTACGCATCTCTCTAACGTGATTGGTCGGATTCACCTTTGGCATGAAATTCTGCTGGAAAATAGTAAAATCGTCCAGCCTTAACGGTGGGCAACACTGGCGTAAACATCCCTCGAAATAGCTCAGTTTACAAAGGTGGTTTCTCACAGACGAAACGAGTGTGCGAGGTTGCAGTGATCACTTGGTGAGACCTTTTGATCTCTTCTAGAGTAGTTTCGTGTTTTTTTTCTGTTTCATTGCGCGAAAGTGGTGTTTAAGTGATGTGTTAAAATTTAAAAAATTTGTGCAGTGTTGTCGGTCATAACAAAATATTTTCGACAGCAGGCGCCAAAAAAAAAGGAGTTTTGTCAGTGTCAAGTGTTTGTTTTATTTTTGGAGTTTCGTGAGTGAGTTTTTATTTGTTTCCCTTGTAGTGAAAGTTTGGAAAGTTCGGATAACGAAATGTCGAGAAATACTTTGCGACTAGATTTCAGCGCCATACCTGAGGATTCGCTCCGAAACTTACGAGATCTTGATATACATCGGTACTTGAAAACCCTAGGTTTCAGTACCAGCAATGTCAGAGCTATAGATGCGGATGACCTTAAAAGGTTTGGCCTAGTGAGAATTACACTGAAAAGTCCAATCCTAGCAGATGAGTGCTTTGAGAAGCTGAAGAAAACCGAAATGAAATTCAGATTCGAAAATGGAATTTACCCGGTGTTTATAGAAAAAAATGGAAAGAGACCAACGGTTGTCTCGATGCGTCGGTTACCTGGAGAGGCAACAGACGAACAGATAAAGTTAGTTCTACGCCACTATGGTCAGGTTTTGAACATCAGAAGAAAAGTCTATGAAGGGGATGATTTTATTCAGGTTTACTCGGGAAGAGCCACTGCTCTTATTTACATCGAATCTCCAATCCCCCCGTCCCTGAAGATCCTCGACGAAGAAAAGTTCCAAGTATATTATGAGGGGCAACCAAAATTGTGCTACGTATGTCATTCAAGTGGCCATGAAGCATCGTTATGTCCCCTAAAGGTGCAGAATAGGAGTCGTAGCACCAGGTCGGTGAACGGTGCAGAAGCAAGCAGAAGTTATAGTAACGCGTTGATTGGAGGTGGGTTGTCACAGGGGGTTGACACTAGCGGCACTGGGAGCGCTAGCAGTGGTATTGCACAACTCTCGTCGACTGAAGCCGTCAACATGGTACTCGGGGCTATTGGGGCGCGTGGAGACGAAGGACCGCTAACTCCACAAGCCCAGAGCAGGCAGAAAGGTACGGGAACGAATGGAACGGAACAGGCCGAGGCTCTTGAAAACCATCAAGACGGAAGCGAGAAAGTACAAGCAAAAGAAAACCAAAACGATGCAAATGAAGAAAACAAAAAGAAGAAAACTGCAACTTTCGTTTCTAGACTTCCGGGAATAAACAAGATTGAGTCAACACGAGAAGTAAGAAATATCGACAGAGAAAAAACCGCAACGCCAAAGAGACAGCTCAGTAACGCGTCAATTGATTCTGTCGGTATGGACAGAGATAAAAAGACAAAAGAAAATCTAGGGAAAAAACCGAAGCAAACCAAGAAGTCTACCCTCTAACAGCCCTTCTATGACAAGAATTGGAACTTTGAATGTCAACGGCATGAAACAAGAAAAGAGACAAAAAATGCTCCTTGATTTCGCTTTGAATAACCAGATTGATATTCTGTGCCTACAGGAAGTTGATACCGTACGTTTTAAGTTTCTAGACCAAGAAGGATTCACTTTTGTAACGGGTGGGATCACTCCCGACACAGGTTTTATAGTGAGAAAGTCGCTGAATGTTGACTCTACTACTTTGCGGTTTGAATCTGATGGTGACATTAGCAGCATTGTTTGGAATAGTATCGTAATAGTAAATACCCATCTTCCTTCAGGTACGAACAATTTTAAAGAGCGAGAAGAAGTTATCCAGAAAAAAATGCCTCGATACTTGAATAGTGAACATACGCTTGTTTTAGGCGATTTTAACTGTGTCACAGAAGAAAGTGATATCCAGAATGGAGGAAAAAAAAATAAACGAAAAGTTAGTGATCAATTAAGAGAACTAGTGAAAGTATGGAAGCTCCGTGACGTCTGGAATGAGAAAAAGGAAAAAATAGCTTTCACCCGTATTGACAAAAGGGGCGCAAGTAGAATTGACAGAATTTACTGTACGGAGAGCCTAATGGACAGTGTATTAGATATTAAGAATGTGGTTGCTCCTTTCTCGGACCATAGTGCACTGTTGGTAGATATACACTGTAGCAGTAGACCCAGAAATAAGGCAAGTTGCAGTCTCTGGAGAATGGACCCCAAATTTGTAAAAAAGCCGCACGTTAAAGAACAGTTGAGAGCGAAAATCAAAGAGTACCTAAACCAGTTCATTGAGGGGCAAGATGTAATCCAATTCTGGTCCAAATTTAAGAAGAAAATCGGAGAGTGCCTGAAAGGTTGGGAAAAAGAAGAAAAGAGAGAAGAAAAGGCATTCAAGAGATACCTATATAGAGTACTAAATAACATAAAAGATGAAATAGATAAGGGCGAAAATACTTGGTTTGAATACAGTGAGATAAAGCTTCAGATAAAAAAAATTGAAGAAAATGAGTTCGAAAGATTCAAAACTAAGAATAGACTCAGCGAACTGGTCGAGCTTGAGCAAGTTTCCATAGCGGCCAAAGTGAGGGCTAAAAGAAATCATGAAGAGAATCTTATTCGAAAGGTTAAGCTCGAATGCGGACGCATAACAGAAGATCCCCAAGAAATACGTGAGCAAGTAGTAATATTCTACGAGAAAATCTACAAGAGACCTCACGAAATCACAGAGACAACAAACAAGTTTAATGATTTTCATACCAAAAGAAAAGTGACCAAAGACGAAAACGAAGCGTTAAAGGAAGAAATTAGAAGAGATGAATTAGATAAAGTGTTAAAAGAATTAAAGAGTGGAAAATCCCCAGGCCTTGATGGCTTAAGTTATGATTTCTATAAGTATTTCTGGAGCGAAATCGGTGATTTTTTTGTGATGGTATTAAATGAGTACGTTAAACGTGGTTACCCTGAAGAAGACGTGGCAGTAGTATCATTGCTGCATAAAGGAGGAGAAAGAGCTGACTTAAAGAACTGGCGACCGATAGCTCTCCTAAACTGTGATTACAGGATATGCACCAAAGCTCTTACAAAAAGACTCGAAAAGACACTGCCTTTGATACTTGGAGAATATCAGCACGGAGGAATCAAAGGAAAAAGAGCTCAACACATACTAAGCACTATTCGGGATCTTATAATGCGAAGAGACGAAATGATCCTTAAAAAAATCCATGATTGGGATTTAGCTACCCTAGTTGGTGCGGACATAGTGAAAGCGTATGACTCTGTGGTTAGAGAACTGTTGTGGATTCTCATGCGTTTAAAAATGGATTTTGATGAGGAAGTGGTTGGAATTTTCAGAAACCTCTATGCAAACCCCAAAATTGTAGTAAAGGTTAATAAGATCTTAACCCGGAAAATAGATATGGAAAGAGGACTCCGGCAGGGAGACCCGTGCGCTGGGACCCTGTTTGAGCTATATGTAGACCCACTCTTCAAATACACTGAGGAACGAATGGTTGGACTCCTAGTGTATGGAAATGTGTATCTGAAATCAGCAGCGTTTCTCGACGATGGGACGTTTGTTACTGGTAACCGAACAGACTTAAAACAGGTTTGCGAAGGTCTGGAATGGTATGAAAAGAACTTTTATGTGAAAATACAGAGACAGAAAAGTAATGTGCTACCACTAAATGAAGAACAGGAGTATAGTGAGGGTTTGGAGGATTGTTGGCTACCAGAAGTGAAAAAGTCCCGAATACTTGGAGTGGAATTTGAAAGAATTTTAAAAGTGGATGACATGTGGGAAGAGAAAGCAAAACAAATTGAAGGAATACTAGGCACTATTGGGAAGAGTCTTCCTAAAACGGTTTTTGAGAGGTCTACATATGTAAACACTTACTGCTTACCACTACTCTTTTACGTTGCCCCAGTATTCGAACTATCACAAAGCTGTGCCAAAAAAGTTGAGAGGTCCATCTGGCGTTTTGTTTGGGCAGCAAAAATTGAAAAGCTGAATATGAAAATGTTATATGTACACAGAGATTCGGGAGGATTGGGCGTAATAAACTTTAGACAAACTTGCAAGTCCCTCTTCCTAAGGAACTTATGTGAACAAGTTGTGAAAGAAGAAACCTCCACTGCGATTCTGCGTGGGTGGTTATTGCCGATTTTAAATGAACCGAACGAAGAGGGAGCCGAAAAAAATAGCGATAAAGCACCAGAACCAATCAGAGCTGTAGCTAGATTGCTATGGAAAGCAAAGGAAACAGGAGCCATGAAAGACGGCATCGACAAGAAAGAGCGAAAAGCTATTATAGACAATATTGTAAGAACCCAAGAAGAGATCGATTTCAGTGCTAAAAGGAGAGAGCGTTTCATGGACTTCGAAATGGCGTTTAAAAACCTACATGAGATACCATGTGGAAATGAGTGCAAGGATATTGCATTCTCTGTAATTCATGGAATCCTACCATACAGAGATCGAATGAGTCGGTTTTTGCGCTCGGAGAGCCCGAAATGTACATTGTGTGACAAGGATGTAAATGAAGGCATCATACATGAATTTTTTGAATGCCCTGCTAATGGAAAAATTTTTGATGAACTGTTTAGAATAGCTGCCCAAGAGGGTTTATGTGTAACAACGCTGGAAGAAAAGAAAAGGTTTGTGAAACTATCTTTTATTATTAAGGATAAGAAGAAGTTGGTGTCTTTATGCTTTCTGGTTGTAAATGTGTGCATGCATGTTTGGAAGAAAAGGAAAAGAAAAAAAGCTATTCGTACGGACATATTCGGTTGTTGGCTTTCAAATTATGTGAAAATGATGAGCAGTAGTCGAAAATGGCGTGAAAAGATGGATGTGGAGTGGTTGATAAATCTGCCTCTATGAATAAAATGTTGAAGATTTGAAAAATTAGTATTTGAAGTATTAAGATTATGTGTTTTTAAAGTTTAAATTAACATTATTATTTATTTCATTTTTAATTATGTAACAGTTTTTGGTTTATTTGGGTTGTAATATTATAGCAGCGAAAGTAGTTGTGTTGTTTAAATCTAAATTAGTAAAAAAAATCATGGTTGAAATGTTTCTTGTTTTTTGGTTTTTAAAGTTTTTTTTGTAAACTCAAAAAATCCTCCTTCTTGTTGTAAAAGTAGGATCTTTTGAGCGTAAATCATATTTTTTGTTTTTTGGTTTAAGTGGACTCGAAAATTAGGTTAAAAGGCTTTTTAGATCGAAGTGTTAAATAAAAGCCACCGTAAGGAGGGGTTCCCTAGGGCGGAAGGGCACCCTTCCTGCGGAAGTTGCATTTTTATTTATTTATTTACGGTTTTGTTATTGTAGGGTACCTGATTGGAAAGTCTGCTTTTTCGCTGTTATAATAAAAATATAAGTAACATTGATTTTAAAGTATAAGGGAAAATTAAGAGGTTTTGGAGATTAATTTTATTGTGAAATGTTTAAGAAATGAATAATGAAAATTAAAGTAAATTCTTTTAGAAATTGTAGAAAATAAAATAAATATGGTTTGGGGGCAGATTGGAAACTTTTATGTTTTTTTTGTTTTTTTTTAATTTAAACTAGGTTACCGATTAAAGTAAATAGAGTGGTTTGAAATTATGGATTATGGAGTTGTTTGGTGGTGTTTTTTTTTCGTTTTTGTTTTGTAGAAGTTTTTTATGTGTAGAGGTGGTGATTTCGTAGAAAAAGGTTTATAATAATATTGAAATAAGAATAAATAAGTATTAAGATTAGTAAATTTAAATTAAACAAAATTAAATTATACAGTTGAAATGCAGAAGTTAAAATTTTATTAAAGTTTGAAGTGTGTATGTTTTGTTTAGAAAGAGTAGGTGACGTTAAAGAGATTAAGGAAATATTAACGTCACCGAGTGGAGGAGGAGTCGTAGCCCAAAAAGTAAACAATCAAAATGTTTGGAAAGATGCTACGCGGGTAAAAAAAAAAAAAAAAAAAAAAAAAAAAACGGCAAAACGCCAGAATTCATGACGTCATGCCTAGTAACTAGGGTAAGTCGGGTAGAACACGCTGCAAGATACGCCGTTTGTAGGTCCACACCGGATCCGGCCATGCTATGTGAGAAGGCAGTGGTTCATTTACATTAGCTTTTGCTGCAACACACGCTAAAAATAATGTAAACCGTTTCTTACCTATACAAAACAAGCTGGAGTTAAGCGGAAAAGGTACTGAGCGTTAGATGACCCTTTTCTCATCATCTTTTTCTGGATTTTCTGTTTGTTTTGTATTCTTTCCTGGGAAGCTCTTGCCCCTACGGAAAGCAACTACCTCCACTCAAATGACACCTTAAGACACGACTTCCCAGTCTCCGGGAACACCAACTCTTCGAGAGTGTGTTCCACCCTTGTAGCAATCCTACTAATCTACTAATTCCGTTCCAACCTCACGAAAAGTTACTAGGCTGACCTTTCCAACCTTCTCGAAATAGTAACTAATAGTAACTATTTGCTTATCATGTTCGGGAGCGTAGTAACTACAAATCTCTGTAACATGAGTGGTCAGATTACCCCGTGGATTGATATTTTACCGAAAATTTAAAATGCGTTCCAGCCTTGACGCCAAGAAGCCAAAATTCGTGACATCATGCGTAGTAACTATGGTAAGTAGGGTGAAACACGCTCCGAGTATCGCAGTGATGCCTGCAAACCAACGGTTTGATGAGTTGATTCCATTTATTACAAAAATACGCTTACAGTCAGTACTGCGCATGAGCGAGTAGGTCAAACAGTAATTAATACGATTCATAGCAAGCACTAACACGAGAACTTCTATCAACAGAATTTGACTTCATGGGTTTCGAAACAACAACAACACGAAAACTCTTGATTTCGCCTTAAGATAATATTACCTTAACCCTAAAAAAAAAACTCTTACTCTTCCCAGGTAATCAATTACAACATGAACAGCGCTGCTCTTCTATTGGCACAAATTAACATATTATATACACAATTTACATGATAATTCAACAACAAAAGGATTTAAAGACAATAGCCGGAATAAGTTCTTATCATATCATCTGTGTAACTTTTCCCAGGGACCACCCCGATGTCGGTGTGCTTCTTCGGACATTTATGACCACTTGGACAGTGGCACAAGGTGTTGGTGTTTACTTCGTCAACTTCAATCCTTTTCTTGACGGTGAAAAGACGGCACGGTTCTTTTCGGGCGCAGCGCAGTCTCTGGAGAAGAAAAGATTGGTTAGGCTCCGATGAGTACTACCTCTCTTTCTACAAAGTGGGTAACAATCTCTGTGCATCGCCTCACGGCGCTTGGTGGAATAGATGGCGACTGTTTATTTCAGTTGAAGCAACCGTAACCAGCTTAAACCAATCGTTAAAGTTTAACTGAAAAGGGCTGAGACAGGACCGGTGGATCCGGTTTTTTCACTATTTACATGATGTTCAGAATATCTACTACCGTCCCCGCAACGGAAAATTCTACTCTGACGCGGAGAATTTGGATCTCATTACATGCGCGGCTTTTCAAAGACCAGTGACCAGCTCGCGGCAGGTAGCTCACTCAACCGGAAATCGGATAGGACCGGTGGAATAGATGGCGACTGTTTATTTCATTTGAAGCAAACGTCAACAAATCTTTAAAGTTTAACTGAAAAGGGTTGAGATGGACAATCTAGTTACCAATCCCTAATTTTCTTAAAGAGGCTTAATGAGGTTCAGAATATCTACTGCCGTCCCCGCAACGGAAAATTCTACTCTGACGCGGAGAATTTGGATCTCATTACATGCGCGGCTTTTCAAAGACCAGTGACCAGCTCGCGGCAGGTAGCTCACTGAACCGGAAATCGGATAGGACCGGTGGAATAGATGGCGACTGTTTATTTCATTTGAAGCAAACGTCACCAAATCTTTAAAGTTTAACTGAAAAGGGTTGAGATGGACAATCTAGTTACCAATCCCTAATTTTCTTAAAGAGGCTTAATGAGGTTCAGAATATCTACTGCCGTCCCCGCAACGGAAAATTCTACTGTGACGCGGAGAATTTGGATCTCATTACACACGCGGCTTTTCAAAGGCCAGTGACCAGCTCGCGGCAGGTAGCTCACTGAACCGGAAATCGGATAGGACCGGTGGAACAGATGGCGACTGTTTATTTCATTTGAAGCAAACGTCACCAAATCTTTAAAGTTTAACTGAAAAGGGCTAAGATAGGGCAATCTAGTTACCAATCCCTAATTTTCTTAAAGAGGCTCGAAGAGCCGATGAAAATGCGTTACTTCGTTGCTCCGCTATTTACGAATAACCGATTTTCATACAGTGAAATTTCCTTTCGGATTGTGGTACCTTTAGGCGCTTGTACCTGTGTTGTAAGTAAGTAAGTAAGTAATTTATTTATAACCCGCCGTTTTCAGAAAGCGGAGTAAAAGAAGAAAGTAAATAAAACACATAAACATACACAAAAAGACACTTAATTTCAATCGTCGGCCAGGAAGCAGTGTAGAAGGTCGTGCGCTGGTTGGGTTCTGTTGTCAATGATTTTTTATAGCGACGAAGAAACATCCGAAAGGGTAACATTTGCGTCTTGAATTTTGAACTTCTCCGTCAAAGTATGGTTATGGCATAATTTCGACAAGTGGAGCAGGTGCTTTGCATATTTAAAATAACATGATCTCATCTTTTTTATCTCCTTCTTTCGCAGAACATGAGTTTTGTGAGCTTGACTTAAACGATTTACGAGAAGTAAGGTGTTCCCGCAGTGAGCTACCTGCCGCGAGCTGGTCACTGGACGCGTATGTATTGAGATTCAAATTCTCCGCGTCAAAGTAGAATTTTCCGTTGCGGGGACGGCAGTAGATCTGAACATCATATAAATAGTGAAAAAAAAAAATCCTTAACGCAAGTCAAATAATACCGTGGGTCCAGCTAAATGATACAAAAATAAGTTGGCTTTTCAGTTAAACTTTAAACAGATTTGGCCTCTCCATGAATGCTAGCAAATGCCGATACGTTTGCTTCAACCCCCTGCTTCTCCAAAGAAACTGGACAAATACTGGGTGTCCCGTTATCGTAACGGAAGAAAACAGGCGATGGCTGGGAATTTCATGTTGGTCAAAGTCTGAGGGAATTCGCGAGGAGGCAAAATTGTGCCGAACCGTTCGCGGTATAACAGGCTAGGAATCGGGAAGCTATACACTGCCTTTTGTACACCATCAGTGAACTTTCTAGCTGGACTACATGGTGTACTCAGGAAAAATGACTACGTCGCATACGTTCCACGTATTTCAAATACCTCCATTTCTTGCTATATTTACCCCCCGTCGCTCGCGAAATCGATATTGCTCCGACGTTTGTCGATTCAGGACCCTCTACTGACAATGGAAAATCTGTCCTCGAAATTATCTCCTCCGATTGACCGTTGTAGCTTAGTTCTTATTTGTGATCAAATATTTCTGAAATTGTATGTATTTGTGTGTGTGTTTTTGTCTAGTGTTTTCTTGTGTTTCTTTTTACTGTTGTACTGCACTTATGCCCTAGGGCAGTGTGTAATAAATTCATTCAGTCAGTGTGTGTTATTTGTTTGCCCCCCCCCCCCCCCCGTTAAGGTCTTGGTGGAAGCAAGAGCACATGGTATAGAACCGCTTACCAATTGTCTTGTGTAGGTAAGTTAAGACGGAATAATAAACTGAATCAGGAAATGTCCTCGCATCATATCAACAGCCCGGCGAAGTTGGGGAATATCACAATCCGACCCAACTTTGCGACTGAACAGATTATGCACCGGATAGGGGTAAAAATAATAAGCTAACTCTTGAGATGCGTTTTCAGGCTCAAGATCCTGCTGTTTTTATGGAGCCATCCTAACATGGGTTCCGTGTTCTTTGGCTTCCGTTTTTCGCTACCGTGTTGCTTTCGAGCTCAACACCGAGTCCAAACACAAACGGATTCGATGCAGTACCAAACCCTGCACCGGGTTCTCTTTATGCAAAACAAGAGCTGGAAGCTCATATGGCACTTGCAAGGCTGGGTCAGATGGAAGGGATGGTCAAGAGTTTCATCCTGATCGCTCCACTCTATGCGTGTCACAAGATGTCCGGTTCTCCCTCCGACCCCCCCTCCCAGTTCGTCGGATCCGGTCCGGACTTGAAATGGGACATGCTGAGACTTTCAAGTCTTTCAAGATATCAAGTTTCGTTAAGATCTGATAACACATTCGAAAGTTATGCATGCTACTAATTTCCGGATTCTGCCAACTCCCCCTCCCCCCACGATAGTCAGATCGGGCAAGTGACTGTTTCCAAGTTAATCTGGTCGGGTCCTTGAGATTCCTGCCAAGTTTTATCGTCCTAGCCAACCTGGAAGTATATTAACTACGGATGGTCGGAATTCCGGAACCCCGATCTGCCTCCCCCCACAGTGTCCGAGTCCGGTCCAGTTCTGTCAGTGATGTATCTAGAGCGTGTGCTTGTTCTTCGCACCAAGTTCCATCCCGATCGCTCCACTCTGAGAGTTTCACACGATTTCCGGTTCTCTCCTGCGACTCCCCCCAGATTCGTCGGATCCGGCCCAGACTTTAAATGAGTAATCTAAGACATGAGATCTTTCCTGATATCAAGTTTCATTAAGATCCAATCACCCGTTCGAAAGTTATACGTGTCCCTATTTTCCAGATTCCGCCACCTCCCCCTCCCCCCACGATGTTCGGATCGGGCAAGACTATTTCCAAGTTAGTTTGGTCGGGTCCCTGGTACGCTTGCCAAGTTTAATCGTCCTAGCCCACCTGGAAGTACATTAACTACAGATCGCCGGAATTCCGGACCCCTCCCCTCCAACTCCCCCCACAGTGTCCAAATCCGGTCCAGTTCTGTCAGCGATGTATCTAGAGCTTGTGCTTGTTCTTACCACCAAGTTTCATCCCGATCGCAAGTGTTAGTTTGGTCGGCTCCCTGATATGCCTGCCAAGTTTCATCGTCCTAGCGTATCTGGAAGTGCCCTAAACTCACAAACACCGGACTAACCGACCGACTGACGGAAATGTGATCGGTATATGGCACTTGGCCGGAAGGCAAGTGCCATAAAAACAGGTGATAGCGCATTGTGTTAGGGTTTGAGTCCAACACACTCCGCTGATAGCTGGAAAAGCAACTTCGATATGGCGTTAGTTCGAAGGCGAGACCGAAAATGTACTACATGTCCCTGTTTGGAATCTCGCCGAAGCCTCTCCGAAAAGTTTCTCCGAGGAAGGATTAAAGTTAACTGCAGTATTTACAACTGGGATTAATCTTATCTCTACTGAGATAAGATTAATCCGAATTAGAGATAAGATTATCTTTGTAGAGACAAGATTAATCCCAGTAGCAAATACTGCAAGATTTTTTTTACAGTGCTGTTAGCCTGGATTCGGGGACACAGGAGCTCGAAAGCGTCCACTGCCACGTGTGGGTCAAGTTTCACATTACAAACAGGTCTGATCCACTTTTCAACCCACTAATTAATCCGAGCCATTTTTGCTTATCGACATCTCGTTAGTATTAGCATGCCACAATCTTAGTTTCCGGGGTGTGTCCGTAATTACATATCAAGTGAAAAAGTAACAAGAAGGCAGCGAATATGTAGCCTTATTACGGAGCTAACAACTTGATTTTCAGCATTCAGCATATCATTTTGATTGAAAGTTGGGAGTCGACAGCACGCAACGCAACTAGGACGTATACGGCAGTAAAGGTATGTTCGCACACAGTCCGATTTTTGCAGTCGGGTGCGAATTTCCTCCTTAGCTCCGAAATTTTGACGCAAATTTCGTATGCGATACCTTTTCTGGAACGTTATTTTTGGTTTTACTTTTTTTCGTGTGCGCTCAAGCTCTGCTCTCAGCAGCGGAAAGTTAAAGGACCCATCTTGATTATTCTGACTTTTAAAATATACCTAGCTCCGTTCTGGAATTGCAAGCTTCCCAAATCCCCGCCTTTCTCCATTGTTTCGTTTTGTGCCTACGAATTTTTGCGCTTTTTCGGCCTTGCGGAGTTTTGCTCGTCACACAAAGCAAAGTTTGCCGGAATCTTCAACGTCCGCTGACAACTCTTTCATACCAACAGATATGAGAATCTTCTATTTTTGACGCCCAGCCTCCGCGTCGGAAGGCTGGGTAGAGTGGACAAGCGCTAACAAGAAAATGGCTAATTTTTAGGTTGGAAGTCATAGTATTTTCCAAAAAGTTTTCTCTGGTCCATTTCATAGTGGAAAGATCAGTTGTAGTAAGAGTTATGCTTTAATGATACATTTGTTTGTAAATAAAGATAACCTTGAACCTTGGGAGTTGGTTTCATTTCTTACAAACCAAATTGTACGGTCTTGTAATTTTATTTGTGGCGAGTGTTACAACCTAGTCTTCATTAAATTTTGGCCGGTCCTAATCAGATAGTGTATGCGACATGCAGCCCTTTCAGAGACGCACCTGCTGTAGTCCAACGCAAGTTTCTGGTTTGAAACACATTTCTTACACACACAAAAAAAACGCGCAAGTTTCTGGTTTGAAAAACATTTCTTACAAAAAAAAAAAAGACGCGTCCGGACAAACAATGACTGTCATTCACAGACCTAGCGTCTCTTCTTATCCCTAGATCTATCATCTAATCAACTTCAAATAGAACTTTTCCTTTGAATAATTTTTCCGCTTTGGCCGGATTACGGGTATGGATGGTCCAACGCAAGTTTCCGGTTTTAAACCCATTTCCCGTTTTGTCCGAATCCCGACCAAACTACCTATCGGAACAAGAAAATGATACCATATTCTAATTTGAATTGCCCCCCATCCTCGACAACCACCAGAAAGTTTCTTAAGTCAATTTAGTTCCGTTCCCGAACTCTAACAGCATATCCAGAATTGTCGTGTTGTTTTACCCTGACAAGTAAGTAAATAGGTTTATTTACACTGAAGCTCCGACGGCCATGTTAAATCACAAAAAACACAGAAAAATGTCGTCCGCATATTGTCAAAAAGAAGCAAAACGAAACGAAATGAAAACATCGACCCCCTAACCAGATTCATCGAATATAAGGTTTATACGCGAATTTTCGCGACCGCATTTCGGCCAAACTATCCATCTAAGACAAATACTACTAGTATTCCCGAACATGTTTTTATCCTTATAATTTGACAGGAGAACCTTTTCTGTCCCTAAACTTCTTAGCCCCTTCTCCACACCTAAATCTTGAGGTACTAAGCCCACCGATAAAATTTTAGTCCTGATCGAACAGTTCACCTACACAATCGGACTCGTTCTTTACCGAACAGTACGAATTCAAAATTTTTATAACATAAATAAGAGTATAGCCTCTTTGACCACTCTTCTGAATTTTGGGCTTCCTTGGTTTTGTTTCTTGAATCTAAAACAGTCAAATTGGAACAATGAACTTAATATCTGCAAAGAGCCATTGGCGCAAAGTGTATCAGCTTTATTTGACAAGAAGAATAAAACTGGAATCTGTTGCCCTTTTCTGCATGTTATACGTCATCTGTTCGGATACTTCTGACGGCATGAAAGCATGCAGTTATATTGCCGTTCGATTGTTATCTTTATAGAGTGTAACTTTAATTTTACTTTATTTTACGTAATTTCTTTGCGCTCATTACTGTGTATATATTTGATAGTAAATGGTAAAATGTAAAATATTTGCTAGGTCTGAATATCATCACATCCTACGGCGCCCTTCAAAGGTAACATACCTCTACTGTACACCCGATCGAATTATGCTGAAAGTTTTTTTATCCGATGCACATCACTATAGGCGTAATCTCGCCGTTCCCCGAGGACTCCACTTGAGGAGTCCCGCGCCGCGTTTTTGTTTGTCTCGGGGACTCACTCCCCCTATTCTCGCGAGTCCCAACTGACGGGGAATTCTCCGATTATCAGCACCATCATCAAAAAGGACTCCCTTTCAGATTCGGAGGGGAATCAATTTTTGCTGCTGTTGGTGCAATGTAAAATTAATTAAAACAATCAGAATAAACAAAACCAAAAACTAAGTGGATCCAGAATAGTATTGTCAACTGCATATTTTTCTTTCGAACAAAAGTTTATTTTGAAGCATTCCCCGTGTTCTCGTTATTTCCCGCACGCGGAATCCGCGTGGAGTGACTCCCTCTATTCTCGCCGTCCCCCTTGATTCCCCGAGGAATCCTCGTCGAGAATACGCCTTATGGGAAACCTGCACGCGAAGTGTCAAAATTCGGAGCGAAAGAGGAAATTCGCATCCGACTGCGACAATCGGACTGCGTACGCACGTACCTTTACATTCAAAGGCTAGTTAGCCAAGTTTCGGATATCAAGAGGCAGGTACGGTTTTATTTTCTGAAGTGTCGCTGACTATCTGCTATGCAAACTGTGCATGTTCTGGGGAAGAATGTTTCACGCGCCACGCTGCAGGCACTTTCTGGCGCCCATGCTATCTGGATTCAGTAAAACATCACTAACCTTTCATTAGCAGTTTAATAGCGAACTATCAAGAATTATCTCGTCGAAAATTGGGAATAAAATATAATCGAGCTCACGAATAGCAATAAACCATGATAAATTATTGTCATGAAGTAATGCATTTCGGAAACCAAAAGGTCAGGAAAATGCACAAAAACCTCTACTTGAAACCTAGAGGTCGCGACAAAATAGTTCGACGAAAATGTGAGATTTAAGGAACGTCACGACATGACCAAAATACCGTTTTTTGCTGACGACATATGGTATTTTTTTTAGCACAAAGAGAATCGGATTAGGCAAAGAGAAACGATTTGCCAGTCAAATTATTTGTGAACATTCTGGTTGGCTTGTGTGGAACTAACCCAAGTATTTAGTTGTTAAAAAAGCTATATTCTTTTGACTCATATTTACTGTACTGGTTGGAAAAATTGATAAACAATAATGACACTAATAATAAAACTGCAGCTTTGCGGAGTTGAAATGACATATTCTCTCAGATTTTACGACTCATTCATCGACTTGTACGACTCATTCCAAAGCTTGTATGCCACTGTAGAAGAAACAGATCTTACGAAAAAAAATCGGATGTTCTTCAGAATATAATTTCAGTTAGTGTATGTATGCTTTGCGAGAGCATCTATCCATCTTGTATGCAGGGGTGTCACGACTCTTTCTTTTTTTTTTGGGGGGGGGGGGGGGGGGGGCGTTGTCGGCCAGTCGGTAAAAATAACCGAGTTGGCGCCGCGATTTTTCGTAAAAATTTTTTTTTCATGAAAACCGTCGGTTTTTCTGAAAATCAGTTGATTTTTCATCAAACAGTCGGTTTTTCTGAAAATCAGTTGACTTTTTTTTTCAAAACTGCCGTTTTTCTTGAAAACAGTCTTTTTTTAAAACAGTCGGTAAAAACTACCAGCCAGTCGGTAAATGCCTTGCCCCCCCCCCAAAAAAAAATGTTTGGCAAGTAACACCTCTGCTTGTATGTATATAAAAAAGACTTACGCTTTGAGGAGAACAGGCAAACGAATACTGAAGACCAACACCATCTCCTGTATGGTAGGCTTGCCTTTTGATAACGTATGCAACACTGTTCTTAGGGCATGCACAGTGCATAACTTGCTGGGTCGTATTTCCCGGAAAGTTGATGAACGTCCATGCAATGTCTCGGAAAAACTTGCATTTTGGGAGCTTCTTTATGGGCTCGCAAATCTAGAAGAAAGATAGTTTCCTGAATTGTCAGTTCATAACTGCAAAATACCGTAGGGTTTAATTATTAGATGAATGAATTCAATCATTCAAGGGCGAGAGCAAAGGATTGGTAGAGCGATTAACCGTTAAATTGTCAATCCCCAAAATATGTAATGATCCATGATAAGGAGGAAAATCTAAGGATTTATAGTTCAAAGAAATTAAGGCATGAGAAAAAATGTCTGCATATGATATGGAGTGTGGGTGCACCAAATCAAAGAACTGTAATTGTATTACAAAATGGAGGAGCTTCTTCCAAGGCAGGCTGAGTACTACAACTTAGTCGACACTGCTGAACGCACCGTCGAACGCACCATCAAATATTCTACTACACTTATTGCCTCTTCTTTCCTCTTGACAAACTATGCTATTCAGTTTTCCCGCCTCCACCTTGCTTGGGAAAACAGGTGTTGATAAATTCAAAATCTCGTTGGCGCTAAATTCTTCAGCATTTAATGCGTAACGGTAGCAAGAAGCCGAAGCCGAGACCAACAATAATCACCATTCAAATCTCTCAATGAAGCCACAGTCGTGACCGGAAGCGAGCGTTTCGCTACTTTACGCACCTCACGATGAAGGGTTTCGAGTCAAAGGCCATGTCTCAGGCTTCTTTCATTGGGGAGTATTGTTTCGACACCATTCACTGGTACAACCCAGGGTATATATCCGCGAACAAGGGCGAAATGTTTTATTTACAGTTGATGGTAATGTCGGTTGCTCTGTTGCATTATCCGAATTCCTCAAGCGATCACTTTGCTTATTGGATTCTGTGAAGCAGAATGATTCAGACTGCAAAGAGTTTCACAAGCCGGGTGTTACAGGCGAGGCTGTAAAACAGTAGCTTTTGTTTTTGAGAGGAGTCGGAATATGACACACACACACACACATATATGTGTCTATATCTCCCACTCCTACAGACCTCACTCAAGCAAGCAATTCAATTCAAATCATTTTAATTTCAACGTTCTTTAAAGGACAACAAACATAACGCTCGTAAGAAGGACACAACCGTATCCTGGGCAGGAGTGTGCAACTTTTACTCACCTATTACAAACGATGACACAGATTTCTTGTCTTAGCCTTCTCATTTCTTTTTTTTTTACCCCCCCCACGCCCACCACAACCAAACCCTCATTCCCTAAAAATAATAATGAAATTTTAACCTTAAAGGACAACTGAATGAAGAGTACCAAGTATCATCACTATCTGTATGACTTTCGTAAAAATTGCATGCAGAAAACCCAATCCAAATACGAAATAGTGTTTCCAAGCTATGATTTTTGCTGCATTTTGCATCTGTCCTTATTTCAGTAACGAGCAATTTTAGAAATGAACAAATGTCTCCAATCAACCCTTCTTCTGGAATATTTTTTAACCAGTTAAGCCCAAACGTATATCTAGAAGAAATTCTAATACGATCTGGCCAGCGCTGTACAAGATTTGACTGAACTGCGCTTTTTGTCTTGGAGCCTGCATGTGCAAACCTCCAGAAACGAACATCCCTATTTTGAAAACGTCACGCTCTGGAGAAGAATGCTCTCCGTGGCCATGTCTGTAAATGCATTCTCCATGGTGTGTTCAAGTATGATTTCATTGTTCAGGTATCCTTTAAATAAAATTCCAAATAAATATTCGACGTTTATCTATTTTTCTATTCTACTATCTATTTTTAAAGAAAAACTGGCTCTCCGACTCCCTGAAAGAAACTGGAAGAAGCCAGCCTTCCCAACGTTCTGTAAGTTTGCCAGGCAGATTACTGACGGAAAAAAGAGGCGCAAGACTACAGTATTCTAAGAAAACTATCAACACAATATTGTCAGTGGGTTCAATTTCCAACTAGCCACTTCCAACATAACATGGAGTCTTACCCTAGGTTCACACAAAGCAAATCGCGCCGATGAACGGGATTTTTCAATCGCAGCGACAGAAGATTTGTATCGACTGGATGTTCACACTGAATTTTCGTCGGCACCAGAATTTGACGCGATTATAATTAAATAATTAAAAATAACCCTTAAAATAATAAAAAATAATTAATTTTTCTAAAAGTGAATCATCAAAAGGGTCGTCCATGTTGCTGTTGCGTGCATAAAATCGTACTGTCGCCCGATTAGAGATGAATTTTCCCAACGCTGAAAATCGCCTGACGAAGCAACAGAAATCGCCGATTTTGGCGACGAAAATCTCGGCAATGGCCTATATCGCCTCAGTGTGAACGTCTGTGTGAACCTAGGGTTAGTCTCCAGCCTGTAACCCTCCCCCCCCCCCCCGGTGAGAGCCGCGGCATACGCCTGGTCTTTTGCCACTTTCCACCGATTTTGCCGGCATACCAGTGCCGAGCCGGTGCGAGAAGAAAAGTGCATAAAACGCAACATTTTTTTTTTAGTATTTGTTCTCAGAAAATTAAGGTCAGGAAAAATATCAGGATTCATTAAATCTGCGTTTACCTTGAATTGTCTGTTTTTATCCGTCACAGTATGACCATCGTGGGAATCCACAGACATCGAGCAAGCAGCTTCATTTGGGCATCGACACTGTCTCTCTAACCATGGTGTATCGTATGTGTCAATTTTGTTACAGACACTATACGGAGCACATTCGGGCAACTCTTCTTCCGACACCTAAAAGGGGATTCAACATTTAAAGTCCGTATCAAACTTGGACATACTAGTCCTATGAATGAATGAATGAAGGATTTATGACACACTGCCGAAGGGCGTAAGTGGAGGAGAAAAGGAAACAGAAATATAAAAAAATCGCAAAACACTCAAAAAGTATATTCCATAAACGTTCGCTAATTCAGAATCACATTGATGAGATCGTGGACAGGTAAGTTTCCAATCTGAGAACACAAATTAGAGGAGAGGGCTTCAAGCGTCAACAATTGGTCGATCGGATAAACCGATCTTATGCTTCTGGTTGACACAAACGTACCCTCTCTTTATGGATACCAGCCAATACCAGTACAAAACGTTCTTGTCGTACATCGGAACCAATTTCGAGCAAGGACAGAAAAAAGAAGAAGAAAAGAGACGTTTAAAATACTCGCAAGGATCAACTTTATTACATGCTAATATTTACGGAATCTTAGATCTTACATGGCTAACTATCAAGTGATGAATCATTATGTTCAAGGATGGAAATTAAGAATCCGGGCGTCGCCTAATCGGACCGAGGTGGTGAGCAAAGAGGTTAATCAATTGCGAGTACCAATATGAAGGAATTGAATGCATGTACAGTTCTTTCAGTGTCTGTTGCACTTTCGTGGGAGGAAAAGGTTGCTGGTATTGCAATATAGAGAGGACTTCGTTTTAGGCTGAAACAGTGTACTTTGAAGCCTCTCTTTACGCTGTTTTTGTAATACCAAAAGCAATCACTAGTCAACTGAATCCCGATCAGCTTCCTTCCCTCGAACGTCCCGCCATGAACAGAAATGTCTTGGTGCAAACGTTACCCTATTTTTTTTTCGGTTTCCCGCTCAAAAACTGGGATACCAGTATATACACCACTTAATTACACGGCTTGATTGTCAATCTGTGAATCTGCGTAGAATACTGGCGATGGGGACATATATATATATATATATACGTGTATTTAAAAGCCAGTGGCCATTTACACAAGTAAAAACACAAAAATAAACAAAAAAGAAAACCAATAACAGTCAACAGGTTCAAGCCGCAGTCGCTAAGAGATTTGGTGGAGTCCATCCAACAGGACAGAATACAAAAACTCCCCAACAAATTTTTTTTTTAAGGGAGAATCACCGTAAACATTATTGGCCGTGTACCAGCTCAGTACAACCAGCGCACGACGTTACCCACTGCTTCCTGGCCGAAGATTGAAAATTTGGTGTCTTCATGTGTTTTATTTATTTTCTTTCATTTACTCCGCTTTTTCAAATTGGCGGGTTATAAATAAATTACTTACTTACTTACTTAGTACTCAAAGCGCATTAGTCTCTGTTTGTCCTCCCTTGCCTCAGTCGCCTCATTAGGAACATCCATGATACAGATAGTGCAATAGATAGTGCAATACGACTATTATCGAGAAAACACGACTGTGCTGACAAAAAATCGGCTGAATTTAAAAAAAACTACTATTTTTAAGAAAAAAGGACTGTTTTACGAGAAACCAACTGTTTTTTTTTTTTTTTAAATTCCGCTGCTTCGCACCAACTCTGCTAAAAAAAATTTACCGACCGGCCGACAAGATTCAGGGGGCACCCCCCTCCCTCCCCCCTAGTCGTGACACCCCTGTACAGGCCCGTATACAGGAATTTATTTCGGGGGGGGGGGGGGTGCCTGCGGTCGCACAAAAAAAGGAGAAAAAAGACACAGATCAGAGGGAAAAGCCTATAAAAATGAGTATTTTTGTATGTTTCGGGGGGGGGGGGGTCAACCCCCTAGCCCCCCCTCCTAGGATACGGCCTTGCCCCTGGATAATGGTGACAATCGTTGGGGGACTAACAGGATATAAGCCGCATGGTGGTTCTGGGTTGAAAGATGGAAAATTACAAGTCGAACCATTAGGCGAGCATAACACATGCACATTACGCAAAGATACCTGAAAGGATTTCAAGCAAAAAACAGGAAGTGCGTTTTAACCGCGCAGTGATCGACAATAACATTAAAAATTCGCCTGATTCCAGAAGTCGGGAAAAGGTCATCGATAATTTGGACAAAGTGATCAACTTCTCTACCCGAAGCACGGATGCAGGGTCTAGTGGGTTGGGGTCGGGTCGACCGCTCACCGCAGCGCCTATGGGAAAGGGCAGTACCGAGCCTGTTTTCTTTCGGCAGTTATATTTTGCGGATTTACGTGCCATGCAGCAATAACTGCGCTTTGGCGTGATCTTAACATGATGATAAACACGGGATGACTGATGGCGCCACGAGTCTCGCCAGGGTGCTAATCTCGTGACACCAATTTCAAGGTGTAAATTATGGCTGCTCGCTCTCTACTAATTGGTAATTTGTTTTGTAGACGCTTGTCAACTCATGGCACGAACGAGAGGATTTCTTGACCAGAAGATCTGAGGCATCCCAGGAATAATTCCGAAGCCCTCTTTAAAGTTTAACTGAAAATGAAGCTTTTGTTTACATCTGATATTCAAATAAACTGAATTTTTCTTACTTCGAAGGGATTTTTATTTTTTCATCCGGGGTTCTAGTAATAACGATGAGAGTGTGCCGCGCCTTCACAACAATCCAGAATTCACCTAGACGCGGAGAATTTGAATTTCAACAAAAGCGTGTATTTCCATGCCTAAAGACGCGAAGCTCGGACAAATCACGGCTGAAAAAAAGTAAGAAAATGAAGTTAATAAGGAATCTGTAATTTTTAGCTTATTTTTCAGCAATGGCTTTCCTTTTTGTTGCTGAGGGATAAAGTAACCGCAAATCCGAAAGAATGAGCTTATTTGACAAAACTGATTATCTATGGTTAGTGGGCAAACGAAGTAACGCATCGGGTTTTCACGCCTATTTAGGTGAATAAGGGATCTGTAACTAGACTGTCCGGTCTCAGCCTTATTCGTTTAAAGTTTAACTGAAAAGGACTGATATAGGACAATCTAGTTACCGATCACTTATTCACTTAAAATGGCTTGAAGACCCGCTGAAAATGCGTTACTTGGTTGTCCCACTATTCACGAATAATCGATTTTCAAATAGTGGAATTTCCGTGTGATTTGTGGTACCTCTATGCGCTTGTATATGTGTTGTATGCCTTACCAGAAAGATTTACGATTTTTTTTTGTTTCAGGTACTAAGCAGTTTTCACCACTGCTCAGTGTGAAGACGCGTTTGTGTTGAGATTAAAATTTCCCGCGTCATAGTAGAATTTACTTTGTGGGTACTGCCGCGTCACAACCAGAGCAGACAGTGGAAAATAAAAAATCTCTTAGCACAATCCAAATTATTCAATGTATTCGATTAAATGACACAAAAATATGTTGCCTTTTTAGTTAAACTTTAGGCAAAACAAAAATGATATAGTGGCGTTCGTCTTGTTCTGAACCAAGCTCATCTCAAACACTGGCGAATTATTCTTTCGACAAATTCCTCCGAAGCAACCGTGCAAAGGATAGTAAAAAAAAAAAAAAATTGCACAACAAGGTCAACGACTGCCTCCAAGCAATAACTTCTGAAGCAGAACTCTAACTTTTCTCAGGTCCGCAACACTCAGCTCCATTCATAAAACTCATGATGCCGAATCGTGGGAAGCTGAAGTTATGAATGAACTTCAGCGGTCCGTATTTGGAATATACGCAACCTGTTTTGCATAGCAATCAAAGCGATATGACGGTTAATGGGCTATCGAGCGGAGCAAGATATAGTCGTAAAAATGCAAAGCAAACACTAATCAATGCTATACATTCCGCCCAGTTGGAGCATACAGGTAGCCTATTAATCTTAGACGCGAGTGAAGTTGAGGTGATCAATCATACTTGAATAATGGCTATGACAGAATCAGCTCAGAAGTACGATGAACGGCGCTACTGATTAGAACCGGAAGTGCAATGCATATTTGTGAGAACGCGCGCACAACAACTGATATTTAAATACTACATTCCGCAAAGCACCCTGAAGAAAGCGTCAAAAAGTTCCCAACACGGAGGTCAAACCGACGAAAAGTATATTTGTAATAAGATAAGATTTTGTTCCACAAAAAGCACAAAGGCCATGTGAAAAAAATAAACAAAATGTTTAAAACAAATAAGCATATGAATTTACTCCTTTACTGACAGCCAGGTCCGTATCCACGAATTATTACAGGGGGGGGGGGGGGGTATGTTTCGTCTCACACAAGATTACAGCTCACTGTAATCTTTCCTTCTCTTTTTTTGGACTAGGCTATTTCCCTTTTCTTGTGCGTAAATAAAATTTCATCATCATCTGTTGTTTTTTTTGCCTTTTGTGTGTAACATTGCCGATTTAAGTTTATATGTACTGCAAGGGGACAAGTACTCCATAACGCTAAAAAGGGTTAATACATAAACAAATATTCAAAAAATGAGAGACATATGTCCAAACCAGCAAACTGACAATACAAAACAAAACTCGACCAGCTACCAAACAAATATGGACAACATCAAGTCCACCACAGGAGCCAAATCCATCGACTACTCCCACATGGAGCAAGAAACGAACAAATAAAACACTCTACAAAGTATCCATTCATGCTTTAGGAAGGCATTAATCTCATGTACACATTTAAGGTAATACTTCTAAATACTCGATTTCGACAACTCATGGAGACGAGTCGTGTTCTGTCATTTGTGAAGAAGCAAACCGCTTCTTTTGTGATTTCTAGGAATGGCATACAGCTAAAACTAAGTTCTCAAATAAGGTAATTTTCGCAAAGGTTTACAAAAACTGCCAACACTAACCCAAACCTCAACATGGTCAATTGCAAGCCTCAAAGGGTAGTTACTTTCTTTGAAGGAAATGAAACCATAATTTAACAACTGACTAATCATAAAAAGGCAGGGAGATCGTGTAATTAAGTCCATTGTGGGTGTTTGGTTTATATATGAAGGGGGGCACCCTGAGTGCATTGTCCCGTTCGCCTGCTGACATCTTTAAGAGGGGGCAAGCCCAAAACACCTGTCGGTTTTCCCAGGATTTAGTAAACCTGGACATCGGGCTAAACGCTCACCTACCTGAAAAATGGACCCCGGATAATGGGCAGAAAATTGGATTAGATAAAAACGGGTAGTTTGTTCCGGTCAGGAGATTCCGCGATAAAATATTAGTTTGGGCTCAGGTATATTCCGCAGCAGCGATATGACTTTACGATTAAATACACATGATAGTATCTGTATTTTTTTTGTATTGTGTTGTGTGTTTCTTTCCACAGTGTTTATAGTGTCACTTAATGGATTAGTGATTCAGGTATAGCTTTGTTCGGTATATAAGAAGATTCCAAAGCCATTTGCTGAGACCAGGATCCGAAACCACTTCTTCTCAACTAGAGTGGTGCATAACTGAACTCCTTTTCAGAGGACCGAGTCCGTGCGCAGATAGTGGAACATCCAAGCTTGACAAGGAGTGGGAAGCCAAACCCTAGAAGTACGAGTAGGAAAGGTGATTTATATGTCGTATTATAATATTCCTCAGCTTTGAGGGAAATAATTTATTATATAAATAAATACAAGGAGTAAAAATGATAACACAGCAGTTGTAAGAAAATAGCTATCTATGCTATCCATCCCGAAAATAGCTACTAAAACGGAGTTGATAATCGCGCCACTACGATTAGGGTTATCGAATATTAGATGGCGATATTTTTCGGCGCTAGTTCGAAATTGCTAACTACTACCAAGAACGGACATGGTGCACCGTGCAGCGCTCATTTTGGTCAGTATATGCTCCTGTGTATGAACATGTTATTTATGTTAGTTGTTTACGTATTTTATTTCTATCTGCACGTTTATTTTATACGCATTCGCTTCAGTTATGTTATTTATTATTCCCTTTTGGTTTATTACTACTGGCCACGAATTTTTTCCGTCTGTTTTAGTAGCACTAAATATGCTCCAGTGGTAATGTTCCTACTAGCAGGGATTCCACGGGACGTGTTCAAGGTTAAAGGTTTACTTCAACATTTCTGTACAAAATTATTATAAATGGAGAGTAAAGAGACACAAGGTCGAACGAAAAAAAAACCGCAAAAAGCGTAGCGATTGAAATTTTACGGACTGGCTTTTGCTGCGGGTCGGGGGTCGGGCAATACTCTATATAACTAAGTCCAAAACATGCCAGTTAACCTCAGCAAGAACCAGAAACGTCGTCCAAATGATGACTCAAATCCTGTGTCAACCAATAAACGGCGTTCATTGGGGACGGCTGTGGTGAAGCTTCGCTCTTCCCCTAGGTACACGGCGATACTTCATCGCCACGTACAGTTAGTTACCAAGAGATTGCGGTGTGGAGCTCCTAGATTTGTTCAACCTCATGATGAAAGTGCAGAAAATCCAGCCGGGAAAACCTGACCGGCTGTCCGTGCCATTACTCGAGAGGACGGAAGGAAAATTGGCCCTATCAAATCAAATGCTCAATTCTCATTTTGCGGAAAAATTGGGTCTAAATGAAAAGTGCTTCGTGGTAATGGAAAAGGTAGCGCGGTCTTTGCTTTACGACCACGAGAAGGAAGTCGGTAGTAAGCCTCAGTGATAGGGATTTGGCAGTAAATCCGGGCGATAAATCATTTTGCTATGGTCGATATTAGATCTGTTACGTGTTTTACCTGTCCGTCTTGATGGACAGTTTTGTGACTACCCCTGGGACTCGAACTTCCGGAAGTATGGCGCGCCAAAAAAGAACCATTAATCTGGGTAGGCTATTAATTTACAATTAGGCTAACAGACTTAAGGTGAAGTAAAAAATGGGAAATTATGGTAGAGCGGGAAAATAAAATGAGAGGTTTTGTGACGACAGAATCACGCCGAGGACAGGAGTAGAATACAATCTGAGCAAGAGAAAAATGTATAGATAAGACGACACAGACAGAGATAGAGACAAGTGGAAAAACAAAATATGGTGTAAGTTTTTTTTTTGGTTGGAGGAGCGTTAACTTGTTCAGGTGGATGATGACCTTTCGATATATCCTAGGATGGATACGTAATGATAAACAAATGAAATAAGGAGGTTATCAATGATCGTAATAACGAAGGGCTGTTACAATTCTTGACTCCACGACCGTCCTAAAAAGAAAGACATTGTTTCTTCTCGAAAACTTACTATCGCTGTTATACAAATTTTCTCTGTCTTCCTTTTTGACCCACGAGCACTTTTTATGGCACTTGAGCTTACTCAAGTGCCATATAGCGATTGTTATTTCTGTCCGTCAGTCGGTCTGTCGGTCTGTCGGTCCCGGTTTTGCTAGTTCGGGCACTTCCAGATAAGCTAGGACGATGAAACTTGGCAAGCATATCAGGAACTGGGCCAGATTAAATTAGAAATTGTCGCTTCCTCGATCCGACCATCTGGAGGGGAGTGGAGGGAGGGGGAATCCGGAAAAAATAGGAAAAATGAGATATTTTTAGCTTACGAACGGGTGATCGGATCTTAATGAAACTTAATACATGGAAGGACTTCGTGTCTCAGACCCTCCATTTTAAATCCAGACCGGATCCGGTGACACTGGGGGGAGTTAGAGGGGGAAACCGGAAATCTTGGAAAACACTTAGAGTGGAGGGATCCGAATGAAACTTGGTGGAAAGTACAAGCAAAAGTCCTAGATACGTGACTCATATAACCGGAACGGATCCGCTCACTTTGGGGGAGTTGGGGGGGGGGGGGAGAAGTCCGAATGTGTAGTGATCCCGCGAGTTCCGTGCTTCCTGATGTGCTGGGACGATGGAAATTGACAGGCATGTCTGGGACCCGACCAGCTTAAATAGGAAATCATCAATTCCCCGATTCGACCATCTGGGGGGGGGGAGTGGAGGGAGGGTGAAGCCAAAATCTGAGGTATTTTTAGCTTGCGAACGGGTGATCGGATCTTGATGAAAATTGATATTTAGGATGACCTCGTGTCTCAGACACCTCACTTTAAATCCGGGCCGGATCCGATGACACTGGGGGGAGTTGGAGGAGGGAACCGGAAATTTTGAGAAACGCTTAGAGTGGAGGGATCGGGATGAAACTTGGTGGGAAAATCAAGCACAAGTCCTAGACACGTCATTGACATAACCGGACCGGATCAGGGCACTGTGGGGGAGTTGGGATGGGGGTCCGGATTTCTAGCGATCCCGCGAGTTCGGCATACTTCCTGGTGTCCTAGGGCGATGAAACTTGGCAGGTATGTCAAGGATCCGAACAGATTGACTTGAGAACAGCCGTTTCCCCGACCCGACCATCGTGGGGGGAGTGGGTGGATGGGGAGTCCGGAATCTAGTGGCGTGCATAACTTTTGAACGGGTGATCGGATCTTGATGAAAATTGATATTTAGGATGACCTTGTGTCTCAGACACCTCACTTTAAATCCGGGCCGGATCCGATGACACTGGGGGGAGTTGGAGGAGGTAACCGGAAATTTTGAGAAACGCTTAAAGTGGAGGGATCGGGATGAAACTTGGTGGGAAAAACAAGCACAGGTCCTCGACACGTCACTGACATAACCGGACCGGATCAGGGCACTGTGGGGGAGTTGAGGTGGGGGTCCGGATTTCTAGCGATCCCGCGAGTTCGGCATATTTCCTGATGTCCTAGGGCGATGAAACTTGGCAGGTATGTCAGGGATCCGAACAGATTGACTTGAGAACAGCCGTTTCCCCGACCCGACCATCATGGGGGGAGTCGGTGGATGGGGAGTCCGGAATCTAGTGGCGTGCATAACTTTTGAACGGGTGATCGGATTTGAATGAAACTTGTCTGGTGAGCTATCGCCTCGGACGTTCAGTGTCACGTCCGAGTCGGGTCCGATACCTGTGGGGATGGGGGGGGGGGGGTGGAAAACTCAAGAAACTCTAAAAGTAGAGGGATTGGGACGAAACTTAATGGATGGAACAAGCATTAGGCCTAGATGAAATTGACGGAGCCAGATGGTTTCGGGGCTCTGTGGGGGGAGTTGGAGGGGGTTTCCTGGAATTCCGGTAGTTTTGAGTTGGAATAGTTCCAGATGTAAAACGACAACGAAACTTTGCAGGCATATTAGCGACCCGAATTATCTTGACTTAAAAACCTGACACAACATACCCCCGGAAACTTCCGTTCCTAGATCCGAGCATTTTTGGGGGAGCAAGAGAAGAGAAATATGGACTTCTATAAATTGCGAACGAGTGGTCTGATTCGAGTGAAACTTCATGGGTGATACGAATCGATGGCCTCGACATGTAAAACATGCGTTCGAACCATATGCGACCACGATTAGGGGAATTGGGGGTGGGGGGACTTTTGACATGCACAAAAACCAAACGGATGGACCGAATGAGATGCAATTCGACAGTGCCGAGTTTATGCGGCCTAGATTTGTTATTTGGCGTCTGGGCCGGATTCGGCCAAGGTAGGGGGGGGGGGGTACTGGAAACTTGCAGATAGTCTATGCTCCAATTTCAGTCAAACTTGATGAGGGAGTTAAGAGATTGGGCCCGAACCGGCTCCGACAACGTTGGTTGGAAGGGGGGGGGGTGTACCGGAACTTTCCAAAAATGCTCAGATTCGAGTGAAAATTGGTAGATGGTATAAACGAAGATGCTTTAGGTGGTCGATTTTTTTTTATTCCGAACCAGATTCGGCCACGGTAGGTGGAAATAGAGTGAGTACCGGAAATCGTGTAGCACGTCTAGGGATCAAACAAATGGATTTATTGGGATGAAAGTTTGAACAGTCATGTGCATTTGCAATCGAGACGATGCCGGAACTGCTCAGAAATGAGTGAAACTAAATATCCTATTTCTATTTCCGAACCGTCTTTTTGGATGGCGGGTGTATTTTGTGACGTTTTCATCTACTTTCCTGTACAGCCTACTCGTACAAGTGCCATATGAGCTCGTAGCTCTTGTTACTGTTAGGAATTTCGGTGTGCCAGATATTTATGCTACTACATAGGAAACCATTGGGGTCAGCGCATTCCCGCTTTTCGCAACACCACCCCCTCACTCCCCCGTTGATGTTTGAATGTATTATAGTTGTCTATTTATAGTAGCTACTAAGCCTAGGGCCCCCGAGTCGGACGGGGACCCCGCCACAGCCAGAAGTGGTAAATATGATGATTCTTGATATCTCTGGAGGGGGTTGACCCCCCCCCCTAGCATACAAAAGTACTCATTGCTTTTCCCATCTGATCTTTGTCTTTTTTGTGCAACCCGCAGGCAACCCCCCCCCCCCCCGAAATAAATTCCTGGATATGGGCCTGATATACAAATTATAACACAACTGTAGTTATAATTTGTTTGTCTGCTTGTCTATTTCTAAAGTCAAAGTACGTTGAATAAATGAAAACAGATGACAGCACAGTTTGTGTTTTGCCAGATAACTAAAAACAGGGTCCCATCTCTGTTAACTGACTGGGAGTCCCGGATCTCTATGTCAAGGCATGTCTATTTTGCTTAATTATGTTTCTTCACTTGCTATCCCTTGCAGAATTATGGGTAAGACAAAAAAATATTATTATTATAGCAGTCATAGCAGTGTGAATTTACCTGGTTAGTTAACTAACGACAATGGTACTGGTAAGTAGGCAAAAAGGATACCGTACTTAAAATCCGTGATATTAAACTCTAAATCGAGAGAAAGCAAGTCGCAATTGGGGAATAATCCAATAGGCTGTAGCCAAGGCCGTATCCAGGGGGAGGGAGGGGGGTAGGGGGTTCGGCCAGCTCCCCGAAACATAAAAAAATAATCGTTTTTTATAGGCTTTTCCCTAAGATCCATGTCTTTTTTGTCCGATCTGTGGACACCCCCCAACCCCGAAATAAATTCCTGGATACGGGCCTGGCTGTAGCACTGTGCATGGTAAAAAGAGCAATTTTAAATTTGTGGAAGCACGTGTCCCACTCTGTAACGGTCATTCGGGTAGATTAAATTTAATACATAACAAAATTAGTCATCAACGTCCTAATTAGACAATCATTAACCTGTTGATTAGCGGAGACGCCCTCCAGAGAGGAAAGCTAGTTCACGGAAGCCATTCCGACCTTTCCATCAAATTAGTGTGTTTATTTCAGCAATTACGATTAACCGCTGGCGCATCTTTCCGATAAGTTTGGCGCCCAACAGGATGTGCATCTGGTCTTACCCAACCTTTGCCTCACACCCCGGGTATGCTAGATATGAACGGTGGCTACTGTTTTGAGTTGCATCACAAATCAGTTTTCAAAAGGGCCGTTCAATACTCTATATGTCCAACACACGCCAGCGATCCTCGGGAAGAAGGAGTAAGCGTGCCCGTACGACTCATACTCAACGACTCAAATCCTGTGTCAATCAATCACCGCGATCTTTGGCAGCAACTGTGACACCACTTCTGCCTTTCTTCCGCTGGATACCCGGAGAGGCCGGAGATTTTCGATCAGCAATGAGAGATAGTCATCAAGAGTATTTTGCGCAGCGCTAAGACAGGAGCCCACAGAAGGCGAATTCGCGTTGGCCTAGGCGAATTTGACGTCTCTGGCGGAAAAATTCGCTTCGCTAGGCAAAAACTTCGCGCCGCGCCATTTCAACTCCAAGTCGAATTATCCAAACTAAAGTACATAATACGGTATACAGTAGCCTATATAACATAAAGTTGACTTTTCCCCTTATTTTCGTTCTAGTCCTAGGTATCGTAACCATGTATACCTATCTATTTTTGGCGAATTCGTTCACGTATTCGCTGCCAGTGGTGTCTACGAAACGAATTCGCTGAGCGGCGCAAAAGAACAAAACTCATCGGCAGAAAAAATTCACGTCCTGTGGGCACCTATCTGTATAGTCCGCTTCTCACGGTATAAGCTTGGTTCCCGCAGAAGCAGAACGCGATTTATTTTCGCTCAAGAACTGAGATGCGACGAGATTTGAACTTCTATTGAAACGGCTCGACATTTTGCGGCGATACGACGCGGATTTTTCCCGCTTGTGAAGCCGAACCCGACCACACTGTAAAAACAAATCTTGCAGTATTTGCTACTGGGATTAATATTGTCTCTACTGAGATAAGCTTATTTCTAATTCGGATTAATCTCGTCCCAGTAGCAAGGCCGTATCCAGGGGGGGGGTTGACCCCCCCCCCCCACTAAGCACCTAGCTATAAGTAGAACTGACAAACCTATCCTAGGGCGTTGGTAGCTAGGCAGAGTTCGGACCCGAATGGCGAAGGAGTAGACCAAAGCACCGCACCTAGTGACGCATACTGGGAACAAGAGGTAGAAGCTCATCTGGCACTTGCAAGGCTGGGTAAGAGGATGAATATATGAATTTGCCAACTCCTGGGTTTGTTGTGATCATTTGTGAGCAAAGACTTGAGATAAGAATGAAGATGGACCCTTGGATATCATGAGAATGTATCGTTTGGTAAACAGTATGTCATTTTTGCAATTGGCTGTGATGATGAGCACTTTAAGGGTGTCAGACGTTTATCTGTAATCCAAACCCTTACGGCACAAATTATCCTGGGTCCTTTAGGATCATGAATATACATGGTTTGGTCAAAATATTTTTTTTTGGTTTTCGGTTAAGATGCGCACTTTAAGGGTGCTAGAAATTCATTTCTAAGCAAAACCCTAGCGGCGAAAATGATCATGTCACCGGGTCCATTCCGGACTTCGAAGTGTGACATCTGAGATGTGGGGCATTTCCAAATATCAAGTTTCATTGGGATCCGATTCCCGTTCGTAAGTTTATCAGTGGCACCATATTTCTTAACAGTACGTGTATTACGATACGATGTTGGAAGGTACAGTAGTAATTTGCAATATCTAAAGTAAGCAATACGGATCTGGCGAAGATCTTTCTTATTCAGTAGCGACTGCAACCTAGTTAAAAACAAGACATAATGGTTGTTTTGGGATTAACTGGTGAATGATTACAAATCGTTTCGGACTCACACGTTTTGGTTTTCTAACCTGGTCGAGAGGCAGGTTTTAGTGAGACAAAACACTCCTTACAGAGAAAACAATAGACGGTGGTGTGACGAATCATCTCATGTAAGGGGTTGAAAATCCTCTTTCATCACAAGGCAAATGGAAAAAAAAAAATGTTTCCAGTCAAGTTCATTGATTGACTGATTTATCAGAAACATAAGTACAAATCGTGGCACAATGCCAAATAGCGCACTTACTTACCCTGTAAAAAGTTTCTCCTAGTAAGGATTAAAGTTAACTGCAGTATTTGCTATTCGGATAAATCTTATCTCTATTGAGATAAGATGAATCCGAATTAGAGACAATATTATCTTATTAATCCCAGTAGCAAATACTGCAAGATTATTTTTACAGTCTAGCCATCAGGTCATTATGTAAAATAAAAAATAATCAAGTAAGCGGCTCCGGATAAAAACCGTGGTATTGAGTCTTAAAGTTCAATGGGCACATCAAACTACCCCAATCCCACTCTGTAACAACCTAGGAACAATGCTTACCCCCCAGATCAGCAGCTTTTCCCACAGTTTCCTCTCTGTGATATTTCAAAGCATAATTTTTTGGGCCAGTACATGCTCAATTTACTAGCTTGGACAAAGATAAAAGTGATGTTTCTTGTAATACTTAGTAGATCTTTATTTTATGCATAATCAGTTTGTATAATATAGATTTGAATAGGTTATTTGTTTTTTAATGATTTTTGTTGCTATGTTATTTTTAATAAGCTTGTTGCATATTCTGGTACATTTTATGAAGCAAGCTAATAAAGCTTCACAACACTATTCCACAAAGAAAAACTTTTAATAGGCACTTTAAGCCATGGAACTTCTAATGAAACACTAGAACAATAAGGTAAACTGCATCTGCGGCTTGAACTTGGTGACATCTCAAATATATCCTTTTCTATCACGCATTGCTGGGAGTTTTTGAATTTCCTGCCAGGATATCCCAGCTCCTAAGATTTGGATCGCCGAAATGCCAGAGAGGTAAAGAAAAGGGATAACAAGAAAACGGCCGATTTTCGTAGCGCCTTCTAAAGCAAGTCGGTAATTTTTATTTGTGAAGCATTTAAAACAAAGTAAAGCATAAGAAGTGTCCATTGTGCTTTAAGCAAACACAACTGCAAAGGGGCAATGAATCTCAAACCTCACCCAGGTCGACCACAGCTAATAACTCCAAAGGTGTCAAGATCCCAAACGGGGAGATGTTGACAGTCTCTCATGTCAAATTCTAGATTTCCGGTCTTCACCGAAAATCCGGTTACGGGAATACTTTGGCCATCCTTCACAAAGTTTGGGTAGAATGATTCCACCCTCTCGATTTATAGTGCTCACAGACAGGCAGGATGGTCAAATTAACGAGGTAACCCACCATTGATATTCGTCGATCTGAAAACAGGAGCCGACGGGAACGGGGAAGAACATGACCAGAAAACCACAAAGCAAAATACTATGTTCGGTAAGAAGTGAGCGGAAAGTAACGCGGTTGCGGGGGAGGGACACGGGAGAAACATCCGACCCGTCACAATAAATTTTGTGATATGTGTTAGGAGAAATTTTTGGGGGGTTACGCAGTGGTTGCATGTAAGGTAGCGCGTGGCCTTGGGATTTTAAGACGTTTTCAACATTTTTTACCCTATCATGTTTTAATTCTTTTATATCATTCTTTTTTTTTCATTCTTTGATTGCGCCGTACATAAATTATGGATGCATGATTTGGGCTAGTAATTTTACGTGCAATTTCAAACGAGTGCAGATTCAGCAAAATAAAGCAGTGAGATTAATTGGTAAGTATGATACGGGAGGGAGTTCTAAGGGAGGGGAGTTTCTAATTTTTAGGAAACTTAAGATTTTGAAGGTAGGTAAAGTTAGAGATTTCCAAATTGGTATTTTTGTGTTTCAGAGTCTGAATGGTTTCGCACCTGATGTTTTTAGTAATTTTTTTCGTTTTGACTCATTTTATCACGGACATGCTACGAGGCATGCTGGAGACCTGGTAAGTGAGCCAAGAAGTACGGTTCGTTCTAGCCATGTGGCAAGGCATTCAGGTACGGTGGTCTGGAATACTTTTCCAGACTCAATTCGAGAAGCGGAAAGTGTGCCGCAATTTAAAAATCAGTTAAAGATACATCTCCTTGAGGGTAGTTGGTGAGTGGAGGGTTTGGAAGACGAGGGAGGACAAATTGACAAATTAATTAATTAATTTTTAGTTTATTTTAGTGAAGGTTTGATTAGAATATGATATTAAATGTGTACTGGTTGCGTTTTTCAAGCACGTATGTGCTTTGTGTGTAACCGGTCGTCAAGCCGGAATGATTTTTTTTTAGTAAAGTTGTTGAATCCTGGTTCTTGCGACAGGATTGACTCACACAGCAGGGTTTTAGTAGTTAGCTAGTTAGAAGAGTTGTTTCTTTCTTTTTCGTATGCCTTAGGCTAGCCGTTGGGTTTTAAGCAATATGTCATACATTACATCATATCATAAGAGAAGTGGATCGCAGGAGCGGAGAGGGCACCGACATTTTTATTCATTTACAATTTCTGACTGAATCACTGAAGAAGTGCGTGCGTGTGGCGGGAGGGGTCAGACGTCGCCAAAGGAGAAAAATGACGGAATGAAACTCACCCCGCCTTGGTAGAAAACTTGTATCGCCGGATTTCCGTGTGGCAAAATACTCGAGTCCATTTCCAGGTAGTCCAGAGAAGGCAATCTGATTCCAGCAGCAGAGGTGACACTTAAAAATAGAACATATGTGAACAGTGCCTTTCCCTTCCCTCCAATTGATGCTCGCCTTCTTTCACACTTATCATCGTCTACGCATAGCCTCGACGTGATTAGTTCAGCACTGTCTTGATACGATAACCTATGCTCAGGTTCCGGAAAGTCTTCAACACTGTGCTTCTTCGAATTTTTCGCCATAATTTCCACTGAAATATATATCATTCCTCAGATGAGCTTCACTAAGGAGACTACTGACAATATTGGTAGGCTTTATAGTTTTGCGATACTACAGGTGTGTATGAATGAAAACGTAAAGCAAGGCAGTTACGAGAAAGAGGCGGAACCAAGACGTCCGGTAGACGGGTATTGGAAGATGTTCAAGGAGCTCTGCCTCTTAGTAGTCAGAAATCCTAATTTTTTGCGGGAAAGTTGTAACGAGTCCTGAAAAAAGATATGTACAAGAAAGCAAATCCTACCCAAATGGAAAGCCCGAAGGGTTGCTCACTCCCGAAAACGATGTACGCCAAGTGGCGCGTGCGGCGGTGCCATGTCGGTGCCGCGGTTCCATGTCGGTGCCGCGCCGAGGTGTACACCGGTGCCTGCTTGGGACTCAAGGGGACTATTGCCAAGAAGGGTTGATTTATAGCTCTAAAAAGATTCAGCTGAAGTAACCGTTTTGCAATGTCAAACATGATTTGCAGTCAGCTTGTGCTGAAGGAATGATGATGATATCAATGATGAATGTCAATGAACGCAAAAGACAATTTGCGGAATGGACAATCTTTTCAGAGAGCAACCCTCGGCCATATAGAGAAGTGAGGGAAATCTTGAGCCGCCATCGCACTAAGCTACCAAGGGAAGCGCTAAGGATAAGGCCTGTACCTAGGCAAGGAAATAGCAGTGGTCGAAAATCATCGAAGGGAAGTCGGTGCTGCACCCCATAAACCTGTGCTGGAAATACATCATAGGAATAGGCAATGATACAGTCTTTTGACCAGTCTCCCCGCTTAGACCGCGAAATCCGGCGTTTGCCTTGTACGTTTGCCGTTTGCCCGTTGCCTACACTGACTAGCACAAGAATCTAAGAAATGAAAACTTACCTTCGGTGTAAAAAGTCATGCCATCTTCTGTGAATACCGCGTAGTTCATGAAGTGTAGTCTCAAACTGACCTGGAGTGAGTAGCTGGGTCGTGGCAACTGGGTCGGTCGTGGCAACTGGGTCGGCTAGGGGTTTGTAAAAGCCCCTTCCTGCTGAAGTCCACGAGGAGGGACCCTTGAGCGAGGAGGGATCCTGTTCTATTTCCAAAAAGCAATACCCCCCCGCAAAAAAAATACATATATGTTGCCGCCCACATTCAATTACTTTCGGTCGATTACTGCGTTCGGAATTACTTTCACTTTTACAGAAGCAAAACGACTACCCCTGTCACACAGAAAGAACAACCGGAATCAAAATTCCCCACTGGGACTGGGTTTTTGGAAGCTTCAAATACTTTCGGACCCGTGTTGCAACGGGTTGTATACACTTAAGAGTTTATCTGGGCATCCCTGCAATTCTGATTGAGCCAAAACCTGATAAAACAAAAATCGGTAAAAAAAAAATTATTTTTCAAGCTTTTCTTCCAACTAGTGCACCCAATTACCTCACTTAATCTAATCCATCATAAATTGACAATCCAGTTCAGTGTTGCCACCGGCAGTAAAATTTTACTAGATCTAGTAAAAAAAATCAAAAAAAATCTAGTAAATACAGAGGATCTAGTAAAATTCATTCAAATCTAGTAAAAAATCCCAATTTCTAGTAAAAAAAAACTGTCCAACACAAAAGCTGTGTAATTTTCACAAATTTTGGGGAAATGTACTAAGGTATTAGGATCCACTCATGCTCCTTACTCTCTGCGGTTGGCCCCATACACATGCAGAGGCCAGAGCGACAGTTCTAAATTTCGTCTGTTAACCAAACCAAGGATCGGAGCTCTTTGGCCATTGTGCTAGGTTCTTAGTCCCTGATAAAAAACGGACGAACAAACTGTTTTTAAGAGAATTTGACCTGTTGAAAGAAAAAATCGACTGTCTTTAGAAAAATCTCGGCGCTCCGCGCCGATTCATATTTTCCTTACCGATTGGCAGACAATACTATGAGGGGGGTGGGGGCGGCCTTCATTTGTGACGTTTCTGCTCTTTATGACCAAGTCCGTAGTTGGATATATTTTTGATGCTTTCTTTACGGATCAGAAGTGTGACTAAAAAACAGTGCCTCAAAATGTAACTGTCTTTCGATGTATTTTCTTATTGCTGACATGTTGTATGGGTTCCCAAAGTCAATGTCTTCAAAAAATTTCGAGTTAGTAAATTTTGTTAAAATCTAGTAAAAAAAAATCTCGGAATCTAGTAAACTTAATTCTGGTCCGGTGTCAACACTGATCCAGTTAGTCCAAATTGGTTTGTTGTAGTATTACTTTGACCATGATCAGGCGAAGAAGAGGAAATTGAAGATATTCTGCACTATCTATGGTGACGTTGGCAGTTTTCTCTGATTTCTTTACACCTGCATATTTCTGATGGTGTATACGTGTCTGGCTTTCTTACAGGTACATTAACAAGACCAAAGGTTTCGATGGGACCCAAAAATTCAATATCTTATCCAGACAACTGGGTCTTGTCTTAGCCGGATCCAGTCATCGCCAGACTCCTTGAACATTTTTACTATTAAAATTCAGAAACAGATTAAGGCCAAATAGCTAATCATCTGAGAAAACCAAGTTCAGATATGGATTCAGCATGTGTGTTTACCACTATAAGTCATATCTGTTTTGACGAAAACTTCTTGCCACTTCTGCCAATTTCCCAGTTGGTCCGAACTCCAGAACTACTTGTCCGGCGAAAAATGAAAGCTCAAAAGAACTCAGGGTATCTTCTTTCCCCAATAATGAACATCTAATCAACTTCAAATACAAATTTAACTTATAACAAATTTTCCGACTCAAGCCCGATTCCGGTCGAACTATATGTCCGGGTAAAATATGATTGTCACACATGGATTCAGCATCTCTTCAGCCTCTCTAAATCGGTTATCTAATCAACTACAAATAAAACTTTGGCTTTTTCCGGTTTTGGCCGGATTCCGGGCGAACTACATGTCCGGGTAGAAAATCGTTTTCACGTAAGTGAAAACAGCATGTCTCCTTGCCCTAAACTGAACATCTAATCAACTCCAAATAAAACTTTTAATTTTAACAAACTTTCCGGTTTGGGCCGGATTCCGGGCGAACTACTTGTCCGTCAAGAAAATGGTTTTCACCATCGTCTTCACCATGTCTCCTACCTCTAAATCGAACATCTAATTAACTTCAAATAAAACTTTTACTTTTAACAAACTTTCCGGTTTTTGGCTGGATTCCGGGCGAACTACTTGTCCGATGACAAAATCTTTTTCACCATCGTGTTCAGTATGTCTTCTTACCCCATGATCGACTATCACATAAGCTGTTTCAAAATATTTTGTTTGCCCCTGAATTTGAACCCCCACCCCTAAATCTAGAGCTACACAGCCCATTTACGAACTTGACTGGTCCGACGACCCAACGAATACTCACACAGACTTTCATCAAAATATCTCATTCCGTTCGAGAGTTATCGTGCTTCCAGACGGACGGACAGGCGGACAACTTTTGCGATGTCATAACTCATAGGTATCCCTCCACTTACGTTTTGGGATCCCAAAAAGTCATGATCTCAACATCAATCCTGTCCCCGGCACACACAGCAACCGGAACGACCGTCCCCGATTTCGGTTAGGTCCTTCGCAGCTTCGCGACCTTGAAACCGAACTGTATCATTTTAGAACAGGTAGCTTGGCGATGTTCCGTCCTGCTACGAAGTGCTGGGTGACATTTCATACCGAGAGAAATACAAAAATTAAAATATCGATATCGGAAACAATATTTGTGCATGTCTAATCATTGTAAATAATCCAACACAGGCCCGTATTCAGGAATTTATTTTGGGGGTGGGGGGGGGGGGGTTGCCTGTGAGTCGGACAAAAAAGTACAAAAAAGACATAGATCAGAGGGGAAAGCCAATAAAAAGGATGATTTTTACATGTTTCGGGGGGGGGGGGGGGGGGGGGGGGGGGTAACCCCCCCTGGATACGGTCTTGATCCAGAATAAGGTACATTTATATAACCAAAGTTGGAGCAAAATGTTTTTCGTAATTAAAGCTATCACTGAAGCGAAGTTTGAGATCGTGCAGGATACGAATTTACGACAACTTTGTTCTTAAGTTTTTGGGAAACGAGACGTAAACTATAGCAAAAGTTAGTACCAAAATATCGATATCGATACATAAAGTGAAAATATCGATATACCGAAAAATCCAAATATCGCCCTGCAACTTGCAAGGCACAGGATGTAGTCTTGGGGGCGAAATCGACACCGACAACGATAAATCGGACCAAATATCGATATCGAAGATCGAAACATAAATATTGATATAAAAAACGGTAACTGTGTATTTATAATTATTGCAAATAATCCAACATAAGTTACATTTATATACACAAAGTTGGAGCAAAATCTTTTTCGTAATTAAAGCTATCATTTAATCGAAGTTTGAGATGATGCAGGATACGAATTTACGACAACTTTGTTCTTATATTTTTGGGAAACGAGACGTATACTATAGAGAAAGTTGGTACCGAAATATCTATGATGATACATACAGTGAAAATATCGATATACCGAAAAATGCAAATATCGCCGAAGGCTACCTTGGGGGCGAAATTCGACACCGATAACGACATATCGGACTAAATATTAATATCGAAGATCGAAACATAAATACTGATATCGAAAAAAAATTGTGTATTTATAATTAGTATAAATACCCTTAACATAAGTTACACTTTTACATCCTAAATCCGAAAAGTTTGAGATGATGCGAGATGCTTTTTTACTACATTTTCGTTCTTAAATTTTTGCAAAACGAGACGTACACTGTAACGCAACATAGGACCGAAATATCGATACAGATTATCGGATATCGAATGTAAAAATATCGGTACATCGAAAAATCCAAATTTCGCCCAACAGTAACAACATGCGAATGGAACCCATTCCCTCTTATTTCAGATCATTGCAGCTTAAGGAGCAGAAGAGCCTGATGATGGTCCACTGCGGGGGGGGGGGGGGGGGTCTTCCTGCCACTGTCAGGTACAGAGAACTAGCAGGATGACCATCTCCACTTAGGTCTTGTGTTTGAGCCATTTGCAGCCCCAGAAGCCTTGTCACCGGAAGGCAGGATTTTATGGGTACTGTGACTATTCTTAAATCCCGTCTCAACAATCAATTTACAAAAGGATAGGAAGATATCATCAAGACGAGGCCCGTGCTATCTGTTTTAACACGAGTCGACAGAGGCGCCAAAATATGAGATTAAGCTACCTGTGGCGTCGAGGCTTGTCGCTCCCGTGTAATTGATACTTTTAGTACGTATTTGTGGGATGGTGTACACTCGTAGACGACGAAAGGTGAAGACTAAACACGGGTTCGGAAAGATGATATGCTGTCATTTTAGGCTACCCAATCACGAAACAAACGAAAGACGTTATGCAGGCCAAGACAAGCTGTACTAAGTACGAATTGCCCAATTCTCTGGCTGTACAGGCAGTCCTTGACACTTTCTTCCTCATCAAACGGTCTAAAACTTACACAAAGTAGACCTACATTACAGAATTCGTACATAAACACTGTGGGACCAGTGACGAATTTCTGCCAAGGGGACCCAACCCCTCACTTCTTACCTCTATATGTACTCTTTCGTTGACTTGAGCAGATCTTTCAGTCATGCCTAAATGTTGTCTCCTTCCCCTACCCATCTATGCAAGCCCATAGACGACCATGACCTGTATGTTGACCCTAAATAGCCCTTACCCCAAGTTAATCAAAAGTGCAACTGGTCGCTAAAGGCATGTCCCAAACAGTCCTGGGCTCACATCCAGGCCGCCAGGCTGCTAGACATGTCGGTGCCTCGGGTCCGTTATAGAGTAAAAAACACACTTAACATAATTTTGTGTACACTTCAACTTTATAAGACAAGCAGATTTGAGAATGAAATAGACAAGTATCAACTGTACTGGTTTAAACATTATAATTACCACTTCGGCCCCTCTGAGGTTCGGGTCCCTTGGAAGATGTTCGCCACTGGTCCCACAATAGACATACCCTGAGCACTTGCTTACGGAGAGTGCATGGGAAAAGTTGCTTCAGTTTCAGCCCAACCCCCCATACCCCCATAATCGACTTTTACTTTTACGTCTATCAATTTCCGTTTTTTGCCGGATTCCAAGCGCGCTACTGTCTACTTGTCCCTCGAGAAAATAGGTTTCAAATGTGGATTCTGCATGGATTCTTACCCCTAGGCTGAAACTGTAATCGACATTAAATACTTACTTCTACAGTATTCCGTTTTTGCCGGATTCCGGACGAACTACTTGCCGAGGCAAAACAATAAAGTTCAGATATGAACACAAAATGTCCTATAACTCGTAAATCGTTAGAGAAGTAAAATTTTACTTCTACGGAATTTTCGGTTTTCAGCGGATCCCGCGCAAACTAACTGTCGGACGAAAAACAAGTAAAGAAATGGCCTGAGCAGGTATCCTTGTCCCTGAATAGTAGTGTGTTATAAGACCAAACAATTTTTTTAGAGTAAACTGTTTTCTTGGATGGTACCGAATTCTGGTTTTCTCCAGATTTCCGGACGACCTACTTGTCGGGCGAATAGAAAGTTTCAACAATTCAGCAAGTCCCCTTGACCCTAAACCGACTTCGGTATTAGACAATAAATTTTTGGGGGGATCCCAAAACGTAAGTGGAGGGATACCTATGACATCGCAAAAGTTGTCCGTCCGTCTGTAAGCACGATAACAGTCGAAGAAATGAGGTATTTTGATGAAACTGGTGGGAGGATTCTTTGGGTCAACAGTAAGGTCGAGTTCGTAGATGGGCTCTGTAGCCCTATATTTAGGGGTGGGGGAGGGGGTTTAAATTAAGGGGCAAGCAAAATATTTTCAAACAGCTAATGGGATAGTCGATTTAGGTGTAGAAAGACATACTGGACACGATTATTAAAACCATTTTCTCGCCAGACAAGTAGTTCACCCGGAATCCGGCCAAAGCCGGAATTTAAAAAAAATAAAAAAAGTCTTATTTGTAGTTGATAAATAAGTAACAACGTTTATTTCCTGAATAGCTCATATAATTACTAGCTAGCGTCGGATCGTCACACAATTTTTAACACGGCTAAAACTTGATAATCCCTTCTCAATAATTACCTTAAAATATTTATACGTATATACAAGTAATAACGATTATATCAGTTCAGAATTAAAATAGTTTACGAAATATGGTACAAATGACGTAAGATACCGGTCAGTAGAGTGGATATCGGGGCGAACAAGTCTGATACAATTACGGGTTGCAGCGCGAAGCCTTGTTTCGGGTCGAGTCTGGTTTGGAGCTTCGTAATCTGGTAAGAGAGATCTATGAAGATCAGAGGGCTTGTTTAGGACCTATTTAGGTTTATTTATAGGTAAGAATAGATGCTTAATGCGTATATGACAATCGTGTTGTACCCGGACACATAGTTCACCCTGAATCCGGCTGAAACTGGAAAATTTGTCATGAGTTCAAGCTTTATTTGAAGTTGATTAGATGTCCGATATAGGGGAAGGAGATACGATGAATTCGTTTCTGAGCTTTGTTATTTTGTCGGATAAGTAGTTCCCAAATTCGGCAGAAACCGGAAATTTGGCAGAAGTACGCAGGAAGCAGAAGCAGGCAGGAAGTTTCGATCAGCTTCGTCAAAACAAATACGACTTATTGGTTTTCTCAGATGATTAGCTATTTGGCCTTAATCTCTTTCTGATTTTTTTTCGTAAAAATGCTCAAGGAGTCTGGAGAAGACAGGACCCAATTGTCTGGATGAGATATTAAATTTTTGGGATCCCATCGAAACCTTTGGTCTTGTTTTGTATGGAACTTGCAGCCTCTAGCTCAAGTGCCATATACCGATCGCACTTCCGCCGGTAAGAATGTCCACGATGGCCAGTTAGGGTACTTCCAGATGTGCCAGGACGATGAAGCTTGTGGAGGGACAGGGAATCCGGAAAATTTAGTAGTGCGTAACTTTCAAACGGGCGAATGGATTGGAATGAAACTTAATAACTGAATAGATGACATGTATCTGGTGTCCCATTTGAAGTCCGGACCGGATTCAACAACTGCGGGGCAGATGGGGGGGGGGGGAGACAGGACATCTCGAGAAACAGTTAGAATGAAGGGATTGGAGTGAAACTTGCTGGGAAGACCAAGTATCTGCTCTAGATGAATTGTTTACAGAACTGGACTGGATCCGGGCACTGGGGGGGGAGGGGGTCCCAGAATACCGGTGATACCGGTTTCGAGGAGTTCACGACGAAACTTGGCAGCATGTCGGAGACGCGGGACCCCGGTCAAACTGAAAAAGTTCTCGATCCGATCACCGTGGGAGAAATGGACGGAGGAGGAATCTGGAATGTTGAGTTATGTGTACTTTGACTTCATATCTCTGACGTCCCATCAAAAGTCTTTACCGGGTTTGAAAGCTGCGGGTAATTTCGGGCAGGAGATCTTGGGTAACGGTTAGATTCGAGGGGTCGGAGTAGAACTTGCTGGGAAGAACAAGCATCTGCTCTAGATAAACCGTTTACACAATCGGACTGGATCCGGACACTTGAGAGGAGGGGGGATAGAGAAGAATTTCCCGGAATTCCGGTGGTGCGGTTTTTCAAGACGAAACTTGGCAGGTATATCAGGGACCCGACCAAACTGACTTGGAAATACTAATTTTTTCGGTCCGATCATCGTGGGGGGTGGTGGAGGGAGGGGGAATCCGGAATATTGAGTCATGCATAACTTTGGATCGCGTGACTTGATTCCAATGAAATTTAATAACTGAACAGGGAACAGGTCCCTTATTTTCCCTTTTATATCCGGACCAGATCCGACAACTTTTTTGGGGGAGGGGGGACCGGAAAATCCGTGACCCGCTTAGACGGGAGGTATCGGGATAGAACTTCGTGGGAATAATAAACAAATCCTCTAGATAAATCCTTTACAGAATCGGACTAGATCCGGACACTTTGGGGATAGTTGAATGGGGGGGTCCTGAATTTTGGTGATAGCGTTTTAAGGTATTTCCAGACGTGCTAGGACGATGCAACTTGGCTGGAGTATTGGATATTCGACAAGATTGGCTTAGAAATCGCCAATTCCCAAATACGACCATTCCTTAGAGTACGAATCTTAATCGCATTGTAAAATACACACTATTAAGCAAAATAAACATTTTACTGATACGCATGGGCCCATGATCATTTTTGCCTCGAGGGTTTTGCTTACAAATGAATTTCTAGATCCCTTAAAGTTTGCATCTTAACTGTATATCTCAAAGGTTTTGCTTGCAATGATAAGAACAAACTCACGAATTGACAAATTCCTACTCTCATCCTCTGAACCAGCCTTGCAAGTGCCATATGAGCTTACAGCTCTTGTTAAACGAACTTTTTAGTTTTACGGTACAAAATTTCCGGTATTCACAACTAATTGTCGGTTGAAAAAAAATAAAAGTCTTTCTTCCCTTATTTTTTCACCCCGTCCACCCTTTTAGGCAGCCCTATAATGTTTAGCCACCTGGAGATTTTGGTCGATTTTGGATATGTTGTTCAACAGTTTTTTCTGAACATTTTCGTGTAAATAATGTTTGTGTTGCAATTTTTGTCCGGCTCAAACCGTACTTTTACGGGACTAATAATATATTAAAGGTTTCGGGAAAAGACGCACGAGCATGGGTCAGTCCTACAAGTAATGTAAGCATTTAATCATGAAGAGAGCCTGAATAATCTAGAGGTAGGCCTAAACCAAGGTCAATTGTACCGTGTTCTTCAAAACTTTGCCAACTACATTTTCATAATTTTTGGGCCCAGTTTTGTGCATGCCATCTGCATGAAGAAAGCACGAACTCAGAAAGTTAAAACTTACCTACATATTAGATGCTGCTCATGTCGTCATCTAACACTTACCACAATTTAACAGAATACCAAATCAGCTATGTTCTTTCCAATGGTATAGTTAACTCAGTTTTCAAAAAATTTTTAGTTAGCACAGTTTTGAAGAACACAGTACAATTTGAAGAGGAATGACATTCCGAAAGACATACATGACAAGCGAGTGGCGTCATAGTCCCATCAGAGAACGACAAGCATACACACCTCAAATATCTACTTGTACCTTCTTCCCTTCAAATATTTACGAGTACAAATATTAATTATTATAATGAGCATCCCAAACCCAGTGTCACCTTCCTTCCATCCCTTACCTTCGAGGACCAAATATCCTAGTGATCAATCAAGAAGGCAAAAAACAAAACATATTTTCGCTAAGGCTGAGTCAGTCCTGAGTCACTGCGGTGTGGCTTCCGATCACGTTTTGAAGCCACCCAGTTTGACCAAAGGACAGGTGTCAAAAACCCTGACACAACACCACAGGACACAATGTTGCCACTACGGGGACCGTCCTCGTAAATAACAAATTATCCCAGCAACATGTCGAATCACTGCGAGAGTTGCTTCACGTTAACGATACTGAGCGTGTTCTTACGGTCAAGTAGGAGTGGGAATTTGTTTTACTTGTTCTATGCAAACTCTTAACGCAGGCGACGGAAGTTATTGAAATACGCTGAAGTTTTCATGAATGGAGCTGGGGGTGCTTCGTCATCCATCTTGACACAATCTCTCTCGTGGTAGAGGTGTTCCAAATGAAGACAGTATTGCTAGACACTTTGGCGCCCAATTTTTGAAATGACTGGGTGGTCGTTCGGAGGGCTTTTTGGGATCCCAAACCGTAAGTGGAGGGATACCTATGACCAGGGGCGTCGCAAAGGGGGGGGGGGGCAGCACCCCCCCCCCACCTTTTGGAGATTCGGTAAAATTTTGGGCCGGAGGCCCAAGATTTTACTAAAATTGTTCGGTATTTTTTCGATTTACGGAGATTCGTTAGTTATACAGAATCCTAAATAGGCTATCGGTACAAATCTCTTCGGTATAATGATCGGATTCGGTATAATTGCCAGTATTCGGTAGTTATCACGAATTTGGTGAGAGAATTTACTGAAATCATTTGGTAATTATTCGATGCCGGAACTATTCGGTAAAATTATGGAGATTCCGTAATTACACAGACTCCCGAATAAGCTACTGGTTCAAAATTATTCGGTATCATGATTGGGATTCGGTAATTTATTAAGTTTAATTTCCAGGATTAGGAAGTTAACCACGAATCCTGACTTTGTTCCAGTTTCGCCGAAAGTATACCGAATATGAATATTGTTCGGTAGCCTTTCGATACCAAAACAATTCGGTATAATAACCGGGATACGGTGGTTATACAGAATCCACGCTATCGGTCTACACTTATTCGGTATAATAACTATGATTCGGTAACTTATTCGTTGTAATTGCCAGGATTCGGAAGTTACCACGAACCTCGAAACTCAGAAGAGGTCAAGTGAAGCACTGGTCACAGATAAAAGGGATGATCTGTAATATTATCGATAGTCCTTACTTTTATTTTGGATCCCAAAAAGAATATCTAATCATAAATATTTCGAAAATTCCGGCTGCAGCACTTTTCGTAATATTCTCTATTTTGTGGAAGGGCGCGTCATTTGACGGGGGTTTAAGCCAGTTTTAGGATTGATATTTCGAAACATTAGCAGCTATTCTTTGGATGGAAATTAAAGTTGGCAGGAAAAAGCAAAAGAAATTTCGCCTGCGGCGCTCACTTTATGCTATCATAGGTGGTAGTATATTGACTAGACTACAGTTGCTGCTGCTGCTGGAACGTCACTCCATCCGTTTTCTGGAACTTCTTAGAGTCTCGGTATTTCATCAACGGTAAATGATAGAATTTGTAAGAGAAGCAGTTAAATTGTAGCCTACAAAAACAAAAGATAATGGATTTCGAAAATTTTCGCATGCGGCGCTCGATTTAATTTTCTATTGACTATAATAGATAGTAGCCGTTACTGCAATCATGCTCGGCAACATATTAAGAAACATATATTAGCCCTTCCGTCCCCAAACGCCTAATCCCTCCCTCTAAGTATTGAATTACAAAACCCTTCTACGAATTAAACATACAAATTGCCTACCGACCCCATCTTCCGACCTACCTTAGACCAAGTTTTCCGTACCTGAGTAATCGCAATCACAGACAGAGAGATAAATGAAAAGGTAGCTTATTTTTACATCTTATTTCTGAATGAACTGATTTTTACTCATCTAAGGTTTTTTTTTATTTCTTCACCCGGGGCTCTAGTAACAACGTTCAGAATGTGCGCGGCATGCATGACAACCCAAAATTCATCCAGACGCGGAGAATCTGAACTTCAATAAAAGCCTGCATTTCCATGTGTTACGGACGTTTATCTCGGAATATGGAGGAAGCAACTCATCTGAAGGGAGTAGGAAAGTGATGATAAGATGTTGCTGAAGATTTCAAGCATAGAGTGAGAAGCACATAGAGGCACCATAGATCCGAAAGAATAAGTTCATTCGATGAAATCTAGTACCTGTCGATAGCGGACAAACGAAGTAACTCATTTTAAAGGAGTTATATCATAAGCATTCTAGCATTTGCAACGTCTAGAACCGTCCCACCCAAGACCTAAGATGAAGCCACGGCTCGATCTGACCCCTGGGTCATCTAGCGGCGTGGGTCCGAAGCGCCCAACATGGGGAGGATGGAATCATAACAATAATATAATAATATACAAAATTCGCATAAAACATTTCTTCCTGAAACATTCTGTCGATATGACTCTTGAACTTGTTGAGTGACGGGCAGTTGGCCGTTTCCTCCGGAAGGCTGTTCCAATGAGCAGCTCCGCGATTCTTGAAAGACCATTTCCCAATGTACTTGTGGAATATCTCAGCAGTTATTTTCAAGCTGTGGCCACGAAGATCGTTCTGGTTGAAGATCAGAACATCTTCAGCATTCAGGTTGTCGTACATGCCATGGCACGTCTTGAAAGCCTCAATTAGGTCACCACGGTGGAACCGGTATGCCAAGGTTGGAAGATTCAGTCTCCGGAGCCGTTGCTCGTAAGTTAAGTGCCGGAGCTTTGGTGAGAACTTCGTTATTCTTCGCTGTACTCTCTCCAGTGCTTCAATGTCTTTGTTGTAGAATGGTCGAATTGCTGAGTGCCCATACTCGAGGATTGGTCTGATCAGAGCGACGTAGAGAGTAGAGAGCATTTGCTCGTCATCGAACTTAAAAGACCTTCTTAACAGAAAGGCAACTCTGTTCGCCTTGACAATTGCCGTCTCGTAATGACCTTGAAAGCTAAGTTCAGGGTCAATTGTAATGCCAAGATCTCGCTCTTCTTCACTTCTGCTCAAAGTGAGGACAGGATAGGTCGTCCAAGGGTAACAAGATGGCTTTTCGAAACGTTAATCTCCATAAGCCAGGTTTGCATCCACTGGTCGATTGTATCGTTTGACTTTGAATCTAACAAAAGGTTTGTGGGATCCCAAAACGTAAGTGGAGGGATACCTATAACATCGCAACAGTTTTCCGTCTGTCCGTCTGTGCGCGCTATAATCCTCGACGGGGATGAGATATTTTATTGGTGTGAGGAGGGTCAAGAGTACGGTCGAGTTCGTAGATGGGCTCTGTAGCCCTACACTTAGGGGTGGGGGAGGGGGACTGAATTAAGGGGCAAATTAAATATTTTTAAACAGATGATGTGATAGTCATGGGGTAACGATGGTGAAAACCATTTTGTCATCGGACAAGTAGTTCGCTTGACATCCGGCCAAACCTGAAAGTCTGATAAAAGTAAAAGTTTTATTTGAAGCTGATTAGACGTTCGATATACGGGTAAGAAGAGATGCTGAACACTTTTTTGAAAAGTATTTTCTACCCGGACAACTTGTTCGCCCGGAATCAGGCCGAAACCGGAATATTTGTTAAAATCAAAAGTTTTATCTGAAGTTGATTAGATATTTTTTATACTTATAAGGAGATACGCTGAATTCGCTTCTTAACTTTCTTTTTTTCTGGACAAGTATGTTAGTTCGTTCGCGTATTAGATTTTTGGGATCCTATCGAAACCTTTGGTAATGTTATTGTAGCAGGCATATGGAAAATGTGTAGAAAAATTAAAATAATTATTTGCATTGCCGATTTCTTTCAGTATTTTGTTTTCTGTTTTTTTTTGTTAATTCCCGTAAATCTAAAGAATTAAGGATGTAAACTAGATCACAGTAAATAAACGTCGTAAATTATACTAATTTCGTTATAGTTATTTCTTGAAGATTCTGCAACTGAGCTAAATAATATTCAGCTTCCGAGACCAAAAAATGTCAAACTGGCCGATGATTTCTTCTTCCGATATATCTAAACGTCCACATGGTAATATACTTGGTTGTTTTAATCCTCTTACACGCCGCACAATCGCCGGGAGATCAATGAATAGGTAATTAGCATAGCCTTTGAGGAGTGAATTGTGTGCAAGTAATTTCTGGATAACGCTGGCTACCGTGAGGATTTTAGAGAAAACAAAGGTAACAGTGTGTTCGTGATGGTGGTGTCTCCCACCTTCTCGGCCAACATGAATCAAAGACTTTCATCAGGTTTTCAGCCATACTTAAAGTCTTTGATTCATGACGGCCGAGAAGGTGTGAGACACCATCATTTTTCGATGGGTCGGATTTTTAAGACCACACTGTTACCTTTGTTTTCCTCAGATCCTCACGGTAGCCAACATAACTCCTGAAAGCAAGTCCGCCATTGCTAATTAACTGTTCATTGGTCTCCCGGCGGTGGTCAAAAGAAGTTACTATCGAGAAGATCGAGTGGCGTTTAAGAGGGTTAAAACAGCTAAGTATATCACCATGTGGACGTGTATCGGCCAGTTTGACATTTTTTGGTCTCGGAAGCTGAATATTATTTAGCTCAATTTCAAAATCTTCAAGAAATCAATATAACGAATTTAGTATAATTTTCGGCGTTTGTTTCTCGTGATCTATTTTGCATCCTTAATTCTGTGGACTTGCGGGAATTAACAAGAAAAAACAGAAAACAAAATACTTAAAGAAATCGATAATGCAAATACTTAGTTGGATTTTTCTACACATTTCCCATACGCCTGCTACAGTAATTTTTTTTTTAGATCCATAGTCACACTATGATCCCAGCCTCCCCATGTCGGGCACTTGCAACCCGCGTCGCTAGATGACCCAGCGGTCGGATGGAGTCATGGCTTCCCTTCAGAGGGGGGTTCTAGACGTTGCAAGTGCTAGAATGCTTATGATACAACTCCTTTAAGTAAATAAGTTAAGTGTAATTCGACTATCAGATATCAGCCCTATTCGGCTGAACTTCAATGAAAGAGAAACCATGAACTTAAGAGTGCCTAAAAAGCAGGATAAGTAGAAACTGTAGCCATCTGAAACTGTAGCCTATCCGAGAATGCTGTCAAACGTCAAGGAGTTAAGAAGGAAATCACACACGCCTTGCGAAAGCCTCTGGGAATAATTAGCTGGCCATCGCACATAAATGACGGCAGACACAACAAGAAATTATAAAGTACAGGGGGGAATTCCAATTTTCAAATTCGATCAAGTTATGTCGGAATTGTTCAATATTTAATGAGATCATCTGTGAGCTTGGAATCTCATCAGCATAACAGCGCCATTAAATTACCCTGTTTACGATGTGTCAATATGCAGAAGTGACAAGACTTAAGCCCTGTAGACAGATGTAGGTGCGCCTTAACGGGACCGGAAGTGAGCAAAGGAGCGGCAAAGACAATCAGAGCCACTGTACACCCAAGGGTAAGATCAGTGTCACACCCAGGAAATAATTAAGGGGATAATCTGAGGTTGACCAATACCCCAATTTCTGAGTGTATGGAGGAACTTTCTCGGGAAACCTTAGATTCGGTGGAAACTGTCGGCCATTTATAAGTCTCTGATTCATGTGAGCCGAGAAGTTGGGAGACACCATCATTTTTCGATGGGTCAGATTTTTACGAACACAATAGTTGTGTTTTTGAAGATACCATAGTATCTGTTACTACGGTAACTGGATCTGCAATTAGTCGTTTTTGCAGTTACCGTGGTATCTGATATACGGTGGCTCTGCAAAAACGACAACTGTAAGTGCCGAACCTCTTTCTAACCAATTTGACAACAACTGATGAAAGTGAGATGACTTTTCAGATACCATGATCTCCCAATACCCCAATTTCTGTGTCTATGGAGGAACTTTCTCGGGAAACTCCAGGAAATGGGGAAATAATTTGTCGATGGGTCAGATTTTTACGAACACAATAGTTGCGGTTTGCAGATACTATGGTATCTGTTACTACGGTAACTGGATCTGCAATTAGTCTTTTTTTGCAGTTACAGTGGTATCTGATATACGGTTGCTCTGCAAAACGACAACCGCCAAAATTCCGCTTTTCGAAGTCATCCCAAAACAAAAACTGATATTCAGTCGCATCCGTAAGTGCCAAACCTCTTTCTAACCAATTTGACAACAATTGATGAAAGTGAGATGACTTTTTCAGATACCATGATCAGTTACCACGGTGGGACCGTGGTGTCTGAATATCAGATACACGATAACTGGCCAGATACCACGATAACTGGCCAGATACCACGATAACTGGCCAGATACCACGATAACTGCAAAAACATCTTTTGACCGTGGTATCAGATAATAACGGCAAAAACGACTTTAGACCGTGGTATCAGATACCATGGTATCTGCAAAAACGCAACTAACGTTACCTTTGTTTTCTTCAAAAACCTCACGGTAGCCAATGCAGTGCTTCCACTCCTACCGATTTATCGTGAGATCTCACGATTTTTCCGAAAATCTCACGATGAGAAATAAAATCTCACGATCTACCGATAATCTACCGAAAAATGGAAATACTACGTTTTTTTGCAGATTACCTACGAGACTTTTACAATTAATTCGGGAACTTGATTTTATTTGTATTTAGTAGCATTAAGAGGAATAGCAACGTCACCTTATATCCATCACGTCAACCAATGACCGCACTGAGCAAAGTTCCAATAGTTCTCAGTCTGTATCGTTCGTAAATAGCCAAACGACATTTTCACACCAGTGGGGTTGGTATTTTACCACTATAACCACTAAACAATTTTGATATATTGCCAACCAGAATGCTTGCTTAGGGCGCGTCACGGAAAAACAAGGGCATCGAAGTAAACCAAATGCAAACTTTCTGTGTCTGATTTAATGTTTTTCCCAGTGCACTTCATTTTCTCGAACACGGAAAGTTTATTAAACTGCCCCGGTGATATTAAGAGTTGAAATACTTCGAATTTTTGCGCCAGTTTCATGCGAACAGTACTGTGGACTGTTCTTGATCGTTATTTCAACCTAGGAAAGCTGATTCTCCTATTTTTCTGACATCCGTAGGGATCGTACTCGAGAAAATTTTTACCGATTTTTTTCTACCGATCTTTTCTACGTGTCTACCGAAAATCTCCCGATTTTTGGCAACCTTTTCCCGAATTTTGAAAAAGGGAAGTGGAAGCACTGAGCCAATGTTATCTACAAATTACTTGAACACAATTCACTCTTGAAAGCAAGGTCGTCATTGCTAATTAACTATTAATCGATCTCTCGGCGGAGGTCAAAAGAGCTATTAAAACCCTCGAGGAAATCATGTAAGGAGGGCATGTAAGAGGATTAAAACAACCAAGAACGTGTCCGAAAGCTTTTTGGTGCTGTAAATGCTGCATTAATGCTGCATTTTCTTTTCTTTTTTGTCTGAAAGCTGTTACCTTTTTTTCTTCTGTGACACTTCTAGAATACCAAAATTTAAGTCAGGAAGAAGAAGAAGAAAAAAGAATTAGCTATATAAAGCTGACAAAATGGATCAGCTACTGATATCCAACCTTCTTATCTTTCCTTTCTTCGTTGGCAATGACCGCCAGTGTCTTAGAATTCGGAATGTTTGCCGAATTGTCAGTTGTCTCTTTGAATTTGTTATGTTTGCCGCCGAAAACACTGAGAGAATCGCCGTACTCCCCAGTTTCTTCTTGAAAGTTCAGCATAAAATTTAGCATTCTTGCTGAATTTTTCGATGAATTTTATGCTGAATTAATGCTGCATTAATTGAGCAAAAATTTAAGTCCGAAAGCGAAATGCTGCGTAAATTGCTGAATTAATTCAACATGTTCGTTCGTTTCGGAGCTTTCGGACACGATCTCAGTATATCACCATGTGGACGTTTAGATATGTCGGAAAAAGAAATCTTCGGCCAGTTTGACATTCTTTGGTCTCGGAAGCTCAACTTTCAGCTCAGTTTCGTTTCGGGTTTTTTTTGGCCTGCTGGTCGGATAAAAGACACATAGATCAGAGGGAAAAGCCTATAAAAATCGTTATTGTTGTATGTTTCGGGGAGGGGGGGGGGGGGGTCAAACCCCTAACCCCCCCCCCTGGATAAGGCCTTGCTTAAAGGACACCTGAACACTGAAACCATAATTGAACACACCATTGAGAATTCATTTACAGACATGGCCACGGAGAGCATTCTTCTCCTGAGCATGACACTTTCAAAATATGGATGTTCGTTTCTGGAGGTTTGCACATGCAGACTCAAGGACAAAAAGCGCAATTCATTCAAATATTGTACAGTGCCTTAACAAATATTCAAGAAAAACGGTTGATTTGAGACATTTGTTCATTTCTAAAATTGTTCGGTACTGAAATAAGGACAAATGCAAAGTGGAGCAAAAATCATAGCTTGGAAACACTATTTCGCATTTGGATTCGGTTTTCTGCAGGCAATGTTAAAGTTCAATGGGCACGTCAAACTACCCCAATCCCACTCTTTAACAACCTAGGAACAATGCTTACCCCCTAGATCAGCAGCTTCTTCAACAGTTTCCTCTCTGTGATATTTCAAAGCGTAACTTTTGGGGCCAGTACATGCTCAGTTTACTAGCTTGGACAAAGATAAAAGTGATGTTTCTTATAGTACTTAGTAGATCTTTATTTTATGCACAAATCAGCTTGTATAATCAGCTTTGAATACGTTTTTTTGTTTTTGAATGATTTTTGTAGCTATGTTATTTTTAATACGCTTACTGCAGATTCTGGTACATTTTATAAAGCAAGCTAATCAAGCTTCACAACACTATTCCACAAAGAAAAACTTTTAGTAGGCACTTTAAGCCATGGAACTTCTGTTGAAACGCTAGAACAATTAGGTAAACTGCATCTGCGGCTTGACTTTGGTGACGTCTCCAATATATCCTTTTATATCAAGCATTGCTGGGAGTTTTTGAATTTCCTGCCACGATATCCCAGCTCCTAAGATTTGGATCGCCGAAATGCCAGAGAGGTAAGACAAGGGATAACAAGAAAACGGCCGATTTTCGTAGAGCCTTCTAAAGGAAGTCGGAAATGTTTATTTGTGAAGCATTGAATACAAAGTAAAGCATTAGAAGTGTCCATTGTGCTTTAATTGAAATCATACAGATAGGGATGATACTTGGTACTCTTCAGTCAGGTGTCCTTTAAAGAAATCACGCAAATAATTATTTTTCTACACATTTTCCATATACCTGCTAAAATAAAAACATTTTATTAGATCAACAGTCAAACTATGATCAAGGCCGCGCCTAGATTACGACCCGCGCCACTAGACGACCCAGCGGTCGGATCGAGTCGTGGTTTCATCTTGGTCTTGGGTGGGGGGGTCCTAGACGTTGCAAGTTCACACATTCGGCTTTTCATTTCAGCTTTCACTTCCAACGACTGTACCTTAAATCTGCCTTTTTAACGATTTTTAGCTTTTAACATGTTTCAACCCAGAGTGTCCAGCCTAAAACACCAACTAAATGAAACACCGATACTACAGAGAATACTACAAAACTTCTAAAACTAAAACTAAGTGTAACGCATCAGTTGAGATTATTCCATTAATGTAATTTTATCTACTAAAGTTCACATATTCGGCTTTTCATTTCAGCTTTCGCTAAAAGCGAAACTTCCAACGACTGTACCCAGAACAAGTTAAAGTAAGCGCCGCAGGCGAAATTTTTTGTATTCTGTTCCAACGTGTTCCAATCCCCCAAGAATGTCAATCCTAAAACTGCCAATTAAATGAAACACCGATCTTCCAAATCGAGAATACTACAAAATGTGCCGCAGGCGAAATTTTGTGTAAAACTAATTTTAATGCATCAGTTGAGATTGTTATTTTACTGTAAATTCGTATATTTAAATTCACACATTCGCCTTTTCGTTTCAACTTCACATAAAAAGGAAGCTTGCAACGATTATACCCAGACTAATTTGAACTAAGCGCTGCATGCGAAATCTTTTAATCTGTATTTTTCCCGTAAAAAATTGCGCCCGACGATGTTTGCAGTATTTGATTTTTTAAGTATAAAAAGAACCCAATGTGCCGAAAGAACATCGACGCTCGACAAAAGCATTCAGAATTCGATTTCTTCGGTGTTTTGCCCGACAAGACTGTACAGATCTTTATTTCTTACATGTAAATAGAAGCCGATGTGCTGACGAAACTTAAAACTTTTGGGATGCGCCCGATAAAGGTTTGCAGAATTTGATTTCTTACGTGTAAAAAGAACACACTGTGCCGACGAGAATACCGACGCGACGCCCCGAAAACCATACAGCATTTGATTTCTTTTGTGTTTTGCCGGACTGTATTGTACAGAAGTTGATTCCTGACGTGTAAAAATTAACCCGTTGTGCCCGAAAAAGCTGCAGCATTTGATTTCTTACGTATAAATACAACCCGATGTGCCGACGAGTCAACCGATGCCCAACAAAAGCATATAAAATTGTATTTCTTCTGTATTCCTTATGTATACAAATAACGCGATGTGCCGACGACAACATCGAGGCCCGACAAAAGCATGCCGAACTCGATTTCTTCCGTGTTTTGCCCGACAAATATTTGCAGGATTTTATTTCTTGCGTAAAAAAGAACCCGAGGTGCCGACGACGCCCGACAACAGCATACAAGTCTGATTTCTTCTTTATTCCATATGTATAAGAATAACCCGAGAATACCGAGGCCCGACAAAAAGCATGCAGGATTCGATTTCTTCCTTGTTTTGCCCGACAAGTGTTTGCAGGACTTTATTTCTTGCGTATAAAAAGAACCCGGTGTGCCGACGAGTCGAAAGACGCTCGACAAAAGCATTCAAAATTATATTTCTTCTGTATTTGCCGGCACTCCACGCCGACAAACAAGTGAACTTTCGCAGGGTTTCGCCCGACGAAAGTACTTTCTCAAGACCTTTGGGGGGGGGGGAGTCCCACCCCCCGCCCCCCATAGTGACGCCCCTGTCTCCCAAGCTGAACCTATGTGTCAGAATTCCGAAACATTAGAGGACCCCTCGAGCTTCTGACTCTTTGAGTTCCAGTATATTAAAACAGTTGAATACTTTAAAACTATAAGGTTCTGCTTTCAACAAATTACCCACGGCTTTGGCTGTTTTAAGCCTTTTTATGAGACCAGTTGACTCTAGTAAGAACAGGAGACACATTTACATAACCGGTTTTTCTGTTGGATTCATCACTTGGGTCTCATGTTGATCTGGTACCATCATGTACCATCAATTGTGCTGGCCTCTCCGTTCACGTTCGGGGTTTAAACTGGGAACGCCGGCAAAGAGGTCGCGGACTAGACGACTGACCGTGATCAGAAACAAAAATGGATTTAAATCCACCAAACCAATTTACCCTCTTTACTTTCCTTTCCTTTTCTCATTTTTTTTTTTAAGGACCCCTCGCACTATTTACTCTTCAATTTAAAGTATTTTAAAATATTTGAATACTTTAAAACTAGGCTGTGCTTTCAACAAATAACCCACGGTTTTGGCTGTGTTAAGCCTTTTCCGAGACCCGCTGACTTGCAGCGAAAGCAGGGAAAGAATTTACATACCGGTTTTTGGGATCCCAAAACGTAAGTGGAGGGATACTTATGACATCGCAAAAGTTGTCCGTCTGTCAGCACGATAACTGTCGAAGGGAATGAGATATTTTGCTCAAAATTGGTGTGAAGATTCTTTGGGTCAAGGGTAAGGTCAAGTTCGTAGATGGGCTCTGTAGCCCTACATTTAGGGGTGCGGGTTCAAATTAAGGGGCAAACAAAATATTTTTAAACAGCTAATGTGATAGTCGATTATGGGGTAAGAAGACCCGCTGAACAAGATGCTGAAAACCATTTCTCGCCGGATAAGTAGTTCGTCCCGAATCCGGCAAAAACCGGAAAAATGGTTAAAATTACAAGTTTTATTCGAAGTTGATTAGATGTTCGATGATGAGGTAAGAAGACATGCTGAACACGATGATGAAAACCATTTTTTTGTCGGACAACTAGCGAAAGTTTTATTTGAAGTTGATTAGATGACAGATTTAGAGCTAAGAAAAGACGCTGAGTCTGTATATGACAATCATTTTTTTACCCGTAGACCTACGTAAAATTCATCCGGAATCCGGTTGAAACCGAAAAAGTTTGACTTGAAGTTGATCAGATGTTCTTAATAGGGATAGGGAGATATGCTGAATTCGTTTCTGAATTGTTCTTTTTTTGTTGGACAAGTAGTTAGCTCGGAATTCGGCCGAAACCGGAAATATCTGAACTTGGTTTTCTCAGATGAATAGCGTGGCGAAGACTGGATCTGGCGAAGACAAGACCCAATTGTTTGGAACAAATAATATCAGAGTTTCGGGATCCCATCGAAACCTTAGGTCTTGTTCCGACAACCGACAACAGCGTGAAACACATCGAAGGTAGCAAAACAGGGCAAGTAAGAAAATCGGCGTGGTTTTTGGGATCCCAAAACGTAAGTGGCGGGATACCTATCACATCGCAAAAGTTGTCCGTCTGTCCGTCTGTGCGCACTATAACTCTCGAAGGGAATGAGATATTTTGATGAAACTTGGTGGGAGTATTCTTTGGATCAAGAGTAAGGTCGAGTTCGTAGATGAGCTCTGTAGCCCTAAATTTAGGGGTGGGGGAGGGGGTTAAATTAAGGGACAACAAAAAATATTTTTAAACAGATAATGTGATAGTCGATTATGGAGTAATAAGACATGCTGAACATGACGGTGAAAACCATTTTCTCATCGGACAGGTAGTTCGCCCGGAATCCGGCCAACACCTGAAATTTTGTTAAAAGTATAAAACCGGACAAGTAGTTAGCCCGGAATCCGGCCAAAACCAGAAAAATAAAAGTTTTATTTGAAGATGATTAGATGTTCGATTTAGGGGTAGGAGGACATGCTGAATTTGATAATGAAAACCATTTTCTCTCCGGACAAGTAGTTCACCAGGAATCCGGCCAAAACCGGAAAGTTTGTTAAAAGTAAAACTTTTATTTGGAGTTGATTAGATGTGCGATTTAGCGGTAAGAAGACATGCTGAAGACTTGTGTGAAAACAATTTTCTACCCGGACAAGTAGTTCACCAGGAATCCGGCCAAAACCGGAAAGTTTGTTAAAAGTAAAACTTTTATTTGGAGTTGATTAGATGTGCGATTTAGCGGTAAGAAGACATGCTGAAGACTTGTGTGAAAACAATTTTCTACCCGGGCAAGTAGTTCGCCCGGAATCCGGCCAAAACCGAAAAAAGTTAAAGTTTTATTTGTAGTTGATTAGATATCCGATTTAGGGGTAAGAAGAGATGCTGAATCCGTGTATGAAAACCATTGTTTACCCAGACATATAGTTGGATCGGAATCCGGCTGGAGTCGGAAAATTTGTTATAAGTTAAATTTTTATTTGAAGTTAATTAGATGTTCAATATTGGGAAAAGGAGATACGCTTAGTTCGTTTCTGAGCTTTCTTTTTTCGCCCGACAAGTAGTTCCGGAATTCGGCTGAAACCGGGAAATTGGCAGAAGTGGCAGGAAGTTTTCGTCAAAACAGATATGGCTTGTAGGGGTAAACACACATGCTGAATCCATATCTGAACTTGGTTTTCTCAGATGATTAGCTATTTGGCCTTAATCTGCTTCTGAATTTTAATAGTAAAAATGTTCAAGGAGTCTGTCGAAGACCAAGACCCAATTGTCTTAAAGTTCCATGGGCACATCAAACTACCCCAATCCCACTCTGTAACAACCGAGGAACAATGCTTACCCCCTAGATCAGCAGCTTTTTCAAAAGTTTCCTCTCTGTGATATTTCAAATCGTAATATTTTGGGACAGTACATGCTCAATTTACTAGCTTGGACAAAGATAAAAGTGATGTTTCTTATAAAACTTAGTAGATCTTTAGTTTATCCATAAATCAGCTTGTCTAATTCAGATTTGAATAGGAAATTTGTTTTTGAATGATTTTTGTAGCTATGTTATTTTTTATAAGCTTATTGCATATTCTGGTACATTTTTTAAGCAAGTTAATCAAGCTTCACAACACTATTTTACAAAGAAAAACTGTTAATAGGCAATTAAAACATTGAACTTCTGATGAAAAACTAGAACAATCAGGTAAACTGCATCTGCGGCTTGACTTATTGGTGACATCTCAAATATATCCTTTTCTATCAAGCATTGCTGGGAGTTTTTGAATTTCCTGCCAAGATATCCCAGCTCCTAAGATTTGGATCGCCGAAATGCCAGAGAGGTAAAGACACGGGATAACAAGAAAACGGCCGATTTTCGTAGTGCCTTCCAAAGGAAGTCGGAAATGTATATTTGTGAAGCATTTAATACAAAATAAAGCATTAGAAGTGTCCATTGTGCTTTAATCAAATATTGAATTTTTGGGATCCCATTGAAACGTTTGGTCTTGTTTTGTTAGAGGGGTTAGAATGTACCGTATGAAATTGGAGTCTCCGGATTTAGAAATATATAAGTAATAAAGTAAGTAATTTATTTATAACCCGCCGTTTTCAGAAAGCGGAGTAAATGATTATAGAAGTATATGTAGTAATATGTAGTGATTATAGAAGTAGGTAGCATCAGTATTATAGGTAAGTCAGTTCCTTTAACTTCGACTTTCACTTCCTTTTCTTTGACTCCCAACTCTCAGTCAACGACTAAAGAAGAGTTATACCCCAGCCCGCTGCCTACGGGTCCGGGCAAAATAGGAAAGGAAATCAGGTAATTCCAGAACTGACTGGGACCCGGTGGTCGGTACAGCTCGCTGTAAATGCGCCTCTATTTTCACATGCTCCGGTTTCTCGTTAGCAACGACAACGAAATCCGGTTAACAGTAGCGCAGGGCCCAGTGGCACGAGCGTGTATGGGCTGAAGCCCACGTTACGTCAATCTTCAAACAACAACAACAACAACGTGGCGCAGGAGAAAAATGACAAAAAGATATACCTGATCCACTACTTGGTCCTGGAATTTAATTTCGTATATAAGTAAAAAAAATATCAAATCTTACGGTTTGTACAGTTTAGGAGGGACTCGGTCAAAGTCCGTCGCACAGTCTCGTTTCCACAATCGATCGAAGTCCGACTACCCTCCAGGACCAGAGTGGCGTTGTCTCGAGGCTATAAATAGTTAAGCTGCGTTTACAAGGAGGGTATTTACCCGTACTCAGCGGGTATTTTTCCCCGCAACAGCAACAAATCCCCGGGTATTTTGGACTTCAATTTTGCAAACTTTTTACCTGGGTATTTGTTTGTCGAAGGGTATTCTTCGACGTCAGCAACAACAAAATTGGATTTCGAGCAATAATTTTGATTATGTCCATATAAGAAGTGATCCGAATGGACAAATGTTGGTGTCCATTGTCGAGAGATATCCTTGATCTTTACAATCTTGGAATCCATTGCCACATGGCAGCACTCTCCCTTGAAAAATACCCGGGTACCGTATGAACACTTTCCCCTCTCGTCTCCGGGGGAAAATACCCGCCGTGTAAATAATCCTTTTGAATAAGCCGGAAGATACACTCTCTGAGACCTTACTGGCTAACACATCATGTAACATCAGTGGCGTCCGTTCGATATCAGGAAACCAGCTTTTCCCCTCCCCCCCCCATACCTATATATTCCGAAAGGATATCAGTAGCCTATAGGCTAGGAAAGTATATTGACATGTTGTCAGAAGGGCTTCCGAAGACATTTCCCAAATCACGCGTGTCTGGCTCTTCCCTGGTATATTGACATCGACTAAAGATAACGTTATTAAAACGGTGGTAGATTATGTTAGTGGAAATTTAAATAGAAGGAAGTTTATGTATGTGTCCGAGGAGCATTATGTTTTCAGTGTATTAATATATTTGTATGCCGTGTGTATAAAAATCTGTGTATGGCCCATTGAGGATAAATAAACACTATTCTATTCTATTATATTATTTCAAACACATATCCCTTCCTTGTCTTCTCTATTGGGATTTGCTCCGCAGCGGGCAGTTATCTGCCATTCCTAGCCTTGTCCAGTGGACGAATACGGTGAATCGCTGAAGTTCAATCAATTTTCTCCATATCCTGCTAATTCTTCTGCCAATTTTTACGTAGTTTCATCCCATCATTTATTTCTGGCCAAATCTTGTAAGTGTATTAGTTAATTTGTCTCTTGCCTGTGTATTTCGTAAATGTATATCCTCTTCTAGCTTTTAGCGATTTGGATTAAACTTGATTGATTGATTGATTGAACTTTAACTGAAAAGGCAGCTTACTTTTACATCTTAAAAAAAAAAAAAAAAAAAAAAACAGAAATAGTAGTTTTTGGTAATAATAAAAATAATCACAAATTTTTCTATAAAGGTACTGATTTAAAAAGAAGTGATACTTTCAAGTATCTTGGGTTTTTGTTGAATGAAAAAGGAAACTGGAAAGATCATATTAAAGAAATGATTCGTAGAGGTAAAGCAGTGTCTGCTGCTGTGTTGAGAAATTCAGTAATAAGTGGAATAAAAAATTTAAAAATGCATAAGCAAATATTTCAGTCAAAAATTCGCCCTACTATCCATTATGGGGCTGAGCTTTGGGGGTATGAGGCTATCCCGCAACTTGAAACCGTTCAGCTGCAACATTATAAGAAATTAATTGGGGTCCATCCTACAATTCCCACGCTAGCCCTTAAGGGGGATTTAGGACTCTGTACTTTGCAGAAAGATAGAGCTGTCCAGGTTATTAGGTTTTGGATAAAACTTCTTCAACTGCCAGATGAGAGGCTGTTGAAGGCAGCGTATTTGGAACTATTAAAGCAGGGAAAGAAGAGATCCTGGCCATTTCAAGTGAAAGCCCTACTTGATAAAGCAGGGCTGTCTTATGCTTGGAATGAGGGTCTCGGTCCTACAACTGATCAAGATAAACTTTGTCGCAGTTTTGCGCGAGTTCAGGAGGATCAGGAAATTCAACTTTGGCATGCACAGACTGTTAATTCAGAGACTCTGAAAGATTATAGGAATATTAAAGAGTCGATTGGTTTTGAATTTTATTTTAAGTTACGTTTACCGACTGAAAACCTGCGTTTGTGGTTCCAGATCCGAGCGAATAGTCTCCCTCTTAAGAGTAGGGTTAAATTATTTGAAAGAAATTCCCGAAACCCGAAGTCATGTTATACTTGCTCGTTATGTGGTTTGGAAGAGGAAAATCTGTCTCACTTCCTGTCAAGATGCAAGGGGCTCTCGGATTTGAGAGTAAGATTTTTTGGTGAAGATGGGTTGCTCTTTCCTGGTATCCTAAAGTCATCTTCACGGTCAGCGATAATGGCAGTTACAGGTTTTGTCAAAGAAGCGTTAAGGAGATGTAAATAGTTATTGGTAGTGGGAGTTTAAATCGTTTTACATGTGAGTTTATATAACCGCTCTCTCGAAGTGTTTAAAAATGTATGATTTTGTGTATGGCCTAACGGCTAAAATTAAAGTATCTATCTATCTATCTATTTGAATACACTGAAATATTCTCGAGAGGAATACTGGCAATCAATGTGTTCCATACCCTCCTAATTCTTCTGCCCAATTTTTACGTAGTTTCATCCCATCATTTATTTCTGGTAAAATCTTGTGTGTATTACTGTAAGTGTATTACTTAATTTGTTTCGTGTCTGTGTATATTTTGTAGATTTGTCTTCCCCTTCTAGCTTTTAGCTATTTGGAATAAACTTGATTGATTGATTGAAAAAAAAAAAAAAAAATATTTTGACTCGTATGAGGGATTTTGCATTTTTTTTTTACGTAGTTTCATCCCATCATTTATTTCTGGTAAAATCTTGTGTGTATTACTATAAGTGTATTACTTAATTTGTTTCGTGTCTGTGTATATTTTGTAGATTTGTATTCCCCTTCTAGCTTTTAGCTATTTGGAATAAACTTGATTGATTGATTGAAAAAAAAAAAAAAAATATATTTTGACTCGTATGAGGGATTTTGCATTTTTTTTTTTTCTAGTAATGACATTCAGAGTGTGCGCTGCTTGCACTGCAACCGAAAATTCATCTAGACGAGGTGAATTTGAATTTCAACAACGGCTTGCATCTCCAGTTACGCCTCTGCAAAGTAGGAAAATTAAGTGAAGGTCTAAGTAAGTAAGAAGTAAGTAAGTAATTTATTTTTAACCCGCCATTTGTCTATCTTGTCTTGCAAGGAATCGGTATTTTAGTTGTCGGCAATGGCTTAAATCTGTAGATGGTAAATACTTCAAGCATACAGGGACAAGCACATAGAGGTACCGCAAATCTGAAAGAGTATAAGTTCATTCGATGAAATCCATTATCTGTGGATAACGGAGAAACGAAGTAACGCATTTTTATAGTGTTTCCAGGCCTATTTAAATAAAAAAGTGATGTGTAAGGACCTCAGACCCATTCGTTTAAACTTTACCAAAATCATATTACTGGTAAAAGACTGCAGTCGTCCGAAAATGAATAAAAATGGAAGAGTCAGCTAGGATATTCTTCAGCGATATTCGGCCCTTCTTGTCAAGGCCTTCTTCAGGCTGTAACTTGGAAAAACGGACATGGAATAAATCATTAAAAAAAACGAAAAAACCAGTAGCAGAAAAAAAAAATATAGTTTTGGGGATTTAGGTCGGTCAGGTATCTATCTACGTTAGACACACTGACGTCCAATCAGGAGGCGCCCTTTATATTTAGTGTTTGAACCGAAGATCCTACTAAAGTCACAAAGCAGAAGAAAACTATATATAAATTATAAAAAAAAAATCAGATTTTTAATGGTTTCGTTCTTGCCATTTTCTTCCCGCTGTATTAAACAAGTGGGTGGAAAAAAAATGTAACAAGTTAGAAATAAGTCTTCAGAATAAAATTCCTAACGGACGCGGGGATGCGTGCAGGAGAAACCATATTTCTGCTTTTCCACCGCGAACAGCACACCCCTGTTTAATAATAAAGAAACCGAAAATCCTATCAGAAAATGTTGGACTCGACCCTCTGTCGTTAGTTCTTTCTAATTTTATTGCCTAAACTGTAAAACAAAAATCTTGCAGTATTTGCTACTGGGTTTTATCTTGTCTCTACTGAGATAAGATTTTCTCTAATTCTGATTAATCTTATCCTTAAGTAGAGATAAGATTAATCCCAGTAGCAAATACTGCAGTTAACTTAAATCCTTACTCGGAGAAACTTTTTAACTTTTCTTGTTCCTTTTTTCTTTCTTTTCTTCCTTTTTTGTAGTCCATGAATGAATACTGCCGCCCGCTACGAGCAGCGGTGTTGCCACTTTTCTCTGACAGAACCTGTGACATTTGGCCGCAGAAATCTGTGACATTCTGGCGCCTACAAAATTCGGTCCTTTTTTCAGTTTTCAGTAAAAATAACTAGTAGATTCTGAGGCTCCAGTTTACTCTTAAAATTGGAGCTAATATTCGTAAAACAAATAAATCCTTTTTACGGAATTTTAGTCATAAGTGCGATTTCTTGAGACAAATTTTTCACAGCCGTGAATATGAGGAAAGTCGAAAACCTGTGACAAATCGCAGAATTCTGCAACCAGTGGCAACACTGACAAGAAGTGCTCCGTCTGGGCTCTGGTTGAAGCCAGTTCCGGTGAGGTTATGTGCAAATGAAAAAACAAATGAGCTGAACAATTCATGAAGAAGAGAACGCAAGCTGATAATGAGTTGCTGGGACTGGGAGCTTACCAAAAAGACTTTAACCAAATTCTTCTCCTGGGAAATTTTCGCATCGGGATAAATACTCCGCAGCCTGGCCGTCAGTGAGGCGACATCCCAGACGCCGAAAATATCAGGCTGGTGAGCTTTCGCCTCCTATAAACAGAGAAGAGAACAGATAACGACTACAAAAATGTCGGCTACGGATTTCAAAGCTTCAAACTTTCAGCCAAGGTACAACTTTGCAAAGCAGGGGTAGAGGAAAACATGGACCACTTTATCAATCGCTGCCAGGAGCTTTCGGAGTTAAGGGGATCTTATTTCAAGGGGAGTGTTTTGCTTCTTCCGGATATCCTGAATAGCACTTCGGAAAGGGTTATAACAAAGGTGTGCGAGTTTATGGACGGAGCGCTGAAGCTAAGAGCAACCAAGCTTAGTAGTGAGGCTTCATAGCCGGAGGAAATTATTGTTCTTGTTTTCCTTTGTAATATGTACTATTGTTGTATTATGTATATGGCCCCTGGGCTTTTAAATACAGTTATTATTATCACAGATTTACTCGCTCTATCGACTAAGTTACAGTCACACAACAATCATTGGTTGCATTTCTGATCCGAATCCTCCTTGCGATTCTTCTTGCACTTCTATTTTGCGTTTTTGGACGAGAACGGGGAAAGCCTCGCGATTCTGCGGAATCGAGAAGTTGCTCCGATGGTGAATTCTCGATTCTCCTCTCTCCGTTCTCCTCCCTGATTGGTCAGCAGAGTGCGGGTATTCAATATGCCTAGACAAGTATACCTGGTTGCGGATGAGCTGCCAAATTAGTGTTTTTGGCAAAAGCGAGAATGGAGAAGCCAGAGGAGCAAAAACGGTAATTTGAACGAGAATCGAGAATACAGAAGCAAGACCGGAGAACTGAGAAACGCTGGTTGAATAGTTGTATTTTTGAGGATTACAGGTTTTGGGACTTTACGGGGAAAAAGGCCCGTTTTCAAAATCTGCAGTGTAAAATTCCGAAAGTATCCGTTCATTGAGAGCGGTCGACGATTCTCGTCCATATATCTATCGTAAATCCAAGCAGGGACTTGATAACCTTGCCCAAAGGCAAGATGCTAGTGTTGTTACGTGATCCTGATGATGCATAAGTGTTAATAGGCTCCAGTGATTTGCCCCAAGTGAGTTGTTGTCCAGGACAACTCTCCTATCGATACTTTACTTTGATATCACAGAATTCTGCGTTTCCTTCAAGCTTGTAAGCTCTGGTTTTAGTTGCAGATGTTAGTATGGCTTTTGCGGCCGTTCAAAAACCGGACACGTCTCTCTGCATTTTTCGTAGAGTTTCTCGACGTTTCTGCCCGTTTCCCAGTCTAGGAGGTTGCAAAGATAAGCCGCAAGAGCGTCTACGTAATCCTGGAAACCACAAATAAAACAAATCGATGCACCTATTCGAAAACGTTAAGGAAATGAGAGCATTTTGACCTTGACGGCAGTTAGGTATTCCCCAGACTTGTTGTGACAAATTATGACTTTCCCCTTTCGGAAGCTGAATTACCTTCCGAAATGGGAGTAACGTAGACTTAGAGCGTGTTCCACAGTACTTACCGTGGTTACTACGCATGAAGTCACGAATACTGGCTTTTGGCCATAAAGGTTGGAACGATTTTCCTATTTTCCAGCAGAATATCAGGCCATGGGCGAATCCGACCAATCATGTTACAGAGATGCGTAGTTACCACGCTTACTTCGCTTCCGAGTATGGTACGCAAATACTTAGTATTTGTTACTGTTTCGAGAAGGTTGGAACGGTCAGCGTAGTAACTTCTGACGAGGTTGGAACGACAATAGTAACTAATAGTTACTATTGTTACAAGGGTGTAACACACTCTTAGCCCCCCCCCCCCCCCAAGCAGGGGTTCCGAATTGAACAGCAGACGAAATTGGCTTATGGAAGGAAATTTCAACCCCAATGGACACCCAGAATCCATCTGACACTGGCAGTTTGAGGACATACAAGGTTGCAATTTTGCAGATACCATGATATCTGTTACCACCGTTGCGCTGCAAAAATGATAATTGTCGAAATTGCAGTTTTCGAAGTCACCCCAAAGGAAAAACTGATATCCAGTCACACCATTAAGTGCCAAACTTCTTTCCCACCAAATTGACACATCCCAGGCTGTAGTGTTGGTGATGTTGAAAGTGAGACGACATTTCAGATACCCCGGTAGATAGGCTACCCCGATGACTGGCCAGATACCACGATAACTGCAAAAATAACTTTAGAACGTGCAGTATCAGATACCACGGTAGCTGCAAAAACGTAACTAAGGATCTCACCTTCAGTGTCAAATTATTGTCCTTCAGATCCAGGTTTCCCGTCACTGGTGAAACGAAATGTTCCCGGACCTTGGACATGGTGATTTGGGCTCCCAGCGCGGAGTCTATCAGTAGTCTCTCAGACTGTACGCCCAGCGGCAGCGTGAGCACATCAAGACTTTTCATCGTCTGCACCCTGATCTCCTGAGAAAAAGAAAGACACAGTGACCTCTCTACTCGATTGCAGTGAAGAAATTTTCGTAGAAAATTTTCGAATTTGCGACATATCTGCTAACAAAATATCATATTTCAAATTTTCCAAGCTCCTCCTTGGGTTCTCCATTTCTTTCAGTAATTCGTAGTTGGTTTCTGATTCTAAAGTAAAATACCCAGGTTTAATTTTGAAGAAAAAGATGACCAACTTTTATAAAAAAAAAAAAAAGCTTTGGTAGCCCTCCAAACCCACGACATGTCCACTTTTTTAATAAGTGAATTATAGTACGTAAACAATTGTAATTTAGTTGTTGAAATCATGTGTATATTTTATAGTATTTATAATAACTGTATTTAAAAGCCCAGGGGCCATGTACATAATACAACAATAGTACATATTACAAAGGAAAACAACAACAATAATTTCCTACGGCTATGAAGCCTCACTACTAAGCTTGGTAGCTCTTAGCTTCAATGCTCCATCCATAAACTCGCACACCTTTGTTATAACCCTTTCCGAAGTGCTATTCAGGATATCCAGAAGAAGCAAAACACTCCCCTTAACTCCGAAAGCTCCTGGCATCGATTGATAAAGTGGTCCATGTTTTCCTCTACCCCTGCTTGGCAAAGTTGGCAATTATACCTGACATCTGGACCAGTCCTATGCCTATCAAAAACTCTAAATCTACCAAACAGGGGGAGGGAATTAGCTCTAGCATGGATCCACAACTTCAAAACTTTTTGAGGTAGATTCATTTTAAAATAAAACTCGGGCTCAAACACCTTCTTAAACTCACGGTAAAACTCCAAAGTTTTGGACTGAATTATGAAAGCTCTCCATTTTTGAATCTCTTGGTCATCCAAAATCCTAGTGACTCTACGCAATAAATTATCATCATCTACAGGGCCGCGGCCACTATTCCAAACATAAGATAGACCTACATCATCAAGCAGGGCTTTAACTCGAGATGGCCACGTATTTCTTTTTCCCCATAATCAAAAGTTCATTATATGACGCTCTCACCAACCTAGTCTCATCTAACTTAATTATCTTTAACCAAAATCTTAAGATCTATATGTCACCTGAATGGACCGGATGGTTTATGCATAGCTCTGTTTTATAAATTGTATTATGCACTCCTCAGTTCTGAGGGAAATAAATAGCACAAATGGAAAAGACAGATTTATTCGACGGTAATGACAAATACATTAAAGTTCAATGGGCACATCAAACTACCCCAATCCCACTCAGTAACAACCTAGGTACAAAGCTTACCCCCTAGATCAGCAGCTTTTTCAACAGTTTGCTCTCTGTGATATTTCAAAGTGTTATTTTTTGAGCCAGTACATGCTCAATTTACTAGCTTGGACAAAGATAAAAGTGATATTTCTTATAATACTTAGTAGATCTTTATTTTATGCATAAACCAGCTCGTATAATTCAGATTTGAATAGGTTATTTGTTTTTGAATGATCTTTGTAGCTATGCTATTTTTTATAAGCTTATTGCATATTCTGGTACATTTTATAAAGCAAGCTAATCAAGTTTCACAGCACTTTTCCACAAAGAACAAGACCAAAGGTTTCGATGGGATCCCAAAAATTCAATATCTGATCCAGACAACTGGGTCTTGTCTTAGCCAGAGCCAGTCTTCGCCAGACTCCTTGAACATTTTTACAATTAAAATTCAGAAACAGATTAAGGCCAAATAGCTAATCACCTGAGAAAACCAAGTTCAGATTTGGATTCAGCATGTGTGTTTACCCCTATAAGTCATATCTGTTTTGACGAAAACTTCCTGCCACTTCTGCCAATTTCCCGGTTCCGGCCGAACTCCAGAACTACTTGTCCGGCGAAAAAAGAAAGCTCAAAGACGAAATCAGGGTATCTTCTTTCCCCAGTAACGAACATCTAATCAACTTCAAATAGAAATTTAGCTTATAACAAATTTTCCGATTCCAGCCGGATTCCGGTCGAACTATATGTCCGGGTAAAATACGATTGTCATACAGGGACTCAGCATCTCTTCTTGCCCCTAAATCGCTTATCTAATCAACTAGAAATAAAACTTTGACTTCCAACAGTTTTCCGGTTTTGGCCGGATTCCGGACGAACTACATGTCCGGGTAGAAACTTGTTTTCACATAAGTGTTCAGCATGTCTTCTTGCCATAAATCGAACATCTAATCAACTCCAAATAAAACTTTTAATTTTGACAAACTTTCCGGTTTGGACCGGATTCCGGTCGAAATACTTGTCCGTCGAGAAAATAGTTTTCACCATCGTCTTCAGCATGTCTTCGTACCTCTAAATCGAACATTTAATCAACTTCAAATAAAACTTTTACTTTCAACAAACTTTCCGGTTTGGGCCGGATTCCGGGCGAAATACTTGTCCGTCGAGAAAATAGTTTTCACCATCGTCTTCAGCATGTCTTCCTACCCCGAAATCGAACATCTAATCAATTTCAAATAAAACTTTTACTCTCAACAAACTTTCCGATTCGGGCCGGATTCCGGGCGAAATACTTGTCCGTCGAGAAAATAATTTTTACCATCGTCTTCAGCATGTCTTCCTACCCCGAAATCGAACATCTAATCAACTTCAAATAAAACTTTTACTTTCAACAAACTTTCCGGTTTTGGCCGGATTCCGGGCGAACTACTTGTCTGATGAAAAAATGGTTTTCACCATCGTGTTCAGCATGTCTTCTTACCCCATAATCGACTATCACATTAGCTGTTTCAAAATATTTTGTTTGTCCCTTAATTTGAATCCCCTCCCCCACCCCTAAATGTAGAGCTACAAAGCCCATCTACGAACTTGACTGGTCCGACGACCCAACGAACCTTCACACCAAGTTTCATCAAAATATCTCATTCCCTTCGAGAGTTATCGTGCTTACAGACGGACGGACAGACGGACGGACGGACGGACGGACAGACGGACAACTTTTGCGATGTCATAGGTATCCCTCCACTTACGTTTTGGGATCCCAAAAACTTTTAACAGGCACTGTAAGCCATGGAACTTCTGATGCAACACTAGAACAATCAGGTAAACTGCATCTGCGGCTTGACTTTGGTGATATCTCAAATATATCCCTTTCTATCAAGCATTGCTGGGAGTTTCTGAATTTCCTGCCACGACATCCCAGCTCCTAAGATTTGGATCGCCGAAATGCCAGAGAGGTAAAGACAAGGGATAATAAGAAAACGTCCGATTTTCGTAGCGCCCTCTAAAGGGAGTCGGAAATATTTATTTGTGAAGCATTTAATACAAAGTAAAGCATCAGAAGTGTCCATTGTGCTTTAACTATGAGCAAAAAAAGAGTAAATTTGACCTTTCCCTATGGGCTACGACTACCCCGAGGAGCTTCTCTAACTCGCGTTGAAAAACGGTCAAGAACAGGGACGTGAAGGTCCTGGGCAATATTTGCTAAACTTGAACTTCCTAAATTAATGTGAAGAAATTTTGTGGGCATGATTTGAGTGTTGCCCCTAGATGAACCACTTTTTCTCTCCTTCCCTTGGACATTCGTCCGTCGGTCTGAAACGACAGCCGGCTTTTGCCGTATCTTGCGTATTCCTTTTGTTCGTTTTTGAACAGTTTGGATCAATATATGTAGCACACTGGGACGTTTTTGATGAGCTCTCCAGATATATATGTTCTCGTTTCGCCAATTCTGTCAATCATAAATAGCTTTATCTACTGCCAGAGCAAAATAACACTAAGGAGTAGTACCAAGACCTATGCTTTCCGTGCTTTGTAAACGGGTTATTTTCGATGCGCCGCCCACGAGGCTTGCGGCATTTAAAGCGAGACAAACTTGCTCGTTTAGAAATTTCTAGTAAAGCAAAGGTGCGGTCTGCACACACCAAGGAAACAATGGAGGTTGTATCCTTTTTTGCTACGTTAAGAATATGAAGTTATCAGAGCCAGCGCTGGTGAACGGCTGAATGAGTTTAAGTAGGGACGTTCTCTATCGCTAGTTTTGCTAGTGTCGCTGCTATTCGACTGTGTGTCACTTGTTTAAAGTCTTGGCGTTACTCTCTAGTGTTATTTTGCTCTGATATACTGACACTGGTTTGGATACAATCAAGATAACTCGTTCCTACAGTACAGGTACACGGTGTGGCTCTCTGAACCCTTCAGACCATACTCTTTTATTTAGCTATTAAAGAACTCCTTGGACTATTGACTGTTCAACTTACAGTATTTTAAAATATTTGAATACTGTAAAACTAGGCTGCACTTTCAACAAATAACCCATGGTTTTGGCTGTTTTAAGCATTTTCCGATACCCCTTGACTTATAGCGAAAACAGGGAACAAATTTACACAACCGGTTTTTCTGACGGAACAACTACTCGCAGACAACCGTCAACAGCGTGATAGACATCGAAGGTAGCAAAACAGGGCAAGTGAGAAAATCAGCGTGATTTTGGTAGAGGGATTAGAGTGTGCCGTACGAAATTGGGGTCTCCGGTTTTAGAAATATATGGTGAGTATGGAAGTAGGATGCGTTAGTATTACAGGTAAGACAGGTCCTTTAAACCAACCAAATGAAAATATTAAATGAAGAACCTAATATCAGCTAAGAGCCAAGTGTTTCAGCTTTCCGTTTGAGGGAAAAAGGGAATGAGTCTATTAATTTGATTTGTTATTCCTTTTTTAATGTTCTTTGTTTTTGCAAGAATGATTCGGACGATCATGAAAGCGATGCAAAACTGTTGCAATACCTAGACGCCATAATCGTGTCGTTAGAAATGTAAGCGAGCACTTGACCTGTTCAGGAGGACACTGTGGAATAACCTAATCTAAATTCTATGTTGAAATTTTTGGTTATTTTTTAATTTATGTTTGACTTTACCACCTGCTATTCGACCAGTCCGTACTATGTAACCGGTGTTGAAATAAAACTGAATTGTTGAAAGTAAGTTTGTGTATTGAACATCCGAGAGGAATTACCCGTCCAATCATAAACTTCATGTTTTTCTGAGAGTTGGCGTGAACAAGGTATACACATATATAGGAAGGAGAAGTCTCCAGGAGACCTACCGGTGGGATTTCTAGTCGGAAACTGAAACCGACCCACAAAGTCGTATCAGAATCATCTGACAGGACTTTGAACTCAATACTATGCATAAGTATGTACTAGGTTCTGATATTGCTCGGCACCATTCAAGGCTAACCGACGTCCGAAGTAAACATATCTCTAATGTACCCGGGAGATAGTACTGCACAGAGTGCACTGGGACTTGCGGAATGCTTACCGGGTCGAAACTGACGCCTGTTTTGACCAGTTCCTCCGCGACGACGACAGTCTTTGGCTTCAGATCCCTGACGAGTTTGGCAGACTGCGCAGGACTCAAGCTGGTGTCGATTGGACACCGTAGGATCTTCATGGACATCGGGAAATAAGGGGCAAGGGCATCCAAGTGGTTAAATTCAGGTTCTGGAAAATGCTCAACTGCCACAACCGTGTTGACTAAACTTTGGTCCAATATCTACGGGTTGTGACGTCACACGAAAAGTCTATATTTTCGAGTGACTAACGGAACTGATTGTCCCAAGAACGGCTTATAAGTGTAGACGCGTCCAGCGCCTCGCTGGCCGCTCGGCTTTATATATATAGATACAAATATACATTCTGCAACATTAATTTAATTGAATTTTCCTATTTCTTTCATGACGTCCTGAAAACGTCACGCGCCGTAGATAATCGGCTAAGGTTTAGTCAATACCGCCACAACAAGTAACTTCTTCCAAGGTGCAACATGGCAAATTCGGTTCCGTCCTGTCATAACCTCATACTCAAATAGTGGTTTGACGAAAACCCGACTACCGCCAGGATACAGACTAAAGATTTTATTTATTCGTTTGGTTTAGTTTGTTTTTGGAGACGGGCTTTTCTTTTTGTTGGCTGTTTGACCAGGAACCGAGTAAGTGCATAATTTTTTTTCTTTTCTTTTCTCTTCCTCTCTTTTTTTCTTTCTTTCTTTATTATAGTTAAATATTCTTTGAGCCCAAGCTGACTTTGAAACGTTTATTCAAACAATGTTTACAACGGATACGTCAGCTACAGTTCTTCATCAGCAATATTTCGGCCCTTCTTGGCAAGGGTCCTCGTCAGGCGGTCAATCCTCTGGTTCAACTTCGGGGAAGGAAATAAACCTGTAATACTGTAATAACAAACTGTTTACTTTACAGGTTTATTTCCTTCCTGATTTGCATTCTGATTTCCGTCAGAAGTCTTGTCTACGTCTGTTGCCGCATCACCGACTGATTAGGCTTTTTGGCTGATAGCTGATGCGTATTGTCTGTTTGTATGTTATTTTCTTGTTGTCTTTTGTTCTTTTCTTTTTATTTCTATTTATCTCTTCTACCCCACACTCTTATGTTGTAAAACATTTTGTGGGTTATAAAGACACTTACTTACTTACTTACTCTCCGAAGTTGAACCAGAGGATCGACAGCCTGACGAGGACCCTTGCCAAGAAGGGCCGAAATATCGCTGATGAAGAATTGTAGCTGACGTATCCGTTGTAAACATTGTTTGAATAAATGTTTATTATAGTGTTATGTAGGTTAATCTGTCAAAGGGGGTTTGTCAAACCTCTTAACAAGTGTAAACTTCTGGAGGGTTTTTTAGTTCCTATAGTATTTTTTCAAATAAAACCATATATAATCTAATCTAATCTAAAAAGCATTGCACCCACAGGGGCGGATTTGCGTTTACGTGCACGAATCCGCGCCAAGACGAATTCGCTGCGTGCTGCCTCAATTCCATTTCGACGTTTTCCCGCATCGCTTAGCGACCAACTTCCTCGTACATTTCTGACAGAAGACTAACAATTTCACTTGGAGACATGGATCGCGCGACATCGAATGACGATCAATCTAGGCATGTTCTCGCCATTCCCCGAGGAGGAGCCCCGCGTTTTTGTTTGTCCCGAGGACTCACTCCCCGTATTCTCGCGAGTCCCCACGAACCTGGAAAGCTCCGGTTATCATCACCATCATCAAAAAGGACTCCCTTTCAGATTCGGAGGGGAATCAATTTTTGCTGGTGATTGCGGTAATGTAAAATTAATTAAAAACAATCACAAGAAACAAAACAGAAAATAAAGTGGATCCAGACTAACTTCGTCAACTGCGTAATTTTTTTTCGAACAAAATCCCCTTTGGAAGCATTTCCCGTGTTCTCGCTGTTTCTGTACGCGGAGTCCGCGTGGAGTGACTCCCTCTATTCTCGCCGTTCGATTCCCCGAGGAGTCCTCGGGAACGGTGAGAATACGCCTTATATGACAATTAAAACGGGCTCAATTTTTGGGCGGCGATGGAAACAGGAAGGAAGATTCCTTTCCCCTATTCTTCGCGAAGTCTTCGCACGGCCATCTAGCGAAGCAGATCGTAGCCGATAGCCAAGTGACGGGAAATTCAGGTCAGGCAAACATTTTGATCGCTAGGAGGCGCGAATCCTCCTTACGATGAACTCTGGAAAAAAACGTTTAACTTCTGACCACCATCGGACTATTTTCCCAGACTTTGAGACTCCAGACCAGACCAGACGAACACAAGGCAAAGACTAGCTAACATTGACAAGCCACGGCTTTTTCAGCCCCCCATAAACTCAACCGACAGGTATTTATGTTCGTTGGTGCCTTATTCGTAATTTTAACTGTCAGAATATCTATCACCGTGATTCGTAATTTGTTATGTTGACGATCCGCAGCTAGTAGGTGTAAATGCTATTAGGGAAATAAATGAGTTTTATATTATATCCTGAAGGAGGACGAGAAATGCGGTTTCTGTCAGTACTAAGCTAGAGAGGTTGTTTTTGCTTCGCGGGGAGGAAGTAACCACGTAAGTACAGAACGTCCATGTTGCCGAAGAAGACGATGAACTTTACCTGTGAATATGATGGTGTTTAACGGGTTCGACTTCCAAGTCATGATAAAATGGACGACGTCTCCAAACCTCAATGATGGATGTCCAGTAAACACGATAGAGGGCTAGAAAGAAACAGTGATCATATCATGGTTATGACATCTTGCCGGATCCTAATTAAGAAACCAAAATTGTATATTGCATGAAGATTATGTAAAGTAATAGTATATTATCCCGATGAAAAATTTATCTCAAAATAGTACTATGAATTAGTACGAAATTGTATACTGTATTTGTTGTTTTATTTAATTTTACATACTCCGCTTCTCAAATGGCGGGTCAGAAATAAATTACTTACTTGCAGTTTGTCACGTTTGTGACATTTAGTAGTTCACAAGTACCATCTGAGAGACAGTACAGTTCAGTTTTTAAGCACACAAAATCTCGTTCGTAAACTATCGTCGATTTTTTTTTTTTTTTATTATAAACTCCAGTCCATCTAAACTGAGCATTGTCCCTGTCGTTTGTGCATTTGACAAAAGGTTCAGGTTCTTTAATTTAAAAAAAACCCTTCACAACAATATATTTTGATCACTGGGGGCCGGCAGGGAAACTTCCTGTTTCCATCGTCGCCCAAAAATTGTCCCCGTTTTAATTGTCATATAAGGCGTATTCTCGCCGTTCCCGAGGACTCCTCGGGGAATCGAACGGCGAGAATAGACGGAGTCACTCCACGCGGACTCCGCGTACAGAAACAGCGAGAATACGGGAAATGCTTCCAAAGGGGATTTTGTTCGAAAAAAAAAATATGCAGTTGATGAAGTTGGTTTAGATCCACTTTATTTTCTGTTTTGTTTCTTGTGATTGTTTTTAATTAATTTTACATTACCGCAATCACCAGCAAAAATTGATTCCCCTCCGAACCTGAAAGGGAGTCCTTTTTGATGATGGTGATGATAACCGGAGCTTTCCCGGTTCGTGGGGACTCGCGAGAATACGGGGACTGAGTCCTCGGACAAACAACAAGAGCTACGAGCTCATATGGCACTTGTTACGAGTAGGTGGTACAACAAAGTAGATGAGAACGTCAGAAAATACACCCGCCATCCAAAAATGCGGTTCGGAAATAGAAATACGATATTTATTTTCACTCAGTTTTGAGTAGTTCCGGCATCTCCTCGGATTATCTGTAGCAAATGCGCATGACTGTTCAAACTTCCATGTTTCAGCCCAATAAATCTGCTAGGGGACTGGTCGGGAATCGATCTGGACTTACTAAAAAGGATTACTTTTATTGGGATCCCAAAACGTAAGTGGAGGGATACCTATGACATCGCAAAAGTTGTCCGTCTGTCCGTCCGTCCGTCCGTCCGTCCGTCCGTCCGTCCGTCCGTCTGTCCGTCCGTCTGTAAGCACGATAACTCTCGAAGGGAATGAGATATTTTGATGAAACTTGGTGTGAGGGTTCGTTGGGTCGTCGGACCAGTCAAGTTCGTAGATGGGCTTTGTAGCTCTACATTTAGGGGTGGGGGAGGGGATTCAAATTAAGGGACAAACAAAATATTTTGAAACAGCTAATGTGATAGTCGATTATGGGGTAAGAAGACATGCTGAACACGATGGTGAAAACCATTTTGTCATCAGACAAATAGTTCGCCCGGAATCCGGCCAAAACCGGAAAGTTTGTTGAAAGTAAAAGTTTTATTTGAAGTTGATTATATGTTCGATTTAGGGGTAGGAAGACATGCTGAAGACGATGGTGAAAATTATTTTCTCGACGGACAAGTATTTCGCCCGGAATCCGGCCCAAACCGGAAAGTTTGTTGAAAGTAAAAGTTTTATTTGAAATTGATTAGATGTTCGATTTAGGGGTAGGAAGACATGCTGAAGACGATGGTGAAAACTATTTTCTCGACGGAAAAGTATTTCGCCCGGAATCCGGCCCAAACCGGAAAGTTTGTTGAAAGTAAAAGTTTTATTTGAAGTTGATTAAATGTTCGATTTAGAGGTAGGAAGACATGCTGAAGACGATGGTGAAACTATTTTCTCGACGGACAAGTATTTCGACCGGAATCCGGCCCAAACCGGAAAGTTTGTCAAAATTAAAAGTTTAATTTGGATTTGATTGGATGTTCGATTTAGGGCAAGAAGACATGCTGAACACTTATGTGAAAACAAGTTTCTACCCGGACATGTAGTTCGTCCGGAATCCGGCCAAAACCGGAAAACTGTTGGAAGTCAAAGTTTTATTTCTAGTTGATTAGATAAGCGATTTAGGGGTAAGAAGAGATGCTGAGTCCCTGTGTGACAATCGTATTTTACCCGGACATATAGTTCGACCGGAATCCGGCTGGAATCGGAAAATTTGTTATAAGCTAAATTTCTATTTGAAGTTGATTAGATGTTCATTACTGGGGAAAGAAGATACCCTGATTTCGTCTTTGAGCTTTCTTTTTTCGCCGGACTGGAGTTCGGCCGGAACCGGGAAATTGGCAGAAGTGGCAGGAAGTTTTCGTCAAAACAGATATGACTTATAGGGGTAAACACACATGCTGAATCCAAATCTGAACTTGGTTTTCTCAGGTGATTAGCTATTTGGCCTTAATCTGTTTCTGAATTTTAATTGTAAAATGTTCAAGGAGTCTGGCGAAGACTGGATCTGGCTAAGACAAGACCCAGTTGTCTGGATCAAATCTTAGATTTTTGGGATCCCATCGACACCTTTGGTCTTGTTTCAGATGTAATTCAAACACTACATATGGGCACGCCATATGCCATTTCTTATATTGGGTCAGTAAAACTACTAGTTGCCTTCTGCAGATACCATGTATTTCATGGTCTTAAGTCGTTTTCACAGTTACCGTGCTATCTGATGCCACGGTCAAAAGGCGTTTTTGGGATCCCAAAACGTAAGTGGAGGGATACCTATGAAATCGCAAAAGTTGTCCATTTGTCCGTCCGTTCGTCTGTCCGTCTGTGCGCACTGTAACTCTCGAAGGGAATGAGATATTTTGATGAAACTTGGTGTGAGAATTCTTTGGGTCAAAAGTAAGGTCAAGTTCGTAGATTCTGTAGCCCTACATTTAGGGGTCGGGGAGGGGGTTCAAATTAAGGGGCAAATGAAATAGTTTTAAACAGATAATGTGATAGTCGATTATAGGGTAAGAAAACATACTGACACGATGGTGAAAACCATTTTGTCATCGGACAAGTAGTTCGACCGGAATCCGGCCAAAAACCGGAAAGTCTGTTAAAAGTAAAAGTTTTATTTGAAGTTGATTAGATGTTTGATATGGGGGTAGGAAAACATGCTGAACTCGACGGTGAAAACCATTTTCTTGCCGGATACGTAGTTCGCCCGGAATCCGGCCGAAACCGTAAAATTGTTAAAAGTTAAAGTTTTATTTATAGTTGATTAGATAAGATAAGATAAGATTCGATTTATACCACTAAAAGCACAGAGGCCATGGGAAAAAAATAAACACAAACAAAAATAAAAAACACAAACCAAATAAATGCTAACTATTTTACATATTCCTTTACAGGAATCTTTCTCTGTGGTTCATCGAGACCGAAAGGAATCTTCCCAACTTTTCGATATCACCAAATATTTTACTTCCCATTTCTTTTACCAACCAATCCTCCCCCCAATTACTAACACCAAAAATTTCCCCACGAAGATCTGAAAGCTCAGGACACACGCACATTACGTGAAAAATATTTTCGTCTAAATGTCCACACATTGGGCAAAAGTAAGGACCAGACAACACTCTTACCTTACCCAAATATCTTCTACGCATTCCTAAAGGTAGACAATCGCCTCGTAAACTCATTAACAACATCAAGTGATCTGCTGGGAATCCCCGCCTTGAAATAAATATCCTCCCCCCATGTCTCTTTGGCCCTCGCGTACAACCACAATGAATCCGATTTAGGGGTAAGAAGAGATGCTGAATCCGTGTGTGACAATCATTTTTTACCCGGACATAAATTTTGACCGGAATCCGGCTGGAGCCGGAAAATTTGTTATAAGTTAAATTTTTATTTGAAGTTGATTAGATGTTCAGTACTGGGGAAAGAAGATACGCTGAGTTCGTTTTGAGCTTTTATTTTTCGCCGGACAAGTAGTTCAAAACAGATATGACTTATAGGGGTAAACACACATGCTGACTCCATATCTGAACTTGGTTTTCTCAGATGATTAGCTCTTTGGCCTTAATCTGTTTCTGAATTTTAATAGTAAAAACGTTCAAGGAGACTGGCCAAGACTGGATCTGGCGAAGACAAGACCCAATTGTCTGGATCAAATATTGAATTTTTGGGATCCCATCGAAACCTTTGGTCTTGTTGAAGTTCTCGTGGTATCTGGCCAGTCATCGTGGTATCTGATATTTAGATACCACGGTCCGACCGGGGTAACTGATTGAGGTCTCTGAAAAAGTCATCTTAATTTCATCATCACCAACAATGGAGCCTAGGAATTCGTCAAGTTGGTGGGGAAGACGTTTGGCACTTAGTCAGGTGACTGGATCTGGATATTAGGTTTTCCTTTGGGGTGACTTCGAAAGCACAATTTCGGCAATTGAAGGTTGTGGGATCCCAAAACGTAAGTGGAGGGATACCTATGACATCGCAAAAGTTGTCCGTCCGTCTGTAAGCACGATAACTCTCGAAGGGAATGATATATTTTGATGAAACTTGGTGTGAGGATTCGTTGGTTCGTCGGACAAGTCAAGTTCGTAGATAGGCTTTGTAACCCTGCATTTACGGGTGGGGGAGGGGGTTCAAATTAAGGGGCAAACAAAATATTTTGAAACAGCTAATGTGATAGTCGATTATGGAGTCAGAAGACTTGCTGAACGCGATGGTGAAAACCATTTTGTTATCGGACAACTAGTTCGCCCGGAATCCGGCCAAAGCCGGAAATTTTGTTAGAAGGAAAAGTTTCATTTGAAGTTGATTAGATATTTCATTTGGGGGCAAGAAGACATGTTGAAGACGACGGCGAAAACTATTTTCTCGACGGAAAAGTAGTTCGCCCGGAATCCGGCCAAAACCGGAAAGTTTGTTAAAATTAAAAGTTTTATATGGAGTTGATTAGATGTTAGATTTAGGGCAAGAAGACATGCTGAACATTTATGTGAAAACAATTTTCTACCCGGACATGCAGTTCGCCCGGAATCCGGCCAAAACCGGAAAATTCTTAAAAGTAAAATTGTAGTTGATTAGATATCCGATTTAGGAGTACGAAGAGATGCTGAATCCGGGCGTGACAATCATTTTTTTCCCGGACGTATAGTTCGACTGGAATCCGGCTGGAGTAAAAAATTTTTTAGAAGTTAAATTTGTATTTGAAGTTGATTAGATGTTCATTATTGGGGAAAGAAGATACCCTGAGTTCGTTTTTGAGCTTTCTTTTTTCGCCGGACAAGTTTTTCCGGAGTTCGGCAGAAACCGGGAAATTGGGAGAAGTGGCAGGAAGTTTTCGTCAAACAGATATGACTTATAGGCGTAAACATACATGATGAATCTATATCTGAACTTGGTTTTCTCAGATAATTAGCTATTTGGCCTTAATCTGTTTCTGAATTTTAATATTAAAAATGTTCAAGGAGTCTGGCGAAGACTGGATCTGGCGAAGACTAGACCCAGTTGTCTGGATCAGATATTCAGTATTTGGGATCCCATCGAAACCTTTGGCCTTGCTGATAGTGCAAAACAGATGTCGTGTCTGAATTTTATTGGAGCTATATTTCGACCCTTCTTGGCAAGGGTCCTCCTTCCGCTCAAAACCTCTCAAGTTGGAAAAACGAACTTGTGGAAGATTGTTGTCGTTTTTGCAAAGCAACCGTGATATCAGATACTATGGTAACTTCAAAAACGACCAATTGCAGATCCAGTTAACGTGGTAACATATACCATGTTGTCTGTGAAAATGCAACTACTGGTCTGATACGAAATACTATATTCTATCTAGCCAAAAAGGTGCCTTTTAACGCCATACCAGGCAGTGGACAACAGTGACCCTAAATAAGGAGGGAAGAAGATCGCTTTCTTAAAGAATCCGTCTCACTTATATTCCTGCTGTACTCTAGTGTTCCATCGGTTCGACTTCTTACGTCGGCTACCTTTTAATCGCCTTACCACTACGCTGGGTTTTTTTTTCAACATCCACGGCTGGCTCTTTTCGAGGCTGATCAGGCTCCCGTATACTGCTTACAAAGAGCGTACTTGTCAGGAATACAGGTTTTGCAAGTTTGCAAGTTGCAAGGTTTTGAGTTTCTAGTCAAAACCAAGGGGTCCGAGCGAGGAGGAAAACAACCGAAATCGGTTCATAATCTTTGATAAATCCAGCAGAGCTTGTCGTATGTTAGAATATTGGAGTCTAAAACTATGTCCGCTGCGACTAGTGCTTTAAAAGAAAGGTCGTGGAAGGGGGTTCCACGAAGGGGGTTCCACTCTGAACCACTAAGTTATGAACACCATGTTATGGGCCTTTTGACATAAGTTTCTTCTCCGTAAATATTCCTTCAGCCGAAGCTGACTGCGAATAATATTTCATAGTTCAAAACGGATACATCAGCTGAATTTTATTGGAGCTATATTTCGGCCCTTCTTGGAAAGGGTCCTCTTCAGGCTCAAAACCGCTCAAGTTGGAAAAACGAAACTTGTGGGGAAATCCACAAGTTCTTCCCACAAGTTTGTTCTTCCAACTTGAGCGGTTTTGAGCCGGAAGAGGACCCTTGCCAAGAAGGGCCGAAATAGTAGCTCCAATACAATTCAGCTGACGTATCCGTCCTGAACTATCAAATATTTTCTCTACGTGCTAGCTGCTGCCAGGTTCTTCTCCGTTATTCAGGGTCCCCACATCGGACTAGTGTTGGGCGATATTCGATATCGATAACGATATATCGATATATCGGACCAAATATCGATATCGAATATCGAAACGTAAATATCGATATCGAAAACGATATTTTTCATTCATAATTATTGTAAATAATCCAACATAACCTACATTTATATATCCAAAATTGCAGCAATATGTCTTCGTAATTCAGTTCTTATTTATTCAGAGTTTGAGATGATGCAAGATGCTATTTCACGACAATTTCGTTAGTAAGTTTTGGCGAAACGAGACGTATCCTATAGCGAAACATACTAAACAAATATCGATATCGATATATCGATTATCGATATATCGATTATCGAATATCGATATATCGATTATCGAATATCGAAAGTGAAAATATCGATTGATCGATATATCGAAAAATCCAAATATCGCCCAACACCACATCGGAAAAATGTTCTACCCTGCATGACTGAGATCGGATGAAGAAATATTAGGAAGATAGCCGTTCCCCGACAAATTTACTGACTAGTACTTCAGGGACAAACGTTGGTAGCGTTCCAGTGGCGATTATTACAAGTTGCGATGATAAGAGGAAGGGGAGCACCGTGTGGTAGTAATCACGCTCTCTGGAACGAAAATAATAACAACGCGAACATAGTAGGGACTCCCCCTTCTCGGACTTCCCCCGTGGGAGTCTAATTCAGCCCTCTCGAAGAAGTACCACATTATCGATGCTTCCGCGAAGTGCGAAATCACAGAGTGTCGTGCTAGATCCCGGGCTCTCAAAAACATATTCGAATCGCCGCTGACTCGCCTATATCTATAAGTTTTATAAAGTTTATGTAGTGTTTCGTTTTCTTTGTGTAATTCATTTTTCTTTCTTTCTATTACTCCGCTCTTTCATTTGTTGTATAGCGGGCCTCAACAAATTATTATTATTATTATACGTCATCACTCTAACGGGAGTTTCTGCAGAACCGATAGTATTATCACGTATGAGGCTCGCGACCACCGTAAGTAAATTGTAACGATCGTAACAGTCGTGGAACGAAAATAATAAGTGGGAGGAGCCAATTTACTTATTACGGCGGGCTCTGGAACGGCAATAATACCGAGAATAGTAACGATGGTAACTAATAATAAGTTACTGGAACGCTACCTACCTGCCTGTAGTCTGCTGTGAAGTTATCATCATAGATACTCTTGAAGTGCTTTAGACGATTGTTCTTGACGAGAAAGGCGTGCGGAAATGGCTCCTCTGGGAGGTACACCTTATTTTGCTTTGGGGCACTCAACCTGAAACAAATACAGGTTTTGACGACAGACTTGTTTGTGTCAGCTGATCGTCAGTGAATACATTCTCGCTTACTTTCAATTCAATTCAATTCAATTTATTTTTAAACCATTCACGGAATAGCCGAATTTTGTTTTTTTTGTCAACAAAAATAACTGTATCAAGATAAAATGACATCAAACGTAAAGTGAATAAATATATCATCAACAATAAAACAAGATTCTCAGACAGGAATATAGGTTAATACAAATTTAAAGAACAAAACAAAATTTTAGACATACATTTGTATACTGGCAGTTGCTTGTGTTCAGTTTAATTAATTTCGTAGCTGAATGTTGTATTTTGATTATAGAGGGCACAAATGTTTTGTTAAAATTATTAGACAGGCACTGCTTGTCTTCTCTGCAGTGATTGTTTGATGTATGTGATAATTATGTATGACAATCAACACAGAAAATGAACCTTGAACTTCACAAACTGATACCTATGCGCAAGGTGGAGACTATACAGTTGGTGCGCAACTGCAAAGGGGTTTAATTGGTTGCGTTTTTTATCTGAATTCTCAGTTCCCCGTTCTTGCTTCTGAATTCCTGGATTCTCGTAAAAATTACCGTTTTTGCTCCTCTCGCTTCTACGTTCTCGCTTTTGACAACACGACCAAAAGTTTCGATGGGATCCCAAAAATTCAATATCTAATCCAGACAACTGGGTCTTGTCTTAGCCAGATCTAGTCATCGCCAGACTCCTTGAACATTTTTATAATTAAAATTCAGAAACAGATTAAGGCCAAATAGCTAATCATCTGAGAGAAACTTCCTGCCACTACCGCCAATTTCCCGATTTCGGTCAAACTCCAGAACTAATTGTACGGCGAAAAAAAGAAAGCTCAATAATGAACTCAGGGTATCTTCTTTCCCCAATAATGAACATCTAATCAACTTCAAATACAAATTTAACTTATAACAAATTTTCGACTCCAGCCGGATTCCGGTCGAGCTATATGTCCGGGTAAAATATGATTGTCACACACGGATTCAGCATCTCTTCTTACCCCTAAATCGGTTATCTAATCAACTAGAAATAAAACTTTAACTTCTACCAATTTTCCGGTTTTGGCCGGATTCCGGGCGAACTACATGTCCGGATAGAAAATTGTTTTCACATAAGTGTTCAGCATGTCTTCTTGCCCTAAATCGAACATCTAATCAACTTCAACTAAAACTTTTAATTTTAACAAACTTTCCGGTTTGGGCCGGATTCCGGGCGAACTACTTGTCCGTCGAGAAAATGGTTTGGACCACCGTGTTCAGCGTGTCTTCCTACCTCTAAATCGCACATCTAATCAACTTAAAATAAAACTTTTACTTTTAACAAACTTTCCGGTTTGGGCCGGATTCCGGGCGAACTACTTGTCCGTTGAGAAAATGGTTTTCACCATCGTCTTCAGCATGTCTTCCCACCTCTAAATCGAACATCTAATCAACTTAAAATAAAACTTTTACTTTTAACAAACTTTCCGGTTTGGGCCGGATTCCGAGCGAACTACTTGTCCGTCGAGAAAATGGTTTTCACCACCGTGTTCAGCGTGTCTTCCTATTACTAAATCGAACATCTAATCAACTTAAAATAAAACTTTTACTTTTAACAATTTCCGGTTTGGGCCGGATTCCGGGCGAACTACTTGTCCGTCGAGGAAATGGTTTTCACCATCGTCTTCAGCATGTCTTCCTACCCCTAAATCGAACATCTAATCAACTTAAAATAAAACTTTTACTTTATTAAACTTTCCGGTTTTGGCCGGATTCCGGGCGAACTACTTGTTCGATGACAAAATGGTTTTCACCATCGTGTTCAGCATGTCTTCTTACCCCATAATCGACTCACATTAGCTATTTCAAAATATTTTGTTTGCCCCTTAATTTGAAACCCCTCCCCCACCCCTAAATATAGGGCTACAAAGCCCATCTACGAACTTGACTGGTCCGACGACCCAACGAATCCTCACACCAAGTTTCATCAAAATATCTAATTCCCTTCGAGAGTTGTCGGGCTTACAGACGGACAACTTTTGCGATGTCATAGGTATCCCTCCACTTACGTATTGGGATCCCAAAAACACTAATTTGGCAACTCGCCAGCAACCCGGTATACCTGTTTATTCATATAGAGAGATTGCACCCTACCCGATGAAAACGGATATTGCTACTCCATCATCACGGGATCATAACAAACAAATTTAACATTGGGAGGTACAGGACTTTCAACTTTGAAATTAAATTATCGGCGTCTTATTATCATTCTGAGCCAGGGACTTGCTGGAAATGTTAATTGGGCTATTCCTTAACCGTATAATTCTTTTTTTTGCAAAAGAGTTTCATGGAAGTAAGAGCTTGAAGGCTTCAAAGTTTGAACACAAAAACGGAGTCTCGATCCTATTGGTCGACGATGACGCGGATTTGAAAAAATGTGTCATATTGACCAATAGGAGAGACTCCGTCTTTGTTTACAAACTTTGACGCCTTCAAACTCTTACTTCCATGGAAAATCTTTTGCAAAAATAGAAATGTACGGTTAAGGAATAGCCCAATTAATATTTCCAGCAAGTTTCTGGCTCAGAAGGACGATAAAACGCAGATAATTAAATTTCAAAGTTAAAAGTCCTATACTTCCTAATGTTAAATTTTTTCGTTGTGATCCCATCCGTTTTCGTCGGGTATGGTGCAATCTCTCTATTGAACACCCGCACGCTGTTGCCCAATCCGGGAGGAGAACGGAGAGAGGAGAATCGAGAATTCACTATCGGAGTAACTTCTCGATTCTGCAGAATCGCGAGGCTTTTCCCTTTCTCGATTCTGACAAAAACACAAGAAAGGAGAATTCGCTTCATCTGAATAGTCCAAAAGCGCGAAAGGAAAATTGCGAGGAGAATTCGGATCGAAAACGCAACTACTGTTCTTCTCGCTAACTTATCTGCAGAAGACCCATTCTCGATTTACATTTTGTTTCAAACTATGCAGTCAAGTTGGGTCCGGACTCCGGAGCTGTTAAAGTTCAACTGAATAGCCAGTTTATTTGTATATCTTGGATACCTGAATACACTGCATTAGACTATGCTAAGGGATTTCTTATACCTTGGGCTCTAGTAGCCTTATGACGACCAGAATATGCACTTCCGGACCGACTAGACATAGAGCGTGTTCCATCCTACTTACCGTAGTTGCTACGCACTACATCACGAATTCTGGCTTTTTGCCGTCAAGGCTGGAACGATTTTTCTATTTTCCAGCAGAATATCATGCCACGGGCGAATCCGACCAATCACGTTACAGAGATCCGTAGTTACTACGCTCCCGAGCGTGGTAAGCAAATAGTTACTATTAGTTACTACTTCGAGAAGGTTGGAACGGTCAGCGTAGTAACTTTTGGTGAGGTTGGAACGGAAATAGTAACTAATAGTTACTATTTGTAGAAGGGTGGAACACGCTCTTAGTTCATCCCGACACGGAGAATCTGTTTACCGTTGCAGGTGTTAAATATTTCAAAACAAGAGCTACGAGCTCATATGGCACTTGTACGAGTAGGCTGTACAAGAAAGTAGATGAAAACGTCACAAAATACACCCGCCATCCAAAAAGGCGGTTCGGAAATAGAAATAGGATATTTAGTTTCACTCATTTCTGAGCAGTTCCGGCATCGTCTCGATTGTCTGTAGCAAATGCACATGACTGTTCAAACTTTCATCCCAATAAATCCATTTGTTTGATCCCTAGACGTGCTACACGATTTCCGGTACTCACTCTATTTCCACCTACCGTGGCCGAATCTGGTTCGGAATAAAAAAAAAATCGACCACCTAAAGCATCTTCGTTTATACCATCTACCAAGTTTCACTCGAATCTGAGCATTTTTGGAAAGTTCCGGTACCCCCCCCCCCCTTCCCACCAACGTTGTCGGAGCCGGTTCGGGCCCAATCTCTTAATTCCCTCATCAAGTTTGACTGAAAATGGAGCATAGCCTATCTGCAAGGTTCCAGTACCCCCCCCCCCCCTACCTTGGCCGAATCCGGCCCAGACGCCAAATAACAAATCTAGGCCGCATAAACTCGGCACTGTCGAATTGCATCTCATTCGGTCCATCCGTTTGGTTTTTGTGCATGTCAAAAGTCCCCCCACCCCCAATTCCCCTAATCGTGGTCGCATATGGTTCGAACGCATGTTTTACATGTCGAGGCTATCGATTCGTATCACCCATGAAGTTTCACTCGATTCAGACCACTCGTTCTCAATTTATAGAAGTCCATATTTCTCTTCTCTTGCTCCCCCAAAAATGTTCGGATCTAGGAACGGAAGTTTCCGGGGGTCAGGTTTTTAAGTCAAGATAATTCGGGTCACTAATATGCCTGCAAAATTTCGTTGTCGTTTTACATCTGGAACTATTCTAACTCACGACTACCAGAATTCCAGGAAACCCCCTCCAACTCCCCCCACAGAGCCCCGAAACCATCTGGCTCCGTCAATTTCATCTAGGCCTAATGCTTGTTCCATCCATTAAGTTTCGTCCCAATCCCTCTACTTTTAGAGTTTCTTGAGTTTTCCACCCCCCCCCCCCCCATCCCTACAAGTATCGGACCCGACTCGGACGTGACACTGAACGTCCGAGGCGATAGCTCACCAGAGAAGTTTCATTCAAATCCGATCACCCGTTCAAAAGTTATGCACGCCACTAGATTCCGGACTCCCCATCCACCCACTCCCCCCACGATGGTCGGGTCGGGGAAACGGCTGTTCTCAAGTCAATCTGTTCGGATCCCTGACATACCTGCCAAGTTTCATCGCCCTAGGACATCAGGAAGTATGCCGAACTCGCGGGATCGCTAGAAATCCGGACCCCCACCCCAACTCCCCCACAGTGCCCTGATCCGGTCCGGTTAAGTCAATGACGTGTCAAGGACCTGTGCTTGTTTTTCCCACCAAGTTTCATCCCGATCCCTCCACTTTAAGCGTTTCTCAAAATTTCCGGTTCCCTCCTCCAACTCCCCCCAGTGTCATCGGATCCGGTCCGGTTATGTCAATGACGTGTCTAGGACCTGTGCTTGTTTTTCCCACCAAGTTTCATCCCGATCCCTCAACTTTAAGCGTTTCTCAAAATTTCCGGTTACCTCCTCCAACTCCCCCCAGTGTCATCGGATCCGGCCCGGATTTAAAGTGAGGTGTCTGAGACACAAGGTCATCCTAAATATCAATTTTCATCAAGATCCGATCACCCGTTCAAAAGTTATGCACGCCACTAGATTCCGGACTCCCCATCCACCCACTCCCCCCACGATGGTCGGGTCGGGGAAACGGCTGTTCTTAAGTCAATCTGTTCGGATCCTTGACATACCTGCCAAGTTTCATCGCCCTAGGACACCAGGAAGTATGCCGAACTCGCGGGATCGCTAGAAATCCGGACCCCCACCCCAACTCCCCCACAGTGCCCTGATCCGGTCCGGTTATGTCAATGACGTGTCTAGGACCTGTGCTTGTTTTTCCCACCAAGTTTCATCCCGATCCCTCCACTTTAAGCGTTTCTCAAAATTTCCGGTTCCCCACCCCAACTCCCCCACAGTGCCCTGATCCGGTCCGGTTATGTCAATGACGTTTCTAGGACCTGTGCTTGTTTTTCCCACCAAGTTTCATCCCGATCCCTCCACTTTAAGCGTTTCTCAAAATTTCCGGTTCCCTCCTCCAACTCCCCCCAGTGTCATCGGATCCGGCCCGGATTTAAAGTGAGGTGTCTGAGACACGAGGTCATCCTAAATATCAATTTTCATCAAGATCCGATCACCCGTTCGCAAGCTAAAAATACCTCAAATTTTGGCTTCACCCTCCCTCCACTCCCCCCCCCCCCCCAGATGATCGAATCGGGGAATTGACGATTTCCTATTTAAGCTGGTCGGGTCCCAGACATGCCTGTCAATTTCCATCGTCCCAGCACATCAGGAAGCACGGAACTCGCGGGATCACTACAAATTCGGACTTCTCCCCCCCCCCCAACTCCCCCAAAGTGAGCGGATCCGTTCCGGTTATATCAGTCACGTATCTAGGACTTTTGCTTGTACTTTCCACCAAGTTTCATTCGGATCCCTCCACTCTAAGTGTTTTCCAAGATTTCCGGTTTCCCCCTCTAACTCCCCCCAGTGTCACCGGATCCGGTCTGGATTTAAAATGGAGGGTCTGAGACACGAAGTCCTTCCATGTATTAAGTTTCATTAAGATCCGATCACCCGTTCGTAAGCTAAAAATATCTCATTTTTCCTATTTTTTCCGGATTCCCCCTCCCTCCACTCCCCTCCAGATGGTCGGATCGAGGAAGCGACAATTTCTAATTTAATCCGGTCCAGTTCCTGATATGCTTGCCAAGTTTCATCGTCCTAGCTTATCTGGAAGTGCCCGAACTAGCAAAACCGGGACCGACAGACCGACAGACCGACAGACCGACTGACGGACAGAAATTACAATCGCTATATGGCACTTGAGTAAGCTCAAGTGCCATAAATAGAGGTAGCACAAATCCAAAAGTTGAAGTTTCATCGGGCCTTCGAGCCGATTTAAAGCGGAACACAACAAATTAACTTTCTACCACACACACAATGCTAACCATCTCTACTGCCAGTATGAATGTTCAGAACCACAAAAAACACCGTCAAACAATGAGCAAATAAAAAAACAACGCCAAATTTCCTAGGTTTAAAATAATTCGGTCTGGACTAGACCTCAGCCGATTATCCGGACGGAATTACTGAACAGCCGTTATGGCACGTAGGGAGCCAGGTATCAAAATAATAATTTCCATCTAATGCTTCAACTGTTTTTAAAAGAACAAATAATTTAAAAAACCAAGACATGTGTGGTACTTCTGAAGACATAACGAAAATAATCAATTAAGTCTTATAATTCTTTGCTAATCAAAAGTGGAAAATTTAGTCATCCGGAAAAGAAGACGTTCTGCGTGCGATTTTTCTCGAGCCAAAACAGCAACCGGGCAATCAAGTTCAAATCTAAATAAACTGGGGGCTTGCGATTAGTAAGAGAAGGTAAACAGAATGTTTGGATTAGGTCTTTAAGTGAATACGTGACGGTTAACTAGACGGTCGCACCTCAGCACTATTTCAGTTAAACTTTTAAGAATCACGACCGTTTCGCACAAGACTTCATCGACCGAGACCTGTCCTGTAACACACTATTTCGGTCAGACCTAAGGTGCATTCACACTGGTGTAAGTGCTTTTCAAACCGACTGCGAGGAAGGACAACATGATGGAAAACTCTAGTTCACTCCAAGCTGTGATTTACGGTAATTAAGGGTAAGGAAACCAAGGGCGTGTTCCACCCTACTAACAATAGTAACTATTAATTACTATTTTCGTTCCAACCTCGTGAAAAGTTACTACGCAGACCGTTCCAACCTTCTCGAAATAGTACCTAATATTAACTATTCTCTTACCATGCTCGGGAGCGTAGTATACATGGTAACTACGCATTTCTGTAACGTGACTGGTGGGAATCGCCCGTGGCATGGTATTTTGCTAGAAAATAGAAAAATCCGTTCCAGCCTTGACGCCAAGAAAACGAAACTCCTGACATCATGCGTAGTAACTACGGTAAGGAGGGTGGAACACGCTTCAAATAGCACTTACCATTCCGCAAAAATGTTTGAATACGCCAACGATGAGTCTGCTACGTTCGATATGAAAAACATGGGAACCAGGGACAGGCCCTGGTTGTCCAGATGGGAAGACAAACACTCGAATAAGTCGTACACCAGACCAGCAGAGTACACAGGCAGCAATACATTTCCACCGCTCTTCAGAGTCAAAACTGAAAGAAAATAAAACAGTACAAATTAAAAGTAGGTATTTAAAAGTATGATAGGATTTTCTATTTTTTCACCCAAGGCTATAGAATAACGTTCAGAATGTGTGCTGCTTGCACGACCACCCAACATCTATCCATGCACGGAGAACTTGAATTTCAGAAGAAATAAGGACACTAAGCCCGGAAAAGGAATCGGCCATTTTTAGTTTATTTTTCGGCAAAAGTTGGTCAATATTACAAGCACAGGGGACAGGTGCATAGAGGTACCACAAATCCGAAAGAATAGGTTCATTCGATGAAATCAATTATCTATGGATAACGGACAAAAGGAGTAACGCAGTTTTATCAGGTTTTCCGGCATATTTAAGTGAATAAGTGACGTGTAAATAGACTGTCGTATCTCAAGACTATCCGGCTAAACTTTAACCTTTCAGCACTATCGAATACACATCTGGATACTAAATAAACTACAATATACAGTTTACACTGGAACACGAGCTCTCCTTTCATTTTATATACTTAGCAAGTTACCAAAACAAACAATATGTCACTATTACCGTTGTATTATTAATACAATACATTGTCCTAAACTTTTTGTGCTGTTGCTTATTTTAATCGTAAATGCTTCACATTAAGATTTATTAATCCAACGATAGATATCAGTCTGAGCCTTTTATTGTATATGCCACTGTCATGGGCCGCACTTTAACTCAGGTATTGCTGCATTTGTATTTGTAGAGGCTTTGTGGCCTTTTTTTGCAATATATTATTATTATTATTTCCATTCTATTACTTAAACGCTCATTAATCTTGAAACTGAATACTAGCAAAAATCCATCTAGGACTGATGCTACACAAAAAAATGTTCTAATTAAAATATTAAAATATATAAATGTATTTGTATATAAATAAAATTAAAATATTCATATTCTACAAGAAAATGAAGAACTCTCCGCCTCCCCTACCTACGAATGAAGCAGTTCACAGTGGTAGGTAGAATCAGCTGTTCGAAAACTGAAAGCAAAATTCACCGACACAATCTGAAGGAGTAGTAGGGGCTCAAATATACATACCAACATTCATACAGATATCCCCAAGCATGGAGTCTGGGTTCGAAGACGGAACTTTATTCGTTCCTCCCATTATGAGATAATCAGCATTCTTTAACGAAGCCTGGTCAATCGTCCTGAAAATAAACAATACATAGCCTACACATTTCTTTTTGAGCTTACTGAACTCTACTTTGAGGTCTAGCTTTTCCGCCGTCTCTGTCTAGGAGTGAGAATTCTTTCTGGGTTCTTGACATAAGAATTCTTTTCGGTGGCTTTACGTGTAACCCCTTTGACTGACCGGACAGAGCAAAACAACACTAGGGAGTAGTACCAAGACTTGACAAAATCGAATAGCAGCGATACTAGCACCACTAGCGATCCAGGACGCCCTTACTGAAACTCACTCAGTCGTTCACCAGCGCTCGCTCCAATAACTCCATCTTCTACACTGCAAAAAATAATACAGCCTCTACTGTTTCCTAGGTGTGTGCTGACTGAACCTTTGCTTTACTAGAAATTTCTAAACCGTAAGCTTGTCTCGGTTTAAATGCCACAAGCGTAGTCGGTGGCGCTACGACCATGTCCCATTTTCGAAGCCTGGAAAGCATAGGTCTTGGCGCTACTCCCTATTGTTATTTTCACTTGGTCCGGGATGTTCGTTAGTGTTGGCCTGCCTTTCATCTTTACCGGAACGGCGTAGGAAATCTCCTATGTGGCCGTTTTTTCTTTCGTCTTTGCCGCGTGGACGGACCTGGACAGCCAAGATTTAGGGATCGACTACGGCACGGTACGACATAGTGTGGGAGACATGGGTATTAAAAAGAGGCACGAAAACTAAAAGGGCTCTTCCAGGCTTCAGAGTCAGGAGCAAGAACTATGTTCTAACGTGCCTTCTTTTAGGCTCTGGAGTTACGAACTCTCACTTACTTGTCTACTTCTACTACTTGCTAATCTCCTTTTACTACTCGTGCCCGCACGACGTGCCGTGCCGTGCCTCTTTTTAGTGAATCCCCATGATTTACGCTCAACAGGCTTAAAATCTAACACCATATTGTTGTATTGTATTTCCTGATGATTTTTTTTTCTTCTACTGTCTTCGTCTGTTGTTTTTTTCTTTGGGCAATTTTACGGTCGACCCGAGTGGGCCGCGGATCATGATAAGAATCTCAGTCTCTCGACCCTGCGCCGACCAAAACCCTCCAAATGGGTTGCTAGAAACTTCGTGTATTTTATTGCAGGTTTGTTCTTCCTGCTATAAGCCTGAGGAGGACCTTTGCAAGGAGCACCCAACAAATGGCTGAAATAAATCTTAGCTCACTTATCCGGTATGCGCCATCGACCATGATTCGCCGTCGGCTTGGACTGAAGGAATACTTAAAGTTTAACTAAATAGCCAACTTAGTTATGTGTCATTTAATTGAACACACTGATTTATTTGGATTCTTAAAAGAGTCTTTTTGATTTTCCACTATCTACTCTAGTTATGACGTTCAGAACATCTGCGGCCGTCCCCACAACGAAAATTTTACTATGGCGCGAGAAATTTTAATCTCAACACAAACGCGGCTTTTCAGTGGGCAGTGGTGAGATTGGGGAGATTGCTTAGTGCTTGAAAAAAAAAAAAAAATCATAAATCTTTCTCGTAAGGCATACAACAAAAATACAAGCTCATTGAGGTACCACAAATCACACGGAAATTCCACTATTTGAAAATCGATTATTCGTGAACAGCGGAACAGCAAAGCAACGCATTTTCAGAGGGTCTTCAAGCCAATTTTCGTGAATAAGTGGGTAACTAGATTGTGCTATCCCAGCCCTTTTTGGTTAAACTTTAACACCTTCTTCACTCCGGTTCTGGGAGTATCAATTAGTATAAACATGAACGAAACCGGTAGAAGAGGTCCCCGGAGACAAAAGCTAGCTTATACAAGTTGAATACTCAAGTTTCCCCCAGTTTAAGAACTAAAGGATTGGTCTGCTTTGGCCTCAACTGTATGGTTAGCTTTGGCGAAATTAACTCTACGTCTACGTATCTATGGTGTGTAGGCTAGGGTCGGCTTTCGCGAAAACTGATTAGCTGCTCAGTTGTATGTTGTTGTTGTTTGTTTTTTTTTTGGGGGGGGAGGCAGATATCCCCCTATCCCCCCTGGATGCAGCTCAGTAGAAGTATCCTTATTTGAGCACTATAAATGACTGTTAACAGTCAGATTGAAAAGAAAAATCGAGGGGTTGCCTAATTTAGATTTTGGTGTATACAAGTGCCCGGTCCCGGCACCGGTTGCCACGCGTTAGCAATATTTTGAAGCGTTGAAGGATGAATCGCCTAATTTATGGATTACACCGCTGGTTCGACGGCCGGGCCGTCGAAAATGGTCCATGGCCGGACAACGGAGTACAACAATTGCCGACGACCGACGGGGTACTGGCAGAAAGAAAATGTAGCCTACCTGGGATGAGTGGTAAGAGTCGACGTCGTGCTAACGCACACAACTTTGGACGAGTGTGAAGATATAACCCAGTTTGCACTGCCAATCGCATAACCGGAAGATACAGGCGAGATCTTCACAGAGCCGTAGATTTGCTGTGAAAAGAAAGAGTGTGAACTATAATTACAAATTACAAAAGAGGCGAAAGCCTGTTTATTGCACTCATTACCAAAAACTCATTTTATTACCACTCGGTTTTAGAAAAAAGGTATTTGAGAGGAGGAAAAACAGGGATGGGTTAATCAGTTAATTACAGGTGTCCGATCTTTCTTAATGGAGAGGACACTGTTACCCAACTCCTAGGGCAGTGTAACGAGTCTCCTCTATCTAATTAGTTTGGGGGTGGGTTGCTCTTCCCTGGTATATGACGTCGACCAAAGGCAACGTTATTAAAATGGTGGTAGAATATGTGAGTGGGAATTTAAATAGGAGATGGTTTATTTATGTGTAGTAGGATCGTTATGTTTTCAATGCATTAATATATTTGTATGTCGTGTATATAAAAATCTGTGTATGGCCCATTCGAGGCTAAATAAACACTATTCTATTCTATTCTATTATTACCATTATGATTTTTACCAGGCCCAAAAATCCCATCTTTTGCTTCATGGCAATTACAACCAGCGCTGGTGCAAACAAATCTGCTGAAAGGAGTATTATCCCAGTCTTAGTCCTGACTGAGCGGCCCTCTCTGCACCAGTACTAGGTATAAGTGGCACACCTTTAAAGTTTAACTGAAAAGGCAGCTTTCACATCTGACACTTTAGCACAGAATTATTTTGACCCATCTAAGGAATTTTGTCTTTTTTCACCCGGGGCTCTAACGACGTAACACATTCTTATCGGGTTTTCACACCTATTTAGGTGAACAGGTGATGTGTAACTAGACTGTCGGGCCTCAGCCCTATTCGGTTAAACTTTAAGGAACGTAGCCTACACAGAGCCGATTCCCAAATTCGGAAAGAAGATGCACTGCAAACCATCGCATCCATATATTTTCACTCGTTCCTTCCTTAAAGTTTAACTGAAAACGGCTGAGATAGGACAATCTAGTCACCCATTACTTATTCACTTGAATTGGCTTGAAGACCCGTTATTTCGTTGTTCCGCTATTCACGAATAATCGATTTTCGAATAGTGGAATTTCGGTGTGACTTCCTGTACCTCCACGCGCTTGTATTTCTGTTGTATGCCTTACCAGAAAGATTTATGATTTTTTTTGTTCAAGCACTAAGAGCTCTTCACCAAGCTCACCACTGCCACTGAAAAGCCACGTTTGTGTTTAGATTAAAATTTACCGCGTCACAGAAGAATTTACAGTATAGGGACGGCCGCAGACATTCTAAACGTCATAATCAGTACAGATAGTGGAAACAAAAAATCCCTTGGCAGAATCCAAATTATTCAGTGTAAATAAGTTGGCTTTCACTTAAACTTTAAATGCAAATTCTATCAACGCAAATGTTCTCTTATTAGATACAAATTAAAATAAACAAAGTGTTAATATAATGGTTTTGATTGAGACGAAAGGGTATTCCCTCAATGATTGCGATGTCAAATTATATGCCTCTGAGAAACACACGCCAACCGACGGTCTCGCTTAGTGGATGATTGTGGCGTCTGGCCAGTGAAGGCAGCATCTGGCCAGTGAAGGCAGAATCTGGCCAGTGAAGGCAGCATCTGGCCAGTTAGGCGGCATCTGGCCAGTGAAGGCAGCATCTGGCCAGTAGCTAAACTGCACGGCCAGAGTTGCCTCCAATGAAGTTTCTGCCTCCTAAGACAAAGCCACTTTCACAGGAAGTGATTCACACTTGCCGAGCTGGCAAACATTGCAAGTTAGCTCTTTTCTGAATATTGCGCAAACAGAGCAGGTGTGGTGTGAAGAATGCGTTTGGGGGGGGGGGGGCGACGCATTTACGGTAATTTTGTACCGACTTTTTCTGCAGAAAAACGACTGTTTTCAACAACAATTTTTGAAAAAAATCGACTGATTTTCAGAAAAATCCACTGATTTTCAGAAAAAAACGACTATTTTGACGAAAAATCGACCAATTTTCAGAAAAACCGACTGTTTTCATGAAAAAAAATCAACTGTTTTGACGAAAAACGCCGACTCAGTTATTTTTTACCGACTGGCCGACAGCATTGGGTGGGGGGGGGGGGCTTCCCCCCGTCCCCCCCCCTCAGTCATGACGCCCCTGTGCGCAAGCACCAAGATGAACTTGCGCAAATTGCACACGTTGCAAGTTGGCTCTTTTCCAAACATGGCGCAGAAAGGTCAAATGTCATTTTACTTCAAAAGACCCCTCCAACTATTTACTCTTCAACTTTCACTATTTTAAAATATTTGAATACTTTAAAACTATGCTGTGCTTTCAAGAAATAACACAAGGTTTTGGCTGTTTTAAGCCTTTTCCGAGACACGTTGACTTGTAGTGAAAACAGGGAAACAATTTACATAACAGGTTTTTCTGACCAAAAAATTTCTCGCAGACAACCCTTGGCAGCGTTATACAAATCGAAGGTAGCAAAAGAGGTCAAGTGAGAAAATAACCGTGGTTTTGTTAGAGGGGTTAGAATGTACCGTAAGAAATTGGGGTCTTCGGTTTTAGAAACATAAGGAGTGATTATGGAAGTAGGTTGCATTAGTATTATAGGTAAGACAGGTTCTTTAATGGTACATTTTGTATATAAGGATTTAAGTCAGTCTTCGAGTGTGACTAAAGCCAATACGAGAGAGTATAACAGGGTCATTCCAGCGAAATAAAGCCAGGCAAAAAAAAATCAATTCCTAAGATTTTGACGAAAATTTCTCAGAATGATCTATCAGGGTCCAGGACCTTCCCCAAATTTTTTTTCGGCGAAAAAAATTTGTTCGGACAATATTATAATATTCCATTCTCATAAAAACAATGCATTTTCCCAAGAATTTCAGTTTTCTAACATCGCTATTCAAGACCATTTCTGGCTCGATATTCGTTCTTCACTCTACTACCATGGGGAATCTCAGAATTTTTGCGATTTGGCCGGTTCTTCTGGAGTGGATCTACCAACACCCACTTTTTTACCTTAAACTTGCCTAAATTACCGTAAAAAGGAAAGAAAGAAGAGTAGCTACATACTTAAACATCTCGAGATTTGAAGTCCTAAAGGTAGGTAAGAAGCTAAAAAAATCCCAAGGTCGTGTTGAATTCCCCTGATTTTTGTCGAATTTTTTAAAATATTGACATTTTCGACAATCAACAATGGAATATTTGGCCGGAAATTTTTTCCGAAAAAACATTTGGGGAAGGTCCTGGACCCTGGTAGATCATTCTGACAAATTTTCGTCAAAATCTGAGAAATCGATTCTTTTGCCTGGGTTTATTTCGCTGGAATGACCCAACAGTCATTCAGTTGGATTTATGATGTATGTAGAACTTCAGTATTAAAGGTAACTGTGTTTTTATAAACACTGATTACTGAATGCAGGACTCAGGGCCTACCGCCCGAACTTCCCCCTCTACTGTTACGAACGAACCCTTCCAGGATTAACATCAGAATACCGGTATAACCGAATGAGCGTGTTCCACCCTACTTACCGTAGTTACTATGCATGACGTCACGAATTTGGATTCTTGCCGTCAAGGCTGGAACGAGTTATCTATTTTCCAGCAGAATATCATGCCACGGGCAAATCCTACCAATCACGTTACAGAGATGCGTAGTTACCGCGCTTCCTACGCTCCAAAATTTGTAGCCTGCGTGCTTGTATGATAGTTGTACGAAAAAGTTGTATGTATTGATATGTAATAGTAAATAATACTACCGTGCCTTATCCAGTAGCCTCCTGTCTAGCTCCAGTAGCATCCTGTCTAGTGTACCTCAGAGGTAACCTCCTGATCCGTCGGTTCTGTGATTGCTCAGTTGAGGTTAAGAACTTTCTTTTTCGGGCTTATTGCACTAATATTTTCGGGCTGTCTATTCTTTGTTGTCACACTATTCGTGGTTTATGTGAAATTAAAGTGGCGTACAATGATACCCTACGTTTCCTGCATAAGCTGCCTCGTTATGTTAGTGCTACTGAGCTGTGTACTGATTTTCGGTTGCCAACGTTTGATCAGCTCCACGTTTCTGCTCGTTGTTCTTTGCGTGGGCGTCTCCTGGCATCTGATAATGAGCTTGTTGAAGTATTATGTGCCCCTCTCTCTTACGCCTTTCATTGCCAATATGGCTAAAGTTGTATGAGCCTCATGATATCGGCTAGACTATAGCTGTACTTTGCTTAACTTGTTGCTGTTTCCTTCTGTTCCTTTTGTGTTATTTTTCTAAGTCGTTTGGCTGGATTAAAATTATTGTATTGTATTGTATAGTAGCATCCAGTCTTAAAGGAAGAATGAACTGATGGCGAGTAGAACGTAGGGAACGATTTTGGTGTACAGTACGGCAAGGTACGTAATAATTTTGGAGAGAAGCAGGTAATTTATCGAGTGAAGCAGAGTGGGCCAGTCTTACTAATAGTGGCATGCAGTAAAATGCAGTAACACGGTGGCCAGGGGCGTAATTTGCTACGGGGCAGGGGGGGGGACTGCCCCCCCCCCCCAGCTTGATGTTTGCCCCCCCAGCTGGAATTTAGCGTCTTAGAAACTCTCGTCGAAACTAAGATAGGCCTACAGAATTCAAGCATCCACAGACGGCACAGAAAGAAATCGGTTTTCTTTAGTATACCTTTGTCTTTATGGTAAGATTGGAACACGGAAGCCTTGAAATTTTTATAGTGGTATACATGCGCTATGCAGGGTTAAACAAGTTTAGTCTGGATCGAAGAGCTTAAGCTTTGCGAAGACGTACCTCAAACGGCTCGAACCACAGAACGCATCGCATGCTCGATCACTTCTTGCGAAGAATCCGGAAGCATTCCGTTCGGTCCTTGAGGCGTTTGACCTAATTTTGTCGCTTCCTGTGTCGACTGCATCGAACGAACGATTCTTTTCGTGTATGAAACGCGTAAAAACGTATCTTCGCACGTCTATGTCAGACGACCGACTAAGTGATCTTTTGAGCATTGGTACCCAACATGAAAAAGCGAAGAAGCTTGACGTCAATCGCGCAGTGAACAGTTTCGTGAATTTGAAGAAGCGGTGTTTCGCCTTGGTCGATTAGTAAAATATCTCATTGTTTCTTTGTTTTTATTACGTTTTTCTTCTTGAAACAGAACTGCTCATTTTCACTTGACTTTGGGAAAATCGGCTTCAACTTTGCCCCCCCCCCCCCAGGATTTTGGCGAAATTACGCCCCTGACGCTAGCCTTGACATAGAAGCATGTAGTAGCATCAGTTTATACTGCATACTACTTTTTCGTACAACTTCATACTACTATTTTGAGAAAAAATTTTCATCGGGATGGTAAGCAAATAGTTACTATTACTTAGTATTTCAAGAAGAATGTAACGGTCAGCGCAGTGACTTTCCGTGAGGATGGAACAGAAGTAGTAACTAATAGTTACTATTGTTAGAAGGGTGGAACACGCTCGATATGTAACAAGCGCTCGAGTACACGCTAGAAGTATATTAGGTACTCGGTTTCGGATAACAAGTTAAAACCTAAAGGTACTGGTTCGTCCACGCGATCTACTCAGGTTTAACCAGGTTAGAGTTGGAGTTGCGGGTTCAGGTCAGGGTTGCGCTAAACATACTACGCAGCTTCACTAATAAAGAAGCGACGATTGACTTATCACCTACCAAATTCTGGTTGTATCCAACGATTTGAATTTTCCCAAGAGCTGAATTCATATTCTTTCTTGAATAAATCCGCTTCCAAAGCTGAGGGCGCACACACTGATTCAAAGGAGGTGGGAGGTTTTTAAGCTTCTTCCATTCTTGGGGGTTATTCAACTTCGGCGTCCGCTGAATGTAGTGCAGAAGTTCCTCCATGAACAATCTGGAAATAAAATACACAAGTAGGCTAGAGGAGGGTTTTTGCAAGATAAAAAGCAAAGCTGGAATAACTTTCTGTTTGTTTCCATGCTAGTAAGCACAGTTGACATACGTTCAACAGAAATTTTGCTTTACAGAAAGTGAAGCAGACCTCATCGAATGAGTTTCCCGACGGCTTCACACAAAACGCGGCGGGAAGCTGAAAGATCGAGCAGAACAATCTAAATCATTAGTTAGTTTACAATAATAATACAACTGCATCAAAAGGCTTTCGCCTCTATAAATAATAGTTACTTTAGTAACATTCTAGTAGCTTCGGACGGTTTTCTCGAAAAAACAGAAATTAGAAAGCGATTCCTATCCTCATGTTTGTCTCGCAAAACCCTCCTTAGCATGCAATTAGGACTCCCCCCCCCCCCCAGCGACCGGATTTCAGACCTGAACGCGAAAATCCGCAAGCGTATCCGGACAATCGGAAGTCATTCTATACCACAGACATTGAGGATCTGATTTTAATCAATGACGGAGCTAGAGACTCGTCCACGGCAGCTCTAGTCTCATGCATGCAGTGGGAGCCGGAGGGACGGCACAGGGGAGCCGACCGGAAAATCCGGCCGCCGTATCTTCAGTGCATGTACGCATGAATGAATGTATTCCCCAAAAAGCCCTATGGGCCATAGCGGGACAAAATATAAAAGAAATAAGCACTCCAACTGCAATGTACCAGTCCAAATATTCAACACTCAACTCATAATTCTAATAACTAAATAACTATCAAACAAACTAATACCTATCCCTACCACAACATCAACCTACAATAAAAAGTTCACGGTGCTCCATGGCAACCTTCAATAATCTACCCAACTGACGCAACTCTTGGAACACTTTGCTACCCATCAAATCTTTCAGCGAACCCCTAGAACCTCCTTACCAAAAACTTCCCTCCTTTGATCCCCCAACTCACTACAAGAACAAACCAAGTGTTCCACATCTTCATCCATCTTTCCGCCAGATACACGAGGGGCATCAAATCTGGTACACCTCGGGTACACCCGTTCAGAAATACGACTAGAGCTTCTTTCGTGGTTAGAAATTTTGCCCCCCTCTGTATGGGATATAATTCAAGTTGAAATTAGAAACTAGAGTCATCTGTCATCCTTCAAGGCTACAGCGAAGAGATTTTTCCTTGCAAAAGAATAGTAATGATGCGTGGGTGTTTTTCGTAAACAGAGTCTTTGTTTTATATGTATGAGCCGTGTATGAATGGCATGTAGAATAATGTAAAAATAGTGTTACCACAATACGTAGCATATAGAAGACTGCCACCTGCGACCAACCAGCCTTTTGGGGCTTTCTTAGCAGGTGCTGCAATATGTTTTGTACGCATGTGTAAAACAAAATTTAACCTAATTTAATCGAATCTAATCTTCTTTGGAAATTTTCTTTAACTTCAACAGGTGACTTCCTTACTCACTCGCTGTGATAAGACTGGACTAGCGGTGAGTCATGGCAGTTCCTTAAAGGTCAAATGAAACACGGTGACTTTATTGCCTCGTACCGCCTCGTACTACCATGTGCTTTATCCTGTGAGCTATACCACAGCGGGCAGGTGTCTGTTGTACAAGGACACACAACGAATCACCTTATGTATCCAGGTATCAGTCACTTTGTTTCCCGTAGCAGTTTACCGGATTAAAGGTCGATTCTGGCGGTCTGATATCTCCGCGAGCTTATGCGCCGGCTATTCTTGCGACTTCGGCTAAAACCCGCTTCGCTTTCCACAGCTGTTCTCGCGTTCCGCTAGTTACCGCCAGCACTTGGAAAGCGAATCCACTTGGCACGTGGAAAGTGATTTGGGCAAATCAGCGAGAAGTTGTAAAGGTGCAACTGAGGCGCAGCGACATTCCTGTTTGTTCTTGCGCTTGGCGGATTCTCGCTTTGCTTTCCGGAAAGCGAATCCAGGAGATCGCCCTTAATATTCCTATACTACGGGGATAGTACTGGCAGAAAACGAAAGCATTAGACATAACAAAAATATCAACAGTTAAGGCTTTCAGGCAGAGATTTTAGGCCTCAGGACGGACCTTCCGAATATTCCCAAAGTCTGCAATTCCAATCAGAGGTTCTCACGGCAGCTCACCTTAGTAGCAACAGCGCCTCGTGGTCATCGGTACTAGTTACAACTCGGACACTAATTCTAACTTTACCCCACCAAAACCAAAATTTTCGCAGCGACCGCAAATTATAGGGCGAGTTCTCGTTTTTTTAGTTTTACAATACTGCAGAAAGATAAATACATATACAAGTACTGAACTTAAAGTTTAACAAAAGGAACATCTAGTTCCCGATCACTTATTCATTTAATTGGTAATCGATTTTCAAACAGTGGAATTTCCGTGTGATTTGTGGTACCTCTATGCACTTGTATTTTTGTTTTATGCCTTACGAGAAATATTTCTAAATTTTTTTGTTGTTCAGGTGCTAAGCAATCTTAACCAATCTCGCCACTGCCGACTAAAAAGCCACGTTTATGTTGAGATTAAATTTCCCGTTTCATAGTAGAATTTTCGCTGTGGGGATATTCTGAACGTCATAACTAGAATAGATAGTCGAAAATAAAAAAGCCTCTTTGCACAATCCAAATAATTCAGTGTATTCAATGAAATGACACAAAACTAAGTTGGCTTTTCAGTTGAACTTTAAAGAAAAAAACTGCCGTTCAGCTAGCATTTGAACCAAGGACTTTCCGTTTACAAGGCAACCACTCTACCAATTGAGCTACCGAGGGGCTTGTGAAAATAGTTCACAAACCATTTCAATAGTCAGATACAAGTTCGGCATGGGAACAGTGACCCCGCCCGAAGGCAAAATTCATCTAGTCAGTTCGCATCCCCATGTCACAGGAGGTAATAGATATTACATAGGTGGCATTTGCTCAAATAATGCATACAACGGCTATGTCAGCTACGATGCTTTGGCAGCGATGTTGGAAGATTGACAGCCTGACGAGGACCCTTGCCAAGAAGGGCCGAAATATTGCAGCCAAAGCATCGTAGCTGACATAAATATTCCTTGAGCCCAAGCTGACTTTGAAACATATATTCAAATAATGCATCTAACGGATACGTCAGCTTGGGCTCAAGGAATATTTACATAGATGACGCTTTAGACACGGGACTTTTACCATGACAAATAAACCTGAAATCATTTTAACTGAAATTAGAAGTCTAGAGGCGTAATCTTGCCGTTCCCGAGGACTCCTCGGGGAATCAAAGGGAACGGCGAGAATAGGGGGAGTCACTTCACGCGGACTCCGCGTATAGAAACAGCGAGAACACGGGGAATGCTTCCAGAATGGATTTTGTTGGAAAACAAAATTTGTAGTTGACAAAATTAGTCTAGATCCACTTTATTTTTGGTTTTCTCTATTCTGATTCTTTTTTAATTAATTTTACATTGCACCAACACCCGGAAAAATTGATTCCCCTCCGAATTTGAAAGGGAGTCCTTTTCGATGATGGTGATGATAATCGGAGCGTTCCCCGTCCGTGGGGACTCGCGAAAATACGGGGAGTGAGTCCCCTGGACATGCAAAAACGCGGGGACTGCTCAAGTGGAGTCCTCAGGGAACGGCGAGAATACGCCTTAGGACTCCAATGTCAGAGCCACGTAGACATACCAGGACACACATGGCGAGGCCTCGCGGTGTAACCAAGTAAAATTAAAGATATAATTTATATGGGGAAGACGCCCTTGGGATGGAAAAATTTAGAAGTAGGGAATTGAGAGGCAAAAACATTTAATTCAGATCCAAATTAGCAATAGATACCTCGGGAGAGGACACTGAAACTCAATCAGTCGTTCACTAGCGCTGGCTCCACTCAGTGTTGCCAGATTGGCGAATTTTAAACAAAACTGGCGGATTTTGTCAGAGACTGGCGTATATAATTTTGCAACTTGTGGGTGGCGTAAAACGTGGCTGTTTTTCTTTTTAACTGGCGTATTTTTGGCGTGATGCGAAAAATTGACTATCTTTACAAAAACCGACTGTTTTTAAAAAAAAAATCGACTATTTTTACGTAGTTATAATCATCACGACCGAAGGCCGGAATTTTTTTTTTTTGGGGGGGGGGGGTCTGTGTTACAGTCATTGGGAATTTGGAGGTGTAGATTTTTCTCGCGAATTTTTCAAAAGCCGTGGCTTATTTTTTAACGCGATCTGGCAACACTGTCTAAGCTAACCCAAATGTTCAGAATACAGCAACAAAAAATACAACATCCCCTGTTTCCTCGATGTGTGCACACCGCATCTTAGCTCCGCAACTTAGCTGTACTAGAACTTTATAAACCCAGAAGTTTGTCTTGCTTTGAAGGCCGAGAGCCGAGTCGGCGGCACTGCCAGTGCCTTCCTAGTGTTAGTTTGCTCTTGCCGAAATATGGCTCAGATAACATCAGCTGACGTATCCATTTTAAACAGTAAGCTACAGCTGCGTTCTTTGTCACGGGAGTTCTCACCGGTGGTCTCCGGTTATTATAATAAGGCGTTTTTGCATCCACCGGTGACTACTCAGCAGTCTTATAACCCGCTTTTGAACAAACCGGTGTCCGGTTTTATCTCACCGGTGCGGACTAACCAGAACCTGCTCGGGAGCCCGGCTTTACCGAGAAGTTAGCAAATTTTCGTCACTTGACGGTTTCGCGCAAAACCGAGAATTTAGGTCATTTTTGCACTCACTTTGTGACCACCCACCGGTGAACCAAAAAACACATTACAAGAGAAGAACCCGGTGGTAGAAAAACAGAGACAGCCCTGAGTGCAGCGAACGCAGCTAATAATGTGTATTATAGCCGGTCTTCACCTCCCGGAACTTCCGGAATCTGGGCTTCCAGATTATTCTTTGACGTGTTCTGTAAATTGCATCTGGAATATGAACCGGTCCAGATGTGTATCAAAATAATCGGGATAAAAGGGGCTTTTGAACTTCCACATTTCCCGAATTTTTAAGTATCGCAGAAGAAGTTAAAAAAAAAATCTCGGAAAATCTGGGTACCCACATTCCGGGAGGTGAACTCACCCTTACCCCCTCCAGCTCCGCCCACAGAGGGCGGAACTCGCCCCGACCCAAAACGGCATATTTTGACTTAAGCCGGTGCCCACAAGTACCATATAAATATGACTCACCTGCCAAGTTGTAGCGTTGGTTCAGTAGCAAAGACACTTCCATTAAAGCCCTTTTCCTCTGTAATGAAAGGCAGTGCCAGGATTGTTTGGTAATTGGATACCAAGATCACATCAATCTGAGAAAACGGTATGACAGACTCAACAGGGCTTCCAAATTCCATGCAGCCATCAATGAAAACACGACCTTGAGTTTCTTTTAGTTCCTGAAAAAATTAAGTAAAAGCTGGCATCATGACTTGATGTGCAACGAAAGAAAATGTATGTGCAAAAGTTGATATACACAAAAGCCTGAAAACCTACAAGTATGTAAGTTTAATTGCATGTATGTGGATTACAGCTGAAATGGCGGCACAAGGGGATGACTATTGAAACACAGAATCTTTGTATAATTAATGGAAAAGCTATAGGCCTACTGACCAAGTAAGTTTCGTGGTAAGTCTATTGCTAACTTGGCATAGCTCCAGATTAGATTATTTTAGATTTCATATTATTTATTTACAAACAAAAAATAATACACTTCCTGGAACAAACTCTGTCCGCCTAAAAAAAGGCCATGCGACCCATGGGAACGAACACGAGTTAAGATTCAATACGGATATTTAACGAGTCTTAAGAAAATACATTTCAGAGATATTTATAGGCAAATAATTTAAAAAAGCAGCCAGTAAATGGTAAGAATAAAACCAAACAAACCACTCAGCTGTTCAATCGCCATTAGGGAACAATGACTCGACAGTCAAACTTTCATTAATTCACGCATTATCACTGCAGTGGATGAAATGGTACTGGACAGTACTCGAATGGCACTCGACTGGATAGTAGTCTACAGCATAAGCAAGGTTATTTGTCATGCTTAGTATACTATTATTTTGCCCTCTTTCACTGATTTTGTGTTCACACAATATCTGCAGAGGATAGTTCGGTACCATTTTCACCTACTTGCACACATCATTTGTCTTGACTAACAATATAACCCTGCAGCTTAAAATCCTGCAAGCACCTGATCGGGAATGTTTTCTTTCCTGTGAATGCAATATAAAACTATCAAAAGTAACATATCTTACTGGACATTCGCCAGCTTCAGAGCTTGACCATGAGGAAAAGACTCCTTTTTGAGGTGGCACCAAGTACAGTGGGACAAAGTTCAGGGTCGTTGACATCTCTAAGGGACAATCCACCATAATGCAGACCCCTTGCATTTGGACAACATAGCATGGCCGGTAGGATGATCCACCAATGTTAAACTAGAAAAGAATAATACTGAGACTGAGATGTACCAAGGTTTCAAGAACACAGAAAAAATTGTGTATCAAAGGAAGGCTGCAGTTTGACTATGCTCCAATTAGTAACAAATTGTGCTTGCAGCCAAGCAACAGCCAGGCAACCAAGCAAATTCACAGGTCTATTAGATGAACAGACAGCAAATTTATGTTTGCTATCAGCTACTACATCTCCCAGAAAAGAAGCTTTATTCAGTTTAACCCCCCTGCGCTGGATTATTACCAAAACTTTTGGATTATTCCAGTTTATTAAATCTTATTTCAACAAAAATCTTGACACTTCTCTCAGCGCGCATCCCCAGCATACTAACAATCAAACAATATTCATTTCACTCACAGTCATCGCACACCCCGGGGGCAAACGATGTAATACAGCATCCGCTACACCTAGTCAACTTGAGCTAAATGCCGGTAAGAAATGAACGTAATGAGCGTGTTCCACCCTCGTACCAATAACTATTAGTTACTATTTCCGTTCCAACCTCACCAAAAGTTACTACGCTGACCGTTCCAACCTTCTCGAAATAGTAACTAATAGTAACTATTTGCTTACCACGCTCGGGAGCGTAGTAAGCGTAGTAACTACTGATCTCTGAATCGTGATTGGTCGGATTCGCCAATGGTATGATATTCTGCGGGAAAACAGAAAAGTCGTTCCAGCCTTGACGGAAAAAGCCCGAATTCGTGACGTAGTAATTACGGTAAGTAGGATGGAACACGCTCAATATAGCATCCCTAACACCCCCAAAGTACAGAGTAAAGGACGATTCTGACGATTTGGACAGATCTGCGAGTTTATGCTGTTGCGACTTCGGAGCCTCGTTTTTGTTGCAATAGCGCTGCCGCATCGCTGCTGCAGCACTTCTTTGCTTTTGCATAATATGCGTTTTTGGATCCGCGAACAACTTGACTAAACATAATCTAATCTAACTGCATGATCAGCTGAAATTTCTGTTTAGGTGATAAACCTATTTTAGCACTTCTCTGCAAGGGTTTTCTTTAGGGTGTAATTAGGAAGTGGGAATTCAATCAATCATCCATCCAACTGCATGGTAAGAATCCAAGCTATGGCATGAAGTAGACCCTTTCCAAGACGCAGCCAAGATGAGAGAAATATTGCTGGAATTTCAAACCAATTGGCACCATCACCAAACAAGCATTAAAGTACGTTCAAATAGAGTGCTATGGACAAACAAAGGTCAAACTGAGGCCATATGCTGTTATACTGTAATAACAGTCTCATGTTTTGCCAAAAGAGATCAAGCAGTCCTACACAATTCTACATTTTGTATTCTTACCATTTCCCAAGGTCTGGGCATTATTCAGAAACAGCTTGTGCAAAAACGGGACAATGAACCAAGGCCTTGGTAGATTGGTGACAAAAAACACCAGTAATACGCAGTGGCAAAACTATGCCCCCCCCCCCCCCCAAGAAAATTCTTCCTATTTCCGTTTCTGGTACCGTAAAGGCTCCTTTGATAAACCGGGAAACTCATTGTCGGTAAAGCGGCAGTGTTTCTCGTGCAATCACGAAACTTTTTCTCGAGAAATAGGCAGTGTTTGCTGTACAATCAGGAAACCTTTTGTCGGGAATCGACAGTGTTTGTCGGTGTGGATTCCGTTTCTGGTACCGACAAGAGCTATGTCGGGAAATGAGGAAACTTCATATTAGGAAGTCGGCTCCGGGCAAATAGTTTTCTTGCTTCGTCTGTTCATCGTTGTCAGAAGCTCACACGAACTACTTACATTCGAGTGACCCTGCTTCTCTCCAATGACTGGAAAAAGCCTTCTCGGTAAATCGGAAGCACCGACAAACCCGCTTGTCCTTCTTGTTCGTGGACCTGACGAAAGCTTTGTCGGTAAAGCCGATGATCTGAAAAGCTTTGTCGGCAGATTATGATCCCTCATTTCATTTACTGGCGATTTTCCGAGTCGGTCACAGGAAAAAGCCCGATGCTTCGCAGGAATTCTGTGTTTTCGTTCCATTTCTGGTATCGACAAAAGCCTTCTCGGAAAATTAAGCCGATGATCGGCCAAATCCTTGTCGAATCGAGATCCTCCTTTCATTGTTTTTCTTTTCCGCAGTGATTGGGAAACGTCTTGTCGGTAAATGTGGAACACTCTTCCATTTCCTTCCGTACGGTACTCGACAAATTTTTTTTTTTTGTAAATGAGTACGGTAAATGTGGAACACTTATCGGTGCGACGACTTTTTTTTTGTGGTGACAGGAAAAGCCTCGCCTTGAAGTCGGTAAACCTTTTGGGTAAAAGCACTGACCAATACTTTCTCGTTCCGTTCCTTGTCAGTACGTCAAGCGCACCGGCAAACTTTTCTTGTGTCATTTGTTTGTTTGACCCACTAACTGCCCATTTTTGGTTGAAATGCCTGCACACCATGTGATCGGAAAAAGCCTTGTCGGCAAATCAGGTAAAAATAGTTGATTTTTTCTTGGAAATTGTCGATTTTTCTTAGAAATAGCCGGTTTTTTAACGCGCGGAAATTCAAATTCAAAACAACACGTTGGTATAAATCTGAATAAGGCGTTTTACCCTTGGCAAGGCTCTTCCAATAGCGGGGGACTCCATGGTGAGTTGTCCACATTGCGATCATTTGGACACCAAATACTTTGAAAAGAGATGTCGTTCAACCCCCTAACACCGAAAGTAGGAATCTGGGCAAAAAAAAAAAACCAACGCCCACTCCAAAGAAAAGGAAAGGGCTCGATCTACCCACAATAAATGCCAGACCCTGCTCCAACCCCATCTGTACCTGCGTACACAGTGGTGAAAATTGCAAAGAAGGATGGATAGCCACTGAAGGATGTTGTAATATTGGCAGTTAGGAGGACTATCTACCCAGGTGTGAAGTCTAATTTTGAAATCGAACTACTCCGCGATAGAACTGCTGAGTTGTTCTGCATGGAACATCAGCAGCTGTTCTACTCGTCCAGAACGCTAACAGAGTACTCAGTGCAGGAGCACCCCTCGCTGCAGCCAACACCTCAAAGGAAAAGAAGTCCCAGTACGTCCTGTACGGGTTGGACCTCTCCCTGGAAGAATCAGAAATTAAAAAAGACCTCATTGATGCATCAGGCAAAGCTTTGGCCATCCATACAGTAACAAGGTTGAAAGTCAGGAAAGAGGGCGGACATATCAACCGAGCAAATCAGTCCTGATATCACTCCCAAATGAAGTCAGAACAAACAGCTACACGTATGTATGGACAAATGATCAACTTTAAAACCTACAAACCTGAACCTCTGCAACGCCAAAGATGCCTAACCCACGGACACACCCTCAACTGGTGCAGCCAAACAACTCCGTCCACCAAAACATGCGGAAACCGACCACAGCACAGAAAACTGTACAGCATCCCACCCATCCTCCCACTGCAGGAGCAACAGCTACTCCTCACTGGAGAAAAACAAGTTGCCAGCCCATGAGAGAAGAGCAGAAATCCTACGCATCTCTACCAAGCTGAATCTCTCCCACTCAGTAGTAGCTGTGAAAATGCCCGCACAAACCAAGAAAGTGCTGACAAGCGGCAAAAATCCTGCAAGAACAAACCGCCCCAACCCTACCACCCAGCCAACATCGAGTACCCCTCAGATGGCTACCAGGAACCAAAACCCAAAACAAGAGGACAACCCATCCACCCATCCCCGGAATAAGCCAAATTTATCAGCCGTCAACATCAGACGGACCCAACTCCAACGATCAACCATCCCCGACTCAAACGAGGATCTGAAGAACGAGCTTAAAAAAATATCAACATACCTCACTCTAGCCCACCTCATCTCAACAAGCCATTACCCAGAAAATATAAAGACAAGCTTCACTAGGCAAGCCATCCAAACCTTCCTAGGAGCTGAAACATGGAAAAACGCTCACGCGACAGAGGAGAGGGGGGCAGGTTCGTTACGGTTTTGCTTTCTGCATACCAAGATTTTGTTTTAGGGTCTGTTGATTCTTTTTTTGTTCGACTGTGTAGAATCATGTCTTAGCTGTTATTGTTACTTTGTAGGATCTTTTTACCTGTCACGTTTTCTTTCCAAATCTTATTTTCCTATTAGCTACTTTTGTCCGGACCTGTCCCCAGACTGTGGGCAGGTTCGGACATGGCTGGGGCAGTTCCGGGCATCATTTTTGTTTAACCCAGGAAGGACTTTCAAGAAGGTTGCATACACATTTTTTCATTTGCTTTGGCTGCCTCAATTCAATTTCGTTCATTTGCTTCCATTTGCACAAGTATACCGTCACTTTATCAACATCTGTTATTATCATCCGGATATGCTGTTACCGCCGGGTCTGAATATGACTTGTTTATAAATATAAATATAAATAAGACAAATCACCATAGAATATACTGAATAGTTCTGGCATCAAAAAATTACCAAATAATGTTGGTAAATAATCTTGCCAAATTTCTGATAAGTACCACTTGCAATTATACTGAATCCCGATCATCATACCAAATGGATATGTACCAATAGTCTATTTGGGATTCTGTATAACTAACGAATCCCTGTGAATATACCAGATACTTCTGCGAGAAAAAAATACAGTAGAGGTATGCTTATTTAAAGCAGGGGTGTCACAACTAGAGGGGGAAGAGGGCCCCCCCCCCCTAAATGTTGTCGCCCAGTCGGTAAAAAATACCTTTTTTTTCAGTCAATTTTTTTCTTGGAAACAGTGATTTTAGATCAGTCGGTTCCTCATAAAAGTAGTCGATTTTTTCTTAAAAATAGTAGTTTTTCTTAAAATCAGCAGATTTTTCATCAACACATTCGTTTTTTCTCAATAATAGTCATTTTTATCTGCAAAAACAGTCAGTAAAAATTATCCACCAGTCAGTAAATACCTTGCCCCTGCCAAACATTCTGGCTTATAACGCCTCTGATGTGAAGGTCTGCTAACAGTGAATGATCGCCAAAGAAACAAGACCAAAGGTATCGATGGGATCCCAAAAGCTAAGATTTGATCCAGACAATTCGGTCTTGTCTTCGCCAGGCTAATCATCAGGGAAAACCGAGTTCAGATATTCTATCTACCTATCTATACCTCTATAAGCCATATCTATTTTGACGATATTGACCGAAACTTCCTGCTTTACTACTGCCAAATTTGCGGTTTCGCCCGAATTCCGAGCGAACTACTAGTCCAGCAAAAAAAGAAAAATTCAGAAACGAAGCCGGCGTATCTCCTTATCCCTATAAAGAAATCTAATCAACTTTAAATAAAATTTTGACTTAAACAAATGCGGGTACAACCGGATTCCGGACTAATAATATGTCCAGGTAAAAATTATCATTATATACAGACTCAGCATCTCTTCTTACCCCTAAATATACCATCTAATCAACTTCAGATAAAGCTTTAACATATTTTCCGGTTTTGGCCGGATTACAGGCGAACTAGTTGTCCGGCAAGAAAATGGTTTTCACCATCGGGTTCAGCATGTCTTCTTACCCATAAATCAAACATTTAATCAACTTCAAATGAAATTGTTACTTTTAACCAACTTTCCGGTTTTGGCCGGATTCCGGACGATCTGCTTGTCCGGCAACAAAATGATTTTCACCATCATGCTCATCATGTCTTCTTACCCCTAAATCACACATTTAATCAACTTCAAATGAAACTTTTACTTTTAACCAACTTTCCGGTTTTTGCCGGATTCCGGACGAACTACTCGTCCAGCGAGAAAATGTTTTTCACCATCGTGCTCAGCATGTCTTCTTATCCCTAAATCAAACATATAATCAACTTCAAATGAAACCTCTACTTTTAACAAACTTTCCGGTTTTTGCCGGATTCCGGACGAACTACTTGTCCGGCGAGAAAATGATTGTCACCATCGTGCTTATCATGTCTTCTTACCCCATAATCGACTATCACATAGCTGTTAAAAAATATTTTGTTTGTCCCTTAAATTGAACCCCCTCCCCCATCCCCAAATATAGGGCTACAAAGCCCATCTACGAACTCGACCTTACCCTTGACCCAAATAATCCTCATAGCAAGTTTCATCAAAATATCTCATTCCCTTCGAGAGTTATAGTGCTTACAGACGGACGGACAGACGGACGGACAACTTTTGCGATGTCATAGGTATCCCTCCACTTACGTTTTGGGATCCCAAAAACTAAAACCCAAACCAGGCATTTTTTACTATAAATACTTATAATAACCAATCACACTTTTGTCACTTTGAATATTTTGCTAGTTCACGGCTGATAGTAACTCTATTGACACCTTTGGCTTATGGTGAAGATGGCAGTCAGAACCTGCAGATGCCTCCAAAATAATAAGGAGCTTTCTGGTAAATTCAAAATCAAAGAAAGTTAATTGAATTTGTACTTCAAGTTTGTGCCAGGATAAACCTGGAATAGTTGGCTCTTAGCTGATATCAAGTTTGTTATTTTCTTTTCCATTTTACTTTTGTATATGCAAGTAATAAAGCCAAAGTAGTGGAAAAGTTAAAATAGTGTTCAAATAAGCATACCTCTACTCTACTGACCGAGGCCAAAAATTTTACAGAATCTCAAAAGTTGGGAGGGTGCTGCACCCCCACACGCCCTTCCTGATGAAAAATCTATCTCAAAATAGTACTATGAAGTAGTACGAAAAAGTAGCATGCAGTACTAACGATGCTACCACATGCTTCTAGCCTACTTCAAGTCTACCGGATGCTACTATGGCAAGGCAGGATGCTACTGGATACTACTACATAAGATTGGATCAGTCTGAGGCACATTAAATGATAGTATTCTTTGCTATTACATAGTATTACATGCAACATTTTCGTACCACTACCATACTACTACGCCGGCTACAAATTTTTCATCGGGTTTTCATCCCTTGCAAAACCCCTGGTGCCAGCTGCTGACTTGTTTATGGCCTGATCATGGCTGGATGATCACAATCATGGCCAGCACCAGTCAGGCACCAGTAGGCTATATTAATTTTCATACTATTCTATCGACACAACACACTAACACAACTGTAAACAACATTAAATGTTTAAAACAGATTATTCATCACCATGCAACAGTTTTCTTACAACTTTCATTTTGTCTGTTCCTGTTGTGTTCTGTTCACTCTAGGTCAAGAGGTCGCGTCTCCAGGTTCTGTGCAATGCTTCTTGTCTTAGTCGACTTTCTCTGTAGCTGACTTTTGATGGTCTTTGATGATGTGCATAATTTCGGTCACCTTAAAACTGTTTCAAGCAAACATGTCAGTTTCGGACCCACATTAGTTTCAATGTTCAAAAGTGGCGCCTAAAGTTTTACAAGCAGCCGAGAGCGTGTTCCACCCTTCTGACAATAGTAACTATTAGTTACTATTTCCGTTCTACCCTCAAACTATTTACTTACCATGCTTGGGAGCGTAGTGAGCGTGGTAACTACACATCTCTGTAACGTGATTGGTGGATTCACACGTGGCATAATATTCTGCTTGAAAAATAGGAAAATCGTTTCTTTCTTGACGCCAAAAGACAGACCGTGACGTTATGCATAGTCACTACAGTAAGTAGGGTGGACCACGCTCTGAGGTTTTCTGAGAAATGTAATATAGAACTTTTCTCCGAGCCTTCTCCGAGCTGATAGATTCTTGCTCGGTGTTTGTGCAGTCAGGTAAAAGTGTGTTGCAGACAAGATTGGTGGTACAGGTCAAAGCACCAATCACAAGACCAAAAGTTTCGATAGGATCCCAAAGACTATTTTATATTTGACAGTTTAAAACGGATACGTCAGCTGAATTTTATTAGAGCAACATTTCGGCCCTTTTTGGCAAGGGTCCTCTTCAGGCTCGACCTTCTCAAGTTGGAAAACGAACTTGTAGTTTTACTCAACAGTTGAACTTGAAAAGCCAGGCTTTAAATTCCGGATTCAAATATGTCCGAGACTTCCGCATATTGAAGCCAACCCTTCCAGATTTGCCTAAATATTTCTTCAGCCCAAGCTGACTGCGAATCATATTTGATAGTGCAAAACGGATACGTCAGCTGAATTTTATTAGAGTTATATTTTGGCCCGTCTTGGCAAGGGTCCTCTTCAGCTCAACGCCGCTCAAGTGCAAGGATCCTCTTCAGGCTCAACGCAGCTCAAGTTGGAAAAACTAACTTGTGGGATAACCTAACCAAACTTCCAACTTGAGCGGCGTTAAGCCTGAAGAGGACCCTTGCAAAAAAGGGCCGAAATATAGCTGTCATAAAATTCAGCTGACGTATCCGTTTTCCACTATCAGATTTGCATGATAATGATAATAGCTACGGCTAATTTTGCTTTTCTTCGGCGGAGAGAACTTGAGTCGGGGACGGCGTGCCGATTTTTTTTTTTTTGGTGGCGCGCCGTCGGAAAGTTATCGGCGGCGCGCAGCTGATTTATCGGTGTTTGCTCTATTTTTAGCATGTCCTAGTTATTTTTCAATTTTCCCACCAATTTCTACAGTTTTTCCACCACAAATCATCAGCGTTGTTATGGTACTTGCAGTCTTCGATTCAAGTGTCGTATAGCGATGGTAGTGGTGATCCATCTGTCTTCACTTTTCTGTACATTCACTACACGTGAGCTAAAACGATGACACTTGACATGCTTATGAAGGACTCGACTGAATACTCAGCGAAACCATGTTTTTACGGATTACACTTAGTCATTCATGTGGGGGTGGAGAGAAGGGGAATGCGGAAACTTGTGACCCGCATGACGCGATTCAAAGGAGCAGAGCAATATTCAATTTATATGTTCGAACCGCATCTCACCACGGAGGGCGAGGAGGGTACTTTGGAATATGTTTTGCAATGGTACATGGGGATTCCATATTTGGAACATGCGAACAAGTTTGGAACATTCGTTGCAAAGGAATATAGGGATTGGGATGAAACTTGGACGGTACAAAGATCGTGGGCCGAAGATCTGTGATTTTGAAGTCCGGACCGAATCCGACCTCGGTGCGGGGAGCTGGAAGGGGCGTGCCTTAAATGTTCCGGAAGTACCTCGATTCGGAAGAAACTTGATTATTGATAAAAGCATATGCACTAGATACGACATCAAGTTTTCCGAATCACATCCGACTTCGGTGGGGGGGGGAGAGGGAGGCTCTGAAATCCTTGAACATGCGTAGCGTCCAAAGGTCATGGAACCTAGATATGTTATTTTGAGGACCAGACCGGAACCGGTCTCATCGGAGGGAGTTGGGTGTCATCGTTTGCGAACTATGTTCCTGACTGTTTTCCCGATGCAGGCGGATCAGAAGGTCCCCGATTCCTCTCCCACCACTCACACACGGATGGTCGGATCCGGAAAAGAGAATTTCGTGGAGTATCATTCGGGTCCTTTATCGTCCTTCATAATCCTAGCTTATGTGGAAATGCCGGAACTAGCAAAGTGAGACATAAGGACCGTTCAAGCTTACGTTTAAGGCGCAGAATTTCTGAATAATACGTGCTATCCGCGAATATGTGTGGTAAACTTTCATCCTGCCAAGGCTTGCTGTGGTAAAAATTAACAGGAACAGGTTCTATTATGTGTGTTAAAAATTATACATGACCAATCACAGAAATGCATTTCCATCGCATGACTACTGAAGAAGAAAGAGAAAAACGTTTAAGGAGAGATATTTGTAATATAAATGGAGCTGAATGAGCTCCTTGAATGAGAGTCAGTCGTATTAAAATATCTTACTAATTGTGTTTACAAGCTTTTACTTTATCTGGAATAATAAGAGCAATCCTGGCAGGCTCAAAACTATATTGAGAAATACGCACTAGTCAAATCCAACAGACACGTAGCAACAAATATTATGCTGGATTGTTAAAAACCGGTAGAGGCTTATCTAAAATTCCGCATGAAAGTCATCAGAGGTTATGTTCTCTCGGGCAAACTCTTGGGATTCATTAGGCGTTTTTCCGCGACAATCCCGGATTGTAATCCTAGATAACTGATTCATCAGAGAAACAATCGGACGATCTTACTCCTTTGCCAGATTCTCGAATCGACAATCCAAGCACGAATCCGGATTGTCAGATTGTCACAGAAAACGATTTTTCATAATCTGGATCTGGATTGTCAGAGAAAACGTATTTTCGAGAATCCGGATTGTGAATCGTCAATCTGGATTGTCACGGAAAAACGCCTATTGTCAGGCTTAAAGGCTCTGTTTCGAAAATCTGTGCATACGTGTTCCAAACGTTGGCGAGCGGCGTACAACTTGATTTTCAAGTTGAACGGCTGCAGAGGATAACGCTTACAAGGCGAAGTATTTTTATTCGTGTTACAACATAAGCGTGAACGGTCCTATAGGGACAGACGGACCGACGAAGAGACATCATGGGGGGGGGGGGGGGTCTCAAGTAATTGAGGATTTCTAGGGAATTTGGAATCCTCCAACAATCAAGCCGATTTCAAGGGAATTTCAAACTTTTGCCAACATTTAGTGAAATTACGGCACCGTCAATAAGGAATGAAAAGTTTCACCGCCCTAGCTTGTCCGGAAGTGTCTGAACTACAGCGAAAGCTGGACAGAGTGACCAAATGAAAGGCCGCACAAACGCTATTTGGCGCTTTCTTTACGCGGTTTGGAGCCAACATACAATTTTCGGTAGAAATTGTCATTCCTGCGCTGCCACCACAGCGGAACAATATTTCGGTTAGTGCACTTGCTGATGACAACAAGAGCTGAAAGCTCATATGGCACTTGTAAAAATAGTTCGCACGTTTGTCAAACATGGTTTGCAGTTGTCAAGGCTGGATCTCACTCCCGTTATTTCTTTCATCAGGAGACGGCTTGATCTAGTAGCTCTGAAATGGTTATTCCGCTCGTTGACAACCGTTTCAGAAGAGAAGTTTTGTCGTACTCTTGTTCCAATTTGCGTATAGTTCAATCGATGGTAGAAGCAAATACTCTAGCTGCGATCATTCTGTGTCCGAACTGGATCTGACCAAAGTAGTTGGAAGGATTTTCACGAGATTTCCAGCGGCCGTCTTCGAGCTCCGCACGTCGTTATCGGAATTCGTCCGGACTTGAAGAGAGATCTGAGTCATTAGCTCTTGCCACTTGTCAAGTTCTATCCACATCCGATATCGAAAGTTATTCATGCCACTAGATTACGGATTCAATATCCCTCTATCTCCACGATGATCGAATCGGTGAATGTGACTATTTCCAAGTCAATTTGGTCCAGTCCCTAATCCGACTGCATAGTTTCCTCGTCATAGATAATCTGGAAGTATCCCAAGTCGTGATCAGAATTCAGAATTCAATTTCTTCAGTCTTTTGCCCGACCCGACAAATGTTTGCAGGATTTCATTCTTGCGTAAAAAGAACCCAATGTGCCGACGAGTCGACCGACGCCCGACAAAAACATAAAAAATGTATTTCTTCTGGATTCCTTATGTATAAAAAAAAACCGATGAGCCGGTGAGAATACCAAGACACGACAAAAGCATGTAGAATTCGAGTTCTTCAGTGTTTTGCCCGACAAATATTTGCAGGGTTTCATTTCTTGCGTATAAAAAAAACCCGATGTGCCGACGAGTCGACCGACACCTGACAAAAGCATGCACAATCTTATTTCTTTTGTGTTAACCGGCGAAAGTACTTTCTCAAGACCTTTGGGGGGGGGTAGTCCCTCCTCCCCCTCCATAGTGACACACCTGCCCTTAGCTAGATTTACTGTGTCTCTCTATCTAACTAATCCTTCCATTCGCTTTCATTTCCTCGCTTCCCGTGTCATTTTCATCCACCATAATGACACTGCGCAAATTTTTGCGTTCTCCTTGTTTGACTCTCTTTGAGCCTCAGCGGGTTCCCCCTTCTCTGAGGAGCATATTGGGGCTCCTCTGAGGAGCATATTGGTGCTCCTCAGATTGTGCATGTTGCTTCAAACGACCTAGAACCGATCAATTACAAGTCCACTGCAAATTGCAAGGCATATTACACTATACATTTTAATTGGAAATAATACATTTATGAAGCAACCGGTCCCATGTTCGATCTTTCCTGCTTATAAGAAATGTTCCCACATGTGTAATGCACAGTCTTAAAGTTTAACTGAAAAGCCAATTTATTTTTGGATCATTTAACTGAATACACTGCATTTTTTAGATTGTGTTAAGGGATTTTTTTTATTTGTCACTATTTGCTCTAGAACGACGTCAGAATATCTACGGTCGTCCTCACAGTGCAAATTTCTACTATGACGCATAAAAATTTAATCTTAATGCATACGCTGCTTTTCGGTAGCCAGTGGTCACCTTACGGAAGGTAGCTCACTGCGTGAACATTTTTTTTTTGTAAATTGTTAGATACACAGATACAAGCGAATAGAGCACACAAATGAGACAAGGAAGTTCCACTATTTGAAGACAGATTATTCGTGAATAGCGGTGCAACAAAGTAACGCATTTTCGCCGGGTTTTCAAGCTTCTGTAAGTGAACAAGTGATGGGTAACTAGATTGGCCTATCCAAGACCTTTTCATATAAGCTTTAAGTTGTTTTACCTCGATCATGCACTTGAAGATCGAGGTGAACCCGTGGGGACGTTTTGCCATGAGGATGTTTTGTTACGGGGACGTTTCACCGGGGATGTTTTGTCATGGGGACCCCACCGTGCTCGGGTCCAGTGGAGCCGAGCACGGTGGGGGGTGGGGATAACGGAATTCCCGAAATATGGTCAGATACGAGTGAAACTTGATAGGCGTTATCAGAAGATCCTTTAGATGGTCCATTCATGAGTCTGAACCAGCTTAGGCCGCGACAGGGGGAGTTGGCGGGAGTACCAGAAATAGTGTGTCATGTCTAGTGATCAAAACTAGTTGATCTAAGCTTGGAAGGTAAAACGTTCATTTGCCATAGTTAGATGACCCGAGGCGGTGCCGGAAATGCTCAGAGTCGAAGGAAATTAGATATCCTATTTCCAGGACCAAACTTAGGGAAGTTGAAGGGGGTATTTTGTGGTTGTGACGTTCTCATCGACTTTCTTCCAGCACCTACTCGTAACAAGTGCCATATGAGCTCGTAGCTCTTGTTCTCAGAATCATTCACAATATTTAATTTTAACTCACTAGATACTGAGCAACTGTCCGTGTTGCTTCTATGTTGCCGCTAGCTTTTGGACAGTGAAACTTTCGAGGTCCTAAACCATAACAGTTGCATTTTTGCAGATACCATGGTATCTTTTACCACGGTAACTGGATCTGCAATTAGTCATTTTTTCAGTTACCGTGGTATCTGAAACACGGTCGCTCTGCAAAAGCAACTATTGCTGAAATTGCACTTTTCGAAGTCATCCCAAAAGAAAAAGACCAAAGGTTTCGATGGGATCCCAAAAATCTAACATTTGATTCCAACCATTGGGTCATGTCTTCGCCTTTCAGTCTTCGCCATTCAGTCTCCGCCAGATTCCTTGAATATTTTTACTGTGAAAACAAAATTCAAAATGGATTCAGCATGTCTCCTAGCCTGATACCGAATCTCCAACAGATTTCAGAAACAACTTTGAGCTTCAACCAAATACAGCCGAAATTGTGATGAACCATTTGTCCAGCAAGAAAACTAAGTTCACATATGGATTCAGCGGACCTCCTTACGCCCCCAATGAATATCTTATTGGCTTATAATAAATGCATGTTTCTACCGTAAATTTACCGCCTCTAAAGATAGGACTAAAGGACTCATCTACGAACTTGACCTGTACTTTACCAGTGAATCCTCATTGAACAACATCCTCGCTTGAACAACATATTTCCTCGTCTGAACATTATAGGTCAACCCTTTCGACCGTCGATTACACTAGATCTCTCCGACGTCGATAGAATAAACAAAGAAATGTCGTAATCCACGCTCAGAGCTATACTGGTCTGAGAATAAAGGGGAAGGAACTGCTGTAGCCGAGAATATGTTTGTTTCCTGGGGGATTTTAATGCCAATTACGGTGCTGAAACTGTTTTTAGCCGTGAGCTTAAGGCAGTTATAGCCGAGAATGATCTGGTTTGCTGTGACGAAGTGGCTTTGGAGCCATCGACTTTCACGTATATGAGCCCTTCAGGCCATACGTCATGGATTGACCACGTTGTGTGTTCGAGTTCTTTTAGTAGTACTATTAGGCCTATTTCTGTTAGATATGATATATTTGGTTCAGACCATTTCCCCCTTGTTTTTGAGTCATCTTGTGTTGTTCGTGCTGTGGACCCGTTGTGTGCAGATCCGCCACCCCCTAGTCCGCCTGCTGTGGATTGGGAGCGTGCGAGTGCGTCTCAGCTTATGGCATATGGTGCGGAAGTTGAGAAGCGTATCCTTGCTCTGGACATCAATGCTATTTACCATTGTACTCTTCCTTACTGTACTAACCCTTCTCATACTAACGGTTTGGGGTTGCTTTACTATACACTGGTTTCGATTCTTATTGTAAGTGCGTGCCATACTCTACCACTTCGTGTAGGTAGTACTAACAAGAAAAGGTTTGGGATGAATATTATTCCTGGTTGGAATAATCATGTGCGCCCTCATTACGAAGCTGCGAAAAATGCTTTGCTTTTGTGGGTTGCTAATGGCAGACCTCTTGGGGGTGTGTTTGATTCTGCGAGGAGAATTCTTCACGGGAGGTTCCGGAGTGCCCTTCGGTGGTGCAAAAAGAATACAGAGAGTCTAAGAACTTCGGCTCTGGCCAGCAGTTTTAGTTCACTTAATTTCCGTGATTTTTGGAAAAAAGTTGCTAAATCTAAAAATGCTGGTCCTCAGAAAATGTCTGATAGAGTTGGTTCAGCGACTGGGCCCAAAGATATAGCGGAGCTATGGCGGGGTCACTATAGCACTGTTTTCTCGTCAGTTGCTTCTGATCCTAAAGCAGCGAGTGCAAGGTCCTTTTCCAAACCATGGACTGATCCTGTTAAGCAGCTGATTACGGCAGAGTCTGTGGCTCGGTCGTTGTCTGGGCTTTCAGGCAGTAAGTCCGGTGGCCTTGATGGGGTGACGACTAATCATGTTAAGCATGGTGGTCCGACCCTGATTTGTCTGTTGACACTGCTGTTCAATGGGTTCCTTAACCACAGCTACGTCCCAGATTCCCTTACTGAGGTGTGCCTGGTTCCAATTCCGAAGTCGAATACCGGAGACATGACATCGTTAAGTAATTACAGACCGATTGCTATGGCGGCTGTTATTTCGAAAATTTTCGAAAAATGTCTCTTTTCTTTGATTTCATCCCAGATTAATTCGTCGCATTATCAATTTGGGTTCAAAGAAGGGTCTTCGACGGAGTTTTGTGTGTTCATTCTCAAATCTGTCGTGCAGTATTTCTGGCTTTTTTCAAGTCCTGTGTTTGCGTGCTTCATTGACGCAAAGGCAGCTTTCGACAGAGTGAACCTTGAGAAGCTCCTGGATAAAATGGACACAAAGGGAGTTGACCGTCGTGTCATTGGAACTCTTGAACATTGGTTCGATGTACAGCGTTTCAGAATAAAATGGAGTGGTTACTTCAGCATGCCATTCCCTGTTCTGAATGGTGTACGGCAAGGTGGGGTCCTCTCTCCGTTGCTGTATAACCTATATGTGGATGGTCTCAACCTGCGTTTGGCTCAAACTAAGGTTGGTTGTTTCATTGGAGGTGTTTGCTTTAATAACCTGAGTTATGCTGATGACCTGGTTATTTTAGCTCCTACAGTGGCTGCACTAAACCATCTACTTTCAATTTGTGATGAGTTGCGTCAGCTAATGATATCGTGTTTAACACGGCCAAGACCCAGTGTATGGCGTTCATTCCTCGCGGGACCCCTCTGAAACACATCCCTATGGCATTGCTTTCTGGAGTGTCGCTGTCTTTCGTTGAGTCCTACAAATATCTTGGATTCACGGTGGCTCCCTCCCTGAGTGACGAGCTCCATGTTAAAGCACTTTCACGTTCGCTGTGCTGCAGGGCTAACTTACTTATTCGTAAGTTCGGGAAATGCGACCCTGCCGTGAGGTGTTTTCTTTTCAGAGCTTATTGCACCCCGTTGTACGGTCTTGCTTTTGTGCAATCTGTATCTGTTAAGTGTGAGAACTCTCTTCGGGTTCTGTATAACAATTCTTTTCGGTGGCTTCTTGGTCTTTCCCTTAACTGTAGTGCTTCCGGAATGTTTGTTGGTGGTGGCCTCCCTTCTTTTCCTGAACTTCGTAGGAGATCATCTCTTTCGATCCAGACAAGGATTCTTGCTTCGGACAATCCGCTCCTTCGGGTGCTTTCGGGGCCGCTTTTTCGGCTATCTCTGCCACTTTGGCGGACATGGTCTGGTGAGATCTATACACAACGAACCTGATGCTCAAGCACCTTTTTTGTTGTTTGTGTTTTTCTCTCTTATTTTGTTATTGTTTAATATGTTGTTGTTGTTGTTTTTTTGTATGTTTTTGAGTGGCCCTAGTTGGTCCTTAGTTCAATGAAAATAAATAAATAAATAAATAAATATAAACTAGAAGCACGGCAAGTCAAACATTTTGTGAGTCACAACCTGCGCCCCTCATATCAGCCGAGGTACCAATCACGAATGACGACTTGCCTGGCCCGATTCTAGTAAGTGACCTGGTTGTCGATTACGAGCCCAAAAGTACTCCTCAACCCGAACGACTGTGCAAGTTTTTCCTTCAAGGACATTGCAAAAACAACGATCCGTGCAAATACGTACACGTGTGTAAAGACTTTTTAGCCGGGAAGTGTTCCGACGAAACTTGCACACTCCCACACAGACAGATCTGTCGGAAATTCACCAGTGGCCTTTGCTTCGGACTCTGTGAGCTTTTGCACGCATCAAAGTCTAACCAAAAGTACATTAAGCGTGCAAATCAGCCAAAAAACGGACCTATGACGACAAACCGACAGCCGGCTCGAGAATCAAGTGTTCGAACGAAAACACTGAAGAGAATTGTGCCTCTCATGCACATGATGATTCCCAAGCCTCCACGTGCTCTGGACACCTATCCCCGATATTACTTCCGCCCAGAAGCCACAACTCATTACAGTCGAGACAAGCAGAACGGACGGTCAACACGACAACCCTACCGATGTTCGAAAGTACCTCAGTACCCGTGGTACAACCGAACTGCAATTGTCCAGGACAACCGACCCCCTCCAGTACCCCAGTTCCACCCTCAGGCACAGAATTACAACCTACCGATCCTTTGTCGTCCCCCTCCGCTGCCAGTGATCAGCGGCCTGAATCCCTATGCTATACCGACCCAAAACCGGTACCACCCCCTCCAAGAGTTGTTCCAGTGAAAGCACCTTTCCAGTATTCATTCCCCAAAGTACTGTTGTCGAACGTCCAATCTCTTTCAAATAAACTCGAGGAGTTTGAGCTTTGTTTGATTAACAACTCGATAGACATAGCGTGCCTCACAGAGACTTGGTCATCCACATCAGAAGTGACGAACTTTGACGGCTACGACGTGAACTTGCTCCCGAGGATGAATAAGGATGGTTACCCAGTATCCCACGGTGGAGGAGTAGGGATCGTATGCCGATCGACAATTCCCAACCGTTTACTGGAAACCGGGGTCCCCCGAAACCATGATTTCGAGGTATTATGGTTGTGGACCAGGCCAAGAAACCTTCCGAAAGAAGTTTCATCAATAGTCTTTGGAGTGGTTTACTACCCCCCGAGGGGTCCCCACAGAAAAGAACTCATTACCTATCTCCAACAGTGCACGGACTCTATTCGATCCCGCTATCCTTGCGCAGCAATAAACATTGTTGGTGATTTCAATGACATTCGACAAAGCTGGCTTTCTGGCTCTCTCTCATTGTCCCAAGTCGTTAAAGTGAACACCCGTAAAAACAAAGTGCTCGATTTGATTTTTACGAGCTGCGGGGATTTTTATTCGCAACCAGTCTGGCAGCGATTGGACTCAGTGACCGTTTCACCATTGTTTGGGAGCCTAACTCCTGGAAGCCCAAACGTAATGACAGAAACGTAATACAGACCGCTGACCGACGAAGGAATCAATTCTTTCAAAGAATGGCTTAGAGTGAAAAACTGGAGCCATATTCTGGCTAGCAATGATGCTAACCACATGATGGAATCGGTTACCTCCAAAATATTTGAGAAATACCAAGAATTTTTCCCCGAAAAAACTTCTGTTATTAAACAGAACGGTAAGCCATGGATTTCGGAAGAAGTGAAATGCCTAATAGTGGAACGTGATACACTGTACAAATCCGGTTTGCGTCAAGACGCCAATAGGCTTCGAAATTTAATTGTAAATAAAATAAAAAAAAGTCCCGTCGGTTATTTGGAGTTCAGAATGTTCTAAAAGTAAAGAAAACCGAGCCCCGAAAATTCCACGAAAAAGTGCAGCAAATGATGGGACGTGTAAGGAAGCCTACGAGTATCTGTGATTCCGAAGGAAACCCCATTACTCCCAGCCAGATAAACTATGCCGTACCCGAGAGGCCTATTCGGCTTCAGTCGCTGGGCTAATCGCGATCACGGCGGAGCAGGCAGGAAAAAGGTGATAGAAAATGGACATAGTGAAGGTGTTAAGGAAGATGGAAGAGTGCGAGTATGGGGACGATTTCCAGTGGGAGAAGTGTAATGGTGAAAGCTTGGACGATATGGACATACCAACTGTATTGCGAAACATTTGTGACAAGTCGGGGTTACAGGAGGGTGACCTGAAAGTTCTATTAAGGACCCAGACACCAACTCAGGAGATTTTGCGGAAGTTTCTGAACAGTTACATCCTAGTCTTGACTCCGGCCACCATCATCGTACCAGCGGGACCGGCTCCAACCCCAACAACAACGGCAGGCTGCTCGTCGAATTCCGAGCCGTCCACTAGCAAGGTAAACTAGACCTACGTTGCCCGGGCAACGTGAAGTGTTGCGGCAACCTTTGTCCGGCTTCGCCGGCTAAAGTGTTGCGAGAGCAACACTTTGGTTTTGTTTCTTCGCTGTCGGTTAAATGCTGAAATTGTCAACTTATCGAAGCTTTTAAAACGGTATGTTCTAAAAAGAATAATCACATAATCAAAAGCTGTTCTTTAGCGTTGTAAAACCAACAACAAAACAATATCGGACGAAGGCTATTTGTAACGTTTCAGGATTAAAATACCATAGATGACACTATTAATTATTACAAAACTACCTTATTGTTTTACATTACCGTATCGTTTGTACCCGTTGCGTAAACAGTTAATCCTAGGTTATAGCGATAGACCATCGATACAAACTTTCTTACTGTCATATTTACAGAAATCGAATACAATGTGCACCAATTTTCAAAAATTTCTAGCCCCTCGTGAACCGATCTTACTTACAAGTCCGTCTCCCGTGATTGACAATAAATTCACCGGAAACAAATAATGGATGCACCAGCTATCAAAAGTTGCAAACCCCTCATCGCTGAAGATGATTATAGCATAAAAGCCGATTATTACTTACAAGTCCCATGCATGTCTTACAATTGGGAACAAAATTGTTCTTACCATCGAATACACCTGAGACAAATAACAGGTATACCTACTAGCAAAAGCTGCAAACTCCTCGTTGCGAAGATGATTATGAGCTAACAGTCGACTGTTGCTTACAGTCGAATGTTGCTTACAAGTCCCTTACATGTCTCACAACTGGTATCGCCTATTTTTGGTTTCAGTGTGTACCTTACTCCTGAAGTTGTCAACCCCTTGAAACTTTCAAACTGGCTTATCTCATGAAGGATTTTTGTTCAGAAAATTTGATGGCATATATTTTGATCAGCTCTTCAAGGGCTATCGATTGCCCTAACCACAACAAAAGCATATCGGAAAAAGGGACTAAATTGACTTTGCAGTCAGTTGAACTTTATCCTTTTCAATCGTAGACATCGTGACGGATGAAAACTTGGAATAATATCCTATATAATCTAGTTGGTATTATAAAGCTATCCGTAACTTTTAAGGATTAAAATACCATAGATGACACTATTAATTATTACGAAACTACCTTGTTTTACATTACAGTATCGTTTGTACCCGTTGCGTTAACAGTAAATCCTAGGTTACAGCGATAGACCAACGATACAAACTTTCTTACCGTCAGATTTATATAAATCGAATACAATGTGCAACAATTTGCACTAATTTCTAGCCCCTCGTGCACCGATTCTACTGACAAGTCCCTTTCCCGTGATAGACATCAAGTTCACCGGATAAAAATAATGGGTATACCGACTAGCAAAAGTTGCAAACCCCTCATCGCTGAAGATTTGTGTAGCATAACAGCCGATTATTACTTACAAGTCCCTTGCATGTTTTACATTTGGGAACCAAATTGTTCATCAAATGACATGTACGCCAACTAGCGAGAGCTGCAAACCCCTCATTGCCGAAGATGATTATGAGCTAACAGTTGCCTGTCGCGTACAAATCCCCTAAATGTCTCACAACTGGTATCGCCTATTTTTGGTTTCAGTGTGTACCTTACTACTGAAGTTGTCAACCCCTTGAAACTTTCAAACTGGTGAATCTCATAAAGGAATTTTTTTTACCAAAAAATGGATGTCATATACTTTGATCAGCTCATCAGCGGCTATCGATTGCCGTCGAAGTTGAACTTTATCCTTTTCAATCGTAGATATCGTGACGGATGAAAACTTGGAACAATATCTTATATAATCTAGTTGATATTATAAAGCTATCCGTAACTTTTCAGGATTAAAATACCATAGATGACACTATTAATTATTACAAAATTACCTTATTGTTTTACATTACCGTATCGTTTGTACCCGTTGCGTAAACAGTTAATCCTAGGTTTTAGCGATAGACCATCGATACAAACTTTCTTACTGTCATATTTACAGAAATCGAATACAATGTGCACCAATTTTCAAAAATTTCTAGCCTCTCGTGAACCGATTCTTGCTTACAAGTCCGTCTCCCGTGATTGACATCAAATTCACCGGAAACAAATAATGGATATACCAGCTATCAAAAGTTGCAAGCCCCTCATCGCTGAAGATGATTATAGTGTTATGACTTAACGTTTATGTTATACAGCGAACCAACTAAATGTAATAGATGGGCGAAATAATATATAAAAATAACGTAATCTCTGAGGTGTAGGCCGTAATGGTATTGAAGCCGGGTCAGGATGGCATTCCGAATGGTAGGCCTACACCAATTCCACAAACGCAGCCAAAGATAAAATTCCGGACGCGGTAAATTCATATCCGCTACCTCAATCTCGGTTCAGGCCCGAATCCCTCCAAGGGCTAAACCGGACAGATAGGTCGCCAGACCATTGCTAAGCCTCGAGACTAACCCAGCCAAAGGACGGAGTTTAGAACATTGTCATTTTAATACACATCTTAGGCCTAAAACAAAATATGAACGATAAATTATAACTTACTATAGTCTAATGACACGACGGGGTGAGATCCAAATCACGACTCCCCGAAATCAATGAAATGATCGCTCAAGCGATCGTTTCGGTAGCGAAGGTGATCTTTTTATGGCGCCGTGCCGGAATGAAAGGGGTTACTAGTTAACTATTAAACAGTACTAAGGAAAAGGACGCGACAGGGGAACAGATAAATCTGAAATAAATAAATAGGAAATTAGGGAGCCGGAATGTAAAGACGTCTCCATAACACACCTCCCTCCTTTGGGGAGAGTGTAGCATAGGGTACAAAACATCCCAAAATTTTAACCTTAATTTCGACCTTAAAATTTCAAAATTCCTTCACAATCACTATCACTCATCAATTATTGAATGATTGGCCCACGATTTCTCCCAAGAGCGCCTTGCAGTTGGGATATTCACCGAAACCAGCCCCTAAAGGTTACACAAGTAAGCTTTAATGGTTACTACCGGTTATCGGAAACCTGTTTATCATCCAACTACTCCCCCAAATATTCCATGCACCCGGCTCCCAAGTGGGTTACAGGAGTGCCTTTAAATACATCTAAAATTGTATGGGCATAACATGGGCACTCCCAGCCTTAGGAACAGGTTTATCTGAGGATCGGCACCCGGGCCTCAACCCGACATCTTCAGGGGGCCTCTCTCTCTCGCCTCTTTTTAAGTGGACCAATCACTATATCAAAAATAAATTTCCAATTTTTCTTATTATAAGGCCAGAAATTAAACAAACTACACCTCCCAAATTATCTTAAAAGGAGGGGGATAATTTTTTTTTTTTTTTTTTTTTTTTTTTTTTTTTTTTTTATTGGATATGTTGTCCGTATGCTACACTCGTGGAAGGTATGTCGGGAAACGTGAATATGAAGACAAAAAAAAAGATGAGAAGATAGTTCTAATTATTATGATAATAATTTCAATTCCGGCTATTGCCCAGAAAAGTTTACCTCCACTACCTTTGTGAAAAAGAAAGACAAGACACTAGAATTAAATTTACTTAACTTGAAGCCAATAAATGTGCTGGGTATAAATTGCTTCAAAAGGGGGAGAACATAGAACATATAAATAGACATAATAACTTAACCATAAGATTTGGCGCATGCAGTTTTGGATGACGACGCCGGTGCTGGATCAGTCCAGTTCGTCCGAACTGCTGGAGGGGTAGGTGGTGGACTGATGCGTTCTGGCGCCTAGCCTGAAGTCCACTGACTGGTATCGAAGTGGGGGTTTGGATGTTCGCGACGAGCGACGAAGAACTACGGCGTCGCTGGCAGAAAGTGGAGTTATCGCAGCCATAGAGGAGGTGGTAGGGATGGGGGTAGTTGTGTTGGTTGAAGAGACGCTTTCAGTTAGGTGGTGTAGGATTGATGATGGTCTATCGAGGGCTGGTGATGATCCGACAGGGCCCAAAGGACTGAACCGCTCATCACTGACGAAAGCAAGTTGGTAAAACCAACGACTGGTAATAGAGTTGAACCTTCTGACAGACATTGTTCTACATTCGGTAATTACTGGAGTGGATGGTGTGGGGTGTAGTGTCGTTGATGGCAAATTTGCAGGAGTAAGGGCTTGGCCTGTTCTGGGTGGGAGAAGGGCAGACGGAGACTGCAGACTAGAGCTGTTACAATGGGCTGGTGTTGAAGCTGATGTAGAAGGTAGCTGAGAGCATGAAGAAGTAATACATTCGGTAGTTACTGGAGTGGATGTGGTGGGGTGTAGTGTCGTTGATGGCAAATTTGCAGAAGAAAGGGCTTGGCCTGTTCTGGGTGGGAGAAGGGCAGACGGAGACTGCAGACTAGAGCTGTTACAATTGGCTGGTGTTGAAGCTGATGTAGAAGGTAGCTGAGAGCATGAAGAAGTAGCCGGAAAAGCTGGGGACTGGGCTTGTTGCTGATAGGTGGGTAGGGATAAGGTTGCCGGTAGTGGATGATATTCGGTGCCGCCGGAAGTTTCAATGTCGACTTGACTGGAGAGAGACGTGGCCGCGCGGGAGTGTACAGAGCTGCTGCTGCTATGATGATAGACTGAACGAGAGTAGTCACCGGATTGGTTTGGTCTTGGCTCGTAACTTTGAGTTATGCAACACTCATTAGCAGATAGTGTAACTTGGGTGGCGTCAGCAAGGGGAATTACGATAATGGCCTCTGGTGTGCTGCCGCGGCTTTGACTTGCAGCAGTACACTCCCCGCCGGTAGTGAAGGGCTCCGAAACAGGTCTGGCCAATGCTCCACCCCGGGGTGGGTCCACGGGAACCTGCAAAATTCGAATTTGCTCGGGTGGTAAGCCCGGCACCATTAAACCGAATTCGCTTGTCGACCAAGTATCTGTTTGAGCAAAATAGGGTTGGGGTGGGGTGATCCCATCGAGAAAAGTAACCCGCCGCGAAAGATTGTCGTGTAGCGTGTTGTAAGCACACTCATCAGCTACACGCCTGAGATACTCGGTTGTCGTGGGGTAAGCAGTGGCAGTCTCATCTCTTGTAATGTCAGGTAGTGGCGCAGTCACAGGCATGGGGGAGGTTGCTGCTTCCGAAACCCATGGGGACCTCAATCGGCTGGCTACTAGCCTATTGAGGTGTACGATCAGCAATTTCGATCCCGATTGCTGAATCTCATAATTCAGGCCCTCATTTAAAGATCTGATAACCCGATAAGGGCCTCCGAATCGTTCCTTATTCAATTTCGAGCCTGGTCCAGGTGCTGGAGGGGTTCTCAAAAATACAATATCACCTGGAACGAAAGGCTCGAAACGACTACCCGGCGACGACAACTTCTGTTTTTCTTTCGAAAACGAAATTCGCTCAGACAATACCCCATGCGCGGTTTTCATACATCCCAACATATCAGACACATAACACTGCACGTTTTCGTAAATACTGGAATTCAAACAAATATTCGGAAACGGACAAGACAGGTCACGGAGGTACATCGCAAAGAAAGGCGTTTCAAGGGTCGCCTCGTTATGGGCCGTGTTGAGCCCATACTGAACATACGGTAGATGCTCGTCCCAATCATTCCTCGCGGCCGATACAAGCTGCGAGAGCGCGTCTTTCAGGGTTCTATGGACCCTTTCAATCAATCCATTACATTTTGGGTTGTACGGGCTCGTCGTAACATGCGATATACCGAGCAATCGGTGGACTTCTGCCATCAATTTTGAGCAGAAGTTTGACCCGTTATCAGTGAGAACTCGGTTGGGTATTCCATGGACCATGAAGACTTTCTCCACCAACGCTTTCGCCACCGTTTCCGCTTTCTGGTCCGGGAGGGGAAGGAGGAACACAAATTTGGTAAAATGGCAACGCGCAGTCAAAATCACGTTATTACCGAATTTGGTTTGGGGTAGGGGTCCCACAATATCCAGGGATACTAAATTCATAGGGCCCGACGCAACCGGTACCGTACCCAGAGGGGCCGAAGGGGTTCTATTTGGAGGTTTCCGTTTCAAACAATCAATGCACCTGGAAACGTGAAGTTTCGTTCGACTGTACATTGACGGGAAATATGCCGTAGACCGAATCTTTTTCATCATCTTCCCAATGCCGATATGTCCAGCTTGCCGCGCCATATGGTGAAAATCGAGAAACCGCGGGACTAAACTGTCCGGAATCACTGGGACTACGGAAACCGAATCACGATAAGAACCCGCTGGAGAGAAGAGGAAACAAACAACACCATTTTCAATACAAAAGGACTCAATCGACCGTTCATATAAAGCGAAATCCTTGGAGAACTCAACCTTTCTGGCAAGGCGAGCAAACACCTCTGAACAAAAGGGATCAGTTTTCTGAGCACATTTCAGCTCATGTACAGAAAACAGGTCATGGCGCTCCGATAAAGACAACACATTGACAAGGGTAGGGCCACTGTCCGGGATATCAACCAATCGTGACAACGCATCAACAAAATTCTCCTTTCCTGGCTTGTATTCAACCTGGAACTTGTATTCTTGCAGTTCAAGACAAATTCGGGCCAACTTGCCGTTTGGGGAATCCATAAATGGAAGCGCTTTCAATGCCAGATGATCAGTCCGCACGATGAAAGGCTTCGGCAATAAATAATGCCTGTATTTTCGACAGAATTCCCAGAATGCAAGTGCCTCACGCATTGTTGTGGCGTACTTCTGTTCAGTGTCATTCAAAACACGACTAGCATATGCAATAACACGTTCAGATCCATCCTGAACTTGTGAAAGACAAGCACCAATAGCATGATTCGATGCATCCGTTGTAAGAATGAACGGAGATCCGTTGAAATCCGGGTATGCAAGGATCGGCTGGGACATCAACGCGTTCCGAAGGGACTCAAATGCAACCAGCTGTGGGTCTCCAAAGGTGAAAACTCTCCCCTTTTTCGTTAGATCGGACAACGGCTTAGCTGTTTTGGCGAAGTCAGGAATAAACTTCCTGAAGTAGCTAAGTAGCGCAAGGCTCGAACGGAGCTCGGAAATGTTCCTTGGATAACGGAGCAAACGAACCGCCTGAAGCTTATCCGGATCCGGCTCGATACCTCTGGCTGAAATCACGTGACCAAGAAACGTCAACGAGGGAACGCAAAATTCCGATTTCGAAGGCTTCAGTTTAAGGTTGTTACCCCTAAATCTGAAGAACACGCCGCGCAAAACATCGATATGGCTCGAAAAATCGATCGTGCCCACACCGGTATCATCAAGCAATACAAACACATTCAAACCCAGCATATCACGAAGAACTGTCTCAATCATCCTTTCACACGAAGCCGGGGCATTCGATAGACCAAATCCCATTCTTTGGTATTCAAACAGTCCAAAGGGTGTCGTAATAGCCGTCTTTTCCTGGTGTGAAGGCTCCACGTGAATCTGGAGGAAGCCTTGTACCAGGTCCATTTTGGAAAATACTTTGAACCCCTTCATTTTATCTAGGATATCGTCTATGCGAGGCAAGGCATAGCTATCAAACTTGGTTATTTTGTTAAGTTTTCGATAGTCGTTTACAAGTCTAAAGCTTGAGTCCTTCTTTCTCACCAGACTAACTGGAGAGGCCCAAGGGCTCGAGCTTTCGACCAAAACTCCTTGCCGTAGCATAGCTTCAATCCGGGTCTTTAATTCTCCAATCAGGTGAGCCGGTACCCTATAAGGGCGCTGTCTAATTGGGGGGTGACCATCCGTTTCAATCCTGTGAGTGACCACACCGCAATCACCCAAATCATCATCTGACCGTGCAAAAATATCGCAGAATTCCCACAATAAATCTTCAATAGGGTTCCGATTCTTAGACTCGATATGGTCTAATTTGAAAAACGTCATAAAGGTGGCCTTATCCACGTCCTTCCAACCAAATCGAACACTGCCAACGATGGGTGGACTGGGCTCCACCAACGCATCAATAACCTCACTCACATCAGCTTGGACTGGATCTGCTTCACAACAGACAAGGGACATATCTGACGCACGGACATTTACACACGGGGCACCATCAACAGGTTCATTCGTATTTACAGCCCATATGGTTACGCAACCACCAATCACCTTTACACACTGAGGGGAAATCAGGATATTTTGCTCAGACAAAGAAGGCGATCCCTCAACAAACAAAAACTGTGCTGAACCTCCAACAACCTCGCACTGAATCCACCTTCCAAAACCTGGCTTGATGGAAGAACACGCGTAAGCCGGTTTCAGAAGGATGCTTTCTGGAATCTCTGGAACTGGAACCGCGCCATCTTCCAGTCCGACAAGATTTATCAAAGGGTCTGAGACGAAATCGGCCAAATGTGCATGCGTAGGCTCGCTGTCATTCGAAGGGTTCGTATATTCACTATCATCCTTTTGGGCAATCTCTTTGAACCAAAACTCGTCTGTGGTAGGGTCGAACATAAGCGCCGATTTCCGAATAAATGGACGACCGATCAGAGCCGGGTAACACAGCCGTGGTACGATAAGGAATTTTTCAACGAAAGATCGACCCAAAATTTCAAAAGAAAGGGTAACTTCCCCTTTCACAGCCATTGGACCAGATAGCGTGGAAGCACCAGACGAATTACTATTACACTTAATAATATGGGATACATCCACTTTCTTCAGACCATCTTCATCGATTAAATTGCATTCAGCACCGGTATCATACAAGGCAGAAAAACTATGGGAACCACACACCATATCAACAAAAGACAGAGACGACCCGTGACGCAAGGCGCAAACCAAACAAGGACTCATTTTCTGGGTAACACACTCTACTGCTGATTCGGATTCATCGCTGGTTGGGCAGGGGTCCTTACACTGCTGGTCACGCCGTCCACCCCTAAAGGACGGTGACCCTCGTCGTTTAAATGATTCTGACCAGACTGGGCTCTATCTTTCGCTTGGTCAGGACACCAATAATCAATGTGACCCACTCTCAAACAATACCGACAAACAGGAGGGGCTCCAAAACGTTGGTCGGTTCGGCGCTGATTACACGCGTTACCATTTCCACCCCTAGCCTGCTGACCAAGAGGGCGATTATAATTCCGATTTTGGCTGAACCGACTGGCATTTAAGCCAGATTCGCCCCACTTCGCGTGAACCGGGGGAGACATACGAGGAGTAGATTCAAAAGATGGTTTCTCGGGTAGATCAGCCGAAGGCTCCGGCTTTGCTTGCACGGCATAGACCTTCGGTGATCCACCCAGAGCCATTTCGTGGAATTCGCGCCTGGCACGACGAGTCCGAACAATTCTGAGGAACTCAACACACTGTGAAAGCGACTGAAATTTCTGCCTTTGAAACTCGTCGTAGTAAGGCACGGGAAGACCACGCACAAACTCAGCCACGTAAACTCGAATTACTTCTGGCTTATGTGCGTCCAAAGCGGAATAACCATACTTCAAATCGACAGATTTCTGAACAATCTGACCATACGCATCAGGCGACATAATCTCTGGGGTATAAACTATGCGCTCCTCCACTAGACGAAGGTCTGACTCGCGACCGGAACACCTGGACCTCAAAGCAGACTCAAACGTTTCCCATGATGCCTTATAACCTGAAGGCAAATTTCGGCACCAAACGATCATGGGTGGGAGCAACCGGCTTTCCAAAATCAACAACTGCTCCCTCCACTCCGTAACATCCGCAAACGCAAGTTTCGAGCGAGACTGTTCCATCCACGAAATCGGATCACCTTCACCGTCAAACAAGGGGATTTCTTTTGAGACCTCCAAACGAAGTCGAACCTTGGCCAACATGGAATCGGCCGAACCAGCGTTAACGAATCCCTGATGCGCGGGGAACGCGAAACCTTGTGGATTCACGGATTGGGACGCGGAACCTTGGGGATACGCGGAACGGGACGAGAAACCTTGGGGATACACGGGTTGGTACGCGAAACCTTGGGGATACGCAGGTTGGGACGCGAAGCCTTGGGGATATGTGGATTGGGACGCGAAACCTTGGGGGTACATGGGTTGGTACGCGAAACCTTGGGGATACGCAGGTTGGGACGCGAAGCCTTGGGGATATGTGGATTGGGACGCGAAACCTTGGGGATAAGTGGATTGGGACGGGGGTTGGAAGGGCATACCGCCACTCACACCGTGGCCAGTGGGCTGGGGATTAGGGATTCGATAAGGCCTTCGACGATCGACATTTGGGACAGCCTGTGACGAACCGTGGGGAGGGTTTGAGGTAAGGGGAGGGACAGGGTGCATGGTACCTGATGGCGGCATCATACTATCACCAATACCATCGTACGTACTCTTGGCGAAAGAAACATGCGGGGGATTTACATACTGCCGTGGGAGGGCGTGTGGAAAATGGGCTAAAGGATTGGATAAGGGGGGTTGGGACCCAATATCAGGCAACGTCATTGAAGACTGCATGTTGATTACACACTCACTGGAGGCGGAAGGGTGTGGAGGGGAAAATGCCGCGCGTGACCGAACCGCATTCTCAGCCCGAGTGAGCGTCTCATCAGAAGGCAATTCACACGGTGGCGTTGGCGTAGACCTTCGGGGTAATGGGTAAAGATTGAAGCAACCGGACCCGCGCTGCGATGAAAAGCGCCGTTGTCCATTTTCATGAACAATATTTACCGCAGGAGCTTCCATAGAAGCGTACGTGGGTTGACAATACGCAGTATCAACCAAAAGACTCTCCATAACCGGTGGATAATCTAGATCCATAGGTTGATCGTAATACGAGTGATGTACCTCCGGAACATGACCATAAAAATATACTTCATTCCCGTCAAAATCAGTCAAGTCTGGATCATCCATTATTTCTTTCCAAATTCCAAAAAAAAAGTGAAGAAAAAGAAAAAAAAAGGAAGAAAAAAAAAACACACTAAAAAAAACAATGGGAATCGGACCAAAAGGTACGACTAAATATGAGAAGATTGGCTAGGCGTAGCCCCAGGCACATGGCAATGATCTGGCAAACCTGTAGACAGAGAAAAAAAAAACAAGAGGAAATAATGGAAAATGAAAGAAAGGAAAGAGGGTTAAAAAAAAATCCTTTAATTTTTCAGAATATATCTTACCAATAAACAGTGGCTAACAAAACCCATAATTATCAGACGCTAAGCGGCAATTCATAACGAACCTAAAGAGACGTTCAATTCATATACAAAAAAAAATTCTGACGAATAACCTATGACACGAACAATCCTAAACGCAATTGTGACCTGACTATATGTATGGGCTAGGACTAACAAACGAAAAATAACAAACAAAAGAGAACCGAACCCCGTACCGAATACTAAGGGCTTATAAGCCTACACACACCAAACTAAACTTCTTAACTAATAATGATGGGGGGGGGGGCTGCCACCTATAACACTCAAAATATTCAGGGCAGGGTCGTGTACCATAATTGTGGCGAGGCCTACAACCAACGAAGTTTCTCAAAGGGAGGGGAAACTAGCCTATTATATACAACTAGCCTAATAGCAAAAGAAGCTCTCTAAGATAAACTACTAGATCGTAAAAAGAAGGGGGGGGGGAAGTGGCTGGAATGACCACAGTAACTTTGTACACGACCAAACCTGCAATCAAAAAATAAATATTTGGGTGGGGGGGGGGGCAAAGGGAACTAACTTTTTAATCCTAGAAAAAAAAATCACAACCAACCGAAGCGCTAACACATAACCACGCGGGCCTACGGCCTAATCTCAATATTTCATTATAATGAAACTCTAGCCTAATCCTAATATAACACACCATTCACATTCACAACCAAAACTTACGAACGACCGGAACACCTAACAAGTTCCGCGCCCTATCCTATAAAAGCCGCCTAGCGTACCAATTCGAATATATCCACAGCGGGACCTATCCACCCCCAACGAAGCCGAAACTCATTTTTCAACTACCAAGTAACCTGCATAATAATGTCACCGTGGAATACGCATGTCCGACTTGATACTAGCGCCAGTGTCTATACAGGGAACTACACCCAAAAATGGCGACCCTAATAAATACCAAACAAATACGGAAATTTTTACTTCTGTGAGGCCTAAGCAATCCTAATGACGTGGGACTAAACAAATATCATATCGACATGGACCAACAGAAAAAAAAAACAATCCAAAATAAAGCCGACGAAAAATTTGCAACTTTCTCGGGCAACACCTTAGACCATAAAATGTTTGAAGGCCGGGGGGGGGGGGGGGGGCATGAACACCTACTGTCAATTTTTTTTTTTTTTTTTTTTTTTTTTTTTGGGGGCGGGAATAATAAATTCTTTAATTTTATTAATTGTCTCACTGCTGAGACTGGGCCTCGAAATGAGACCGTGTCAAAAAGAAAAAAAAAAAAATCGCAATAAATCGAGTGGGGGGGGGGGGCAGTGAGAAGTTATTCGCATACTATTGGCAATAACTGTCAAAACTTTATGAGCATTAACTGTCAAAACTCTGAAAAAAAAAATTAAATCGAACAGCAGGAGTCCCACTCTCGGACAGAAACAGGGAGAACGAATCCAACCTTTCAACGAAGAGCACAGCCTACCAAGAAGCTACTCAACGGAAACAAAATCACACGCTAAATTCCGTTTTTACTGAACTAACCTAACTCTCAAAATTTCCATAAATAAGATAAAGCAAAAAGAAAGAAAGAAACTGACGAATAAGAAGAAGGTAGGGAGGGGGGGGGGTTTTGAGCCTGAACCAAAAAAAAAGAAGCACTTCTCGACACCAATGTTATGACTTAACGTTTATGTTATACAGCGAACCAACTAAATGTAATAGATGGGCGAAATAATATATAAAAATAACGTAATCTCTGAGGTGTAGGCCGTAATGGTATTGAAGCCGGGTCAGGATGGCATTCCGAATGGTAGGCCTACACCAATTCCACAAACGCAGCCAAAGATAAAATTCCGGACGCGGTAAATTCATATCCGCTACCTCAATCTCGGTTCAGGCCCGAATCCCTCCAAGGGCTAAACCGGACAGATAGGTCGCCAGACCATTGCTAAGCCTCGAGACTAACCCAGCCAAAGGACGGAGTTTAGAACATTGTCATTTTAATACACATCTTAGGCCTAAAACAAAATATGAACGATAAATTATAACTTACTATAGTCTAATGACACGACGGGGTGAGATCCAAATCACGACTCCCCGAAATCAATGAAATGATCGCTCAAGCGATCGTTTCGGTAGCGAAGGTGATCTTTTTATGGCGCCGTGCCGGAATGAAAGGGGTTACTAGTTAACTATTAAACAGTACTAAGGAAAAGGACGCGACAGGGGAACAGATAAATCTGAAATAAATAAATAGGAAATTAGGGAGCCGGAATGTAAAGACGTCTCCATAACAATAGCATAAGCTTTTTAAACGGGATGTTCTAAAAAAAATAATCATATGATCAAAAGGTATTCTTCAGCGTTGTAAAAACAACAACAAAATAATATAGGAAGAAGGGACTAAATTAACTTTGCAGTCAGTTGTACTTTATCCTTTTCAATCGTAGACATCGTGACGGATGAAAACTTGGAACAATATCTTATATAATCTAGTTGGTAATAGAAAGCTATCCGTAACTTTTCAGGATTAAAATACTATAGATGACCCTATTAATTATTATGAAACTACCTCATTGCTTTACATTTTCGTTTGTATCCGTTGTGTAAACAGTTAATCCTCGGTTACATTGATAGACCATCGACACAAACTTTCTTACCGTCAGATTTATAGAAATCGAATACAATGTGCACCCATTTGCAAAAATTCCTAGCCCCTCGTGAACCGATTCCTACTTACAAGTCCCTCTCCCGTGATATACATTAAGTTAACCGGAAACAAATAATGGGTACACCAGGTAGCAAAAGTTGCAAACCCATCATCGCAGAAGATGATTGTAGCATAACAGCCGATTATTACTTACAAGTCCCTTGCATATCTTACCATTGGGAACCAAATTGTTCTTACCATCGAATACACCGGAAACAAATAACAGGTATACCAACAAGCAAAAGCTGCAAACCCCTCATTACCGAAGATGATTATGGGCTAACAGTCGACTGTTGCTTAAAAGTCCCCTATATGTATCATAACTGGTATCGCCTATTTTTGGTTTCAATGTACCTTACTATGAAGTTGTCAACCCCTTTGAAATTTTCAAACTGGTGTATCTCATGAAGGAATTTTTGTACCAAAAAATGGATGGCATATACTTTGATCGGCTCATCAATGGCTATCGATTGCCGTCGAAAAAAAAATTCTACCTGTCTTAGTTCAAAAGTTGACTTTTTTGCCGTAGGCCAACTTTCTAACGTCACGACTTAGAAAGGAGCAAAGGATAAGCTCTAGTTTCTTTAGCAATGAGAGAAATTTTAAAGTTTAAGAGGCACATCTGATACCGTTACTCTACCACAAACCAAAGTGCAAAAAAAAAAATTTATAAACTCAGCTGAAATCGTCGCAGACATGGACAGAAACAATAGATGGCAGCACTTTCGGACCCGTGGGAAAAAGCCACTTTTTTGTCTCTGTAGATTTTTCTATTTATCACTCAAAGAAGATATGTTGGCTGTGGGGCCGGGTAACTGCCGCATATATTTAACACTTATAGATTTTAGTCCATCTTCAATTTGAAACTGGTGCCTGCCTGCTAGCGTGCTAGAACGGAGCTTTCCACTCGAAAGTAGAAACATGGTTTGATGAAACGAAAGGTTCGCTACACAACTTGAGATGGTCCTCTCCGACATAGGCTATACAACTCCACTTCACTTCGCAAACCGTAGGCTCTGGCTCGATGACAAGCAAAAACCATCCTTATTGGCCCCAGGCAAGAGTTCTACGGAGCTTTCCAAAATGTAATGTCATATTCATCAATCCGGCCTAAGGTCCACACTTTCCGTAAAAACCGCACAGGTTAGACCCTTCCCAGTTACCAGGAATAAAATGAAATCGGAGTCATAGGAAAAAAAAAAAAAAAAAAAAAAAAAAAAAACAGGACAAAACCAAAGTGTTGCTAGTTCGTTCGTTAAATGGGGAAAACCAAGGGATAATAAGTGATCAATTTTCAGTGGCATGGTTGCGGCATCTTCCATTAATTTCCTAGGTCGTAGCCTATTAGTCACTTTGACTGGAGGACAGGCAGCCGGAAAGATGGTAATTCGTCAAAAATCAGGCGAGAGAATTTTGGGGTTGCCGATAATTGCTGAATACGATTTAACACAGTTTTCAACCGTTAATTTTTAGGTTCTATCGGATTCATTTTTACTCGGATAATTCTCCAACTCCACATACGTTTGATTGTGACTGCCTAAACATACGTTATTGCTCCTTTGTTCCTCGCGACACGTTTGGTTTCGTTGATCGGTCGTATTTTGCTACGTCAGCGGCAGAGCGGTCATTGCACTGATAGGGCAGGACAGGTAATCGGGGTTGGGCGAATGAACCCGTTGTCAACTCAGGATAATGAACTTACGCAGGAGGCTTGATTACGAATACGAGAAAATGAAATTTGCAGTTGCAAAGGCAATCAAGGAATTATCTCGGGAAAGATCGACCGAGATATATGGTTTCGTAGCGTTTTTCTTTTCTCTCTTCATATTTTATTATTTAATTGATTTGATTTCAGTTATTCTAATTTGTCATTTTGTATCTATTGCTGCTGAATGCTTTCTCGTCCTAAGGGAAGGTTGGAAAAGGGTGAGGCCTCACGTTTCCTTTTCAGCAGCAATAAAAAAAAAAAAAAAATTAAAAATTAAAATACTAATAATAATAACAATAATAAAGAAAGCTAAAACAGTAGAAGTAATAATAATCAATACATTTACATATCAAAAATACGCGAGTTGGTTATTTTCTTTTCTTTCATCGGTTGATTTACCGTCGGAAAAAAAAAACAACAACAACAAACAAACAAACGGATGTAAGGTTTTCTGTCAAAGAAATTACTGGAGACCCGGGCCCGGGGGTGAAACCGGTGCGGACGCCTGGACCCGGAGGTTAAACCGGTGTTGGATATGCCCATATTGGGAAGGCTGGAAGGCCGGGAGGGCGATTCCCGGGTCGGATTTGAATTCCCACTTTCGGGTTGGCCAAGATGCAATGAAGGCCACTCAGGTGTGACTAGTTTAAGTCTTGGTTACATCCGCATAAAGACCCAGATCTTTAAGGGTCAGGAGCTTGTGCCCCCCCCCCCCCCCTGCTGGACAGCTGGGTGTTTATGCGAATGTCGCTCTGGTGGGCAACAGCTAATGTGTTGCTGTTGCAGGAAGGCTATTGGGAGCGGTTACTACAGATGGAGGCTAGGTTAGCTGTTATGTCCTCCGCAAGGACCAAGGAACAGATCCTTGACGATCTTCTGGCTGAATCCAAGAAGCCACGAGAAGAACAGATGCAACACCGCATAGTCTCTTTGGCCTCGGATCTCGCAACAGCCGTCACGAGGGATTTAGGAAGCACTGAGGAGTCAAAAAAGCTCCACGAGTACGCTGCGGCAGTAAGACAAGAGTCGTCATCCCCTTCATTGGGGACGATGGTCATTGACCTCTACGGCTCAGCTGCGGAGAAGGCCGTTATGCTCGCGGTAGAACGAAACAAGCGTCGGTCATGGTCGGCACGGGGGAAGAGTTACCAAGGTAGTGAGCCAAAGCGTGCTCGTTTCGAACCGGGGGAAAGGGCCAGATGTCACATCTGCAACAAAACCGACCACTGGAAGCGCGAATGTCCGAACCGAGTTAGGTCCTTCCCCCCCGTTCCAGGAAGGAAACAGGAGTAACCAGTACCTATTAAATGAATGAATTTTTACAGTGTGGTTTATTGTCTGGCAATAAAAGTATAGTTGGGAAGTTGTTAGATCAAAGCACTTTGCTAAATGGCGGACTGACGTATTTCAAGAGGTTTGAAAGGAAAATATATTCTTTTATCTGGGGTGACACGGACGAGGTCTCGTGGTGGCTGCATCCATTGAAGTCTCTTCGCCTAATCGTCCAAGGCATTTTCGAGGCTCTCCCAAGCGTCTCGGATATATTGTCGACCTCGAAGTACCAAGCCGATTCAATCCCTTTCCGATCACCCCATGGTTTCCGGGCGGGTGGCCTTTCCGACAGGGTGTCGCAATGGAATGAACTTTGCGTTGAGGTGGGAAATCAAGAAAGCCACCGACAAGCCTTGGGATGGCTGACTCAGGGTTTCGATGTTTGCGGCCATTTTCGAGCATTCCGGGGAAAATATAAGGGAAAGTCCTACGATTCTGAGTACCCGGAACCAAGAATTTTGGTCAACCACCGCAGGTGCAATAAATTTCACGATTTTGTCACAACGACAATCCAGGAGAGACTTAAGAATGGTTCTATTTCGGTGTGGGGCAGGGTAGGGAAGGACCCCCCACCTACTGTGGTGTTACCTCTGGGCATTGAGCCTAGGAAACCACGCCTTGTGATCGATGCCCGGTATGTAAATCTGTGGACAGTGAACAGACCCTTCCAGCTGGAGGGTCTGCGAGAGGTTCGTGCTAGTATCGGAAAAAATTTTGCCTTGGGGCTTTTGGAGGAGACTTCGGCCTACGATCATCTATATATCTCCAGCGGCTCGCGCAGGTTTTTCGGAATAATGTGGAAAGACACGTATTTTGTTTTCAACGTTATTGTTTCGGGTATTCTCTGTCGGCGTACGCGTATCAGACATTGGGAAATATGCCGATCTATGCTTTGAGAAATATTGGCGTTAGAACCGGACGATATAGTGATGATTCATGGATCGGGGAAAGCTCTGTTGAAAAATGTCAGGTTTCTCTCGATAAGGGAGCCGCGTTATTTTCGGTTTTGGGCTATTTTCTGTCCAACAAATGTGTCCTCACCCCGACGCGAACTCTGAGATACCTTGGCCTTATCGTGGACACTAATACCCCAGCGTTCATTATCCCTCGCGAAAAAATCGAAAAAGTAAGATGTATTATCGATACGCTACTTGCTAGTTCGACCACTGATCTGCAATCTTTACAAAAGGCCATGGGTTATTTCATCTCTCTACAGCCTGCGTTCCGGCATGCGAGGCTGTTCATCTCCCGTTGCGCTGCACATGTTGCACAAGCCGCGAAATCAGGGGTTAAGAACATTCCGATGTCGGAGGATCTCAGGGAGGAGCTTCTATTTTGGCGGTTTTTGGAGTCGGCTCCAAGAGTTTTCCCTTGGCAGTCGGGATACCATTCCGAACTCGTGCTTTACTCCGACGCTTCTAAACATTCCTACGGTGCTCGACTCGAAAAACCGGGTGAATCCCCCCTGACTTTGCGGGACCAGTTCACCGGGAACGACGTCGACACTTGTATAGCGGTAAAGGAAGCAAAAGCTTTTTTGTTTGCCCTCAAATCCGTTGGAGAAAGAATACGTAACATGCGCGTTGGTGTTCGGATAGATAATCAAGCCCTCATCAACAGATGGGAGTCTGGATCCGGGTCTTCCATTGACATGGAAGCCGTAGTGAAAGAAATTTTCTTTACAGCCATACATTTCAACCTGACCATACGGTTGTCGTACGTTCGTTCTGCAGAGAATAAAGCCGATTACCCCTCGCGTCTCCTTGATAAAGCGGATGCTACCCTCAGTACTGAGGCGTGGATGTCAGTCGAGAGATGTTTTGGTGGCTCAGGAGGTCATACTTTTGATCTCATGGCCCTAGATTCTAATGCAATGAGGGATAAAACGGGACTCCCTCTCCCGCACTTCTCCCCTTTTCCTTTGCCACAATCGTCTGGTTCTGATCTGTTCACAAGAAAGCTCCCAAAAGGCAACTTATATGTATTTCCTCCTTTTGCTCTTATTCCAGCGGTCATACAGTACCTTGAAGCCGAGAAACACCATGAATTCACCATGGTTGTACCTGTTTTTAACCTAGCTCATGGTGGCCGGTATTATGCTCAAAGGCTTTACGTTGGTTAAAATTGGGATCCGCAGGCCAGGTGGGCCCCCTTCTTTTTCCCACCAAATCAGGGTATAAGCCAGAACCACTTCTCATGGACGTATACGCCGTCAGAGTAAAAGCTTGTGATGTATGTTGATAATATTGTGGTTTTGAGGTTTTTTGTCTGTGATATATTTTCGGGGAAAATTGGTTCACGGTACATGTTGAATAAAATTTGTTGTATTGGAAGTTGAAAACAAGGATTATACGTAAATGAATATAATGTTTCAGATATAACAGGAAATAGAAACAAGGCGCCTCTTCCTGGAGGTAAAGAGGAAAGAATCAAGGTATGAGAAGCAGAAGGCTGCAGTGAAAGAAAATTTTGAGGCTTTTTTAACGATGTTTCATGAAAGGTCAACAAGGATCGAGGAGGCTAAGCCGGTCGATGTCGTTCGGTTCCTGATCTATAAGGATCAGAAAGGGAAGACTAAGGTCCATGAAGAATCATGTAGATTATCAGGCAAGGCATCAAATACGCAATGCCAATGTCCGCTGCGCGTTAGTGCGTCATCTTAGGCACAATATGTGGCGAAATGTCCTCGGTATTCAAGGATCTTGGAATGGTTGGGGAATATAGTTTTCAGTCGGGCCTCGGTAACCCAGTTTGGTCTTGCGAGGTCAGGGCATACCAGAAAAGTATTTTGGACGAGCAGAAAAAAGCCATGCTTGCACCGAAACAGGCGATGCCACTTTCAATAGCTAAACTGAACTGTATTGGTGATCATTATCGCCTTATGGGGCGCAAAGAAACGGATAGCATAAAGAAATTTACGATCTATAGAAACCGAGCTTTATTCATCGTTCAGTTCTTCACAGCCACTCGGTTTTCTGATCTGTCAAGGATCCCGGCGGTCGGCCTTCGACGGTTGCCATCTGGCGGTTTGCTCCTCCTACAAACAGAGGGGAAAACTTTGAAGCACACGGGTGGTAGAGTGCTCTCAGTGGCCAGGCACAGTGATAATGTTATTTGTCCTGTGTCGGCGCTTCTTGAGTACGTGCGGCACGCGAGAGCTTGTAATCTGACAATGAAAGGAGGGTATCTTTTCCCCAAAATCCGGAATAAGAAGATCTGCGCTGAGCCAATGCCATATGACGACGCACGGTTCGCTTTGAAAAGTGTGTTGAAGAATTTGAATTTGTACGATTGTGAAACACCCCATAGCCTGCGTGCAGGATCGGCAATAACACTGGTGGAATCTGGGGTGGATCGAGACAAAGTACAAGCGCACGTGGGATGGAAATCCAAAAATATGCTGGAACGTTACACCGCTAACGAAAAGCTTTCCCAGGCAACAAGCGCATTGTCCGTTTGGACTGATGCGAACACACACGTCCAGCCTCACCAGTTCGAGGACCCGGCGGCATTACCTATGGTGATTCAGTGATTAGTGTTTTGTCGTTATCCAGCGTTTTATCCAGTAGCTGGAATTAGTTTGCTCGATAGATTAAACAATCACCAGGTTTGGGGGATCAAGGGAGCTGAGTAGAGAGCTTCAAGGGAGTTTGGTGGGGTCGGGGACTACTCTCCGATACTAAACAACTGACTAGGCCTTGAGAGTTCGGCATATATTACTATGCCGTACCCGAGAGGCCTATTCGGCTTCAGTCGCTGGGCTAATGCGATCGGCGGAGCAGGCAGAAAAAAAAAAAAAAAAAAAAAAGAAGGAAAAGAGAGGAATAAATAATAGCGCAAGAAGGATTGAAGGAAAACAAGAATAATGAATGAAGAGAAGATCACTAAAGTTGATTGTAATCATATAATTATTGAATGTAAGAATGTAAGAAAGGAGCTATGTCCATTTTCTGCGGGACCTAGTCAGCATCTCTAGTCCTCGGCTCAAGTCGGGGACTACTCTCCGATACTAAACAACTGACTAGGCTTTGAGAGTTCGGCATATATTACAAACACTTCGTGTCCATATGCCGTGCCCACGAGCCACTGAGTTCGCTTCCTGAAATCGGGGCGCAAAGTGAAATTCCAGAAATTGAGCCAGACTCAGTCCGTCAAAGGCTAAGTGCATTAAACCCAAACAAAAGTAATTATCCTGGTGAAATCCCTGTTAAACTAATAATTGAATGTTCAGATGAACTGAGTTTTGTCCTAGCTGCAGTTTTTAACCAATGTTTTATCGACGGGGTGTTCCCAGATAGCTTTAAGAGAGCTTATATAACGCCTATACCAAAATGTACAAGTGCCAAATCAGTATCTGACCTACGACCAATATCTTCAACTCCAGCTCTATCGAAAGTGTTTGAGAGTTTTATTTATGAAAATCTTTACGCGGATGTTGAAGAAAATTTAGACCGTAGACAGTATGGTTTTAGACCTGGTTGCAGCACCACCCATTATCTAGTCAAATTAATTGATGGTATCCTTAAGCACCTAGAAATTGAGAACACGTATGCTGAGATCTTACTGAGTGACATAATTAAAGCATTCGATAGTTTGGATCATCAGGTTATTATTAGTGAATCGACCGCAATGGGAGCTCGAAAATTCGTGGTTAGATTACTAGCTAGTTTCTTAACAGGTCGAACGCAATGCTTTAAGTTGACTAACGAGGACGTTTCGGAATTCATGAGTATTTTTTGCGGGACGCCCAAGGGTACCAAGCTGGGTCCTTTGTGCTTTTTAATTGTTTTTAACAAAGTTTTGACTACTTTTCATCACCGTTTTAAATTTGCTGACGATCTTTCAACCATTTCGCTCCGTTCACTTTCTCCTTCGGATGACGAATCACCCCTTTCAACAGTTTTTGACATATTGCAGCGAGACCTATCCGAAGTTAAACTTTCAGTAAGCCGTACAAAGAGTGTTGTACTCAGAGTGTCTTTTTTATAACGGGACCTTCCTGAGGTTGAGGATATAGGTCTCGAGTCCAAAACAACAGTTAAACTCCTCGGTTTGTTAATTGATGATGACCTTAAGTGGAGTCTCACGTACAGCATATTACTCGAAAAGCAGCACCTCTCCTCAAGTCGTTCGCGGTTCTCAGACGTTTTGCAATTCCGTCGCGAGATTTACGCAGTATTTACTGCACGTACATCCGACCTTGCCTGGAGTATGCCTGTCCGGCTTGGCACCCAGGACTCACCAACGCACAGACCGATAGACTAGAAGCCATCCAAAAAAGGGCTGTTAAGATTATGCTCGGCCCGGGTTATCTTTCTTATGAGGATGGCCTGGTCAAGCTTGAACTGCCAACCCTTGCTGAACGGCGGCACCAACTGACAATAGCGTTCGGGAGCAAGTGTCTGGCATCACATGCTCATCGTGCAATTCTACCTGATTTTGATACTACAGCAAATAGCAGGCCTAATACGCGACAGAGACAGAGGGACGCTGATTCCCAGAGACTAGAAAGACCACCCATAAACTCGACAGATCGTTACCTGAAATCTTTTGTACCCTATTTTACCCAATATTTTAATTCTAGTTAATTCAAATTATATTTTCAAGTTGTACGTGTAGATGAAGTTAAGTCAAATTATATTTTCAAGTTGTACGTGTAGATGAAATGTCTACTTATGTAATTGTCATACTTATGTAATTGTCATATGTTATTTGTGTAAATGACGATCCAGTGCTAGCGTGTATAATACAACCAAAAGAATCCTCACACCAAGTTTTATCAAAATATCTCATTGCCTTCGAGAGTCATCGTGCTTACAGACGGACGGACGGACAGACGGACGGAAGGACAACTTTTGCGATGTCATAAGTACCCCTCCACTTACATTTTGGGATCCCCAAAACTGATATCCAGTTACATCACAAAGTCAAAGTGCTAAACTTCTTTTTCACCACTTTGACAAAATCTGATGAAATTGAGATGACCTTTCAGATACCACCATGATCGGACCGTGCATGAATATCAGATACCACGCTAACTAGCCACACACCACGATAACTGCAAAAGCGCCTTTTGACCGTGGTGTCAGATACCACGGTAACTACGAAAACGACTTTTGACCGTGGCATCAGATACCATGGTATCTGCAAAAACGCAACTAACATTTATCAGCCCATACGTTTGTTTGACTGTCCGTTTCTCTCTTGACATGGCTTAGTATGGGATCCCGCTGAATCCTTTGTCCTTCTTTGCTTAATCATCTTCATAATGACACACTCTCGCCATCTGCCACCCCACAATTTTGAGGAAGTTTCGCCGCTAGGGTGGGAGCCAAGTTTTATTATCGGCTTTGGCGATCGTCCAGTGCCAAAATCAACAGTAACGGAACCGAGCAGAGCACCGTGCTCGTTTTGTTCCCTAATTGGTCTAGTTATATATAGATGTGGCGGGTGATGGAACCGAACCGGTTCTGAAACAAAGGAAGTGGGCAAAGAAAGGCGAAGAGCAGTGGCGGAAACAAAATAGCATTCCAGCTGTGTAAGGGGCACTGGACTGCATACCGAACCAAAAAGATAAAAATAATAACAGTTAACGCTGTGATCTCTCCACCTATTTCGACACTAACAAACTGATATGGAATGGACACAAATTCAGTCCATGATCTGCCTCACACAAACCCACCCTTTCTTGGGAGTCACTCAGGAGCCAAGATTTCAGGCATGAAACATTCCTATCCGACATAACATCAAATATAGAGCAAGAACATAGATAAAAATGACTGGAGACATCCAAAGTATTTTGTAAGGATGATGTACAACAAGTTCAAATTCAAAGCACTCAAATATAACACAACTAGTTATTCAACAATGATTAATTTTGCTCATGAAAGGGATTCAAGAATCCCGACGTCGCCGAACCGTGCCAGTTGATCGTCAAACCCACCCTTTCTTATGGGTCAGCCAGGAGCCAACATTTCAGGCATGAAACGTTCATATCCTACATAACAGCGAACATAAAACAAGAACATAAATAAAAATGAAAGGAGACATCCAAAATACTCTACAATTAGCCTATCAAGTCTCAACAAGTTGATGTTTAAAATCGCAAATATGACACAACTAATTATACATCAATGATTCGTTGAGTTCATTTAAGGAATTTAAGAGTCCCGGCATTGCCAAACCGCGCTAGGTGTTCATCAAGGGCTTAGAGACTTCAAGTCAGAAACAGGACAAGTCCGCAGAAATCTTTGCTTGTGCCGATCCTTTGCAAATGTCAAACTGTGCAAATAAACTCGAGGCGCGATACAAATATTTTCTTAGATTGGAAGAGAAAAGGTCATTTCCCCTACCACGAACTGTTAGCGCCATTCCTCCCTTCTAAAATATTCTCAAGGCCATCGTCGATGACGTCAGCGCGGAGGAATTTTGGTGGGTGGTGCCTGTCCGCCATCTTGTACGCGGCCGGTTGACATCCGGGAGATCGGGCCGGCTGTGACGTAAACGAAGGAGAAAAGAGCAAAACGAGGAATGGGTATCTTATTTGTGAAAGTGATGAACACCTAACGGCTAAAACGGGCCTGTCTGTCTGCCTGATGGTGAGGAATATTTATTCTTGTTTTTATCATTTATTGATGGGCCTGTTGCTTATGCAAAAGGAAAGAAGTAGGCCTAAGTCTATTCCTAAACCCAATGCACTAATGTTCCTGCTCGAAGCTTCAATTATTTGTATTTGATTGAACCATTTGGTTGTTGCACTCTGCAGCAGCTCTGCAGACTGAGTGTGGAAAAGTACTGTAGCTAGGCTTGTAGTGACATTGCAAAATATATTATTTGGCCCCATGTCTATATAGGCTACTCCAGTCTACCACAAATCCCTGATTTTTGGATACCCTATGCCAAACGCAAGGTATATCTAGCATTTGGCATAGCCTATACCTAACGCTGGATACTCTATGCCAAACGCTGGATACTTGTTGGTAACCTAACCCTGACCTATCTCAATATAAAGGAGTTCTGATAGGTTGATATTTTAGCTTCACTCAAATCATCAATATTTTACTGGGTTACAGTATCCAGCACCTGGCATAGTGTATCCAGCGTTAGGCATATGGTATGCCAAACGCTAGACATATCCAGCGTTTGGCATAGGGTATCCAAAAATCAGGGGTCTGTGGTAGACTGGGCTACTCTGAATATGCTCCATTGACCACGTTTTGCCAAACCCCAGAATAAGAATTTTCTGGTCTTCCAAAAGTTAGCTTTTGTAGCATAGCAAAGGCTATTCCAATTTTGTTTTAGTGCATCCTCTTTCCTAGCTTGGCTCCCCTATTTTGATTGCATTTTCTGCTTCATATATTGAGAGTGAGGTCAGTTGTTTTAAACCCATTATTTATTGAATTTAGTTAGCCTAGGCTAGCTAGGTAATTTTTCTTTTCCTTGTTGTAACCTTGTTCGTTTTGTAATTTGTTGCTTAAGTTTAAAAAATGAGTATTAGCCTACCGTAGGTAAGATATCCAACAAATATTTGATTTCGTGTAGGTTTTGCAGCTTTTTTAGGAGTTGACTAAACTTTGGCAGATTATCTATGGCATGTGACGTATTCATGATGCCATGAAAGAAATATGAAAATTAGATTAAATTAACTTTGCAGAACATAGTTTAGAGCAGAGCAGCCAGCGAGGCGCTGGACATGTTTACACTTATAAACAGTTCTAGGGACAATCAGTTCTGTTAGTAAATGAAAAAAAAAAGACTTTTTGTATCACAGCACAACTGTAGATAATTTGCTAAAGTTTAGTCAACACCCTTTTTTAGTGCAGTCTATCACAATCCCCCTGATTTTGAAGACCTATGGCTACGCCAAATGCTGGTATACCTAGCCATTGACATACACCATACCTAATACTGGATACACTATGCCAAACGCTGGGTATGCCTAGACTTTGGCTAATAGTGCGGACACAAGATCAGGATAGGAAGCTCCCGGACTGGAATTCCTGCCCGGATCTTTGCCACCATCATCACTTCCATATGGGAAAGTTGAAATTTTTTCAACTTGATGATGAAAGTGCAGGAAATCCGGCCGGGAAATCCTGATTGTGTGTTTGTACTATAAGGCTCGAAACAGTATGTCAAATGGTAGATATTCTAAGCAAGAACAAATAATCTAAGAGAACCTCCATCTTTGGTCCCATTCGTTCATTCATTTATTCGTACTACAGAAACTACATAACATAAATACAAGGCAAGACACAAGACCCCCTGAAGCTATCTTGTTGCAGCCACTATGAATACCCCAATCAAACTGAGCTGAGCTAGAGGTACTTGCTGTAGCTTTGAGTTGGTAGCCATTACTTCCATCTTCGCTGTTGCCATTGTTGTAACAAGTACTTACAATTTGTACTTGAGTATTAAGTATTAAGTACTTCCAAATTTTGTACTTAAGTATCAAGTATTAAGTACCAGACCACAATTTTACTTAAGTAGTACTTCGTACTTCAAGTACTACTTAAGTACAACTCTACTAGCACTATTTCTAGCTCAGTCATATTCAGTCGTTTAAAGGCATATTCAGTTGTATAAAGGAAAAATGAAAGAAAGTCATATAAAAAAAGGCATATGGCAGTTTAGACAAAGAATTAAATACCACAAAGGACGTTAGAGCTGCGCTTGGCGCTTCTTTGAATGTTACCACTTGAGGAAATTCATCTATGAGTCTATCAAAGTAACTAATTACGGGCTTCTAGGAATTCTTCAACGGGTGTTTTCTTATTTTTCCAGAATGTACTTGGGAGAGTACTTGAAAGTACTTACGAATTTATTTGTACTTGACAGCTTCAAGTACCTATTTATTTTACTTAAGTATTAAGTACTTCAGGCAAAATGTACTTCAGTAAAAATCAAGTACCTTGATTTTGTACTTAAGTAGTACTTGAAGTACTTCCCAACACTGGCTGTTGCTCATAGCATCAGAAGAAGTGCAGGAAGCACACTAACCCGCTCTGGAGCACGCCCAGAAAACCAATCAGCTTTTACTTCGGAAGTTTCTTCTATGCAGCTTCACAGGTGGCATGGGGAAAATATTCAGCAATGCGAATTCAAAAATTCAACTATAGTTGAGTAGGTCTAGGTTAGAATACCATCAGGTATCCAGAGTTTGCCATAGGTTATCGAAAAATCAGGGGTTTGTGGTTGACTGTTGTAGTGCCATTTTAATTTCTGAGTTTTATCAAGTTCTAGAAGGGTGATGAGAAATCAAGTTCACAACAGGAAACATGTATGGATTAGTAATATTTGGCGTGGCACTCAGTCCCAGCTCAATCCAGTCTCAATTGTGCTCCATGTTAGTATTGTGGCAGATGAAAGTAAAAAGAATTTGAGAAGGTTGCTAACAATAGTGTTGATAATCAGTTACATATTTTGCAACTAATCATGTGGTTTCAGAGGCTAAATGTCCTGAATATGTACAGAGGGTAAGATCAATCACTCATAACCATACCAGAATTTAAATAATGAAGATAGCGACTGAGATAAAAGCAAATATACAATAGGCTCTTAAAGGAACACTTAACAGGTTTTATTACTGCGCTTTTCTGAAATTTAAAAGAATGATTATACATCTGGTGGCTTAATACGAAGCTTTTGTTGTATTCTTTTCAAGTTTAAGACAATTCGTTGGAAAGTAGACAAAGGGACTAATTAGAAGTGCAGAAAATCAGTTCGACAAAACGATCTAGTTAAAAGTATTACAGGCAGTATCAGGTCCATGGATGTACCAACTGACTTCATGCTTCAGGGGGGGATCTGCTAAGCACGGTTCTCTCATCTTTTGGTAGTGCAAAACGGATACTTCAGCTGAATTTTATTAGAGCTATATTTCGCCCCTTCTTGGCAAGGGTCGTCTTTAGGCTCAGAACCGCTCAAGTTGGAAAAATGAACTTGTGGGAAAAACTTGATTTTTCCAAAAGTAAGTACTAAAGACAACGCACAACAACTGACGAACACTCAATGAACAAGACCAAAGGTTTCGATGGAATCCCAAAAACAGATTAAGGCCAATGGTAATCATCTGAGAAGACAAAGTTCTGATGTGGATTCGGCATGTGTGTTTACCCCTATAACCGACGTCGTATCTACTTTGTCGAAACTGATCAAAACTATAGTTCAAAAACGAATTCAGCATGTCTTCTTACCCCTACACTGAACATCTAATCAACTTCAGATATAAGATTACTTTCAACGAGTTTTCCGGTTTCACCCGGATTCCGAGTGAACTGTACGTCGGGGGAAAATGATTGCCATATACAGATTACCCCTAAATCGAACATCTAATCAAATTCAAGTTAAACCTTTACATTTTACAAATTTTCCGGTTTTTGCCAGATTCTGGGTGAACTGCCTGTTTCGTATTCGGATTCAGCATATATCCTTGCTCTCAGATTGAACCTCTAATCAACTTCAGATTAAACTTTTACTATTTATCAATCCGGTTTTGGCCGGATTCCGGGTGAACTACTTGTCTGGCGAGAACATTTTCATATTCGGATTCAGCATAACTCCATACCCCTAAATCAATCCTCTAATCAACTTTAGTTTAAACTTTTACTTTTGACAAATTCTCCGGTTTTGCCGGATTCTGGGGGAACTACCTGTCCTGTGAGAAAATAATTTGCATGTTCGGAATCAGCATGTCTCCTTACCCCTACATGGACTATCTCGTTTGCTTTTAAAATATTTTTTTCGCCCCTTAATTTGAAACCCATCCTCCAATGCCAAATGAAGGGCTACAGAGCCCATCTTCGAACTTGACCTATACTTTGACCCAAAGAGTCGTCGTCCCCTTGGGGAGTTATCGTGCTAGCAGACGGACAGACAACTTTTACGATCCCATCACTTACGTTTGGGATCCCAAAAAGCCTGAGGGTCGTGCTGCGCACCAAGTCGGAAACGGGTTTCAGCACCAATATTAGTCTGCAGAGTATCTAACAAACATCAGGTTTCGGTTGCCATATAGCTATCCTCTAGTTGGTTCTGATAGGATGAGCTTCGTCCAGCAGCAAAAATGCTACCTATTACCTAGCACAGCTGAATAGTGCAATTCAAGGTTTCAGTAAAATTGAGACCTATAATTTCATCTGCTTTTCTACAGCAGGTCGGCTCTAAAACTAACCAGTTCTTAATTTTTTTTAGTTAAAATGGCCACTGTCAAAACTGAAAAACGAGATGATGATGACGAAATCAATGCGCTTGCTGCCAAAATGGCGGAAGCCAACAAGGCTAAACTTGTCCAACAGCAGCAGCAACAGCAGGTGCAGCTGGCGAATGGTATGCAGCCCGCTGTTATGATACGGCCTGGTCAGCCTGCCATCAGCAGCTTCTTCCGTGCCACTGGCCAGCCTATACCATCTGCAAATACTGTTGCAACAGCTCAGTTGAGTGATGATGAGACATCAAAAGGCCGATTTGGGTGGGATAATATCCACACTAATACCCCCATTGTTCCTTACCTGATCAGGGATAACGAGAAGTTCGTCGCTGTCAAACTCTACGAAGCTAAGGTCTTGGAGAAATTCAAATACTTTCTTAAGCCAGATTTGTACAGCTGTACTTGTATACGAAGCGTGTACATGACAGAAATAGAAGCGAGACTCCTCAATGACATCAACTCCCGGCATTGTGATTTTTACTACTTCAAGCAGCAAGCACCGTTCAATACCAAAGATCTTTTAGTGAAATTGAGTGATGCCAGAGAATTCTACGCTTTCTTAGAAGTCTGTCATATGAAGTTGACCAAGAAATCGACAGATCCAGCTGATCGGTGCGGGTTTTATAAGATTAATGGCGAATCGGTTGTTCCCTATACGATGAAAGATGGTGTGAAGTATGTCCCCCTGTTTTATTTTGAGGGGGAAACGGACAATCTGAAAACCAAGTCGGAGATCATTACTGGGTGGGACCTGACGTATTTAAAGTTTTGCTGTAAAGTTCAAGGCATTAGAAACGAACTGTTTGGAAATGATCGGTATGCAGTGGTGAGCATGGCAGATATTAGAGAACATTTTCCACCTGGCACAGAGTTTATGGAATATTGGCCGGCTGAGTCCAATGTGTCTCTGAACGGTGTTACCGCGGTGCATGGTTTGAGTGGACACTGGACCAAAAAGCCTCAGACACCACCTCAGCCAGTGACAACTGCGCCTGTCGTCTTGACCTCTCAAGGGGGCAGAGTGCTGGTATCAGCTCCTCAAAACCTTGTTGTTACAAGCAGTGCACCAACAAGGCCAACTGTTCTCCAGTCCCTGAACTCTCAAAGAGTGAATAATCCTAATAATATGCAGCAGAGACAGCAAGTTATGACTTCTTCTGGGCCAGTTTATTGGCAGGGAATGGTAACCAATGGATTTCAGGGACAAGTGACGTCGCTAGATCTGCAGAACCTAATAGCTGTAAGTTCCTCTATCTATTACTGGTCTAAGACTTAATTGGCCTTCTTCTAGTTCATTCGCTCCAAGTGGACTATTTTATGTTAGTCCCCATCGTCTCGTAATTTTAACACTTGTGTAGATATAGTTGCGTTTTTGATTGAAGTCTGAGGTTTATAGTAATACATAGATGGCACTTTACACAAGGGACTTGTACTGTGACCAATAATCCAGAAACAGTTTTTTCAATATAATTTAGAAGTCCAGGACTCCATTGTCGGAGCCACGTAGACATACCAAGACCCACACGGCGGGGTCTCATGGTCAGACTAAATAGAACCAGGGGCGTCTCGAGGGGGGGGGGGGGGGAGGGGGGACGTCCCCCCCCCCCAATGCTGTCGGCCAGTCGGTAAAAAAAAAAAAATAATTTTCGTCATAACAGTTGATTTCTTTCATGAAAATAGTCGGTTTTTCTGAATTTTGGTCGATTTTTCGTCAAAATAGTCGTTTTTTCTGAAAATCAGTGAATTTCTCTGAAAATCAGTCGATTTTTTTTCAAAAATGTCACTTTTGTTGTTGAAAACAGTCGTTTTTTCTGCAGAAAATGTCCACCCAGTCGGTAAATTCCTCGTCCCCCCCTCCAAAACATTTTGGCTAGTATCGCCTCTGAATATAACCAAATATATAATTTCAATGGGGAAGACGCCCTTGAGATGGAAACATTTTATAATCACTGAACTAAAGACAAAAATGCTCCTCAGCCGGGATTTGACCCCGGAATTGAAAAAACTCTTTCTGGATCATTGGTCACGGTACAAGTCCTTGTGTAACGTGCCATCTATGTATTATTATTAATTTCTGTGACATGGGGATGTGACAGGATATGAACTGTTTAGATGAATTTGCCTCCTGCGGGATCACTGTTCATATGGCCGGCTTCTACCAGACCGTTCCAGAGCCCGCCGTAATAAGTAAATTGGCTCCTCCCACTTATTATTTTCGCTGCATGACTGTTATGCTCGTTACAATTTACTTATGATGGTCGTGAGTGTCATAAGTGATAATAACTATCAGCTCTGCAGGAACTCCTGTTAAGAGTGATGACGTATGTTGGTGTCGTTATTATTTTCGTTCCAGCTACCACAATTCGGTGCTCGCCCCTCCTCTTATCATCGTATCTTATAATAACTTCCCTGGAACGCTACCTAATTAATCAAACGGTGAACTTCGATGGCCGTCGAAAACGGAAATTAAGCAACCGGATAAGCCAACGGCGAACAAAACTTCGATAAACAAGACCTAAGGTTTCGATGGGATCCCAAGAATCTAATATTTGATCCAGACAGCTGGGTCTTGTCTTCGCCAGGTCCAGTCTTCGCCAGGCTAATCATTAGAGAAAACCAAGTTCAGACATACCTCTATAATCCATATCTTTTTTGACGGTACTGACCGAAACTTCCTGCTTTACTTCTGCCAAATTTCCGGTTTCGGCCGAATTCCAAGCGAACTACTTGCCCGGCAAAAAAAGAAAATTCAGAATGAATTCACCGTATGGTATCTCCTTATCTGTATAAAGAACATCTAACCATTTCAAATAAAACTTTAACTTAAAAAAAAAACGGTTACAACCGGATTCCAGACTAATTATATGTCCGGTTCAAAAATGCTTGTCATATACAGACTCAGCGTTTCTTCTTACTCCCAAATCTGTCATCTAATCAACTTCAAATAAAACTTGTTACTTTTAACAAATTTTCCGGTTTTGGCCGGATTCCGGGCGAATTAGTTGTCCGGGTAGAAATGCTAGTCACATATGTGTTCAGCATGTCTACTTACCCCTAAATCGAACATTCAATCAACTCCAAATGAAACTTTTACTTTTAACCAACCTTTCCGGGCGAACTACTTGTCGGACAAGAAAATGTTTTGCATATTCGTGTTCAGCATGTCTTCTTACCCCATAATCGACCCTTAATTTGAACCCCCACCCCTAAATGTAGGGCTACATAGCCCATCTACGAACTTGACCTTACCCTTGAACCAAAGAGTCCTCACACCAAGTTTCATCAAAATATCGCATTCCCTTCGAGAGTTATCGTGCTAACAGACGGACAGACGGACAACTTTTGCGATGTCAGATATCCCTCCACTTACGTTTTGGGATCCCAAAAACGCAAGATCCGTTAGGAAGGGGGAAACTTTCACTTTCTACTACTGAGGTATATGAAAACATCCATTACCTGGACAGCAGATTGCAGATTTTCTACTCATAAACCTGTAAATCTATTTTAACTGTGTCTCTCAATAAGTGCTGATGGTGAGGCATAGGGGATTAACAGAAACTAGTTCGCTTAGAAGCGTCGAACGGGAATATGGAGGATTGTGTCAGACCTGCTAAAGCATTGTTCAAATAGGTTTAATAAGCTGAGCAGCGCTATTCGCGACGTTTACGTCTTAATACATACGCCTGTTCAAATAGGAACCCGAAAGCTTCTTATCAGTGCAGAGTTTGGTGTTGCCACGTTGACACAATTTTTCCAGTTTCTAAAGATCAGAAAATGTGTTCTTAATGCTACTTGAAGTACACGAGTACAATTTGACGCCCAATATTTTGTAAAGAGCTTTTAAATCTACGGATGGACAGCATTGTCCTCGAACTAACAATAAGAGTCGAAACAGAACAAAAAGTATTTTTCTTTGAAGAAAAGTTGTTTCTTCAGCTTCCAACAAAGTAGAACTTTAGTGCTTCCCGCGGCAACCGTGCTCCTTTCCTCCGCCCGCTGGCCTGAACCAACCAAGCGATCTGATTGGCCCTGCATAAGTGAGAATAGAACGCGAGTCTATTCCCTCTTATTCACCTTACTACAGCGCGCTCCGAGGAAAAGAGGAATCAGTAATAAACCTTATACGCCGTAATACACCATATAACACCTATTTGAACAATGCATAAGCTCCTTTGCTCTTCAGTGGGCGTGTTTTGCTTTCTATTTGCGTCTTACTGGTATAAATAACACGCTTTCCACTAATCATAACACGATTTTCTGTGGCTTAGCTCAGCCTTTTTTCTTAGTGACGTTTTCTTTTAGATTTTTCGCCTCTCAAGAGTCGACTCGTATATTAAAATAATCGCTAACAAGAGCTACGAGCTCATATGGCACTTGTTTCGAGTAGGTGGTACAAAAAAGTAGATGAGAATGTCACAAAATCCCTCCTTCAACCCCCCTAGGACTGGACCTAGAAATAAGGTATCGAATTTCACGCGAGCCTGAGCATTTTCCGCCATCGCCTCGGATAATCCAGGGCAAATGTTTCACCGTACTAGTTTGATTCCTAGGAGTGCCGTACTATTGCCGGTTCTCGCCTCGCCCTCAAACTTCCCTATCAGGGCCAAATCTGGTTCAGCCACATATACAGATTATCTAAGACATCTTCTCGTACAGGCTATCAAGTTTCACACAGGTCGAAGTTTTTTCGGGAAAGTAGGGTACCCCCACCGTGTCTATTCTTTCCAAGTTTGATTGAAATCACTCCTACCGTTTGACTCATACGCGAGCTATTCCGCACCCCCCCCCCCCCTCCAAATCCTCCCACTGTGGTAGAATACGACTAGGACACATAAACTTCGCATCTTTGACATCTTCTCGTGTCGTCCTTCAAGCTTGACTCGGATCGGAACATATCTGCAAATTTACGGTTTCCGCTCCTCCTTTACCGTTGCCGGATCCAGTCCGGATTCCTAATAACAAACTAGGCAGCATAAACTCTGTACTGTCCAACTTGCATCCCAGTCGGTCCATTCGTTTTGTTTTTGACCATGTCACAAAGTTTACGCCTCCCCCCCCCCTTCCAGCTTTCCTAGCCAATGCCGTAATTGGTTCGGAAACACGTTTTGCATATCTAGCTCATTAGTCCTTATCACCCATAAAGTTCCAGTGGAATCGGACCACCCGTTCGCAAACTCCGCAAGTCAGTAATTTCCGGGTTCCCCTTCCCTGAACTCCCCCCCCCAAAATGGCCGGATCCAGAAACAGACATTTTCCTAGGGCATTGTGTCAGGTCTTTAATTCTATTTAGTCGGGTCGCTAACATGCCTGCCTAGTTTCATCGTCCTTATCACATCGCCCGATCCTAACTCGCGATCATCGGAATTCCCGGAAACCCCCTCCGACTCCACCTAAAGAGCCCAGATATGACGTGGTTATGTCAAGAATCTATTTGCGTCTTATGCTTGTTCTTCCCACCAGATTCCATTCCGATCCCTCGGCGCTAGGCCTTTCACGAATATTCTGGCGTCCCCTTTCACCCCCCCCCCCCACAAGTATCCAATCCGGTCTGGGCCTGACATGGCACCCAAGTTTCATTCAAATCCGATCGCCCGTTCGACAGTTATGAATGCCACAAGATTCCGGATTCCCATCCCTCCACTCCTCCCACGATGATCCGATCATGCAAACGACTATTGTCGCTTGCATTACTAGCTTTTCGAAACATGACCGTCCCTTATCCTGGCTGATTTTTAGTTGTGTTCCTTGGAACAGTCCACTCTTGCGAGCGCTGTAGCAGCTTTCGGCTTTCGGTTTTCACCGTATCTTGTGGAGCTCATATCTCGTGAACCAGTGCAAGTATCAAGTTCAGACTTAGTACACTTGTGGGTATTGGGGTCTAGTTGTGCCTTTTGGGGGTCCCACCCTCCACCCCAACCCGGTTCAGGGGCAAATGGGCCCAGATTGCCCAATGAATAAAGTTCATAACTTGACCAGAACTGGACATAGGACGATGAAATTCCTTGGACGTGTAGATCCTAGGGCTGGGAAATTGCTTTTAAAGTTGCACCTCCCCCACCTTCATGGGCAACTGGACCCGTATTGCCCGGGAGTAAACTTCGTTACCCTTGCCAGGAATCAACAGGTATCAGGAGACTTAGTAGGAATGTGAGCATTGGGATCTCTTTTTACTTTTTGCGGGTCCGAAAACCCCACCCCAATTGGTTCAGGGGCAATAGGGCCCGGCTTGCCCATTTTTAATGTTTTTAATTAGACAATAGCGGGGGATAAGGCGATGAAATTCCTTTGTGCTTTTGGATCATAGTGACCGGGGAGAGTTGAACAACCCCCACCCTCCCCGTTCATCGGCAAGTGGGCCCAAAATTGCCCATGAAAAAAGTTTTTGACCCGTGACTGGAATCAAACTCTAAGCTGATATACTTAAGGAAAAAAGTTGTAAATACGCATTTTGATGGGTCACGACCCCCCCCCCCCCCTCCCGTTCATGGGCAGCTAGGTCCAGATTTCCCATGAGTTAAGTTCGTCTATGACAGGTCTCAAGTCCAACTCTGGTATATTTGGGGAGATATGTCTATGGACGAGAATTTGGTGTAACATCAACAAATAAGACGACACGACGTACTTTAATCGTTAATGAAGAGTTGGAAACTGGACTGTTTTGTCATATGATCGGTGATATGCCATTCTTAATGAATTGTGACAAAGGAGGCATTAGTCTGCTACGAATTGGTTTAGTGCACTTATTACCTTGCTAATGGAAAAGGTTTAAAGGGTGGGACTGGCAGGCAGACCATTCAGTGTTCGAACAAATGCTATTCGTTGCAAGATCTTCAACAATTCTTTGGATTTATACTGGCGGTTTGTTTACATTTAAAGCTTTTAAAGGGGGGTGATTACAATGTTATTTCAATACTTGTTTGGTTATTAGGGAAGATAAATGTGTTGGTTCTAAAGCTGTTTGTATATAAATGTGATAAACATTTTCCTTTTACACTCCACGTCTGAGCGCTTGCGCACTTGTTGGATCCCAAAACGTAAGTGGAGGGATACCTAAGACATCGCAAAAATGTCCGTCTGTCTGTGAGCACGATTACTCTCGAAGAAGGTATTTTGATGAAACTTGGTGTGACGATTCATTGGATCAAGGATAAGGTCAAGTTGGTAGATGGGCTATGTAGCTCTGCATTTAGGGGTGAGGGAGGGGTTCAGATCAAGGGACACACACAATATTTTTAAACAGCTAATGTGATCGTCGATTATGGGGTAAGAAGGCATGCTGAGCACGATAGTGAAACCATTTTCTCGCCGGACATGTAGTTCGTCCGATATCCGGCGAAAACCGGAAAAATGGTTAGAAGTAAAAGATTTATTTGATGTTGATTAAGTGGTCGGTTTGGAGGTAAGAAGACATTCTGAACACGGTGGTGAAAACCATTTTCTCGCCGAACAAGTAGTTCGTCCGGAATTCGGTGAAAGCCGGAAAGTTGGTTAAAAGTAAAAGTTTCATTTGAGGTTGATTAAATGTTCGATTGAAGGGGTAGAAAATATGCTGAATACGATGGGTGACCATTTTCTCGCCGGACAACTAGTTCGCCCGGAATCCGGCCAAACCGGAAAATTTGTTAAAAGCAAAAGTTCGATTAAATGACAGATTAAGGGGTAAGAAGAGAGGCTGAGTATGTATATGACAATCATTTTTTACCCGGACATATAATTAGTCCGGAATCCGGTTGTAACCGGAATTTTTTTTAAGTCAAACTTTTATTCAAACTTGATTAGATGTTACACAAAGCGATCTGTCTGTCTGTCCGTCTGTGCGAACCTTAACTCTCGAAGGTAATGAGATATTTTGACGAAACTTGGTGTGAGGATTCTTTGAGTCAAGAGTGAGGTCGAGTTCGTAGATGGGCTATGTAGCCCTACATTTAGGGGTGGGGGAGGGGCTTTAGATTGGGGATAAATGAAATATTATTAAACAGATAATATGATAGTCGATTATGGGGTAGGAAGACATGCTGAACACAGTGTGGTCTCGCCGGCCAAGTAGTTCGCCCGGAATCCGGTCCAGACCTGAAAGTTTGTTAAAAGTTTTATTTGGAGTTGATTAGATGTTCGATTTAGGGATAAGAAGACATGCTGAACACTAGCATGAAATCAATTTTGTACCCGGACAAGTAATTCGCCCGGAATCCGGCCAGTAACGGAAACTCATTAAAAGTTGAAGTTTTATTTGTAGTTGATTAGATGTCGGATTTAGGGGTGAGAAGAATTGCTGAATCCATGTATGACAATCATTTTCTACCCTGACATACAGTTCGACGTGAATCCGGCTAGAGCCAGAAAATTTGTCATAAGTTAAATTTTTATTTGAAGTTGATTAGATGTTCAATACTGGGGAAAGAAGATACGCTGAGTTCATTTTTTAGCTTTCTTTTTTCGTCGGACAAGTAGTTCCGGAATTTGACAGACACCGGGAAATTGGTGACTTATAAGGGTAAAGGCTTCAACATCTTTCTGTATACACCCAACTCCCCTCTGTATATCTTGGTGCCAGTAACCAGTAACCTTCTGACGAGGACCCTTGCCAAGAAGGGCCGAAATATCGCTGATGAAAAATCAGAGCTGACGTATCCGTGTAAACATTGTTTGAATAAATGTTTCAAAGTCAGCTTGGGCTCAAAGAATATTTAACCTTCGCCTTCCCGGAATTGTAAGAAATACTGAAAAACGAAAACAACACCAGTGACTAATCCCTTTGATCACCACCTGGATCCGGTTTGCCGACGGCGGGATTCTTAATTCCGTTCTGTAACCGTAATGAATCGTCACTGGATAATTATCAAAGTAAATTCTGTCATTTTTCGGGATCCCAAAACGGAAGCGGAGGGATACCTATGACTTCTTAAAGTTGTCCGTTCGTCCATCTGTGAGCACGATAACTCTCGAACGGAATGAGATATTTTGATGAAACTTGGTGTAAGGACGCTTTGGGTCAAGGGAGAAGTCGAGTTCATAGATGGACTCTAGCTCATCGTTTAGGGATGGGGGTTCAAATTAAGGGGAGAACAATTTTTTTTAACAGCTAATGAGAAAGGGTTAAGAACACATGCTGAGCAGGAACATGAAAACCATTTTCTCGCCGGACAAGTAGTTCGCCCGGAATCCGGCCTAAACCGGAAAGTTTGTTAAAGTCAAAGTTATATTTTAAGTAAATTAGATGTTCGATTTAGGGGAAGACATGCTGAACATTTATATGAAAATCATTTTCTCGTCCGACAAATAGTTAGCCCAGAATCCGGCCGAAACCTGACAATTTGTTAGAAGTAAAAGTTTATCAAAAGTTAGATGTAAGGTTGAGAAGATATCTTAATCGTACTGATGTTCGAGGAGTCTGCCGAAGACCGGTTATCTACAAAACCCATTTGTTTGGATCAAATATTAAATTCTTGGGATCCCATCCAAACCTTTGGTCTTGTTCCTTCAGTGCTTAACAGGATTTTGTTGGAAGGAAAAGGTTGCTGGTATCATGTTGCATGGAGCGGAGTTGATATTTATCAGGAACAGCTTATTTTGAGGCAATATTAAGGCACATAAGTTTTCGTTGATTCATTCTGATTTCGATTTATGTGAATGCCATTTCTTGTGTTTTGTAATTGAGACTCTCCCCTTCATTCGTTGATTCGTTTTCTTGACGTTCTCTCTGCCAAATCAGCGCAAGAATATTTTCAAATCTTGGATCAGTGCCTGTTGCTAAGCGCCTTATTGATCGGTTTGTTTATCCGACAGCCGAAATGCGACTGCGCCCAGGGCGTTGCAGGCTAGTTAAGAGTGCTTCCGCCAGGAGTGCTCCGGAAATAAACGCGCGCAGCCTCGCATTATTAATTCGATGTTTTTGCGAGTCCTGGAAAAAAGCCGGAAATTATACCGGATAGACTAGAATAGCGTTGCCTTGGTAATGTACATAATTAGGCTCTTCAGCGCTACGGGGTTTCGAGCCTTGAAGGACCAAGTAGGCTGTTTAGTAAGTTCGTTGATTCCTCGAACGGTGAAAAGGACAGACAATATGTACCGTCGCAAAAAGTGGGTGAAGGGACGGACTTGGCGGGTGAACTAACGGGTGGGCGTAGTGGCGAGTCTTGGTGGGTCAACTAAAGTGTGATGAAATGACGGTAGATTAGACGGTCAGTAGTAACTACTACACTGTCAGAAGTTTTATAACAGACAACAGAAGCATTCGCGGTTTCAACAGACAGTGCCTAATACACATGTTGTGTTGGAAAACGTTATACGTGAAATGTTATGCAGAACAAGTATTGCCAGGAAGAGCCAAAAAAGCATCTATCGACTTTTTTTGTCGTCATGATGTTGGAAAATTCAGCAGATGCTTTTTGGCGATTTTCGGCTCTTCCTGATGGCAACGCTTGTTGTGCATAACATTTTCAAACAGGAAGACAACATCCGAAGTGTCTGTTACGCATTGTCTGTTGAAACCGCGCAACCTTCTGTTGTCTGTTGTGAAACTTCTGACAGTGTAGCAACATGGATAAAATACAGTTTGGAATCTTGTTAATAAGTAACAAGACCAAAGGTTTCGACGGAATCCCAAAGGTGAATATTTCATCCAGACGATCGGGTCTCTTAGATATTTGAGCGAGATCCCGTAAACGAAACCGCGCAACCTTCTGTTGTCTGTTCTGAAACTTCTGACAGTGTAGCAACATGGATAAAATATAGTTTCGAAACGTGTCAATAAGTAACAAGACCAAAAACACCTTGTTTGTCCCTAGGTCAGATTAATTTAATTTAATCTAATTTTAAAATAAATGCGGGTCGACATTTCATGCGCGAGCAAATTAATTGGCACTTGTCAGTAACCTACAACTAAAAATACCCAGGTTACGACCGGATAATACCGATGCTAGTCGAAAACCCGTGAAATATTCTTATTCAACTATTCATTTCTAAATTTTCGGTTTATATCAGATTCTACTTATAGCCTACTATTTGTCCGGTAGTAAAAAGAATAAGCAGATAGATTGGTTAAGGCTTATTATTGTTATACGGAAAGATGTCGTTATATGACGTCCGAAAATGGATTCATCATGTCTCCTTACCCTTACACCGAATCACGAATCCGCCTCATACAAAACTTTTAATTCTGCGGACTTTCCGGTTTTGGCCGGGTTCAAGGCGAAAACGTGTCTATCCAAAGTTCATAACTGGATTCAGCATGTTTCCTTACCTTTACAACGATTGTTTCAGCAGCCTAGAAAATATTTCGTTTCACACCGTTAGATGAAACCCGTCATCCACCCCTTGAAAAAAAGCTAAATGGCCCATGTGAGAACTAAAAAAAAAAAAAACAAGAGCTAGAAGCTCACACGGCACTTGGAAGGCTGGGTAAGAGGATAGAAGTAGGAATTTGCCATTGCCTTTTGTAAGCAAAACCCTTGAAATAAAAATGATCATGGGACATAGGAAATCACGAGAATGTATCGTTTGGTATTTTTGCACTTGGCTGTGATGATGCGCACTTTAAGGGCGCTAGAAATTCATTTCTAAGCAAAACACTTGAGGCAAAAATTATCATGTGCTCATGGGGTCATGAAACTGTATATTTTGCTTAAAAGTATTTTTTGTACTTTGCAGTTAAGATGAGTGCTTTAAGGTATGGTCGGATCTTGGATGTGACAGTTTCTACGCCAATCTTGTGAAGTCCCTAATGTGCAAGCCAAGTTTCATCGTCCTAGCACATCTGGAAGTATGCTACCTTAAGTCGCGATCAGCGGAATTCCGTACCACCCTCCAACTCCCACTAGAGTTCCCCAATTCGGTCCTGTTCTGTCAGTGATGGATCTAGGGCTTATGCTTGTTCTTCCCACCAAGTGTCATCCCAGTCGCTACAGTCTAAGCATGTCACACAATTCCCCCCCCCCCCCCCCCACTCCCCCCACCTTGATGGGATCCTGGCCGCACTTGAAATGGGACATATGAGACGTAAGTTCTTTCCGAATATCAAGTTTCATTAAAGTCTTTGATTCATGTGGGCCGAGAAGGTGGGAGACACCATCATTTATGGATGGGTCGGATTTTTACGAACACACTGTTACTTTTGTTTTCCCCCAAATCCTCACGGTAGCCAACGTTATCCACAAATTACTTCAACACAATCCACTCCTGAACGCCAATCCGCCATTGCTAATTAACTATTCAATGATCTCCTGACGCTGGTAAAAAGATTACTAGAACCTTCGAGAAGATCGAGTGGCGTGTAAGAGGATTAAAATGACTAAGTATATCACCATGTGGACTTCTAGATATGTCGTAACAAGAAGTCGTCGGCCAGTTTGACAGTTTTTTGGTGTCGGAAGCTGAATATTATTTAGCTCAGTTTCAGAATCTTCAAGAAACCACTATAACGAATTTAGTGTAATTTACGGCGTTTGTTTATTGGGATCTAGTTTACATCCTCAGTTATTTGGACTTACGGGAATTAACAAGAAAATACTTCAAGAAATCGATAATGCAAACATTTATTTAATTTTTCTACATATTTTCCATATGCCTGCTACAATAAAAACATTTTGTTAGATCCAAAGTCAAACTAGGATTAGGTACATCCTCCCCATGTCGGGCGCTTCCGACCCGCGCCGCTAGATGACTCAGCGGTCGGATCGAGTCGTGGCTTCATCTTGGTTCTTGGGGGGGGGGGGGGGTCTAGACGTTGCAAGTGCTAGAATGCTTATGGTATAACTCCTTTAAGATCCGATCACCCGTTCAAAAGTCGACATACCTGAAGATTCCGGATTCCCTCTTCCTCCACTCCCACTACGGTGGCCAAGTCGCAGAGAAGGCTGTACTTACGTTAAAATGGTCGAGACCTGATATGCCTGAAAAGTTTCGTCGTCTTAACACATGTTGAAGTATCTTAATTTGGGATTACTGGAATTTCGGAACCGTCCCTCCAACTCCCCCCACAGTCCGGATCCGGTCCGGTCTTGTCAACTATGTGTCTAGGGCTTGCGCTTGTTCTGCCCACCAAGTTTCGTCCCGATCTGTCCACTCTGAACATGTCACACGATTTCCGGTTCTCCCCTCGAACTTCCCCCAAAGTAACCTGATCCGTTCCAGACTTACAGTGTATCATGTAAGACACGAGGTCTTTCCAGATATCAAGTTCATTAAGATCCGATTCCCCGTTCGAATGTTATACATTCGTCAAAATTCCGGATTCCCCCTCCCTTCACTCCCCCCACGGTGGTCGGGTCGGGAAGTGACCATTTCCATGTTCGTTTAATCTTGTCCCTAATATGCCTGCCATGTTTCATCGTCCTAGCACATCTGGAAGTACCCTAACTCGCGATCACCGGACTGACAGACAGACCGACCGACGGAAAAGTGATTGGTATATGGCAGTTGGCCGGAAGGCAAGTGCCATAACAAGCAGATACTATTCGATGTGTATGTAGCCTACAATTTAATTGGCGTTCTTATTTGAATTATATAGCTAAGTCGGCTTGTTATGTCAAGGTTGGTTATCCGAAAGTAATCGATTTCTCTTTCTCAGAATGGACAGGGGTACAGCATCAACCCACAGCTACTTCCTGCGTTACTTAGAAATGGAACGCTTCAACAGCCAAGAGCAGCGGGGTAAGAAATGCTCGTTTTCATTCGTTCAGGTGATATTGGTGCTTCAGGTTCTTTTGACACAAAAAATGAGTTCGTTTGCTGTCTATTTTCGAATGTTCCGTTCTTCTCTTGGGTACTTCGGACGATTAGGAAAGTAATGCTAAACTTTTGCGATACTAACAACGCTTTAAATTTGTCGTTCTAGGAAAATAACAGTGAACGACTTTAATTTGACTTATTTTATTTTTACTTGATTTTTGGCATGAATTTTTGTTAGGTTTCAAGTTCGTTACTTCGACCCCGTTCATGATTAGGCAACATTCATTTGCGACACAGGTTTTTGTCTGTTGTTGGACTGTAGATGCGATCAAAATACTCCACCGCGGACAGTGGCGCCACTTCATTAAACCTCAGGTTGGCGTGGGGGGGGGGGGGGGGAGGGACCGATTTGGGGTCCCCATTGCCAAGTGTATTAGTCGATACTGAAAGTTTAGCTACTCTTTTTGCTGTAAATTTGAAGTAATTTTCCAATACACCTTAAAGTAACGCATTGTTTTGTAATTTTCCAGCAAATAGTACCAAGGTGATAGATTTTGCCCTTTTAAAATCTGGGGGGGGGGGTTCTTACATATAAACAACCCGAGGTGCCGACGAGTCGACCGACGCTCGACAAAAGCATACGATTTTTGTTCTTCTGCATTTCCTGTGTATAAAAATAATCCGATGTGCCGCTGAGAATAGCGAGTCCCGATAAAAGAAAACAGAATTCGATTTCTTCTGCGTTTTGACCGACAAATGTTTACAAAATTTCATTTCTTGCGTGAAAAAATAACAAGATGTGCCAACGAGTCGACCGATACCCGACACAAGTATGCAAAATTTAATTTCTTCTTCGTTCTAGAAATATATTTCCGACCGACCAGCAATCTGTTTAATCTTAGCTCGTTTCGCTTTACCCCAGTGTGCTACTGAAATCATTAGCATCTTCGTTTGCATCAAGCATAAATTTGTATTCCACTTCTAGCTTTTAGCTATTTGGAATAAACTTGATTGATTGAAAAAAACTGTCAACCTTCTTTCTCTCTTTCTCTGACAGGGATTCCGCGAGTGCGACCAGGATTCTTGGCTTCTAGTTTGGAGTCCCTTCGAAATTATTTTGTTTCTTTTCCGTGCCGCGCGATTGCCGCTGTAGTTAATTGTTTACAATACGGTTTATTATTTATTGCGTTATACTCGCGTCTTTCGCTCTGCGAGTGTATGGCTGGTCAAAAATAAATCGTCATATCAATATCAAAGCAGATGACATAACTCTGAAGGCTTTGTTCTGATAGTGGGGCGAATTTCAAAGTCCGAGCTGAATAGCCTATATTGCAGTCGCATTCGGAAGGTTTCGAGCCTTGAGCTCATTCGATTCGAGATCCGATTATCATCGGACTTGGGAATGGGCGTAAGCGTCCCAGGACAGATTTGTGTAAAATCGCAGTGGAAAGAGTCCAACCTTCCGATTAACCTCTTTAGCTGCGAGCCCTTGAACGCGTATTGAGTTGTGGTCAGGTCTAAGAGAACCATTTTGCTTGGAATGGATTGGATAAAGCTCGCTGAACTTAGTTTGAGGTTGCACGACACCTGCAACGGAAAAGTTCCCTAGTTTGTCGGCGCGGAGCGGCGAACAGAGAAGAAATTAAATTTTGCATGCTTTTGTCGGGTAATCGACCCGTTGGCGTATCGGGTTCTTTTTACACGCAATAAATCAAATTGTCGGGCAGAAGACAGAAGAAATCGAATTCTGTATGCTTTTGTCGGAACTTGTTATTCTCTGCGGCACATCAGGTTCTTTTTGGGATCCCAAAACGTAAGTGGAGGGATACCTATGACATCGCAAAAGTTGTCCGTCTGTCCGTCCGTCTGTAAGCACGATAACTCTCGAAGGGAATGAGATATTTTGATGGAACTTGGTGTGAGGATTCGTTGGGTCGTCGGACCAGTCAAGTTCGTAGATGGGCTTTGTAGCCCTAAATTTAGGGGTGGGGGAGGGGGTTCAAATTAAGGGGCAAACAAAATATTTTGAAACAGCCAATGTGATAGTCGGTTATGGGGTAAAAAGACATGCTGAGAACGATGGTGAGAACTATTTTGTCATCGGACGAGTAGTTCGCCCGGAATCCGGCCAAAACCGGAAAGTTTGTTAAAAATAAAAGATGTTCGATTTAGGGGTAGGAAGACATGCTGAAGACGATGGTGAAAACCATTTTATCGACGGACAAGTAGTTCGCCGGGAATCCGGCCGAAACCGGAAAGTTTGTTAAAATTAGAAGTTTTATTTCGAGTTGATTAGATGTTCGAGTTAGGGCAAGAAGACATGTTGAACACTTATGTGAAAACAATTTTCAACCCAGACATGTAGTTCGCCCGGAATCCGGCGAAAACCGGAAAGTTGGTTAAAAGTAAAAGTTTAATCTGAAGTTGATTAAATGTTTGATTTATGGGTAAAAAGACATGCCGAGCACGATGGTGAAAATCGTTTGCTCGCTGGACAACTAGTTCGCCCGGAATCCGGCAAAAATGGAAAATTTGTTAAAAGCAAAAGTTCGATTAGATGACAGAAGAGAGGCTGAGTCGGTTTATGACAATGGTTTTTTACCCGGACATATAATTATTCCGGAATCTTAAGTCAAACTTTTATTCAAAGTTGATTAGATGTTCTTTATAGGGATAAGGAGATACGCTGGTTTTGTTTCTGTATTTTTTTTTTTGCTGGACTAGTAGTTCGCTCGGAAATAGGCAGGAAGTCTCGGTCAGTATCGTCAAAATATATATGGCTTATAGAGGTATATCTGAACTTGGTTTTCTCTGATGATTAGCATGTCCAAGACTGGATCTGGCGAAGACAAGACTCGATTGTCTGAATCAAATATTAGATTTTTGGGATCCCATCGACACCTTTGGTCTTGTTAAACATAGGAAATGCAGAAGAAACAAAGTTCGTATGGTTTTGTCGGGCGTCGGTCGACTGGTCGACACATGGGTTGTGTATACATAAGAAATCAAACTGCAAACATTTGTCGGGCGCACATAAGTCTCGTCGGCAGATCGGAATTTTGTTACGCGTAGTACATGGAATTCCGGAAACTTTTGTCGGGCCAATCTCGAAAAGTTTATGTCTTGTTGGCATATCCGGATTTTTCTACACACAAGAAATCAAATGACTGCATAGTTTTGTCGGACGAAGACCAAAAGTTCAAGTATCGTCGGTTCACAAGTTTTGTCGGTTGACTAGCTCTTTTTCAGCTACTTCTTTTGCAGTGAATTCAGAACAATTATACTCTGTGCCTCCTTTATTGTGGATGGCCACTACTTTTTTAAATCTGTGAAATCTCTTCCGGCTCATTTCCTAGTATTCTCTGTTTGGAAGAACAGTGTTTAATTTCATTAGCGTTTTAGGATTGAAATTCTTGAGGGTTGAAACACATTAAAACCTGGAAGCTTTGCTTTTTAGTGAAAGAACCAAAAATGTGAATTTGAATATACGAATTTTAAAGGAGTAATCTCAACTGATGCATTACAGTTAGTTTTACTCAAAATTTCGCCTGCGGCGCATTTCGAACTATTCTCTATTTGGAAGAACAGTATCTCATTTAATAGACATTTTAGGATTGAAATTCTTGGGATTAAAAACTTTTATAGTAGATATAGCTCAACTTTTCCGAAAAAAAAAGCAGATTGACAAATTTCTGCGCCGGCGCTTAGTTAACTTGTTCTGGGCACAGTCGTTGGACGCTTAGCTTTCTAGCGAAAACTAAAATGAAAAGCCTAATATGTGAATTTAAATATGTGAGTTTGCATAGCTTAAAGGAATAATCTCAACTGATTCATTAGAGCTAGTTTCACACCGGTTCCATTCTCTGCTGGCGGGAACGCCGTTGCCACGAAGCGGCAATGGCGTATTTTGTCGACAAATTTTTTAGTCCGTCGGCACAAACTGGTAAAAAGCAGCGGGAGTTTACCCCCCCCCCCCCCCCCAAAGGTTAGTGACACCCCTACTTTCACGGTACAATATATGTATATTAAATGAGATACTGTTCTTCCAAATAGAGAATAGTACGAAATGCGCCGCAGGCGAAATTTTGAGTAAAACTAACTGTAATGCATCAGTTGAGATTATTCCTTTAAAATTTGTATATTCAAATTCACATTTTTGGTTCTTTCACTAAAAAGCAAACATTTATCCAGATAGCTTACCCCAGAAGTTGTGAATTCCTAGCAGTGGCGCCCAGAGGCGTTACTAGTCAAAATGTTTTTTTGGGGGGGGGGGGAAGGTATTTACCGACTGGCTGGTAATTTTTACCGACTGTTTTTGCAGATAAAAACGACTACTATTGAGAAAAATCGGCTGATTTTAAGAATAACTACTATTTTTTTTTTTTAAATCGACTATTTTTACTAGAAAGCGACTGTTTTTAAAAAGAATCGACTGTTTCCAAGAAAAATATCGACAATTTTTACGAAAGTTCGTGGCGCTTCGTGCCAACTCCGCTATCTTTTACCCACCGACCGACAACATTCGGGAGGGGGGGGGGGCGTCCCCCCTAGTCATGACGCCCCTGGTGGCGCCAAGCTTTTAAAATTTTACGACCTTTCTTTGTGAAATGTGTAGAAAATGTCCTTCAAATTCCGACTAGTATTCTGAACAAATTCCCTCTTGGTTTAGTTGTATGATAAAAGTTATATTGTGTATTTTGTAAGTTAACTCTCTTTCGTGTTTTCTTCTCTTTTTTCCTTGTTGTTTACTCCATCTTCGTGCCTTGTGTTTATTTTGACGGGTCATAAATAAAATGATCAGCATCAATCATCATTGTAGTAAGTACTGAGGGATATCTATGGCATTCAAAGTCTGGCAGATTGAAAAATTTCGGCGCCGGCGCTTAGTTAACTTGTTCTGGGCACAGTCGTTGGACGCCTAGCTTTCTAGCGAAAACTGAAATGAAAAGCCGAATATGTGAATTTAAATATACGAGTTTGCATAGCTTAAAGGAATAATTTCAACTGATTCATTAGAGCTAGTTTTACACCGGGTCCATTCTCGGACGACCCCCCCCCCCCCCCCGAAGGTAAAAGGCTAGTGACGCCCCTGCTTTGAAGGTACAATATAGCCATGAAGAAAACGAATGGGAGGGGATTTTTGAGAGAGTAAAGCTGTGGGTCGCAGCTCTAGGTATTAACGGACTTGCAGAGAAATTTCAACGAGTAAGTCTCATTTGAACCATTCCATATATTGGTCATTTAGCTCACCACATAAAACTCGTTCGTATAGACCCTCGGAATGTGAAAAGTCGCCATTCGATCTTTAAATGGTCTTTTCACGATCAAACGATACAAAAACATCGATTTTGAAAATATCAGTAGGCCTACTTGTCCCGTATCATTAGTGATTTTCTTGTTAGCTCTTGCCGACTCTATCCAGACGCAGGCCCTCCGAGCGGAGGCTCGATGCAAAATATTTGAAAACTGTGCGTGCAAAAAGTGGGGAAAGCCAAGCAATAGAAAAGGAGTCCGAAATGCAAGATGAACTGATGACCTACCAGATCTCCCGAAATTAAAAGTAAAATTTTGAAGCCTCTCATGCCATTAGTTTTAGCTTTTGGCGCTGCGCTGCGCGACTAGCAAATCCGGCTCGGTCGAAAACAAAAAAGTGGCGAAGGGCGGCGATTTAGGGATGAGCTAGGGAAAGCCTAATTGAAAAGACATAATAAGTATTAGGTTTTTTTAAAGTTTCATTTCTGTTTCTTTTCTAGGACGACGATGATGCAAGCAAATTTCACTGCCGCCTATCCCGGCTTTGTACGGTTCCCTCCTGTTTCGTCGTCACAGCCGTCATCCCCGAGACCGGGCCAACAAGTTCCAAAGCCCCCACCCGCCCTAATACCCGTCCCAGCGGGTAGGAGTCCTGCTGGAACAGCTCACACGAACGGGTCAGCCAGTCCGAACGTACATTCATCACAGGTAAGGTGGACTGAGGCAGCGTAGCTAAGTGGGCCTATTTTAAAGCTCGGTTGGCTTGTTTCGTCGAGAACTGCCTGGAAAATGTTCACTGTCGCTTAAAGCAGAATCGCAAAAGATACAGCACTGTAAAAAAAAAATGTTGCAGTATTTGCTACTGGGATTAATCTTGTCTCTAAAAAGATAATCTTATCACTAATTCGAATTAATCTTATCTCAGTAGAGATAAGATTAATCCCAGTAGCAAATACTTCAGTTAACTTTAATCCTTATTCGGAGAAACTTTTTACAGTGAGGCTGTTCCAGTATTCTAACGTCGTGACTCATTCGAAACTCAGCTTTTTCTTTCAAAAGGTTATATTTCCGTCTCGGCTGTTTTGGCCTCCTGGGCTTTGATGAGAACGAAAAATTTAAACAACTGGAAAAAAATGCATTTCTGACCAATGAGGTCTCCGGAAGCGATAAGCGTGAACCTGACCCGCCTCGAAATGAGCCAAAAACGGATAATGTAAGAATCAGTGTTGGGTTGGCGTTAGGATGGATACAAATGATGTACGAAGTTCGAAAATGTGAATAGATGGAGCGATTAGAGACGTAGTTCGTCGGCTATAAAGGTACGACGGTGCCTTTAAGACTTGGCCATTTGATTTTGAACTGACTTCCTTTTTCTGCGTCATTTAATTTTGTTTGCAGTAATGCTTTGTATTATAATCTCTGGCTTTTGGACCATTTTCCTAGCCCGAATACAACGTTAAAAGTTTAACCGAAAAGGGCCGGGATTGGACAATCGACTTACCCATTACTTATTCACTTAAAAAGAGTTGAAGACCCGATGAAAATGCTTTACTTCGTTGTTCCGCTATTCACGAATAGTCGATTTTCAGTAGTGAAATTTCTGTGTGATTTGTGGTACCTCTTTGCGCTTGTATTTTTGTTGTATGCCTTACGAGAAGATTTATGATTTTTTGTTTGTTGAGGCACTAAGCAATCTTCACCAATCTCACCACTGCCCGCTGAAAAGCCGCGTTTGTGTTCAGATTAAAATTTCCCGCGTCATAGTAGATTTACGCTGTGTGGACGGACGCAGATATTCTGAACGTCATAACTAGAGCAGATGGTGGAAAAAAAAATTCCTTTGCAGAATTCAGGTAATTCAGTGTATTCAGTTAAATGACACACAAATAAGTTGGCTTTTCAGTTAAACTTTAAAGAGCCAAAAATGCTTTTTGCAAGAATCTCGGTTTGTTATTGACGCTGGGAACCCAAGCCAGGAAGCACGCGAGAAGACAGCCCAGGAATCTAATCTTTGAACGACAATCCGACAGAAAGAAAAACGTTTGTCTATAGTGTTTTAGTAAAAAGTAAGCAACTAAATATTTGGTAGTATCCATTTCTTACAGTGACTTGTTTCGAGATTTTGAAGTAATTTCTGATCAGCCCAGTTTCCAAGAAGAAAAGGAGTTTGGAAAGGAACAAGAACTTTGAAAAGACAATAAAACATTGCCTTTGATTTATCCGGGAGGTTACTCGTATCGTGAACAAAAAGGGCTTAGTCATATTTCAGATGACGAAATCCTACCCACTTCTTTTTGTACAGTATATGAATATGCTTGGAGGCTCGAATAACGGGTTTCCAAAATCAAATTTAGACCCGGAGGGAATACCCTGTCTCGTAAAATTTCAGTTGGTCACGGCTAGTGATTTTAATATTTCTCGCAGTTACGGCTTCTACTTGTGAAAATTTATCCAGATAGCTTACCCCAGAAGTTGTGAATTCCTGGCAGTGGCGCCCAGAGACGTTACTAGTCAAAATGTTTGGGGGGGGGGAGGTATTTACCGACTGGCTGGTAATTTTTACCGACTGTTTTTGACTGTTTTTGCAGATAAAAACGAATACTATTGAGAAAAATCGGCTGATTTAAAAAAAAAACTACTATTTAAAAAAAAAATCGACTATTGTTACGAGAAACCGACTGTTTTAAAAAAGAATCGACTGTTTCCAAGAAAAATATCAACAATTTTTAGCCACCGACCGACAACATTCGGGAGGGGGGGGGGCTTCCCCCCCCCCCTAGTCGTGACGCCCCTGGTGGAGCCAAGCTTTTAAAATTTTACGACCTTTCTTTGTGAAATGTGTAGAAAATGTCCTTCAAATTCCGAACAAATTCTCTCTTGGTTTAGTTGCATGGTAAAAGTTATATTGTGTATTTTGTAAGTTAACTCTCTTTCGTGTTTTCCTCTCTTTTTTCCTTGTTATTTACTCCATCTTCGTGCCTTGTGTTTATTTTGACGGGTCATAAATAAAATGATCAGCATCAATCATCATTGTAGTAAATACTGAGGGATATCTATGGCATTCAAAGTCTGGCCTTACGTCTTGGACCAACCCGAACTACTTTCTTAGCCGTTAAAACTGGAGCATTCTACCATTTGCAATAGTTTGCGTTTTTGCCGATATCGTGGTATCTGATACCACGGCCAAAAGGCGCTTTTGTCGTCACCGTGGTATCTGGCCAGTTGCCGTGGTAACTAACCGACCGTGGTAATGGTATCTGAAAGATTCATTTCACTTTCATCATCACCAACACAGGAGCTGTTTTTTTTTGCCGAATTGGTGGTAAAGAAGTTTGGCACTTGTGATGTGAGTGGATATTAGTATTTCTTTCGACATGACTTCTAAAAGCGCAAATTCGGCAGTTGTCGTTTTGGCGAAGCAACCGTAGTATCAGATACCACTGTAACTGCAAAAACAACAAAATGCAAATCCAGTTACCTTTGTATTGGTATCTGTAAAAACGCAACTAATACCTGGATTACTCCCGTTGAACCAGGAGTTTGTACGACCGTAGGATCATCTAGGGGCGCGATTAGGCAGCAACTTGCTGTGCAAGCGAAAAATATATCTCAAGATTTTTCTGGTTTTCGAAGTTTCTCTGGCATTTCTGCTAAAAAAATCTGCCGTGCCTATCGCTCAGAAGTAAAGGTGCTTCCGATAAGTTAAATGAATCCTATCAAATATACTAAATGGTGAGAAGTTATTACCTTGCTTTGTTACGCAAGAATTGGTGTTTGACCTAGAAGGTATATTAGTTGCATTTTTGCAGACATCATGGTATCTGATACCACGGTCTAAAGTCGTTTTCGCAGCTGCCGTGGTATATGATACCAAGGTCAAAGGTTTTTCTGCAGTTCCCTGGTATCTGGCAAGGTACCTTTGTATCTGATACTGAGATACCACAGACACCACAGTAGTTGCGAAAACGACTTTAGACCGTGGTGGTATCAGATACCACAGTATCTGCAAAACCGCAACTTTTATTTTCTATTCCGCTAGTGATGTGACGAACTTGCCACTACTAACTGGCCGGTAATTGCCTCAAAAAAGTTTGTAGGCTACATTGTTTCACTTCAGTCGACATTTGTTAAACCACATCTCCTATTAGAAGTGATCTTTTGGCGACGATTTGGCTCAGATCGGTTTTCAAAAATACCATTGCTTACCTTGTGAAAAGAGCAATTTTCTTGTTAGCGTTTGTCGACTCTAACCAGCCTTCCTGGTCGCCGACGCGGCGTCGGGACGCAAAATATTTGAAAACTGAATAGGCAGTAGTTAAAAAGTGGAAAAACCGTGGTCTACCATGTCTTCCAAAATGAAAACAATATCAGAAGGCTCTCATGTCCTTATGTGTGAAAGAGTTCGGCGTAACTTGAAGCTTTCAGCGAAGCCTGCGTTGCGTGACTGTCAAAACTCGGCTAGACCGAAAAAGCGCTATAAAGTCGCAGGTCCAAAAGGAAAGAACGATGAGAAGCGGGGTTTTCAGAAACATATAATTCCACGTGAAAGCTAGGAACAATATAAAAGGCAGAATAAGTAATAGGGGTCCTTCAATGAGCCGGTGACGCGGAAAGCTTGTGCGCTAAAACGGCTCATTCACTTTTCTGTTACATATGAATAATATTGGATTGGAGATGGAAAAGGTGTAGTTTATTCTTCGTGTCGATTGATAAGGGTTTCTCCCATTTTCTGCCAGATCGGTCCAGTTCTTCAACTAAGAGCCGATAAGGCAATTATCGTCACAGTTCTTTCGCTTCAATTCGCATCTCGAAACGACGTAAGGCATTTTTGCATCTACCGGTCACTACTCACCAGTCTTATAACCCGTCTTTGAACTAACCGTTGTCTGGTTTTATCTCACCGGTGCGGACTAACCAGAACCGGCTCGGGATCCCGGCTTTACCGGGAAGTTACAACTTTTCGTCAATTGACGGGTTTCGCACAAAACCCACAATTTAGGCCGTTTTCGCACTCACCGGTGACTACCCACCGGTGAACCAAAAAACGCGTTACAAGAGAAGAACCGGACACCGGTGACCAAGCACCAGAGACAGCCCGGAGTGAAACGAACGCAGTTATTGATGCGTGAAGTTTTCGAGCCGACTCATCTCACCTGGTTTTGATGTATTATTATTGTTTTTCTAGGTTCAGTCTGCCAATAGCTTTCGAGTGCAGAAAGTCTCAATCGACGGAAAATTCGTCCCAGCAATCAATCGGAAGTCTGGCTTGTTCACCCCTGATCTCGTCACCTTAAACGTAAGCATTTCTCAGTATTAGCAAGAACAAATAATCAGATAGAACCTCCGTCTCTTTATCTCTCTACCATGACTATGCGGAGTCGAGTATTTGCCCGTGCCTTTTCCGCTGCGAACGAGCGGAGGTTAGTAGCTTCGCGCCACATCATTTTTTGTGAACCACCTTGAGGAAAAGTCGGAGAAAAAGCTGATTAGTTCTTTGGACGCGCTCAAGAGCGGGTCAGTGCGCGGGGTACGGCCTCCTGCATTTTGTTTCTCTGTGATGAGCAATACTAAACAACTAACAGTAAATATTAACAACTAACAATGGGTGTGGGCAAAAATATAAAAACAATAAGCTACCCAACATCAAACGCTGAATACAGCTCACGGTTCCATGCCATCCACACAGGTAAGGATAGCCGCATGTTTGGGTCCGAGAGAAGCACAAGGAGTGGATTACCGGACCGAAGGATCCGGGTCTGAAGAGAGAAGATAGACTGACGCCTGAGTTCCCCAAAAGAAGGAAGACTCTCACCGACAAACATCCCGGAAGCACTACAGTTCCAAGGTAGACCATATAGCAACCGGAATGAATTGTTATAAAGAACCCGAAAAGTATTCTCGCATTTCACAGATGTAGGGTGGGTTAGTGAAACAATACAGTGGAGTACAGTAAACCCTGAAAAGGAAAGTTTTAACTGAAGAATCACAACTAGAGAACTTTCTAATGAGGATATTAGCACGGACACACAGTGATCGGGACACCACTGAAACATGGAGGTCGTCTCTAAGTGAACTGCAGAAAGTATATCCCAAATACTTAAACGACTGTACAAACACAAGCGGGACTCCAGATAGGATAGCAGTAGGTGTGTGCTTGAGAGACATGCCAGGTGGGATGAACGCCATACAAAAAGTCTTTTTTGTATTGTAGATTACATCATTAGCCACGGCAAACCGGTCACAGACAGCCAGAAGCTTGTTCAGGGCTGCTACAGTTGGGGCAAGAACGGCAAGGTCATCTGCGTAGCTAAGGTTAAGGTTATTAAAGAAAAAGCCCTGCACAAAGCAACCAACACCAGTATTAGCCAACGAAACATTTAGTTCATCCACATACAGGTTATATAATAAAGGAGAAAGGACACCACCCTGTCTAACACCATTAAGCACAGAGAATGGCAGGCTTAGTATACCGCCCCACTTTACACGAAATTTCTGTGTTTTGAACCAAGCAGCCAATGTACCAGCAATACGAGGGTCCACACCCCGCGAGACCATCTTAAAAAGAAGCTTCTTGTGGTTGACCCTATCGAATGCCGCCTTTGCATCAATAAACAAACAAATACAGGGCTTGAAAACAACCAGAAATACTGTATAACTGTCTTCAAAATAAAAACACAAGACTCAGTAGAAGACTTTTCCTTGAATCCAAACTGATATTGGGATGAATTTAAAGTTGAAGCAAGTTATACAGACATTTCTCAAATAATTTTGACACTACTGCTGCCAGGGCAATGGGACGATAGTTAGCCAAAGCCGTCATATCCCCAGTAGGACACTTAGGTACAGGCACAAGGCAAACTTCAGCCAGAGCCCCAGGCACAAACTGGGGATTTAAACACCCACTAAAAAGCAAAGAAAGATCACACACAAGAGACGGTCCAGCATGCTTTAAATGGTTAGCGGGAACACCATCAAGTCCACCTATCTTACTGCCGGAGAGCCCAGAATTCGCTTTAGTAACTACATGGAAATAGAAATAGAATAGTAATTTATTCACTCACACTTTCACGGTTACAAAACCAAAATTGGTGAGTACTGTCATAACATAAACATTTAAAAGCACGTACAAATGGTCAAAGGCTATTTAAAATTTCAACAATCTTTGGTATAAAACTGTTTTGGTAACGGCTGTGTTTGGCCGCTACTGGTTGGAATATTGGGACCTTCGTAGAGACTGCTCGCTCTTGCCTTTCCCTTTAGTTGTATGGGGGAGGGAGAAACTCAAACATCAAATATCAAGCGAAATCAGCTGCTCTCCAGAATTTAGGAGGGAATCAGATGGAGTTGCCGCTACATACTGAGAAGAGTTAGATTTCACAGAAGAAAACGCACCACAGAAATGGCTCCGCCACAACTCAATGATAGCTAGAGACCCAACAGCATTCTCCACTCTATCAACAACTTTTGGAGAAAAGGGCTGCTTAGACTTCGATACAGCCTTCCAAAAAGTAGTAAACTTTGCGGACCTAAGGCTATCCGCCAGAGCTCTCGCCCTCAACGTGGTAGAATTCCTTTTACACCATCGAAGGGCTCCTCGAAACTTACCATTAAGCGATCTTGGAATAAGGTAAAATTGATCTCCAGTTGACCTACCATGTGAAATCCACGTTAGGAAGGCCTCCTTGGTTGAACGATAGTAGTACCGCACATGCGTATTCCAGCCAGGTATTATTTCATTATTACGATAACTTATGCCAGAAGGAAGACCAAACCCAGGCAAAGTTTCGCATGCAGAAACTATAAGGATAGACACAATAGTAGAATACAGATACTCAAGCTTCTTAGAATGATCACTACTCACACAGAATCTAGAAGAACAAGAATAAAGAGATGCAAAGACGGAAGTAGAGTAGACGGGTAAAAAGCTACAGTACACATACCTCTAGGTCCGCTCAGCTTTATCAGGTATTCATAGTCGCTGTATGGTACCAAAGACAGAGGTTCTATCTGATTATTTATTCTTGGTATTAGCGACGCCTGTTGCACACCCTTGGGCCGAAAACTATCTCTTGAAGCATCTGTGATAAGAAAAGAGATCTGATATTCCTCTCGTAGGAAGCTGCGAGGAATTTTTCTTTCGTCATGTCGTTTCTTAAATATTCGCATGCAGCCATCCAGTTGACAAGTCAGTACGAAGGTATGAGATACGGAAGATGGCATTACGTCAAAACAATATGTGAACTCATCAGAAGCTTTGGCCAACGAAAATTGATTCCTATCTGTGGACACTGAAACAAGTTTTGTAGGACGAATCCCCCCCCCCTTCCGATGCTTGAAATCTGGTTGCTCGTCGAATAAAGTCAATTTGTATTAGTTGCGTTTTCGCAGATACCATGGTATCTGATACCACGGTAACTGGTTCTGCAATTAGTCGTTTTTGCAGTTACCGTGGAATCTGATACACGGCTGCTCTGCAAAAACAACTGTTGCCGACATTGCACGTATCGAAGTCATCCCAAAAGAAAAACTAATATCCAGTTACATCACCAAGTGCCAAACTTCTTTCCCACCAATTTGAAATAATTTGATAAAAGTGAGATGACTTTTCATGTCCCAGCCTCCTAGCTTTGCACAAGTCCCAGTATCCCCTCCCTACTGTCCCAGACTTCCTTCCTTAGCCTCCAGACACACACAGGACCCCGGATTTCACACCCTCAAGGTATGAAAACCACTACTTGACTCCTCCCCATGGAGGACCAGTCCGCCAAACCTGGGGACTGGGGGGGGGGGGGGTACAGACATGTAGATTCATTGAAGGTACCTAATGCTTTGGACTCCGTCAAATTTCGGCGAAGTCCAGTCCTCGCAACTATTCAAGTCTTGGAGCTAGCACCGCGACCAGTTACCACGATAACTGCAAAAACGCCTTTAGACCGTGGTATTAGATACCATGCTATCTGCAAAATCGCAACTATCGAGTTCCTTGATACTGAGATGTCGCAGCGCCCACACACCTACAACAGAACTTACAGTCATTACGTACAGAGCATTTACCCGTCAGCGACGGCCGTCGTGCCCTGTCCATCATTAACTACTGTCCATGATAATACTCTTGATGACTAACTCCTTTCCGATACAAGATCGCCGTGTACCTAGCCGAAGAGCCGGAAGCCGGAAGCGACACCACAGCTGTCCCCAACAAATCGCCGTGACTGGTCGACGTAGGATTTGAGTTGTTGAGTTTTAGTCGTTAGTGTGACGTTTTCTCGTTCTTCCTGAGGGTCAGTGGCGTGTTTTGGACTTGGTCATAGAGAGTATTCATGGCGTTTGTGACTGGGTGCAGCAACGGACTGATGGACGGATTTAGTGTTGGGAGTATGATGTGCCGGCATTAGTTGGTTTGGTTGTTCCATGGTCGTCAATCGATCAAGTTCGAGAGTGGGCCCTCACTGTCGAAGTTTCTTAAAAGATAACACAAGGATGCGCAGTTTCAACAGACAACACTGGGGATTTGATCAGTTGTGTTTGAAAACGTTATAAACGTTATGCATAGCAAGCAATGTCAGCAAGAGCCGAAAAACCGCCAAAAAAGCATCTGCGGAATTTTCCGATATCATGACGATAAACAAATAAGTAAGCAGATGCTTTTGTGCATCTTTCAGCTCTTCGGCAATCCTTGTTATGCATAACATTTCATTCATAATGTTTAAAAATCACAAATGATTACATCCCAAGTGTTATCTGTTGAAAAGCTTCTGAGAGTGCTGTGGACGACCTGACCGGTGTATGCAATAAACATTCTTTCTGCTATTGTTGCACGGTTCACTGAGATTTTCATTTGCGATAATCGGACCTGGACAGACGGCCATGGTCGTTTAACCGAGAGCAAAATAACACTAAGGAGTAGCGCCAAGACTTGACACAGACTCAAATAGAAGCAATAGTAGCACCTAGCAGCACCACCAGGGATGGAGAACGTCCCTACTGAAGCGCATTCAATCGTTCACCAGCGATTGCTCTGATAACTTCATTTTCTGAAGATAGCAACAAAATTATCCAGCCTCCTTTCTTTCGTTGGTGTGTGCAGACCGCACCTTCGCTTTACTAGAAATTTCTAAACCCGGGAGTTTGTCTCGCTTTAAATGCCACAAGCATAGTAGGCGGCGCTACGAGTATGGCCCGTTTGCAAAGCGTGGAAAGCATAGGTCTTTGCACTACTACCCAGTGTTATTTTGCTCTGGTCTAAGCAGTGTTCTTTTCTTTATTTCAGGACCTGACCGCGATCGTTTTTCCCGAGCTTGATATTGAGAAGTGCAAAAGTGCTCTAGAGTACATGGGAGTTACCGACATCAACCAGCCTACTATGTAAGTTTGTGTTTCTTAAACTGTGCGCAGACTAGGATATGTTGGAAGATTTCTGTACAGGCATTTCTAAACTTTTGCACTGCCCCTTTGTTTATTAACAGGAGCGGGGACCCCCCCCCCCCCCCCCCCCCCAAGCTTATGAGCCCTCAACTGCTGACTTGCTCTTTCGCTACAGCATTGACCGGTAATTTCAACAAAAATATCAAAGTGTTTTAAGGAAAATGATAGAATACCCTTCTAAAAAGATGTCGTCTTTACACATCGAGAAAAAATTGAAATAATCATATTGAGCTAGATTTAAAATCTGATGTATTGTCGATTGAAGCTGCTGCTCGATAGAGCATTAAAGGACCTGTCTTACCTATAATACTAACGCAAACTACTTCCATAATCACTCCATGCATTTCGAAACCCGGAGACCCCAATTTCGTACGGTAAATTCTGACCTCTCTAACAAAACCACGCTGATTTTCTCACTTGCGGGGTTTTACTTCGATAGGTATCACGCTGTCGACGGTTGTCTGCGAGAAGTTTTTCCATCAGAAAAAACGGTTATGCAAATTGTTCCCTGTTTTCGCTATTTCGGAAAAGGCCTAAAACAGCCAAAACCGTGGGTTATTTGTTGAAAGCACAGCCTAGTTTGAAGTATTCAGATATATGAAAATACTGTAGAAGAGTAAATAGTGCGAGGGGTCCTTTAACGGTATCTTTGGTAAGGCTTTTCTAAGGTCCAACAACTCTGTTTTTCAAAGTAGTTTCTCTTGTCGTGTCGAAAGGAGAGCGAAAAAGCCACTGAATCAGACCTCAACGAAGTCTGGTTTATATAAGCGTTTTTTAGCGGTTCTTCTGTTTATCAACTTCGTTGACGAACAAACTACTATTTACCGCCAAACGTCCCTGTTGGTCGACAGAGGTGAATCTTTGCCAGAACGCTCTTTTTGAAAAATTTGGCTGATTACTCCACAAATGGACCAATAGGCTTGATCAACAACACTTTCAGTTGTTCGTCCTTTTGAACAACAGTGTTGACCACAGAGGTTTCTGTTTTTCGTTAGAATGCACTGTTGGTCAACATTGGCTCAATCTTGAACCGCTAAAAATGCCGTTAGGGGACCTTTTCGCATGGACGACGTTGTCCAAGGTGACAATCCAATCATCATAATCTGCGTTTAGTCTGCATTTCGCTTGAATAACTTAAAGTTCAATCGGCGGATCAAACAATCATGATGTCACATTGCCACCCCATAGAATACAAAGTTACATCAGGAATCAGCAGATTCCTAGACAACTTATCTTCATAAATGCATCGTTACGCTCTTTTTGCTCCGGATTCTTTGTATTATTGGCAAACAATCATATAAACAATGTTAACTGAGAATTCCTTGTAAGCTCTGGAATCAGCGGCAAATAAGTCTGTTACATTTGTACATTTTTGGCAGTTTAGTAACTTTACATTCAGAAAACAAAGCTTTTCTTCAATACCACAAACCACAGAAGTTTCATCAGACACGGAAGAGCAATCTGATAGCTACAAAGACGGTATACTTGAGCAGCTATGCCACTCTAATCACTCAGCTCTGCAAAATGGTTGATTTTCGTACGTGACCGATTTTGAATTTCCGCGATTTGCAGTACCATGCTCTGAAATCGTCTCCGCCGAGGCGCTGACGAGCGATAACAAGAAAACAGCTTATCTTTACCGCTCTCTAGCGGAGTCGGAAATTTGTATGTCTTAAGCATTTTACAAAAATTAAAGCATAATTAGTGCTCCATTGTGCTTTAATTATTTACGTCATAGTTGAGCTTAAGACATGAAGTTTTTTTTTTCAAATATGTTCGGGTAGTATTATTGAACAAAACAGAATCTTCCGTGGAGCTCTTGTCGAGCTCAACAAATTTCCGTGAAGATGGCATCATCGACGGCAGTTAATCTGAATCTTTCTTGTAATGTCAGATAATGCAAAATAAGCCGTTTTTGGGATCCCAAAACGTAAGTGGAGGGATACCTATGACATCGCAAAAGTTGTCCGTCTGTCCGTCCGTTTGTCAGCACGATAACTCTCGAAGGGAATGAGATATTTTGATGAAACTTGGTGTGAGGACTTTTCGAGTCAAGGGAAATGTTGAATTCGTAGATGGCCCGATAGCTGCATATTTAGGGGAGGGGGGAGGGGTTTCAAATTAAGTGGCGAAAAAAAAATCTTTTTTAAAAGCTAATAAGATAGTCGATTGTGGGGTAAGACGACATGCTGAACACAAATATGAAAACCATTTTCTCGCCGGACAAGTAGTTCATCCGGAATCCGGCTAAAACCGGAAAGTTTGTTAAAAGTAAAAGTTTTATCTGAAGTTGATTAGATATCCGATTTAGGGGTAAGGAGACGTGCTGAATCCGAATATGAAAATGATTTTCTCGTCGGACAAGTAGATGCCTTGAATCCGGCCATAACCGGAAAATCTGTTAAAAGTTAAAGTTTCATACTAATTTCATTAGGTGTTCGATTTACGGGTAACAAGACATGCTGAATTCGTGTATGACAATCATTTTATACCTGGACACATAGTTCGCCACGAATACTGCTGAAATCGGAAAATTTGTTAAAAGTTAAGTTTTATCTGAAGTTGATTAGAGGTTCGACATAGGGGCAAGGAGATACGCTGAATCTGTTTTTGAACCTCAAAGCTTTTGCAAGACAAGTAGTTAGCCGGGAATCCGGCTGAAACCGGAAATTTGGCAGAAGTAAGGCAGGAACTTTCGTCAAAGTAGACATGACGCGGGCTATAGGGGTAAACTCACATGCTGAATCCATATTTGAACTTCGTCTTCTCAGATGAATATCACTGGACCTCTAAAAGACCCGATTCTCTGTAAATATTAAATTTTTGGGATCCCATCGAAACCGTTGGTCTTGTTTGAATTGCCGGGCGAACAGTATTGGATGCCGAAAAACGGTTTTAGCGGTAAATAGGTCGGTTAACTGGATGACGGAGAGTTGGCAAATATTTTAGTATGGGTGGCATCTTCCATGGACCTCGCTTAACAGCCACGCCTTTAAAAGTTTCTCCGAGTAAGGATTAAAGTTAACTGCAGTATTTGCTACTGGGATTGATCTTATCTCTACTGAGATAACATTAATCCGAATTAGAGATATGATTATCTTTTTAAATATATAAATATATTCGCAAATTGGATGGCAAAATAAACCCCAGTAGCAAATACTGCAAGATTTTTTTTTTTACAGTCCATCCACGCGATAACAATCCCTAAGGTCTCTTTCAGTTTTGTATCACTGGAAGAATTCAAGCTTTGACAGTTTATTGCAAATATGCGTTTTCTTTTTTTTAAATAACTGTTTTAATTTCAGGGAGCAACTCCAGTGTCTCAAACGTTCCGGATCAGCAGCGACTGGCAGTGGTCGGGTATATCTCATTCCTGTGAAAGAGGTGCAACCTTATTTGACTCAAATCAAGTACATAATCACAAACGATCCGAGTCGATCAAAACGATTAAAAATAAGCTAGCACACCGGCAACTTCATGCACACTGACAGTACCGTTTCCTGTACCACATTCAGTGAGCGACTGACTGCTGCCATCCAGTGACGAGTTTGAGTGAACAGTTTAGTTCGTTAATAAATAATTGATGATTACGATTTTTGTACAGCTAGTGATTAGTCCAAACACGTCATAGAAACAAATAAAAGCAAATATGAGTCTTGTGTGCCGTTTTCAAATAGTTTGGCAAGTTTTGAAGCTCAGATCAGAATGCTGAAGGTGTGGCATTGAGGAGTCATGGACTACAAATGCTTTAGAGACAGAGAGGCGTAAAGTAACCTTCCAGATTTTCCTTCCGGATTCCAGACAGCCCTTTTCGTCGAGACGGATCTGGAAAGTAAAGCCAGGCCAAACACGTCTGGACGTCCAGGGGGTTGGCACCCCAGATTCGGGATGTCTGGAAGGTGCCGTAGAGGCAACCCGTTCGAGAGACACACCAATTGAAGGAAGAAAAGGGAAGGTGATTGACAGTTGTGATTGGGGTGCAAGGGATATTGGCAATGTAAAGGGGACATCTAAGAAATGTTGAAGAACAGAAAATTTAGCTGTCATCGTTATCATGAAAATCTGGAAGGGTTGGCTTGACTATGCGGAAACCCTGGACGTCTGGGAATCTGGAAGGTGAAGCCTGGCTTTAACTCGGTTCAGTTAGAAGGAAACTAAGCAAGTAATCGACTGCGGACTTTTTGCATGACAAGTGCAGATATCTCTAACGAATACACAAGATCCACAGTGGAACATCATACTGAAGTTCGGACTCAGGTGTCATTCTTTGATTTGTCATACATCGGAGGAGTGCTGCAGCGGATAAGGCTAGAGTTGCAGTGCGTTTTCAGTTGCATGTGCAGTCGTCGAGTTCCTGATTAAAACGTGGGTCTCCACTTAATCCGAAAATTATTCGCTAGTTGACCGGGAGTTGAAAGCACTAGTTTCCGAGGCAATGCCGAAATTTCCGTCGGGCCCGTCTTGTGACCGTGCTCTGACGACGTAAATAAAGAGGTCTTTAAGTGTAACGCCAGGACCTTATAAGAAATACAGAATAAGGTAAAAAATGTGTATGTGTGAATGTTGTACTACTGTGCGCCCTAGAGGCGCCATCGAAGAAAGCTGAATACGTATGATATATTGTGTTGTGAGAGGTTAAAAGCATATTGAAGGAATTGTCCGTATTAGGGATACGTCAGTGAGCGTGTTCCATACACCTAACAATAGTAACTGTTAGTTACTATTTTCGTTCCAACCACGTAAAAAGTTACTACACTGACCGTTCCAACCTTCTCGAAATAGTAACTACTTGCTTACTTGATAGTGCAAAACGGATAACTTGGGGCTGAAGGAATATTTATTTGCGTCCCATGCTCGGGAGCGTAGCAAGTGTGGTAACTACGCATTTCTGTAACGTGATTGGTCTGATTCGCCCGTGGCATGATATTCTGCTGGAAAACAGAAAAATCGTTCTAGACTTACGGGCAAAAAGTCATAATTAGTAACGTCAGTAGTAACTACGCTCAGTAACTTTCAAAGCCCGATAGGTACTGTGCGTCGTTGTCAAAACAGGCGTGGATACCGAGACTGCATAATTTGTGATTTGGATATGTTGTATTTTTCGTGCAGGGACACACATGTAGCCATTTTTGTAAATTTTCGTTAAAAGTTATAAGTTTAAATTAATTAAAATTTTGAGAGATGACCATGTGTTCCCATGGATACATTCAGTCGATTCTCTTACCAGTGTCCTTGTTGCCGTTTATGCTGGATTGAGAGGTTTAGTAGAGAGGGTAGCAATGAAGCAATTGGCTTTTGGTTCGAAGCTCGTGTAGCCTACTAGCATATTCTTGTCCTCGGAAAGATCCCACAACGATATTTAAAAAAGGCACCAGGCTTACCATCTTGAAGGAACACCAAAGCATCATCATCTAACCAGATAAAACCTCTGTCTTTGGTACCATCCAGTGACTATGAATACCCCGACAAAACCGAGCGGACTGTTTACTGTAGCTTTTTACCCGTCTACTCTACGACCGTCTTCGCCATTGCTCATCGCAGAGGAAGAAAATGCAGGAGGCGTGACCCACTCTTGAGCGTGTCCAAAGAACCTAATCAGCTTGGCCTTCTACTTTTCCTCAAGGTGGTTTCACAGCGATATAGCTAATTGTAGAGGTAACGAAACGTTATGTGGCGCGAAGCTATTAATCTCCGTTCGTTCACAGCGGAAAAGGTACGGAGAAATACTTGAACACCGCATAGTCATAGTAAAGAGATAGGGAGACGGAGGTTCTATCTGATTATTTGTTCTTAATCTAACCAACAACAAAAAAATCCTCACTTAAGAAGACCCGACCGTAAACGAATGCCAGAGTACCAAGAAAGCCATTGCAGCTAACTGTGGTCACAATAGCGGGGGGCTACAAATTACGTGTTCGATTGTGAATACGTCTTGGGACAGACACTGCCAGGTTAGCCAGGCTGTATTTCTCAAGCAGGTTAAATGTGCGTCTTTGGTGGTGGTCGTAGGAGATCGTAATTGAACATGGAGTGGTCGGATGAATGATTTTTTCCCCCAAAGAGCGTGAGAAAGTTGTTCTTTTAGGAAAAGGTAGCTGACGCAAAGTTGTTACAAAAAAGTAGAAGATGTCGTCCCAACTCATGTTCATGACTCATCGGGCGAGCATGAGTCATCTTCTTCAGTTCTTATCGAGCGTCCGTACCAGGTGGATGTACCGTGCACGGCGCCTTAGCTCTATAACCTTGTTTGTAATATGCAGTCACAAAACAGAGTGCTTTTATTTCAACGTTTTTGGAAAGACATTATGTCGAAACCTACAAGGCACATATGCCCGGAGTGCAGACTACGCGCCGCTACTGGCACGGTTCAGTGCAGTCGGTGCGAACAGTGGCTACATCCAAAGTGTGCAGGAATAACGATTGAGGAGAGAAAACAACGCGGTGAGTGGTACTGTTTGAACTGTCAGTCTGCCGTTCCGCTGAACGATGTTTCTGAACCACCAATAAAGCCACGCTATCTCCCTCCTGCCAAGGTACCACGTTGCACTCCCAAATCCTCGCTGAAGCCAGCTACGCCGAAGACATTTTCAAAGAATCAAGCTTCCCAAGCCCTCCCGTGTGTTGATTGTGAAAAGTATACCAAACAATTAGCTTCCCTCCAAGAAAAGTACAGTATACTTCTGCAGAATCACTCAAGTCATGAAACAGCGATCGTCCGATTGCAGAAACAAGTTGAGATTTTTGCAAATATTTTTTTTTTTTCGATCTACGGCTGCCATAAAAAAGCTAATTCGTCAAAAAATTAAACTGTTCAGGGAGGGAAAAACGGAGGAAGGTAAGAGCTGAGAAATAGAATACGAAAAGAAACTAGAAATGCAGCATCAAGTTTTTACTCAAATAAAGTTGGAACTCTGTTTCAGTCTAAACCTAGTAACTGGTACAAAAATGTTAAGCGCCTTTGTGGTAAAAGTGAGAAATCAATGGATTTGAATCTTGATCAAGATGATAAAAGCACAGCAAACCAGTTAAATTCCCATCTTTCAAAAATAGTCCAATCACTTCCCCCTCTTGTTGTTGAAAGTATTCACCAAGAACCAGTTGATGAGAAAGAAGTACCAAGAATTTCACGCGACGAAGTTTCAAAAAAGTTAAGTTCTTTAACACGTACTAGTGTAACCCCTGTTGACATACCCGTCGAGTTAATCAGGGCTTTTCCCAATGAACTAGCAGGTCCACTTACAGATATTTTTAATTCAGTTTCCCTTACAGGTACATACCCTGAAATTTGGAAAGTTGGTTATATTACGCCTATCCCGAAGAAAGAAGCAAAAAATGATTTTGATGGGACTAGACCTATAACTCTAACACCAGTTTTTAGTAAAATTTACGAGAGTTTCGTATCCGCGTGGTTGAAAGCAGAGATAATGTCGCAGATCGACCCGAGACAATTCGGGAACCGTCCTAAAACTTCTACCAGTCATTACTTAATTAGTCTTATTGATTTTATTTTAAAGAATTTGGACGACTCTAATAAGTGGATTAACTTAATAACCATAGATTTTAGAAAAGGTTTTGATCTCATTAATCATACAATCTTGATTAAGAGACTTACCAAAAAGTTCAAGGTCAGTCCTTTTATTGTAAATATTTTAGTTGGATTTTTTAAGAATAGGAAACAAACAACGAAGTACAAAAACGTGTTCTCTGAACTATCGGATATTTTCTGTGGTGTTCCACAGGGAACTTTACTTGGACCTATCCTGTTCCTTGTCATGATGAATGATATAGCGCAAGAGCACCCAGATCGCTGGAAATTTGTGGATGATTTAAGCTTAACCGAAGTATGCTACAGAAATATTAAAAGCAAAGCTGCAGGCATAATAGAAGACAAACGAAGACAAAAGTGCAATTTTAACCTTTCCCTTCCTCAAAACTAGCATTTCCTTTGAAGAAATACTGCCTTCTGGTTTACAGGTACAGAAGCTAAAGCTCTTTGGTGTAACAATAACGTCTGACCTTAAAGTGGAGGACAAGATCAACGTAATGCTAAAGCGTGCAAACGCTGGTCTACAGCTGTTAAAACTTCTGGCAAAGTTCCAAGTACCTAATTCCCATCTTGTCCGAATTTACGTTTCTTTCATTCGATCCACTTTGAAATACGCGGCTGCTGTTTGGCACTTTGCCCTTACTGCCGAACAGTCACAACAAATAGAAAGAATACAGAAACCTGCACTCCTAATAATAAGTCGTGAGCCCAAAGTTCCCTATTCTGCTCTCCTAAAAAAGTTTAAGATGGAAACCCTTGAGAGTCGGAGACTGCGTCTGAGCTTAGCGGTTGGTCATAAGCTCCTCCACCATCCTGTTCTATCCGATATCCTTCCCCCTCCTTATCAAAACACAAGAAACCGACAGGAGAGGTCAAAGGTTCCAAAGTTGTCACCCGTACCTGCAACACATACGCGGTAAAAAAAAAGCTTCTTTCCAAGTGTCACCAAAATTTGTAATGATGGTGGTAGCTGTCTGTGATATTATCCCAACGTCCGTGTTCTGTTTTTGGTTTTTATTTATATACTATAATAGGTCTGTGATGACGAATTGATGATTAACTGTATAGACTATAAAATGTGCATTATATTTGACGTAATACCCAAATTTGGCATTGCCGTGATAGTGGTTTTTTGAAATAAATTCGTTACTTACTTACTTACTTCTCATACTTCTTTTCCGGGGCTCGACCGGGCAACAAGCGTTTTTCCATAAAGGTTGTTTTTATTTTGTACGTACCGTTCTTAACCAGAGAATAAAACATTTTGTTTATTTATGGACCTTAGGTCATTGTTGAGCCTTGTTTGAAGCTCCTTAGAGTGGGCTGGCCTGTAGGGCCTAGTGTATGATGGGTGGTTTCCCTGGTTTATAGCCTATTGTGGTTCGGTACGCAAACCTTAGTGTGAATCGATCGGGGGAATCCACAATGAGACAAGCGAAAGGTCGTATTTGAACTTTTCAGAATTTTTCAGAAAAGAGCAAAAAAAAAACGCGGATTTGCAGAGGCAGAAACGACGACTTAGCCATACTCTCATATCTCAGCGTATACGAGAATTGGACCGAAAGACGCGTCTTTCCTTCAGATATAAAGAAATCCATTATTTGTTTCCAAAAATATGTCAGAAAACGACCGTTTTTCTGTCCAGGAACGATCTGACCCAAAAAGTAAGAACATTATTATAAGAAAATATGCTATGGTGGATAATAAAACAACACACTCGTAGTCTAGTCATAACAGTATAGATACCAAAAACTAACCCGTAGCCTACATATACGCTCCGTACCCCCAAAATGGGTCTAGACTAAGTTGTATCTTCATTCCATACAAGCCAGTTTTTTCTCTAAAATACTTAGGTTTGCCTATTAGTTTGTCAATGGTACTAACTCGTTCTTTGATAATAGCTGATCTAGAAAAAAGAATTGCGAGAAGTTTTGGTAGTATTGTTTGCCTAAGACATTATCTGTCTAAGAATCGACTGGCAAAGATTTTTAATAGTTTAGTTTTACAACATGTTTTACGGGGTTCTCCTTTTTGCCATATTTTTCTTAAGGTAATTTAACTTCCCTGAAAACAACCTTTTTTAAATTTGGGAAATTCTTATGTCGTTTCTCGAAATTTGAATCTTCTTCTTTGATGATGAAAGGTTATAATATGGAAAATCCGGTTGAAATCCTGAAGCAGAAACACGCTAAGTTCATGATTAAGCTTGATAGCCTAAAGCATAACCTGGGTCAAGGTTTGAAATAGATTAGTATTGTATGTTCTTTTTTATTTGTTTTCTCAAAATTTGTTGAGTATTTGATTGTGCAAGTGTTGGGCCACGTTTAATGTATTTTTTGGCCGTGTTGTATTCTTATTTCTTTTTTATACTCGCCAGCTTTGGCGGTCAGAATTAAATGAAATGAAATGAAATGACGTCACACACATTTGATCTATTTTACCTCAGAAAACGAAAAAATGTAGTTTATGCCTATCAGTGAATATATATTTTTATTTATACGTATAGAGCCGAGGCGCCGGTCGGGTTTACATTTATAAAACGACCTAGGGACAGTCAAATCCTATGTTTGGTCCTAAATCACGCGACGTCAGAAGTACAACACGACCGTATGTAATTCCGATACAACTAAGTCAACACCCCAAAATGTTTGTAATGAGCCCGTACAGATGGGCCGAAAGCATCACCTGTCGTCTTCACCGGCGTTCCGTGTGGAGGCAGAGCAGAGATAATTTTTACGGTGGAAGCCTGGTTTTAAAAGTATCGAGGAGAATTATTCTCTAGCGCTCCATTGGGTTCCATCCCATTATAAGTTGCTTATGACTTATTTATTCACAAGGGCTTTTCACTCCCTGTCTTTTGGTACACCTATCTTGTTCTCCTTTTCTTATTTATGTTAATTCAGCACTGGCGAACTAGGACCATTCGACATGATAATTTGTAAGAAAACACTATAGGCGTATTCTCGACGTTCCCCGAGGACTCCTTGGGGAATCGAAGGGAACCGCAAGAATAGAGGGAGTCGCTCCACACGGGCTCCGTCTAGGAAAGCAACGTGAACACGGGGAAATGGATTTCTAAAATGGATTTTGTTCGAACAAAAAATATGCAGTTGACGAAATTAGTCTGGATGCACTTTATTTTTGGTTTTGTTTATTCCGATTCTTTTTCATTAATTTTGCATTGCACCAACACCAGCAATTGATTCCCCTCCGAATCTGAAACGGAGTCCTTGTTGACGGTAATCGCAGCATTCCCCGTCCGTGGGGACTTGCAAGAATACGGGGAGTCAGTCCCCGGAAGAACAAAACGCGGTGACCCCTCAAGTGGAGTCCTCGGGCAATGGCAAGAACGTGCCTTATGCGTGACGCTCAAAGATACTTTAGTGCATTTTTTTCTGTTTCATTTTCAGCAAGGCCAACTTTTCTCCGTTTCTCAGAGGTGGAGCGCGCAGAGCACCAGATGATTTTTGTCGTAGCTGCTCGCCTGCGCGTTAAAACTGAAGAAACCTGTACCTGTAACTGCAAATGTGGAACTGTGGAAGGAGAACGCCGACCACTGAGAGTAAGAACAAGTATGACAAGTAGTAAGAGTGACAGCATCTCCTATCATGCATGTCTCGTCCAGCCTACACTTATAACCGTGTCCGATTTCGATTCTTCCCGACATCTAGAATTGTATGAGGAAGAGATTGGCAGATGGCGTTATCTTTATTTCCCAACAGTTGTGACGGAGCGCGAAGTTTAAAGTCAGAGCGAGGCGTGTCTTATTGTACAGGAGAAAAGACAAGCTAACCTAGCCCAGGTAGTAGATTCACTTTTTGATTTGTAGTTTCCGTTGGTTCGGTTTGGCTTTGTCTTTGCAGTTCTTTGTTTCAATGTTGACAGAGGGTGCAGCATTTTTGAAGCTCATTGCACCATTTTGCAGATTTCCCTAAATCTTGGTGCAGATTGGGCGCTTTTTGCTATCCAAATATCTTAAAAGTGAGAACTTCAGAAATGGGTATGTAAATATCACTTAGTCTTAAGGCGTTTTTCAGTGCTCTCAGAAACAGTCAGCAAACAGTTTGTGGGTCGACTGTGGCTCGAAAAAAGTCTGCGGTCTTTCGTGCAGCCCACAAGTGTGTTTCCTCTACCAACAGGATTTCGATGGCTCGCTTTGTGGCTCAGATTTGACAAACAATGGCGAGGTGATTGTCGATTTTGTGGCTCGATTCTGGCGGGAAATTCAGATTAAGCAGCAAAATAGTGTCTAAACATGGCTCGCTTTGTGGCCCAAATTCGACAAACAATGGCAAGGTGATTGTCCATTTTGTGGCTCGATTCTGGCGGGAAATTCAAATTCTGCAGCAAAATAGTGTCTAAACAATAAAGCTAACTACTTTTTTCAAGCATATAGACTTAGAACTTAGGATGCTTTTTGTATAGAATTGTAAGGAAATAAGCCTGGAGTTCTATTTATTTAGATTTTACATGAATTTTCTTTTTATTTTAGATATTTGAAATTACCGGCAAAAAAATAGACAAAACAGCGTTTCCGCTAGTGGCTCAACCGTGTGGCACCGAATCGTGTTTTTACAAAATTTCATTCGAGAATACAGTGGGTCATCGCCCCAATCATGCATCAAGACCAGCTGCTGTGTTAAAAATTAAATCTCAGGACTAGTTTTTTCCCTACAGTGGTATTTGAAAGTAATCTGCCGGAATAAGATATTTATAGTCGGTAGAAGCTTAAGTTATCTATTACAGGTTTGTTTCCTTCCCCGGCGTTGACCCTGAAGATTGACAGCCTGACGAGGACCCTTGCCAAGCAGGGCCGAAATATTGCTAATGAAGCATCATACCTGACTCATCCGTTGTATACATTATTTGAATGTATGTTTCAAAGTCAGCTTGGGCTCAAGGAATAATTAGCTTATATTTACCATTTTCTTCTTACAAAACTCCTGTCTTGCTCACAAAAGAACGGGAGGCATTTCTATCCAAAATGGATTGGAGGTCGGGGGGGGGGGGTCATGGTTATTATCCAGCAAGAATAAGCATAAATTTTACACTGTGCCTGGGTGGAATAACTTTGTGAAGCCAATGTATGATTCTGCCCGTTTTTGGTTTCTTGCATGGATTAACGAGGGACGTGACATGAATGGGTTTCTTGACCGAACAAGACGTCTGTGGAAAACTCGATATAAACAAGCTCTCCGGTGTGCTCGCTTTCAGGAAAAGGAAATTCGAGCTAACCAGATTGCTTTGGCTCTTCATTCCAAAACTCTCACAGCATTTTGGGAGTCTTTATCTTCTTCTACAAAAAGTAGATCTGCTCCCCCTCTTGTTGTTGAGGGTTTAGATGATGAAACTAAAATTTGAGTTTTGGAAGACTAATTTTTCGAAAATTTTTAATTCTGTTCCCCGTACATCTCACAGTGCATTTTTTGGTTCAGAGGTGGATATTAAATATGGAGATTTTTCTGCTGAAGAAGTTCGTGTAGCCATACGGGGCTTAAAGAATGATTCGACTGGAGGTAAGGATAAGATCTCATCTAACCATTTAAAAAATTGCGCCGATTTAGTTGCTCCTTACCTCGCTATCATTATGTCTTTGATGCTGAGACACGGTTTTCTGCCTGATTCGCTCATGGAAGTGGTCCTGCTGCCCATACCTAAGAATCGTTTGAACGACAAAACAAAGGCTGATAACTACAGACCGTTTGCTCTTGCATCATGTATGTCTAAAATTCTAGAGCGAATCCTGTTGGTAAGACTCCAGGTTTGTTTTGTTACATCTGATAATCAGTTTGCTTACAAAAAGCGTTTGTCCGTTGAATTCGCAATTTGTTCCATTCGCGCTATCATTGAATACTATTGGCTCTTCTCTACATGGGTTTATGTATGTTTTCTCGACGTGAAAAAAGCATTTGACCGAGTGAACCAGGAGAAGTTGCTGTCTGTTCTAATTGAAAGAGGGGTCCCGATGGCCTACGTCAGATTGCTGGCTTATTGGTTTGATAATTAGAAGTTTTATGTTCGATGGGGGTCGACTCTAAGCCCGTCCTTCAGTGTAAGGAATGACGTTCGCCAGGGCGGTGTCCTTTCTGCAATACTTTACATTGTGTATTCTGATGAGCTTAACCGAAGTTTAAGTAAATCAGGGCTTGGTTGCCATATTGGGTCGCAGTGTGCTAATAATTTAAGTTATGCTGTCGACCTTGTTTTGCTTGCTACTAGTGCTGGTAGTCTGAACAAACTGTTAAAAATATGTGAAGGTTTTGCTTCTGAATTTGACATCATTTTCAATACATCCAAAACTGTGTGCATGTGCTTTCGCCCTAGTAAAGCAAAACCCCCGTTGTTACCACGAGTATGATGCTCATATACGCCACTCTCTTCGATCATTGTACATACGTGGTAATATGCTACTTAGGAAGTTTTCTTATTCCTCTGATGATGTTAAGACATTTCTGTTTCAATCTTACTGTTCGTGCGTTTTTGGGTTGTCACTTATCAACAGTTGCACCAAACAAAGTCTGAGTGAGATACGCATTGCTTACAATGATAGTTTTCTATTACTTCATCGTCTCCCGCGTTTTTGCAGTGCTACAGAGATGTTCGACGATTATCGTGTTCTTAACTTTTCGCAGTTGGAATACGCGCATCGTACACCTCTAAGAAATCGGTTGCTACCATCGCAAAATTGCATAGTTGTGGCATTATGCAACCCGTGGCTTCGCCTGTCCTTGCCCGTTTGGGTTAATATGTATAAAAAAGACGGGTGTGTGTAATTTACGTGGTGTTGTAGCCTAATAAGTTCTTTATTTTTGTTTGTGTGTTTGTTGAAGTGTTTGTTTATGACTTCTGGCCGGAATAAAAGTCTTGAATTGAATTGAATTGAATTATTACCAACTTTGAAACACAAAAGACTTCGCGCCTACTGCCGGCTGGCCCTTGCTGCGCGAGCTTGTGTCAAGCATCTGGCAACACTGATTTGTTTGGTTCGGACTTTGGCAGGACTTTGGACCAGTCATACGAGTGAGCTAGTCAATGAAAAGTAAAACTAGAGTGTTGCAGCCAGGGGCGTCGCAAGTGCATTTTCGGTGGGGGGGGTGCAGAGCCAAAATTTTACCGAATCTTTCAACATTTTTACCGAATCCTAGAACTAAGAATTCGAGCTTTAAAGTATGGAACAGAAACGATTACGTAGGAAGAGTAACAATAAAAGGCACCATGAACGACGATAAGCCAACTATTAGGCGGTGTTTTGGCGAAGCCCACATAGAGAATACGTTGCCGGGCATGATTGCAGTAACAGCTACTATCTATTATAGCCAACAGAAAATTAAATCGAGCGCGGCAGGCGAAAATTTTCGAAATCCATTTTTTTTGTTTTTGTAGGCTAAACTTTAACTGCTTCTCTTACAAATTCTATCCTTTACCGTTGATGAAATACCGAGACTCTAAGAAGTTCTAGAAAACGGATGGAGCGACGTTCCGGCAGCAGCAGCAACTGTAGTCTAGTCAATATACTACCTATGATAACATAAAGTGAGCGCCGCAGGCGAAATTTTTTTTTGCTTTTTCCTGCCAAATTTAATTTCCATTCAAATTCTAGCTTTTAATGTTTCGAAACCTCAATCCTAAAACTGGCTTAAAACCCCCGTCAAATGACGCGCCCTTTCACAAAATAGAGAATATTACGAAAAGTGCTGCAGGCAGAATTTTCGAAATATTTATGATCAGATTTTCTTTTGGGACCCAAAATAAAAGTAAGGACTCTCGATGATGTCACAGATCATCCCTTTTGTCTGCGACCAGTGCTTCACTCGACCTCTTCTGAATTTCGAGGTTCTTGGTAACTTCCGGATCCTGGCAATTACAACGAATAAGTTACCGAATCTCAGTTATTATACCGAATAAGTTTCGACCGATAGCGTGTTCGGGATTCTGTATAACCACCGTATCCCGGTTAGTATACCGAATTGTTTCAGTATCGAAAGACTACCGAACAATATTCATATTCGGTATACTTTCGTCGAAACTGGAACAAAGTCAGGATTCGTGGTTAATTTCCGAATCCTGGAAATTACACTTAATAAATTACCGAATCCCAATCATGACACCGAATAATTCTGAACCAATAGCTTATTCGGGAGTCTGTGTAACTGCGGAATCTCCATAAATATACCGAATAGTTTCGGCATCGAAAAATTACCAAATGATTTCAGTAAATTCTCTCACCAAATTCGTGATAACTAACGAATACTGGCAACTATACCGAATCCCGATCATTATACCGAAGAGATTTGTACAGATAGCCTATTTAGGAGTCTGTATAACTACCGAATCCCCATAAATCGAAAAAATACCGAACAATTTTAGTAAACTTTTGGGCCTCCGGCCCAAAACTTTACCGAATCTCAAAAAGGTGGGGGGGTGCTGCACCCCCCCCTTGCGACGCCCCTGGTTGCAGCAACCTTTGTTTGTCTGATAGATATTCCTTCAGTCCAAGCTGACTGCGAATCATATTTGATGGTGCAAAACTGATAAGTCAGCTACATTGTATTACAGCCATATTTTGGCCCTTCATGGCAAGGGTCTTCTTCACGCTCAAGATTTGTTTTTTTCTGAACTGGTGACAGAATCCGTAATCACATGGCTATGTCCCAGGGTTTAAAGGAAAACAGAATATCGGAAGTAGGGAGTAACTTTAATTTGCAGAAAGTGGAACTTTATCCTTTTCAATCACAGACATCGGGACTGGTGACCATAGATGCCACTTTACTAATTACTGCGAAACTATGTCATTGTTAATAATACATAGACGGCACTTTATAATAACTTATATTTCAGCCAAAGGCCATATACACACACAAACAAAAGGGACTTGCGGGACACAAGGGACTTGTACCGTGACCAATAAACCAGAAACAGTTTTTTTAGAATATAATTTAAAAGTCCAGGACTCGACTGTCGGAGACACGTCCTGGTATTACGTGGCTCCGAAACAAAATTCACATCGATTTACTACTCCTTGCTGGATCGCATTCTATACTCAGAAGAAAGGACCTTCGACGCATACGTTCGACATACTTCAGATATTTGAGATTTCTTCTCTACCTAGCACGGCGCACGCGGAACCGCTCCCTGATCCGTCGTTTTTTTATTTCCGACCCATTGTTGACGCTTGAAGCCCTCTCCTCTAGTTTGTGTTCTCCGTTTGGAAACTTACCTGTCCACGATCCCATCAATGTGATTCTAAATTAGTGAACCTCTATGGAAAATATTTTTGACTGTGTTGTGATTATTTATATTTCTTTGTCCTTTTCCACAGCACTTACGCCCTTCGGCAGTTCGTCATAAATCCTTCATTCATTTATTCACCAATGAAAAATAAATACTACTACTAGTGAAAAATAAATACTACTACTAACACTACATTCCTGATTACTAACACGAATAGTAAAGAAAAAGAAGAAAACGACTGACTCTTGCTTACTCTTTTGCAAGGAAGAACCTTTTCACTGTGGTCTTAAATGCAGGGGGCTTCACGGACTTTACTTGGGATTATATTCCAAACACTTGTAGCAAAATGCCTGATAATGAACGATTCACGAGTTTGTGTTTCATTGTGAAGTTTTCTAAGGTATGAAATCTGACTGGATTGATAGGTTCCAAACTTTTGTATGCAGTGAGGTGGGCTGACTGCAGTTTAGTTAACTTTCAGATTCTCGAACTGTTAAAAGTAGGAGATTTAGAATTCAACTGAGGGATAGCACATATTATCTATACTATTTCGTTCTGGTGTCACTCATGTTCTGCGAAAGAAGGAGATAAAAAAGATGAGATCATGTTATTTTAAATATGCAAAGCACCTGCTGCACTTGTCGAAATTATGCCATAACCATACTTTGACGGAGAAGTTCAAAATTCAAGATGCAAGTGTTACCCTTTTGGATGTTTCTTCTTCGCTATCAAAAATCATTGACAACAGAACCCAACCAGCGCACGACCTTCTACACTGCTTCCTGGCCGACGATTGAAATTAAGTGTCTTTTTGTGTATGTTTACATGTTTTATTTACTTTCTTCATTTACTCCGCTTTCTGAAAACGGCGGGTTATAAATAAATTACTTACTTACTTACTATTACTTGACCAGGTTACTAGGTTAATCTGATGCCCTGAATTAACATGACATCCATGTCCGCCGGGAAAACTTAATTTTACGTTTTGGCCGATCAATCCTTGCCAGTGAAAAACACAGAGATATTCTGCCCGATCTAGCACTGGTGACAGGACGGAGACGGCATTAAAACCTCCTTGTGCCAGTTAAATGCCGCACAAACTGGTATTCAAATTCCTTTGTACCATATTTCACTGAGAAGATTAACAAAAAACAAGTGAATTCTAAGTGATTTATTTTATTTTATTTAATAATTGTATATATTCAAGTATTTTACTCAATTATTAGAGTATTTAAATGGAATGGTCGACGTATTTAGTGCCATGTCGGCGCTACGAGTTGGATCAATAAACATATCTATCTATCTAAGTCGGACTGACTTTGAAAGGAGGAACATTTTCCTCTTAATCTTCCATCTTAAAGGAACAGAAAACTTGACTCAAACTTTCGGGGAGCCAGCTGACATATCAAGAATGTACCCTGAGTCGATATTGAGAGTAAGGAAAATTCTCGTTACGACCATTGCAGTTTCCGGCAGTTTCCGAGAATTCGACTTTTGAGTTAGTAGAAAAAAAAGCAAAAGTATTGTGAGCAGGGAGTAGAAATCGAACGCACGAGCTCTTGACTACTACCCCGATACTATGGCCGAAACACGGCCAGAGGCGAACTTTTACAGTGCATAAGTGCATAATTACAGTCATAAGGGGCAATGACCTGCCAGCTAGCTTTGGGAACACTAAGGACGGGGTTCGAGATAACAAAGAAGGGGGGTCCTGTCGACAATAAGTCCCTGTATCTTTAACTAAGCCCCCCATGTCGGTTTGATGGCCGAAAGTTGCGTAGTCAAGTTTTATGTGCCTTTAACAGTGGTGGTTTTAAATTTCTTGATAGTGTTAGTTTTGTTCTAGGATGGAAACCGGCAGTGATGATGACTTTGTGTTCACCCCTTTGCGGAAGAGCCGACACAAAAAGGACGGCCATGTGTCACTAACCCAACCCACAACCTCGAGTCGGAACACAGGTCATTCAGTGAAGGGCAAACAAAGGATATCTTCAACACAGTTAGCCTCCTCAAAGAAAAGAATTGACAAGACAGTGTCGGATTCTTCCCGTCTGAAGAGTAAAAAAGTGTCGGAACTGTTGCAGCAAAGTATCAACGGTCCCAAGAAGTTAAAGACTTCCAAAAGGGATACTGACCTGGAAACTATTTCATTGACATCCAGCAGTGTGGATTTGTCTTTTGCTGCATTGGAAAGAAAGAGTCCAACAAGGAACAAGTTGCAAAAAGCTATTGAAAGGTGCCCTATTTGCCATGTTCCTTTAAATCTGGTTGGGAAGAAAGAGTTGCCCCAGCACGAAAGCATGTGCAGAAAACAGAAATGGGAGTCTAAACCAAGTGAGTGTTTCTCTCTTTAGCTGCATTTATCGTCGACCTTTGCCTTTTTTGCAAGCCGTAAAGTTCAACTGAAAAGCTTATTTGTGTATCATTTAAAGGACCCCTCGCACTATTTACTCTTCAACTCACAGTATTTTAAAATATTTGAATACTTTAAAACTAGGCTGGGCTTTCAACAAATAATCCACGGTTTTGGCTGTTTTAAGCCTTTTTAGAGACCCGTTGACTTGTCGCGAAAACAGGGAAACAATTTACATAACCTTTTTCTGATGGAAAAACTTCTCGCAGATGTGATACACATCGAAAAATCAGCGTGGTTTTGTTAGAGGGGTTAGAATGTACCGTGCGAGATTGGGGTCTCCGGGTTTAGAAATATATGGAGTGATTATGGAAGTAGGTTGCGTTAGTATTGTAGGTAAGACAGGTCCTTTAACTGAATACACTGCTTTATTTGGATTGTGTTAAAGATTTTTTCTTCTTCACTATTTGCTTTAGTATGACGTTCAGAATATCCACAGCCGTCCTCACAACACAAAATCTACTATGACGTGGAAAATTTGAAAATTTGAATCTCGACAGAGACGCGGCTTTCCAGTGGCCAGCGGTAAACTTAGGTGATCACTGCTCACTGCACGAGCACTTATTGCTCGTAAATCTTTTGCGTCAAGTATACAACAGAGTTACAAGCGCATAGAGGCACCACACATCTGAAAGGGAAATTCCACTATATGAAAACTGATTATTCGTGAATAGCGGAGCAATGAAGTAACGAATTTTCATCGGGTCTTCAAGCCTCTCTTAGAGTTTCAGTTTCATTGGACTATATTTAAAGACACACAAAATACACAATTTACATTCCTGCCAGGAAAGCACAAATGTGGTGCTTGGCTAAGGCAGGGAAAATGGATGACATGGTCGTCAACATGGATAAATCGTTGGTTCTAACTATATCATTTTTAAAAAGCATGCCGGACTTTTACCCTCCCCTCCCCAATGCCCAGTGTGTGAAACACATAAAGTTACTGGGAATCCATATTACCTATGACTTAAAATGGATCAAACAAGTGGACAGCATGCTTAAAAAGGGTAATATGGCAATCCGATCCCTAAAATTACTATCCCGTTACGGCGTCCCTACCGAGCACCTTTTAAAAATTTTCTTGTCTTTTATCCGCCCCACTTTAGAATATTGTTGTCAAGTATGGCACTTCGGTTTGACACGGGATCAGTCGAATTCGTTGGAGAGATTGCAATTCCGAGCACTCCTTGTTACTTCCAAATCGCCAAAGGTGCCATACATTGAGCTTCTTCGGAGTTTCAAGCTGGAATCTTTGGCCCAACGTCGGGAAAAAATGTGCCTTAAATTTGGAGTTAAGACGCTTGAGAATCCTCGTCTGCGAGACATTTTCCCGCCTGAATTTGAACCCGTTAGGCCTAGACCTGCGCGAATGGTTTTGCAGCCGATTCCTAAGTTACAGCCTGTTTCTGCATCTCATGACCGATACAGAAAAAGCTTCGTACCGTCATTCGTCGAAATGTTTAACTCATCGTAATTCTTGTATAATTCATCGTAATTCCTGCTTATTTTATAATTGTTTGAATCCTAGTTCTGACATACGTGTAATGCGACGTCATTCGTCGAAATGCATAATTCGTCGTAACTCTTGTTTATGTTATAGTTATTTGATTTTCAGTTCTGATATAAGTGTAATTGTAAATGAATGAATGAATGAATGAACTTTATTACCCGTAAAGTGTAAAACACAAAATACGGAGTATTATGAAATAAACAAAACGATAAATAACGACAAAACAACAACAAACAAACTAAGCAAAACAACATGAACTATCTAACCAGTATCAATAACAAAGAATGTCCGCAGAGGGTCGTAAGGGTGAATCAGGTTAATGGTCTTTTTACACAGGTCATCACTCGAAGTTTGAATCACTTACAATGATCACTTACAGTGATTCGAATTGTATATAAGTTTATTATTTATGAAAAAACTATGACAAAGATGTTGATGCATATTTATGACGAAAAATCCAATGTTCGGCTTGCCCGTGACGGAATTTTTAAAATAAATTGAAATTGATTGAAAATTGATTGAATAACCGATATTAATTTAAACACCAAACATAATCAACTAACTGAATATTCTGTTTAGAGAACAAGACCAAAGGTTTCGATGGGATCCCAAAAATTCAATATCTGATCCAGACAACTGGGTCTTGTCTTAGCCAGATCCAGTCTTCGCCAGACTCCTTGAACATTTTTACAATTAAAATTCAGAAACAGATTAAGGCCAAATAGCTAATCACCTGAGAAAACCAAGTTCAGATTTGGATTCAGCATGTGTGTTTACCCCTATAAGTCATATCTGTTTTGACGAAAACTTCCTGCCACTTCTGCCAATTTCCCGGTTCCGGCCGAACTCCAGAACTACTTGTCCGGCGAAAAAAGAAAGCTCAAAGACGAAATCAGGGTATCTTCTTTCCCCAGTAATGAACATCTAATCAAATTCAAATAGAAATTTAGCTTATAACAAATTTTCCGATTCCAGCCGGATTCCGGTCGAACTATATGTCCGGGTAAAATACGATTGTCACACAGGGACTCAGCATCTCTTCTTACCCCTAAATCGCTTATCTAATCAACTAGAAATAAAACTTTGACTTCCAACAGTTTTCCGGTTTTGGCCGGATTCCGGACGAACTACATGTCCGGGTAGAAACTTGTTTTCACATAAGTGTTCAGCATGTCTTCTTGCCCTTAATCGAACATCCAATCAACTCCAAATTAAACTTTTGATTTTGACAAACTTTCCGGTTTGGGCCGGATTCCGGTCGAAATACTTGTCCGTCGAGAAAATAGTTTTCACCATCGTCTTCAGCATGTCTCCCTACCTCTAAATCGAACATTTAATCAACTTCAAATAAAACTTTTACTTTCAACAAACTTTCCGGTTTGGGCCGGATTCCGGGCGAAATACTTGTCCATCGAGAAAATAGTTTTCACCATCGTCTTCAGCATGTCTTCCTAATCGAACATCTAATCAATTTCAAATAAAACTTTTACTTTCAACAAACTTTCCGGTTTGGGCCGGATTCCGGACGAAATACTTGTCCGTCGAGAAAATAATTTTCACCATCGTCTTCAGCATGTCTTCCTACCCCTAAATCGAACATCTAATCAACTTCAAATAAAACTTTTACTTTCAACAAACTTTGCGGTTTTGGCCGGATTCCGGGCGAACTACTTGTCCGATGACAAAATGGTTTTCACCATCGTGTTCAGCATGTCTTCTTACCCCATAATCGACTATCACATTAGCTGTTTCAAAATATTTTGTTTGTCCCTTAATTTCAATCCCCTCCCCCACCCCTAAATGTAGAGCTACAAAGCCCATCTACGAACTTGACTGGTCCGACGACCCAACGAACCTTCTCACCAAGTTTCATCAAAATATCTCATTCCCTTCGAGAGTTATCGTGCTTACAGACGGACGGACAGACGGACGGACGGACAGACGGACAACTTCTGCGATGTCATAGGTATCCCTCCACTTACGTTTTGGGATCCCAAAAAGGAAGGAGAGGTAAAAATAACCTATGGTTTCAACTTTAAATAAAAGGAGAGAGAAAATAAGGGAAAGAAGGAAAGATAAACAGGGGGGGGGGGGTCTAAAGGAGGATAACACTAAACAATTTTCCTGTAATGGCCTTTCGCTGCTCACTTGAAGGAAATGACGTTATTCGTATTCCGGATATCTAACGGTAGTAGATTCCAAATTGACGACGCAAAAAATCGAATTAAAAAAGAAGTCCTTTTTGTTGAGGGCGCTTCTTGGACGATGTCACAAGAGTTTCGGGTGTCATAAGACTGCAGGTCTTGATTTAGTGAGAACATCTTTTGGAATAAAAAGGAAGGAGGTTATCGAAATACTTGTAGCAAAAAGTTGCGATCTGGAAATCTCGAGTCTTCTATACGTCAAATATCTTGGCACATTTGAAATGAAATTAATGTTATCAGTGTGTTGAACCGGTGATATAATTTGAATTGCCTTATTTTGGATGATTTGAGCTCTTTTATAACAAGAAATGAAGTTACTTGCCCATATGGAGCACCCATAAGACAGATGAGGATGGAAAATAGAATGATAAACCATTTTTAGGAAAACAGAATTTAAGGCGGCTTATGACTCCAAGGGACCTTGAAAGTTTATTACCAACTTATTTCGCATGTTCTTTCCACGAAGCATTCTCATCAACTGTGAATCCAAGATATCTGTTTTTACTCTATCTATGGTATTATTAACTACTCTTAATTTCAGATCTGTTTCAATTGTTTGTCTTACTGTAATTTAGTGTTAAATAATTCGAATCAGCCCATGATACGAATTTGGTAAGAGCAGTTTCCATTTTTTTTTACAATGAAGGTAGACTTTCACATGCAACAAAAAGAAGTGTATCATCTGCGAATAGTATTATATTGGCTTCATATAAATAATATTGTATTTGGTTAACATAAATAAGAGAAACAGTAGCGGTCCCAAGATTGACCCTTGCGGGACTCCACATGTTATAAAATGGCTCTCAGATGTTACGTTGGAGTTATGCAGAACTTGCGTCCAATTACTTAAATACGAATCAAACCATTTTAAGGCTACGTTATCTACCCCTGTTGAGTTAAGAATCTGGAGCAACTTATCATGATCATTAGTATCAAATGCCTTTTTAAGATCTAAAAATAATGCTGCGGGCCTTTATCAAATGCGTCGTTCACCCAATCAACCAGTTTTGGAGAGGGGTAAAGAGTGATGGGTAACTAGGATGTAGGCTACTAGGACGATGAAACGTCAGGGCCCAGAATAGACCGACTTGAGAATAGGCGTTTCTCCAATCCGACCGTCGTGGGGGGAGGGGGGAGTGGAGGGATGGGGATCCGGAACCTAGTGGCATGTACAGGGGCGTCGCAAGTGCATTTTCGATGGGGGGTGCAGAGCCAAAATTTTACCGAATCTTTCAAAAATGTTACCGAATCCTAGAACTAGGAATTCAAGCTTTAAATTATGGGACAGAAACGATTCCGTAGGAAGAGTAACAATAAAAGGCAGCATGAAAGACGATAAGCCAGCTATTAGGCGGTGTTTTGGCGAAGCGCACATGAACAACATATTGCCGGGTATGATTGCAGTAACAGATACTACCTGTTATAGTCGCTAGAAAATCCCATCGAGCGCCGCAGGCGAAAATTTTCAAAATCCATTATTTTTTTTTTGAAGGCTAAATTTAACTGCTTCTCTTACAAATTCTATCATTTACTGCTGATTAAATACCGAGACTCTATGAAGTTCCAGAAACCGGATGGAGCGACGTTCCGGTAGCAGCAGCAACTGTAGTCTAGTCAGTATACTACCTATAATCACATGTGAAGTGAGCGCCGCAGGCGAAATTTTTTTTTTGCTTTTTCCTGCCAAATTTTATTTCTATCCAAATTCTAGCCTTTTAATGTTTCGAAATCTGAATCCTAAAACTGGCTTAAAACCCCCGTCAAATGACGCGCCCTTCCACAAAATAGAGAATATTACGAAACGTGCTGCAGGCGGAATTTTCGAAATGTTTATGATTAGATATTCTTTTTGAGATCCAAAATAAAATTAAGGACTATTGATGATATCACAGATCATCCCTTTTGTCTGCGACCAGTGCTTCACTCGACCTCTTCTGAGTTTCGAGGTTCGTGGTAACTTCCGAATCTTGGCAATTATAACGAATAACTCACCGAATCCCAGTTATTATACCGAGTAAATTTAGACCGAGAGCATGTTCGGGATTCTGTATAACTACCGTATCCTGGTTATTATACCGGATTGTTTTGTTATCGAAAGACTACCGAACAATATTGATATTTGGTATACTTTCTTCAAAATTGGGACCTAGTCAGGATTCGTGGTCAACTTCCCAATCCTGGAAATTATACTGAATAAATTACCGAATCCCAATCGTGATACCGAATAATTTCGAACCAATAGCTTATATGGGATTCTGTGTAACAACGGAATCTCCATAAGTATACCGAATAGTTCCTGCATCGAAAAATTACCAAATAATTTCAGTAAATTCTCTCACCAAATTCGTGATAACTACCGGATACTGGCAATTATACCGCATCCGATCATTATACCGAATAGATTCGGTATAACTACCGAATCCCCATAAATATAACGAACAATTCTGCTATCGAAAAAATACCGAATAATACTAACAATAACTACCGAATACTGGCAATTATACCGAATCCCGATCATTATACCGAAGAGATTTGTACAGATAGCCTATTTAGGATTCTGTATAACTACCGAATCCCCGTAAATATAACGAACAGTTCTGCTATCGAAAAAAATACCGAAGTGCTGCACCCCCCGCACCCCCCCCCCCCTTGCGACGCCCCTGTGCATGTATAACTTTTGAACGGGTGATCGGATTTGAACCGAACTTGGGAAATGAAAAGAGCTAGCTCGTCTCAGATGTACCGTGTCAAATCCCGACCGGATCCAATAGGTACTTTTTTTTGGTGTGGGGGGGGGGAGGAGTTGGAGGAAATCTCGTAAAACGCTCAGAGTCAAGGGATCGGGATGGAATTTGGTGGGAAGGACAGGAATAAGCTGTAGAGATCTTGACAGGACCAACTTGTATCAGGGTTCTTTGGGGGGAGGTGGAGGGGTTTCCCGAAATTTTGGTGATGGCGAGTTTGGATACTTCCAGATGTGCTAAGGACGGTGAAACCTGGCAGGCATATTAGTGACCCGACCGAGTAGACTGAAGGACCCGACGCCCTATGAGAACTTCCGTTCCTGGATCTAACCATTTTGGGGTGAGTTAAGGAAGAAAATCCGGAAAGTATAATGGCCTAGATATGAAAAACATGTGTCCGAACCTCATGCGGCCATGGTGGGGAGTTGGAGGAGGGGGTCCAGATTAGAACTTCCGTTCCTGGATCTAACCATTTTGGGGTGAGTTAAGGAAGGAAATCCGGAAAGTATAATGGCCTAGATATGTAAAACATGTGTCCGAACCACGTGCGGCCATGGTGGGGAGTTGGAGGAGGGGGTCCAGAAACTTTATGACATGCACAAATTCCAAACGAATGAGCCGAATGGGATGCAAGTTGGACGGTCTGCAGCCTAGATTTGTTATTTGGTGTCCGGACCGGATCCGGCCACGGTAGGAGGAGGATTAAGTGGGAACCGTACATTTTCAGATATGCTCCGCTTCGAGTCAGACTTCATGGAAGGGAAGAGAAGATGTCAGAGATGCGAAGTTCATTTGTCCGAGTCATATTCGCCCACAGTGGGGGGAGTTGGAAGGGGAGTCTCGGAATCTTTGTGGCTCGTGTATTGAATGAAACTTGGAAATTAGAGAGATCATATGCCCTAGATGACATATTTTAGGGTCCGGACCGGATCCGAACACGGTGGGGGTGAGTTGGTACCGGAATTTCCAGAAATATTTTTCGATCATGCTTTAGATCAGCGATTCCCAACCGTTGGTATGCGTAACCAACGGGGTACGAGACAAATTCGCAAGGGGTAAACAAAGGTCCGAAAATCAAGTTAGTAAATAGCTTTAACATCTCGCATCAGCCGTTTTTGAGTCCTTGAGTTTCATTATTGTCCGCAAGATCATATATCCCATCATACGCAATTGCAGACTTAGGGTATATACCTTATCGTTGATGATTATAAATATCGTCTTTTTGACGTTCTGATTGTGGTAAAAAATTAAAAAAATAGTAAAACAGCAATTCGTCAAAAAAGGGTAGCCTACGCTCCCTTTTTGATCCTTGATTAGGGGTACACAATCTTTTTAAATCTTGATTAGGGGTAGGCTTCGCGGTACGGAAATGTTTGGGAACCACTGCTTTAGATGATCTATTTATGTGTCGGAACTAGATCCGGCCGCGGTAGGGGGAGTTGGGAGGGGGGGGGGGTACCGGAAATAATGTGGCACGTCTAATGATCAAACGTGTAGATCTAAACTTGGAAGGCAGAAAAGTCATTTACTCTAGATGACCCGAGGCGATTCCGTATATACTCAGACTCGAGCAAAACTAGATATCATATTTCTAGGTCCGAGCCTAGGGGCGAAAGGGGGTATTTTGTGGCGTTCTCATCTACTTTCTTGTACCACCTACTCCTAGCAAGAGCCATATGAGCTCGTACCTGTTGTTCATTTGCGTTGTCTGAATATACGTTTACTTCAAAAGCTGTACATTTATTTTGTACTTCTCTCCATGTCACAGAAATTATTGCTCTGCTTTACAAATTTTACCTATTGATCCGTGTGCATAGTTGGCATACATTGCCAAGAAGATTGACGTTCCGAACTTGTTTCACTAGCCATTTAGGAAGACATTTTTTGACTCGATTCATTCTTTTGAAATTTTTGCGTCGTTTTGTTGATCTTGTGCATCTACCGCTCGATCGAAAGTTTAGTTTTAGTTTTTTTTTTATTTCTTTACTTTGCCACCTTCGCGTGTGTGTGTGGTAAAAATTCATTGATTCATTCGTCCTCATTTATAGAACTCTTGTTTTCCAGCTTGCGATCGGGGCAGTGCTTGTACTGTTACGGGACTCTCACATTTCTCAGACTTAAGCCATCGGCACTCCAGCAGTAAGGAAAGAGCAGAGAGGGATAGTTGCTTCGGTACAGAAGGGGGGTTCATCAGAACATCGACTGAGGCCGTTAATCCACCTTCGACGCCCTCCGAGCGGTCACTCAGTCTCTTACGAGACATAAACGACGAAGCAATATTCCAGCAACTAAATCGAAGCACACAAAATGCGAGTGTTGACCTCGACAGAACAGTCCCCTTCGCAACCCCTGATCACCCAGTCCATGCTTCTGCCGCAACTGTGATTTTTAACATCGGATCCTCATGCGATGGTCGGCAGACCAGTGCGGCTCCAGCGAACTCTGGTGAGGAGGCGGATTTCTCAACGCCCTCTGTCAACTTAGAAGATACCCCGGTTTTAAAAAAGGCTTATTCCTGGAGGTCGACTGACACGGAAGTTGAAGTGAGGGCAAGTCGAGTTTCGCAGTGGCTGAACGAATGCCCGACGATAGATGAAATCGAACCGTCTGATGCAATATCAGTTACAGAAAGTGATACTGAGTTATCCAGGTTAAAGTCGGTGAGTGTAGCCGGCTCACCTGCTAAGCGTGCCAAACGGAGTGAACCTAGTCCAGCCAAGTCGGAAAGACAGACGTCCATCACTAGTTACTTTGGCTGTAAGGTTGCTACCCCTGTGAAGGCTCCAACACTTACAAAGTCACCAGAAAAAGAAGCACGTAGTGCTGAGAAAGACAGAGGTTAGTGTCATTTGATATTCTGCCGGATCGATTGATTTTTGTTATAGTTATTTGTTGATAATCCTTCAAAACTGGAAAGTGTAACACTAGGTTCACACAGAGCAAATCGCGGCGATGAACGAGGTTTTTCAGTCGCAGCGACAGAAGATTTTTATCGCCTTGATGTTCACACTGAATTTTCCTTGGCAACAAAATTTAACGCGAAATGTTGCTGTTGCATGCATAAAATCGTACTGTCGCCCGATTAAAGTTGAATTTTCCCAACATTCAACATCGCGTGACGAAGCAACAAAAATCGCCGATTTTGGCGACGAAAATCTCGGCGATGGCCGATATCGCCTCAGTGTGAACGTCTGCGTGAACCTAGAGTAAGCGAGCGGTTGTTATTACGAAAGTTAAGAACGCGACCTGAAACGACTTACTGAGCATGAGCATCTCTATAAAGCACAATTGAAGACCTACAGTGTTCAATTACTCTTTCATCTCTGAGACAGCGCCGCCACTCAGAGCGTGTTCCACTCTACTTACCGTAGTTACTTTGAATGACATCACGAATTCAGGCTATTTGCCGTCAAGGCTGGAACGATTTTTTTTATTTTCCAGCAGAATATCATGCCACGGGTGAATCCGACCAATCACGTTACAGAGATGCGTAGTTACTAGGCTCCTGAGCATGGTAAGCAAATAGTTACTGTTAGTTACTATTTCGAGAAGGTTGGAACGGTCAGCGTAGTAACTTTTTACAAGGTTGGAACGAAAATAGTAACTAGTAGTTACTATTGTTAGAAAGGTGGAATACGCCGAGTTGAAAGAAGATTCTGCGGCTTGGGCCATCCTGTCAGATCATTGTAAACATACCAAAATATTAATTTTTATAGGCTTTTTCCTCTGATCTCTGTGTTTTGTGTACTTTTTTGTCCGATCAGCAGGCAACCCCCTCCCCCCGAAAGGCCCCCCCCCCCGAAATAAATTCCCGGATACGGACCTGGTTACTATTGCTAGAAGGGTGGAACACGCTCTTAGTTTCCATCTTCGCTGTATAGTCGTTCACTTCCGCTGTACGTCTTACTGTAGGAGTTGTGGACGTGCAACTGCGTTTCGCTACAAATAGCACAGGGTACCGTAACGATCTCACAGTTGGAAGGGAGTGCTTAAAAACAGGCCCGAAATGAACGGAACACGAGAGAAAATACGACCCCCCCCCCCACTTCTTAAGAAGCGATAAATTTAAAGCTGATCGGTAGGTTTCATTTTTGTTCTAGGGAAGGCGACTTGGAGTGAAATTATGCTCAAAATGAGAAAGAGTGAGCAAGTGCGAAAAGAAGACAAATCAGCCTGCCCGGATTATAAGAAAATTCAAGGTAAAGACACCAAGTTTCTACTTGAACTAGTCCAGGAGGTAACTTAGAAGCCTAATAGACTCCAGAAGTTGGCGAATAAGGTTCCCAAACAAAGAGAAGGAAGTAAAACCCTCTGCTTAATACATGTATAGTTCGAAGTGAAACATCGTGTCCTTTCAAAGTATTGTCGTGTTGCCCTTTCTCAGGATCCATCAGCTCTGTTCTTTACCACTGGAATACTCTCTAGTCTTTTATTGTTCTTTCAGTAAGTCGTTTTATTGTATAAACCATTTTTGGTCTCAGCAGTGTCTGGTTTTACCTTAATAGTGTGGACTTACCAGAATTTAATTTAATTTCAAATAACAGCATTTCATGCGCGAGCAAATTAATTGGCACTTGTCATTCACCTACAACTAAAACATATATACAACTGTCATAGAATTTTAAACGTCACTGGTCGCAAACGGTTTTAGCTGCAAGGGTAAATCCCTGCTTGATAATATATGAGACTACAAGGAGAACGTCTTGCCCAAAATTCAGCTTTCTAAGTCATCTTGAACTTGGCAAAAAAAGTAATTCAGCAGAAGCCGTCAAATGCCCCAAGTATAAAACTAGTTTTATACTTGGGACAAGGGCGTTTTGTACTTGGGACGCCAGGGTTTCCACATTTCTTTAAAGTCAGATATAGTCGTATAATATTACAAAAAGATACAAAAGTTTGTTTAACAATACATTATATACAGACATGTCAATTGGAAAAATGAAGTGTCCGGCTTGGCGTTCAGTTTGGCCAGTTGGTTCTGGGTTTGGCAGCTTCTTTGCAACTTGCCACTTCTCAAACTGGTACGAAGCTTTTGTAGCTGCAAATTTCTGAAAAGGAGTAACCCTTTTAAAGTAGCGGACTTCTACCTCGCTCTCACCAACTTTGACAACATCTCCTACACTGTAAATTTTCTTTCCTCGTTTTTTCAAGATTTCAAATTCATGATTTGGCTGTAGATTCTATATTCTCAGTACTTGGCACATGTCCCAAGTACAACTTCTTGGGACTGGCCCAAATATAACGTAATATAAAATTAAATATAAATATAAACGTAATCCATAATAGAAACGTAGAACGAGGTTAGGTTATTAATGAATAATATTTAAGCTTTCAGCCCCTTATTAATAAAAAAAAACGAAGTTGACCAAAATGCAGACAAACACCTTTCCTGTCATCGCCCCAATCGTGCAGCAAAAACAGCGTCCGTGTCAAAAATTAAAACTCAGGACTAGTTTTTTCATTGTAGTGGTATTTGAAGATAATTTACTTTAATAAGATATTTATAGTTGGTAGAAGCTTCAGTTATTTATTACAGGTTTGTTTCTTTCCCTGAAGTTGAACCAGATGATTAAGAGCCTGACGTGGACCCTTTCTAAGAATGACGTATCCGTTGTAAACATTGTTTGAATAAATGTTTCAAAGTCAGCTTGGGCTCAAAGAATATTTGTCCCAAGCATGAATTAAGGTGTGTGTTGACACACAAAAAATATAGCTTTGTTCACAGTAGATAATGGAGATTCTCCTGGCTACACATCATTTCAGTGTCCATAGCACCACATAGTCCTATTTACCTGTAAGTACCTGTAATGACGCACTCGCAATTAACTACGCAGATTTCGGAAATCTTAGAAAATATACTTACAAAGTCTTTGCCAACCTCTCCCTTGAAAACCACGTAGGTTACTGAAATAAAAATTTATGCAGACGTCACCTGTGACGCCAGTTATTCAGGGTGCGAAATACCATTGCGAATGCTAGATGGCGTCTTGTAGATGATGGTGCTGTCCCAAGTGTAGAACTGTCCCAAGTACTCCAAGTCTCCCCTAAATACAGTAATGCAGGTAAGGTTGTTATGATACAAGGTATATGTACATGTATGTATCATCAGGTCGGGAGGGTTCTGTTGAGAAGTCTCCGAGTAATGGTGTTTCCCACCTATAATATCCTGTCAGGACAGTTGTGGCGCCGGTGGCAGCGTTCTCTTGGGATGTTGCTAACGTGCTTAGAACTCTAGAACTTATTTTGTTATCCACTTTACCAAGGTTTCCAACCACATGCTGAAGCTTCTCTAGAAATAATAAATTAATGATTCTTCTATGATTCTCATGAGGAACTTAGTGATCGTGTTCCACCCTACTTACCGCAGTTACTACGCATGACATCACGAATTCTGGCTTTGTGGCGTCAAGGCTGGAACGTATTTTTCTATTTTCAGCCAAATATCGTGCCACGGCCTAATCCGGCCAATCACATCACAGAGATGCGTAGTTACCACGCTTACTACGCTCCCGAGCATGGTAAGCAAATAGTTACTGTTTCGAGAAGGTTGGAACGGTCAGCGTAGTAACTTTTCACGAGGTTGGAACGAAAGTAGTAACTAATAGTTCCTATCGTTAGAAGGGTGGAGCACGCTGAGTGAAAGAAAATTCTGCGGCTTCGGCCATCCTGTCAGATCATTGTAAAATAATGTACAAAATTGATAGTTTAAACATTGAGTTCGTGGAATGGCGATTAAATTATATATAATTGTGGAAGAATTATTAAAGTAAGTATGTTTTTCGTTTATAGAAAGACTCGGTGACGTTGAAGAGGTTACAAAGAATAAACTTCGTAAAGTAGAGGATTTGTAGCACAAAAGTTTAAAAATAAGAAAAAAAATTAAAAGATAATACGCAGGTTGAACAAAAATACTATTTATCCACACGCCTCGAAAGTCGTCAGTGTGATACAGGTATCTGTGAGGAGGGGAACAGGAGACTCGCCTTCTCTGCTTCGGCGTAGATAGTGAGAGCTTTGCGCATGCGCTTCAAATTCTTTGACTGTGTAGTTGTATGGTAGTTGTACGAAAAGTTGCATGTATTGATATGTACGGTAGTAGTATAGAATACTTTAATTTAACATGCCTCCTACTGGGTTAATCTTAAGTAGTAGTCCGATAGCATACAATCTTGCTGTAGTAGCTTCCAGTTTGCTAGTAGTAGCATGCAGTGGCAACAGTTACTACTGCATGCTACTTTTTCGCACAACTCCATACGACTAATCTTCGAAAATTTGTCATCGGGTCCTGAGTGAAAACAAGGATACAGTGTGGGGGAGGGGAGGTACAAACTAGCAAAAAACGACATTGCGGCTGGGAAAGGGACCCGCCATCGTTTTGATAATCTACTCCATGCAATTCCAGGTTTAGATCGGAATTGACAACAGAATCGTATATTTTCTAGGAACGAAGTTTGTGGTCGATGCTTTTTCCTATGGCTATATGAAGGACGTCACCCATTACTTCTTGACCCATTACCACTACGACCATTATATGGGATTGAATCAGGCATGGAAAATGCCAATTTACTGCAGTCACGTGACAGGTATTGTCTTTGTTTCTAAAACTTTTTGTTTGTTTGGTTTTTGTTTTACTTAGGGAGGTTCAGTTTAAAAATAATGCCTTGTGCAAACAAATGCTTCGATTTGGCGAATTTCTGGTAGGTTTTAAATGTGACCTTGAATTCGTGTATTACAGATCTGTCGTGGTCTTTATTCGCTTTGAAGTGTGGATTCAGGTTGTCAGATAGTATTATATTCAAATAATGCATATAACGGATACGTCAGCGACTATGCTTCGGCAGCGATATTTTGGCCCGTCTTGGCAAGGGTCCTCGTCAGGCTGTCAATGTTCAAGGTCGGGGAAGGAAACAAACGTACAACCATTGCAGGTTTGTTTCCTTCCCCGACGTTGACCCTGAAAATTGACAGCCTGACGAGGACCCTTGCCAAGAAGGGCCGAATTGTCCTTGTTAAGGCGCCGTAGCTTACGTATCCGTTCTTTGCATTATTTGGATATATGTTTCAAAGTCAGCTTCGGCTCAAGGAATATTTACAGATAGTGTTCCTGCCGGTGAATGTATTTTCAGTGTCTATCGGACAGACGAGTGGTAATCTTCAAAACTTCAGCCTAATTGAAATAAGTGATAATCTGGAAATAGTGTCTACTCATTGGATATTACCTAGGTAGATTCGTTGCAATCCATAACGAGATTTGTTTGCGCCATATCTGTTTTCACAATATCTGAAATCCGCACTTTCAAATTATTCGGCTTACGAAATAGTAATATTGTTACGTGGTCTGTTCAAGCTAGTTTTTGGGATCCCAAAACGTAAGTGGGGGGATACCTGTGACATCGCAAAAGTTGTCCGTCTGTTAGCACGAAAACTCTCGAAGGGAATGAGATGTTTTGATGAAACTTGGTGTGGGGATTCTTCGAGTCAAGGGTAAGATCAAGTTCGTAGATGGGCTCTGTAGCTCTACGTTCAGCGGTGGGGGAGGGGGTTCAAATTAAGGGACAAACAAGGTTTTTTTAAACAGCTAATGTGATAGTCGATGTCGATGCTGAGCACGATAATGAAATAAAAGTTTTATTTGAAGTTGGTTGAATGTTCAATTTAGAGGTAAGAAGAAATGCTGAAGACGATGGTGAAAACCATTTTCTCGTCGGACAAGTAGTTCGTCCGGAATGCGGCAAAAACCGGAAGTAAAAGATTACAGGTTTTAAGGAAGTAAAAGATTACAGGTTTGTTTACCTTCCCCGAAGTTGAACCAGAGGATTGACAGCCTGACGAGGACCCTTGCCAAGAAGGGCCGAAATATCGCTGATGAAGAATCGTAGCTGACTTATCCGCTGTAAACATTGTTTGAATAACAAGAGCTGTAAGCTGATATGGCACTTGCAAGTATATGTAGTAGGCACGGATATCAGCTAAGATTTGCCCTGTCTTGAGGCACATGCGATTATGGGCCTTTCAGATTCATGAAAAAGGAATGGGGAGTCGCGTTGCGTTCTGTCACTAACATATATACGCCGTTTGCCTGTTTATCTCACCAAGTTTCATCCCGATCCAAGCACTCACAACATGTCCCCCGATTTCAGGTCTCCCCCCTCCATCACTCCCAAAGTAACCAGATCCATTCCAAACTTGAAGTGTGATATCTGTGACAGGAGATCCTTTCCAAATATCAAGTTTCATTAAGATCCGATTCCCCGTTCAAAAGCTATAAATTTGTATATATTTCGGATTCCCCCTCCCTCCACTCCCCCCCCCCCCTCAGTGGTCGGATCGGTGAATTGACTGTTTCCAAGCTATCTTTCTTGCCAAGTTTTATCGTCCTAGTACAAGTGTCAGCATCTTAAGTCAGGATCACTGGAATTCCGGAACCCTCCCTCCAAATCCCCCCACAGTGCTCGGATCCGGTCCGGTCTTGTCAACTACGATTTTAGCGCTTGTGTTTGTTCTACCCACCAAGTTTCATCCCGATCCGTACACTCTAAACAAGTCACACGATTTACGGTTCCCCCTCCCAACTCCCCCAAAGTCACCGGATCCATTTCGGACTTGAAGTGTGACATCTTTGATATGAGGTCGTTCCAAATATTAAGTTTCATCAAGATCCGGTTCCCCGTTCAAAAGTTATACAGACATGAATATCCCGGATTCCCCCTCCCACCAATCCCCCCGCGGTGGTCGGATCAGGGAAATGATAACTTCCAAGTCAGTTTGGTGGGGTCCCTAATAGCACATCTGGAAGTGCCCTAACTCGAGATGAGTGGACCGACCGACCGACCGAAAAGTGATACCGTGAAAAGTAAAAGTTTCATTTCAAGTGGATTAATGCTCGATTAACGGGTAAGAAGACTCGCTGAAGACGATGGTGAAAACCATTTTCTCGCCGGACAAATCGTTCGCCCTGAGTGGTCAAAACCGGAAAATTTGCAGGAACTGGGCCAAATTAAATTAGAAATCGGGAGGGGAGTGGAGGGAGGGGGAATCCTGAAAAATTAGAAAAAATTAGATATTTTTAGCTTCCGAACGGGTGATCGGATCTTAATGAAACTTGGTATGTGGAAGGATTTCGTGTCTCAGATGCTCCATTTAAATCCAGACCGGATCCGGTGGCATTGGCGAGAGTTGGAGGGGGAAACCGGAATTCTCGGAAAACACTTAGAATGGAGAGATACGAATGAAACTTGGTGGAAAGAACAACCACAAGTCCTAGATAAATGACTGATATAACCGGAACGGATCCGCTCACTTTGGGGGAGTTGAGGAAGGGGGGGGGAGAAGTCAGAATTTCTAGTGATCTCGCGAGTTCGGTGCTTCCTGATGTGCTGGGACGCTGAAAATTGACAGGCATGTCAGGGACCCGACCAGATTAAATAGGAAATAGTCACTTCCTCGATCCCACCATCTGGGGGGGGGGGGAGGGAGGGGAAGCCAAAATTTGAGGTATTTTTAACTTGCGAACGAGTGATCGGATCTTGATGAAATTTGATATTTAGGATGACCTCGTGTCTTAGACGTCCCACTTTAAATCCGGACCGGATCCGATGACACTGGGGGGAGTTGGCGGAGGGAACCGGAAATCTTGAGAAACGCTTAGAATGGAGGGATCGGGATGAAACTTGGTGGGAAGAACAAGCACAAGTCCTAGATACTTCATTGACATAACCGGACCGGATCCGGGTACTCTGGGGGAGTTGGGGGGGGGGGCGGATTTCTAGCGATCCCGCGAGTTCGGCATACTTCCTGATGTGCTAGGGCGATGAAACTTGACAGGTATTCAGGGATACGAACAGATTGACTTAAGAACACACGTTTCCCCTATCCCACCATCGTGGGGGGAGTGGATGGACGAGGAGTCCAGAATCTAGTGGCGTCCATAACTTTTGAACGGGTGATCGGATTTGAATGAAACTTGTCTGGTCGAAAGAGCTATCGC